>CM076572.1:437113207-437776925 GCA_034641835.2 Pinus albicaulis | reverse complement strand
TGCTTTCTTTCATCTTAATTTACCTCATTTTCCTTTTTCCATTGTTATCCCAGACCCAAATGATCAATGAAATTAGTTAAATTTACTTTTAGAATGACTAACATGGCTACCTTCCTAAGTTTTGTGATTTGTCATTGTAATGCATTTTGACTGAAACTAGCTGGAGAATGCAGACATTCCGTAGCTAACCGGCAATTCTGCAGCTTTCTTCATGTTTAAGCATGTTCCAGGTGTCCTCTCAGGAAAATCCACACATGGGTATATTCCACATTATGTCCTCATTGTTCGTTGCTCACGATGATGAATGAACCGAATTCTGGATGTGGTTTTGGTACGTGGGAACTCATTCAAGGAGGCAGACTTCTAATAGGACTGTCCTAGTCCAGATGTCCTTTTTCCCTTTATGCTACCATCTTTAGAGTCCTAGTACAATTTTGATAAGGAAAGACAATGATCCCTGTATTGTTGCAAGTTCTGTTATGTAGATTTGTTATAAAAGCACTCGGGAAATCGAGAAACAAGCTCTAGATTTTGCTTAGATTTCATGTATTGACTGCTATATTTCTGAAGACCGAGACTACTCTGTTTCAAGTTATTCTCCTTTAATGAAGAAGACAGCATTGCTTTGAACGCGTTGAGTTGATTTTGATTTAGATTCCATCTGGTGGTAGAGGGCCCTTGCCTCCTGCACGGCTTTACTTTCGTAATCTAGATAAGTATCTTAGTCGTTTTCACGTTTTTGAAGTTTGAGTTCATAGTTAATTTCATTAGCCACTATAGCTATACTTGTTCTAATAAATTATTCTAAAAGAATAAACTCTTCCAAAAGATCATGATAATGAATGGGAAATGGTTGTAGTGTTGTAGGATTTATTTGTAATTTCTTTTGTTCATTATCACAGTTGAACTTATACTAAACCAACTCTTCCAAAAAAATCCTTATGATGTCTAAGGGCATGACTGTGATACTGAATGTTTCAATTTTTTGTTTTCACTAAGTAGCATCGATGATCTTACTCTTAAAACGCTCTTCCAAAATATCATAATGATGGGTAGGAGATAGCTGTGATGTCTTAGTTTTTATATTGCTTTCAGTCTTTATGTTTGCATTTGCATTGAATTGTACAACCAAGATTGTTCTAGTAAGCTCTTCCAAAATACCATTCATCATGGACAAAACAGGCTGTAGAATCCCATAGATTAATGCATGATAACTTAGTTAGGGTACTCCGGAGTCAAAATGCATTCAATTCATGCTCTGTTATTTTGTTTTAAGTTTGATAATGGCTTGTTAGTTCAACACTGTTTTAGACTAGTGACATCTTAGTTCAGTTTTAGCTTAGCTCATTGTATTTACATTCCACAGTTAGTTGTCATCCATTGCATATTAGATTACATTAGTTGTTAAACTTAAACACCACAACCTTCATTATTTACAAAACCTCTTTTGTTCCAAATCTATAATTGACTCATAACCATAGGAACAAGACAAAAGATCATCTCAAGGCTCAAGTACTTTTGCAACTTCTTCATAAACAAAGACTTTCCTCAAAAGACTATTCTAAAAATCTAAAACCTTTGAGTGAAGTTTAGTGATGTTAAACTAAGTTGCAAAATAGAATTAGGAGCTAGTCTTAGAGTAGAAATGTTATGATGTTACCAATGTTTTTCTCCAAATATGTTTCAAATATTTAATCATGGGTAAAATTTTGTATCATTATAAGCTGATTATTTAATTGTTTAGTTAGGAGAATTTGTATACTTAGCTGCCCATTTCTCAAGCTCTTCTAAAATACTTTTAATGAAAAAATTGGACAAGTTAAGTTTATGTTTTGATTCATTTTCTTGAAGTCATTATCAAGCTTTGTATTCTGCTTAGTCATAGTTTAGATTTGATTTTGTTTCAGTATTTTCATTTGCATTTGCATTTTTCATTTGTCACCAACCAATTAGGCTTCACTCTGTTTTTAACCAGTAGCTTCTTTCCATTAGCTTTTTAGTCATTTTCCGTGTGAATATAAAAACCATCAAAAGACCAAAAACATCATAAATCATCATAAAAGACCAAAAACATCATAAAACACTAAACACAACACATCAGGAAACAAACACCCAGGCACATACAGTGCACTTCACTTCAGCATTTTACCAACCCTGGTTGACAATTAAATGAACTCAATTTAGGAGACTAGGTTGAGCACAAACATTTTGGCGCCGTTGCCGGGGAAGTGAAAACTAGGTAACCTTTGTTTCTTAACTCCCAAAAACAATTATATGCGTAGAGAGAGAGACTCAAGGGGTAGATTCATAAGTTGTAAGTAAATTGTAACTTTGATTCCTAGAACACCACTTGTTTCATCTAGATCCAGAGCTAGTACACCTTCAACTCAAACCCATCTTCCATCCTTTACTGATCCTGGACTTCTAGAAGATCTAAGGTCACCTATTCCATTAGAGAAACCTTCCACTTCATCCATTGAACCTGCCATAGAAGAAGATCTAAAGACTCCTGCTGTGATACAACTTTTCCACTCTCCATAGGAGATATTTCAAACATGGCTAAAGAAGGGGGAGGAGGAGCTCTTAATGGAGAACACACATTATTTTGGAGGTAGAGGTAGAGGCAGAGGAGAAGGAGGTAGATGCAGAGGAAGAGGTAGAAGAGAAATAGGAAACTCTTTGGGGTTCCCTATAATTGATGAAGAAAACCAATACAACCACAAAACATTTCACCTCTCTCCGTCCTTCCAAACTTCTATGGCCTTAAAACTGAAGATCCTAAAACCTTCCTATTTGAATTTGAAATCCTGTGTAGAACTTATGACTACTTACAAGATGCTCCAAAACTTAAACTATTTCCTTCAACATTGAAAGGAGCAGCATTGAAGTGGTTTATGAGTTTGATCAACAGTTCTATTAGGACATGGGAAGACATGAAACAAGCATTTCTAGAGAGGTATTTGGATTATTGTATGCCGTTCAATCATAAGGAAGAAGTGTTTAAGATGTTACAAAAAGAAGATGAAAACTTGGAAGATTTGTTGGAGAGATTTCATTACAACATCAAAAGAGCAAAAATGGAAAACTTAGATCAAGACACCTTAAAAGCTCTTTTGTTAAAAACAATTAGGGATGAATGGTTGGATATCCTTAACATGATGGGAAAAGGGGATATATCACAGCTCACATTACCTGAAATATCTGAGTTATGTATCAACCTTTCAAGAGGGAAATATAAAACTGTAAAAGGTCCAAGAGATCCTGCTCTTGCAAGGGCAAGTAAGTCTGCTTCTGGGACAGTAAGTAGATCAGAAATAGGACATATGCTTGATGACTTTAAATCTGACATCTTAGGGAGTCTTAGTGAACAAATAGACACCCTTAAGATACAAAACAAGCAAAAAGCTGAATCTGATGCCTTGGGAATCTTTTGTCCCAAATGTAGAAAGAAACATGCCTTGAGAGAGTTTCCTTTGGATGTAAAAGTTGTAGAGACCTGTGTCATTTGTTCTGAAAAACATGAGACCAAGAATTGTCCTTCTCTTCCTGGTATCAAAGCTATCTTTCAGGAGGAAACTCCTACAAATTCCATAGAATCTCTTAATTTTGTCTCTAGAAGACCTTGGCAGGGACCCCAAACACAAGGATTCCATGATCAAATGTATAATCAACCTCCACCTTGGAATTCTTGGTAGCAACCTTGGCCTCAATTTCAAAATCAATCTCAAGCTTGGGCACAAGGAGCACAAAATCCCTTTGGAAGATACTCTCAGTACTATCAGTATCCACCATCCTATCCACCATACCCACATTTTTATCCTCAAAATCCTCAACAACATCATCAGAACCTACCACATCAAAATCAACCACTTCCATTACCATTCCCTCAAAAATCAAATCAATTTCCTGCTCAACCCATACCAAACCCCAATAATAAAAATCCTCAGAACACATACATGATAGAAGGCCAACAGTTTCCAACTTATTTAATTACTCCTTTAGACCTTAGTGATGTTCAACTTAGGTCTGGAAGAATACTTGAAAAGAGGAAACCTTCTGTGATCATACAAGAACAAGATAACTCTGAGAAAGACTCTCTACGAGTGAATAAAATTCTTGAGGAAGACACATCTTTTCAAGACCCAAACACTGAAAAATTAAAGCAAAAAGATCCAATAATTTCAACTCCTATATTAGAGCAACCATCCACATCTACTTCTATACCTCCCTTTCCAGAAAGATTACAAATTGATAGAGGTGTAGAAAAACAAATTATGGTGCCTAATTATGACTTCCTAGATGAGCTGAGAAATGTTTGCATTAAAATTCCATTATTACAAGCCATCAAGGAAATTCCAATTTTAGCCAAAACAATAAAGGAGTTGAGTATGAAGAAAACAAGAAAAAGAATAAGAGAAATAAAGAAAATTCAACTGGCAGGAAAAATAGCAGACATTATGATGGGCAAGATTGCTATTCCAAAGTATCTTGACCCAGGAAATCCAGTTGTTAAAATTCACATCAATGGAATTTAAATCCAAAACACACTCATTGATTTAGGAGCAGCAATCAATATCATGAGTAGACAAATCATGGATAAACTGAAACTTCCTAATCTTCTCTTTACACCCACATTATTACAATTAGCAGACAGATCTGTGACCAAACCAGATGGGGTAATAGAAGACATTCCAGTGTCCCTAGATTCTTGGGAGTACCCTGTGGATTTCATGATTCTAACTCCTAAGAATAATCTAGGAGGCCATCTTGTTATATTAGGAAGACCTTGGTTGGCTATAGCTGATGCTTTTATTAGTTGTAGATCCGGTGATATGTACATCTCTGATGGTAGTTCAACTAAGAAATTCACTTTATATCCTCCAGCTAGGACAATTACAGATCTAGATGACACTCAATGGATAGAGGATGAAGAATATTTACAACCTCTCTTCACAATTTCAGAAATTAGTGAAGATAATCAAATTCTGAATACTCTAGAAAACTTTGAATCCTCTTCAGAATACAAACATGAACCATTTCAAGAGGGATCCAACATTGAGTTTTTGTCATCAAGATAGATGTCTCTTCATTCTATGGATAAATTTGGCAGCTCTACAAGTGAGATATTTCCAGCCAAAACTTTGAACATAAATAAGAACCTAGAAAAATCTCAACAAGAAGAGTTAGTCAAAGTATTACAGAGACATTCTTCTGCATATGCATGGGAATACACTGACATGAAATGGATAAGCCCCAAGACTTGCACTCATCACATCTATATAGAGGAAAATTGCAAACCAATCAGACAACCTCAAAGACGGATGAATCCAAATCTTAGGAGATTGTTAAAGAAGAATTGCAAAAATTGTTAAATGTCAACTTCATCTATCCTATTTCAGATAGTCAGTGGGTTTCTCCTTTGGTAATTGTGCCAAAGAAAAATGGTAAATGGAGGGTATGTGTTGACTACCGAGAATTAAACAAAGCTACTCTTAAATACCATTTTCCCTTACCTTTCATAGATCAAGTGTTAGATACATTAGCTGGCAAAAAGTACTTCTCATTCCTAGATGGGTTTAGTGATTACAACCAAATTCAAGTAGCACTTGAAGATCAAGACAAAACCACATTTACCTGTCCTTGGGGTACCTATGCTTACCGAGTATCGCCATTTGGATTATGCAATGCACCTGCAACATTCCAAAGGGCATTATTAGGAATTTTTTCAGATCTAATACATGATTGTGTAGAGGTATACATGGATGATTTCACAGTTTATGGAAATACATTTGAAGAAGCTTTAGCAAACTTGGAAAAAGTTTTAAAGAGATGTCAGGAAGAAAATCTTTCACTTAGTCATGAGAAATGTTTTATGATGTTTACTGAAGGTATTGTTTTGGGGCATCACATTTCAGGGGATGGGATTAGAGTTGATGAGTCAAAAGTTGAAGTCATCTCTAACTTATCTATTCCAAGTTTTCAAAAAGATGTTAGGAGTTTTCTAGGATTTACAAGATATTATCGAAGGTTTATAGAAAACTTCACCAAGATAGCATCTCCACTTTTCAAATTACTTACCAAGGACTGTGAATTCAAGTGGAATCCTGATTGCCACTTAGCCTTTGAGACCCTGAAAACAAAAATCTCTGAAGCACCTTTTTTAAGGGGACCTAACTGGAAGTTACCTTTTCATATTTCAACAGATGCCTCAGATACAGCTCTAGGAGTAGTATTGGGACAAAAAGACTTGATTCCTTATGCCATCTATTATACAAGTAAAAATTTGACTCCTTCAGAGTTAAATTATACTGTAACTGAAAAAGAGTTTTTAGATGTTGTTCATGCCATAAAAAAATTCAGACACTATATAACAGGTTATGAAACTTTTGTTCACACAGATCACTCTGCAATTAGATATCTAATGAACAAATCAATTACTAATGGCAGAGTCATAAGATGGTTATTGCTTTTACAATAATTCAACATTACCATTCTAGATAGGCCTGGAAAACAAAACACAGTAGCTGATTTCCTATCTAGACTCCAAAACATCAAAGATGACACTCCAGTTGAAGATCAATTTCCTGATGAATATCTTTTTGCAATTTCTACTCAAACTCCTTGGTTTGATGACATTGCTAATTATTTAGTTTCAGGAAAATTTCCTTCAATAATGAATGCAAGGGATAAAAGAAAAATCATTTATGACAGTGCAAAATATTCATGGGTTGTTAATGAGTTGTACAAGACAGGTCCAGATTTGATCATTAGGAGATGTGTTCGTGAAGATGAGATGCCCGAGATTCTCAAAGCATGTCATGATGAACCTTGTGGTGGACACTTTGCTGATAAGAGGACAGCCTATAAGATCCTTAATTTAGGATATTATTGGCCATCCTTGTTTAAAGATGCTAAGGAGTATGTCAAAATGTGTGACAGTTGCCAAAGGGTAGGGAAACCTTCTCCTTCATGTGAGATGCCATTACAACCTCAGGTACATATTGAACCTTTTGAAAAATGGGCTTTGGATTTTGTAGGACCTATTAGTCCTCCATCAAGACAAAAGAGATATATATTAGTTTGCACTGATTATGCTACCAAATGGGTAGAAGCCAAGCCATTACTTTTTGCTAATGAAGCATCTGTAGTTACTTTTCTTTTTGAGGATATTTTTACTCGTTTTGGTGTCCCAAGGGAAATTGTTATAGATCAAGGAGCTCAATTTACATCAAGGCTAGTGGAACAGATGATGGAGAGATACAAAATCAGGCATAGAAAATCTACTCCTTATCATCCACAAGAAAATGGTCAAGTGGAATCTACTAATAAGGTCATTGAAGGAATCCTAACAAAGATTGTTCATTTACATAGAAGAGATTGGGTAGATAGGCTTCCTGAAGCCTTGTGGGCCTATAGAACTACATGGAGAAACACAACAGGTCATACTCCTTATGAACTTGTTTATACAAAGCAAGTTTTGTTTCCCATAGAGTTCCAGATTCAAACTTTCAAAATGGCAGTTCAGCTAGGACTTGATTTAACGGAGGCACAAAAGCATAGATTGGAGCAGATTAATGAATTGGATGAGATCAGACAAGATGCAGTTCAGAAAACAAGTCTAGTCCAACAGCAAAGGACTAGATGGCATGATAAGTACATCAAAGAGAATAAATTCAAAGAAGGTGATTGGGCTCTCTTGTTTGATTCAAAATTCAAGGATTTTCAAGGTAAATTTCAAACACATTGGCTTGGGCCATATGAAATTGTTGAAATTTTTTACAATGGAGCAGTAAAAATCAGGACAATAGATGAAGAAGAGGTCACTTTTCTTGTGAATGGTCATAGATTGAAACTGTATCACAAACCACTCTCAAGAGAAGAATTTGTCAAGAAGTTCCAGGAAAACAGTGATGTGAAGTTAATGAAGAAGAATCTTTCTTCTTCATCAACTTGATTGAATTTTCTGAAGCATTTCTTTTGAAAAAATAAAAATAAATAAATAAATAAAAGTAAAAAAATAAAAATAAAAATAAAAAATAAAGTATAAACATGAAAACCAATCATTGATTGGCATGTTTATACATAAAAGATAGGGTGAAAATCAGAGTCTTTCTGACACTCTAACTTTTCCATTTTGTTTTTGCAAGCAGCTGTTACAAAATCATAAGTTCAGATCCATTGCACTTATGATCCATCTCATTTCATTTCATTCCATTTACTTATCCATCCATACTCCATTTCATTCATTCATTCATACTTCACTTCATTCCATATTTCATTCATATCATTCCATACTTCATCCACCTCATTTCCATATCAAAATTTAAAGTTTGATGTTTTTCTGCAAAATGAATAACACATGTCATGGATTGCAGGCCATTTCCTATATTCTTCCACTCCATTTCATAAATTGAATCCATCCCATTTCATCATTCACTTCATACATATTTCATTATACCATATTTCATCACCTATCTTCACTCATTCCATAAAATATTCTATGTATATTCCAAACCACTCCATTCCATGATTAAAATTCTCCACAGGTACATTCTACAGCTAAACAGACATTCTGCAGCTGATCAGATTTTCCGCAGCCAGACAATCATTCCGCAGCTATAGATCCTGAAGGCACTGATCAACAAACATTTGAATTGCAACAAGATGATCCAGTATATCCATGAACAATAAGAATCAAGAAGGATTATGAAGACTCTTCCAGAGGAGAACAAAGTATACAAAGACCACCAAAAGCAAATGAAAAGCAAAGGTAAAAAGTTCTGGTTATAATGGCATTTCATAAAAACTATAGTATAGTCTAGTTATGAATCATTCGAAAAAGTTGTTTTGATTATTTTTATTGATCATACCAAATATACCCTCCGCAAAACCTTGGATAAAAATATTTCATTTCAAATTATATACCCGACCATCATTTAAGCAGTTAAAAAGGCTGAAGTGTTTGATTTACTCACGTCACCCAGCCAAATCATTTAATGATGATTTTTTTTGAATCCGTTGTAAAAAAATCTTCGCAGTATTTTCACTCATTAATTTGTTTTCTTCACCTCACTTCATTAACTCATTCCGTAACTACCTCCATCACTCCATTCCGTAGCCAGCCCTTCATCATTTCATTCCGCAAAACAGAGATATCCCTATCACCGTGAGCAGAGGTATATCAATTTGAAATATCAAACCACTATCACCGTGAGCAGAGATTGAAGCATTATCACCGTGAGCAGAGATTGAAGCCATTATCACCGTGAAGCAGAGGTATATCAGTGTGGAATTTGAAGCATTGTCACCGAAAAGTAGAGGTATATCAGTGTGGAATTTGAAGCCATTATCACCATGAAGCAGAGGTATATCAGTGTGGAATTTGAAGCCATTGTCACCAAGAAGCAGAGATATATCAGTTTTGAAGATTGAAGCACTATCTCCGTGAACCAGAGGTATATCAATTTGAAGGTTGAAGTTATTTTTTTCGTGAGCAGAAAGAGTACTAATATGAAGATTGAAGAAGGAATTATGGGCCTCATTGTAAGAACTGAACCAGTGGGCACAAAATACCTGGAAGGATACCCTCAAAGTAGAGAAATGTTGCAACAGGTAGGATGGCTACAATTTCTTGAGAAATTTAATGGCTTCCACAAAGAAGTCACTAAAACATTTGCAAGGTCATTCAAAGGAGCCGAGGTCGAAGTTGGAGATGTAAAATTCACTGTCATAGAGGTTTTTATTGCAGAGGCAACATGATTGCTTAGACATGGAGAGAGATGGTTTAAAAACAGAGAATTCCATAATGAATCATGGAAGAAAATCCTAAAATCACCAGGTATGGATGTCACTGTGTTTAAAAAGGGAATTCCAAGTTCTGCATTAAAAAATAAATGGAGAAACATATTGCTTATTCTACAAAAATTTATCACATGTGAAGGTAGATATGGCACATTTTATGTTTACCATATTAGATTGATAATGCATTTTCTGGAGGAAGAGCTAAATTTTCCCTATTTCTTGCTTCAAAGTTTGAAAAGGATGGCTTCTGGTGTTCAAAGGAGAGTCCAATTCCTAGAGACAACTCTATACCATCATGGCTTGGTTAAGATTTTAATTGAACACCATTTAGCCAAAACAAAAGACACTTGGGATAATTTCTTGGTAAGAAACCACTTTGAGGAACCAAAAGAGCCCTCACCTGAACATCAGCCTACAAGGAGAAGCAGAAAATGGAGAGCCTCTAAAATTGAAATTGACAAAACAGTACAGGAAAGTAGTGAAGAAATAATCTCTGAGAAGTTGACTCAAATTAAGAGACAACTTAAGAAATAGAGGGTAATCAGGAAATCTGCCACAAAAAAAGGAGAGGGATCATCCCAGCCAAGAAGAAGCCATAGACTCAGGGGGAAACTAAGGAAAACACAGATCAAACAAATAGGGGTGATAAATATAGAAGATGAGGAAACATCTATTGAAGATGTTGAAGAAGATTTTAATGAAGAAACCCCTGAAATTGACCCTGCTCAGCAAGAAGTTTATGACTATGTTGAAACATTGGAAAGGAAAGCTTCAGAGAGTAGAGATAGAACCCCTAGTCCTCCACTGTCTAAAATAGATGTGTTAAGAAGGGATAGGTATGAGCTGGAAATACTTAATAGACACATCAAAAATGAGAATGATATTCTGAAGGAACAAGTCAAACTCAAAACCAATATGAACTCAACCTTATCTCTACAAATGGACAAAGTGGAAAAGGCTAATGAAAAGTTGAAAAAGAGGAACAAGAAGCTAATCAGGGCACTTATCAACTTAAGGTTCAAACTAGTCATCAGAAAACCCAGAAGACCTTTAATTTCCAGGCAAAGAAGAAGGAGGGGGTTAGATGTTCTTGCAGAAGTCTCTGAATTTATGGAATAAGTTGCATGAGGACATGCAAGAAGTTAGCAGTGGGGGTATGTTGAGCCCCAAGATTGTGCTTTCTTTCATCTTGATTTACCTCATTTTCCTTTGTCCATTGTTATCCCAGACCCAAATGATCAACGAAATTGGTTAAAATTACTTTTAGAATGATTAACATGGCTAACTTGCTAAGTTTTGTGATTTTGTCATTGTAATGCATTTTGACCGGAACTAGCTACAGAATGCAGACATTCCGTAGCTAACCAGCAATTCTGCAGCTGTATTCACGTTCAAGCATGTTCCAGGTGTCCTCTCAGGAAAAGCCACACATGGGTATATTCCACATTATGTCCTCATTGATCGTTGCTCACCATGAAGACTGAACCAAATTCTGGACGTGGTTTTGGTACGTGGGAACTCATTCAAGGAGGCAGACTTCTAATAGGACTGTCCTAGTCCAGATGTTCTTTTTTTCTTTACGCTGCCATCTTTAGAGTCCTAGTACGATTTTGATAAGGAAAGACAATGATCCCCGTATTGTTGCAAGTTCTGTTATGTAGATTTGTTATAAAAGCACTCGGGAAACCGAGAGACAAGCTCTAGATTTTGCTTAGATTTCATGTATTGACTGCTATATTTCTGAAGACCGAGACTACTCTGTTTCAAGTTATTTTCCTTTAATGAAGAAGATAGCATTGCTTTGAACGCGTTGAGTTGATTTTGAGTTAGATTCCGTCTGGTGGTAGAGGGCCCCTGCCTCCTGCACGGCTTTACTTTCGTAATCTAGATAAGTATCTTAGTCGTTTTCACATTTTTGAAGTTTGAGTTCATAGTTAATTTCATTAGCCACTATAGCTATACTTGTTCTAAGAAACTCTTCCAAAAGATCATAATAATGAATGGGAAATGGCTGTAGTGTTGTAGGATTTATTTGTAATTTCTTTTGTTCATTATCACAGTTGAACTTATACTAAGCAAACTCTTCCAAAAAATCCTTATGATGTCTAAGGCATGACTGTGATACTGAATGTTTCAGTTGTTTGTTTGCACTAAGTAGCATAGCTGATCTTACTCTTAAAACGCTCTTCCAAAATATCATAATGATGGGTAGGAAATAGCTGTGATGTCTTAGTTTTTAAATTGCTTTCAGTCTTTATGTTTGCATTTGCACTGAATTGTACAGCCAAGATTTTTCTAGTAAGCTCTTCCAAAATACCATTCATGATGGACAAAACAGGCTGTAGAATCCCATAGATTAATGCATGATAACTTAGTTAGGGTACTCCGGAGTCAAATTGCATTCAATTCATGCTCTATTATTTTTTTTTAAGTTTGATAATGGCTTGTTAGTTCAACACTGTTTTAGACTAGTGACACCTTAGTTCAGTTTTAGCTTAGCTCATTGTATTTTCATTCCACATTTAGTTGTCATCCATTGCATATTATATTACATTAGTTGTTAAACTTAAACAATACGGCCTTCATTATTTACAAAATCTCTTTTGTTCCAAATCCATAATTGACTCATAATCATAAGAACAGAAGACAATATCATCTCAAGGCCTGAAGTACTTTTGAAAATTCTTCATAAACAAAGCCTTTCCTCAAAAGACTACTTTAAAAAGAAATCTATAACTTTTGAATAAGGTTTAGTGATGTTAAACTAAGTTGCAGAATAGAATTAGGAGCTAGTCTTAGAGTAGAGATCTTGTGATGTTAACAATATTTTTCTCCAAATATGTTTCAACAAATCTTTAATCATGGATAAAATGTTGTATCATTATAAGCTAATTGTTTAATTGTTTAGTTAGGAGAATTTGTATACTTAGCTGACCATTTCTCAAGCTCTCCCAAAATACCTTTGATGAAAGAATTGGACAAGTTAAGTTTATGTTTTGATTCATTTTCTTGAAGTCATTATCAAGCTTTGTATTTTGCTTAGTCATAGTTTAGGTTTGATTCTATTTCAGTATTTGCATTTGCACTTGTCATTTGTCATCAACCAATTAGGCTTCACTCTGTTTTTAACAAGTAGCTTCTTTCCACTAGCTTTGTAGTCATTTTCCTTGTGAAACATAAAAACCATCAAAAGACCAAAAACATCATAAATCATCATAAAAGACCAAAAACATCATAAAACACTAAACACAACGCATTAGGAGACAAACACCTAGGCACATACAGTGCACTTCACTTCAGCAGTTTACCAACCCTGGTTGACAATTAAATGAACTCAATTTAGGAGACTAAGTTGGACAAAAAATCAATATCCAGGAAGTTCACTTAGAAACATCAGATTCCAATACCATGAGGCTTGTTACAACATTGATAAGATCCTCGCTTCCAGACTTTTGACCGAAAGATTTTGTTTGGCGTTCGAAATTAAATCATCTATTCATGCCTTACGAAATGTACTGCAGTACCTTGAGGGTCATTTTCATTAATGGTGGTTCTCTTGAATTTGTTAAAAAATCACATTATTGGCTGGTACTTAAACGATATATTTCCATGTTCGACGACAAATCATATATTCGCATGGCTAGAATTGTACCCGAATGATCGAGTGAATGAGATAAGAAGACCCCGGATCTAGTTTCATCCATCCGGGCTGCGATTTCATGATTGTTGTACACATCATATGTATGGTGACCTTACATACATATCATCATACGAACATGGGCCTATATCTGTAGGCATGTCTGCATTGGGCAACATTCCAATGCCCACGAATTTATGAATTATGTACATGTTATTAGATTGTTCATGTGCTGAACATGGGAATGCCTACCCTCAGAAATTATGATCAAAGGGGATATATCATGATGTAATTTATTGTAAGATTGATGCAAGTCACCACTCCGCTTCATATCCAACTCATCACAGTGTAAAGCATATCAATCAAAATATTGTTGTTATTATTCTGACTTCATGCTTTAGGGGGAAATTCTTATAGGTCAATTTAGGAATCATTCCCAATGACCTAGTTAACTGGGCATCATCTCTAGGACCAATGTATAGGTTCTATCATCCCCTAACATTTCAATTTCAATATGCCCTAAAATAAAGAACAATACAAATCAATCAAGGACTTTCATTTGCAAAGGTTTCCAAGGTTTGAAGTTTATAATATATCATATGAGAGCTCATCAACGTTGTCTCTAAAGGGAATAAGTGAATTGCATATGCACAGAGCCCCATGCAAGGCTGCTCTACAAAGCACTTCCCGACATCTATGGGTGCATTGGTCACATTGGGAGTGAAATTCTCATTGTTCTAGAATCTCCACTTGGCCAGTTCCTTCTAGAAGAGTTCACATGTGTCAAACTTTGAATCCATATGTCCATTTGACATCTACAATATTGGGAACATGTCTTGACTATTATTGGAAAGTCATTGATTGTAAAACTACCTCAACCCCTCTATAAATTGAGCACAGATCTTAGTGTTTGATAAGGAAGAATTTGTGTAGAGAAATGTTGGTGGATGTTTCATTGAGGAGATTGATTTGAGTAACAATTTGCTGGAGATATCTGCATTGTGATGAGGTTGCGATGCTGCTAGAGATGGTGACACAAAATTAGTCATTTGGTTATAACCTCCACTTTTATCATTAATAAAGAATACAAATTAATTTTCCCTATATGCATCTGTATTGGATTTGGTTTTCCATATTTCAAGATCTTAGTTGATGTATATGGTTTATGCTTTACTGATTTAGAAAACTAACTTGAATAGGCATTTGTATTATTGCTATCTTCTGTTGTTTAGTGTTCATTCTTTTAGGAAATATTTTGCACAACCGATTGGAATTTGAAGCTACAATGGAAGCGACAGAAGGAATCATTTGGAAGCGCTTGGATTCCAAGTAAGCATCTAATCCATTCTGTGTGTCTATTCTTAGTTAGGAAAAGTGGTACTATGGTCTTTAACCTGTTGTTCTATATTAACACCTGTCTAGGGAAGCATGTTTTATCCGTAATTCACAATTTTTTCCAACAAACTTGCTGTTGACGCTTCATAGAGTTGCGTTTTAGCATGTCGTAATGTAGTGAAGAGTGGTCAAAAAAGCGCAGATGGTGAACCTCCCGCACATACACCACAAATTTTCGGATAGAGAGTCTATTTTCTTCTCCAGCTCCTTGCTAGCGATTCGATTCTCCTACATAGCTATTGCCAATATAATTTTTATGTGCCAGTGCAAGTTGATGGCTCGACTGTACAAATTATCGCGACTTCTGGTGAGGCATGGATCAGGAATCTAGCAGAGGGCAGTGTCCACCATCTCTGAGGGGATGGATCTGCGATGGTTGTGGGCCTCCGTTTCCATTTCAGAAATTTTCCCCTGCATCACTGAGGGAGTGTTGTCAACGAATATGCAGGCGACATTCCTTGCATAATTTTTAGCCCGAGTGACCGGCGGGCGGGAGGGGTTCGCCTAATATGCCTGGTGACCTCAGCGAGCGGGGGGAGAGGGATTATGGTGATAAGGGGCCATGGAAATTAGTTGGAAATGGAGATGAATTGGGAGTGACAAGAGATGGGAGCGGGCGAGACTAAGATAAATTGCGGGGAGGCCAAACAAAATAGAGTAGCGGGGAATGTGAGCAGGGGGAATGGAATTTAAGGAGGCTGACGAGAGGGGTGAAGGCTTATGGGAAAAGCTGGAGTGCATGCCAGAGGAGTAAGGAGAGCCTGTAGGGAGTAATTTCCAGGGGTGTAATCGTACTAGGGTGATAATTCCAAGGGAGAGTCGTTGTAATGCTCATTCGTGAGATAGGAGGTGAGTTTCCTAGTCATGATGATAGTTGGTGATGGGAGGGGACGTCGAGGTGGAGGCATGCTGAAGATCATGACAGTTAATACAGAGATAAGCAGTTTTTACTGTTGTATCCATAATGGAGTCCCAATCCAAAGAGGCGAGTCTGTTGGAGGCATTCACACCTTGATTAGACAGGAAGTCTGCCAATTTGTTGGCCTCTCTTCGAACCGTTGTGAAGGAAACACCTCTGGCCTCAGCAATGCTAGCTTTGATTTTGTGAAGAATTTTGTTGATGCACTAACATTCAGATACCTACCCAACACTGCGCCCTTGTTGGAGTTTCTTACAGTCTTGGGTAGCGAAGTTATTTAACTATTGTATTTTATTTTTAATTATTTAACTATTTTACAGCTAACTATAATTGTCTATATTTATATTTTATATTTAACTATTTTTTTTGGTGTTTTTTTGGCCATGATTATTAATTTCAAATGGGACCATATTTTAATTTATATTTTTTCCCTAATGTCAAGGTTTAATTTGCATTAATAACTTTTTCAATATTCTAATTCATATGGGTAAGGTAGGTAAAAAACAATAATAAAATATTTCACAATTACCCAACTTAATAACAAAATATTTGATCGATACCTAAATTAATAATAAAATATTTCACGGATACCAAAACTAAACAATTTAAAATTATTTAGGACCTATACCTCTTTTTAAATTTAAAATATTTTGATTGGTTTACATATTATGACATGGAAAATACGTGAAAATTTCATGGGCACTTTTAGGCTGAAATTTCCTCTAATAAGTTCCACAATATCCACTATAATAGGGTCTACCATAGGCTTGAGCCAAACCCCTCAACCAAAAAGGCATCCCCTTTAAGAAAAATTGCTTTGATACCAAATGTAGGTTTTAACCCCGTAAAATTAATTTCTCCAAATAGATTCTTAATAAAACAAGAAAGATGCAATGGAAAACACATTCATTAACAGATAGATTTTATCTTAGAAACCAAAACTAGGAAAACTAACAAGATTTTTTCAGCATATATTCTTTTGTAATATTATAATACAATATATATCTCCTTTCATATGTAAAACCCCAATATATTTACCATGGATTAGAATAAAATCGTAGTTCCTTAACTAAAACTACAAAACCATGGGCAAAGACACCATTTTCACAAACCATTAAAAGAAAAAATCATGTGCCAAAAACTACAAAAAACCGATGCAAAAAGCACCTATTTTTTTTTTGGAGGGGAGGGGGTTGGAATACGCTGCCCATGTGACCCCGTCTACACCTGATGCAATAGCCAACACATTTCGATAGTTGTGCAAAGAATATAACACATACCAACCACAATTGTGGGCATAGGTAAAGGAGTTACACAAATTTTAAGGTGACATAGTTGTTGAACACCAATTATTTTTAATTCTAGAAGCAATTGTGGATGTGAAGCAATGGGTGTCATACACATGCCGCACCCATGGTTGGCAGAACCAATATATGCTTACTATTAACCTATATTGGAGGATGAAGTAATTATTGGGTCAATTTCTTTTGGATTGAAATGATGTTAAAAATGAAATCCTCATGACTTTGGATGCCATCATGAAGTAGTAGAAGAACATGAGTGAGTGCATCAAGAGGATTGAGGGAAATGTTGCACCTGGTGCTGCTTCAAGCTTCTATACTCCAGGGGATCTCAACCCAATTGAGGTGGACGCTTCCACCTCATCTTAGTATTTATCAAGATGTTTGGAATTTAGTCTATATCATTTTCTGGTTCTACTAGTCTTTTTAAGGCTGGTTTACATTATCCAGTTTACGTCTATATGGAGGTAGATAATAATGAACAATTTATATAAAATTTTGATAGTCCTAGGGATATTATGTTTTTTGTGTTTTTTTTTTGGTAAGTTAGGATATTCTATTAATTCAAAAACAGAGAAGTTACATATGCTACAGGTTGGGTTGGCAAGCTGCGCTTAGCCAATCCTAGCCTTAGTTACATGGTTTCTAGGCTGCCTTAGAGGAGGAAACCAACCCGAACAAAACTTAAAACATAAAATTACATTATGTGTAGTAGCGCTGGCATATCTAAGTAGCACAAAGTAAACGATAGCAAAAAACACTGATGGCAAGCTTGACAAAAAACATGGGAGAACTGTGTAGCTGTGCAGGCTTCACTTTTCATCTTCATCATCACTGTTGGGGACCTCCTCCTCAATGGGGCAAGAAGAAGCCTGCGCAACGACTTCCTCTGCATCTGCCACTGTATGCATGGGTTTGTGGACCGGTGCATAGAGGATGGGGGAGTTCGGATCTAGGCCTTCGGGGACGCGCGTCCAGTTGTCATTGGAATCCATCACCCAAACGTCCAAATCCTCATATTCCTCCTCCTGAATGAACAGTGGGTCAGCTTCGCGGTGTTGGAGGTGCGTCTGGGGAAAGATGGTGGACTTCCATGGGCCGCGTCTTCCTCTCTGCACAGCTTGCCCAGAGGTTGCTTCATTTTGCTTGGGATCAGGACTTAGATGCTCAAAAGGGATGGATGAGGAGCCTTCCATCACCTCTAGATGATTATCCTCGCCATGGTGATAGCAGCTTGGGAGAGCCCCTCTCTGTCCACCTCAGATAGTTCTTTGGCGAAGTCTGGGGGCCATTGAGTGAAGAGGAAGGGGGGAGTAGTTCAGAGAGGGGTACATAGAAGTGCAAGCAACGCTAGGGCTCAGGGGGTAGGAATAATAGGGGGAAAGGTGTGCAGGAAGGGATGCAACAACCCAAAGGAGACTGCGCAACACAACGTTGAGTATAGAGCTTCGCAGCCTTCTGAAGTTAGGGAGAAGTCAGAGCAAAGTTAAAGAGGCGAAATGTAGAGATAAAATACTATGTATTTAAAGGGGTTGATAGTTCATATTTTTAAAGGGGTTGGGGTGAGTGCGAGGATGATAGCAATGAGTAGGCTTCACACGTAGTTGCGTGCTATAATCGATCACCTGAGAAGGCTCAAGGGGATGGGGATGGATGCAATATGGGTTAATCATGGTGATCATTTATGGTGATAGACGCGAGGTGATGCTCTGGATATGGTGACATAGTTCCAGTCATCTCGTCATCATTTCTGATTCTGTGAGTCTCGTGCGAGTGGTTAATGATTTGAGGATCCACAGCAGGTGAGGATCTATGCACAAGATCTCCGTCCTCTGGGGAGTGTGGGATGTGATTTTCAAGCGTGTCAGTTCTGTCACCCACATCCGGGGATGTTTTTTGTGTTCATTATTATGAAATATATGTTTTTTGGAATGGTTCTATGTTGTTTTTTTAGTGGTCTAGTTTCCCAAGTGGTAGCCACTAATATATAAAGACCTTGAATTCGTGTAATATTTTGCAGATAAATAAAATTTGGCTTATAAAAAAAATTTAATAATTTACCAACGTGACAAAATAATGAGAAAATACCTTAAAATATTATTTCATCGATAAATTTGATCCTTCAAAACCTTTCTTGATTTTATCACCATTTCTTGCTTCACCTTCTTAAATGGGTTATGTCATGTAATCTAAATAAACAACTTCAAAAAATTAGGTCTCCATGGGAGCTACACCTTGTTCTATATCATCTCACACAATACCTTGTTCACCTCATTTAAAGCACATATGTTGGAGGCTCATCTTTCTTACTGTCCGATGAATCAATAATATACTAAATTTTAGGTCATGTTGAATGACATACCAACTATAGAACCATTTAGTTTTCCCTCTCCCACTTCTTCCATAGTGGAAAAAATTCAATGATGTATAAGTCCATTGTGTGAAAATTATGGGAATGTATCAAACTTTCTTTCCAAGTAAGTTTTTGTTCCAAATGGGAATTCACATCCACCCATGGTAGTTATCCATGGTATTTACTCATGGTATTTTCCCATGGTATTTACTAGTGGTATCCACCCATGGTTTTGTAACTAAAAAAAAGCTATAAACAACAAGCCTCACTTTTTAATAGGACATACTATTCCACCATGATGTCGTTGGGAAAATTTTCCTAATTTAATAATGAGTAATCTTTCCATTTATGTTGAAATGTCTTTAGTGCATTTTTTTAAATCATTTTTTTTAGAATAGTTTAAAGGAATATTGGATGTTTTCTATCCTCTCTCAGTTTTCAAATCTCTAGGATATTTTCCCCCAAAATTTTGGATCATTGGTATCAAAGCTGGGTTACAAATCCATGGAAATAATAACAAATTACTGTGGCAACTCTTGTAGTTCATTCTAGATAATGTGAAGGTTCACCGACAAAGATGGAAATACATTTGCGGGTAAAATTGTGAAACTGACTAGTAATAGGAAGGCTTCTCGAAATAGACATGGTAAATGATAAGATACTCTATGAGAATATATTGGAACTATCTTTGTTGGGGTTTTTTACTATCCCAATCTTCCATGATGGATTAGATCATCCATTTGCAGCCAAGGTTTCATTGTTACAATTCTAATGCTATGTATTTCTGAGTGTGAGGCTTCCACGCTTCCCATTGGAGAAGGCCTTGTCACCCAACACAACTTGTGCACCCATGATAGTCTTGGAAAACAAATGAGGATACTATAAATCAAGATTCACGGGCCATAAAATTTTATGGTGGTCAACCCCAATTGCATGGGGTGTCCCCAATCCACAAAGAAGTGGGTGATAGAAGATAAAATCCATTAGTACAATGACATAGCCAAAATTACCCCACATTTGTGATCCAGGTGGATATTGGCGGCCACCCACCTATTCCATTTGGACCCGCACCATCAATTGTTTTAGTTTTTCAGTTTCAACACAACTTACTATTTTTAGCAGGTTTTCGGGTCCTGAACTTCCGAAGCTATTTGGAGGCCCTGATGATCCAAGTGGATATTGGTGGCCACCCACCTATATCATTTGAACCCACACCATTGGTTCTTTCATTTTTTCAGTTTCAGCACAACTTACTATTTTTAGCAGTTTTTCAGGTCCTGAACTTTCGAAGCCGTTTTGAGGCCCTAAACGATGTTTTCTGGGAAAACCGAGATTCCTAAAATCAAAATTTGTATATCTTGTATAGATTTTTCTAACTATGTATGGTACACATCAAATGAAGATCGTATGCCAAAGTTACATCCCCGGGAAGTTGAAACACCAATTTACCCAAATGGGGCCCATAGTTTTGGCGCTTCATCTCCTTCGGATAGGTTTTTGGATGTTTAGGGTTTTCTATTGTTTCTCAACAATAAATAGGTCTTCAAGCCTCATTGTAACATATTTCAGAGGCATGTAACTACCACATCTCTTCTCAGAGATAAGCTACCATCACCCTAGCTAGTTTATTTCCATTATGTCTGTAAACATATTTAAGTTATTTGATATTAATGAAATGAAGTATTATTTCCACTGCATCTCTGTGTTTATGTCTATTTCTGTATTTTATTGTGTTCCTGCATAAATCCGGATCAATTTCCCATTCGACATAGGTTACCTCATAAAATCTGACCTACATAAATAAATTTTGGATAAAATCTTCAAAAACCTCCTAAAAATGTGCCCCTCGGACTCTTCGGGCTTAATCTTGGTGGAGCCTTGATCCAGATTTAAGAAGGAACACAATGAAATATAGAAATACACATAGAAGAAGAGATGTAACAGAAATAAAATTTCATTTCATTAATGACAAATAACTGAAATATGATTACAGACAGAATGGAAATAAACTAGCTAGGGTGCTGGTATCTTATCTCTGAGAAGAGATGTGCGGGCTATAGGCCTATGAAATATGTTACAATGATGCTAGAGTGCCTGTTTATTATTGAGAAGCAATGGATAACCCTAAACATCCAAAAACCTAACCCTAGGAGATGAAGCGCCAAAACTAAGGGCCCCGTTTGGGTAAATTGGTACATCCAATAGGGGAATTTTGAGGTCTAAAATAGGCCTCCTAAGGAAATTGTAAAATAATAGTGGAAATAATAAAATAAGATTTGGTTACATCATTAAATTTTAGAGGGAAAAAAGAAAAAACTATTTTTTCAACTCGTATTTTCAACTTATCTCCCAAATGTTTTACTGAAATTTCGAGTGGGAGTACTAGTTGGATGCAAAATTTAATTCCTCATCGAAGGAGGACCCATGTTGCATACTTTCGATGGAACCTGCTTCACGAAAAATGAGAAATACATGAAAAACGTGATTGCAATCACATTTTTTCATGTATTTCTCATTTTTCTTGTAGCACAGTCCATCAAAAGTATGAGTCATGGGTAATGCTTGGATGAGGAATTAAATTTTTCATCCAATGAGTACTCCCGCTCGAAATTTGAGTAAAAACATTGGGAGATAAGTTGAAAATACGAGTTGAAAAAGTAGTTTTATTATTTTATTATTTTTTAATCTTTTTACTCTTTTACTTAAAAAATGGTGAATCATCCCCCATGGTTGACATCATGATCTCGAATCTTATTGGTTCTTATAAAGTTTATTTTGGTTGTACATTTTTCTTAGGAGGCCCATTTTAGACCTCAAAATTCCCCTAATGAATCTTTCCGGGGACGTAACTTTGGCATACGATCTCTGTTTGATGCA
This sequence comes from Pinus albicaulis, assembly GCA_034641835.2. NCBI lineage: Eukaryota > Viridiplantae > Streptophyta > Pinopsida > Pinales > Pinaceae > Pinus > Pinus albicaulis. The sequence continues at coordinate 437,754,642 of CM076572.1, read as the reverse complement.
CACAATACCTTGTGAGAAATATCTATCCGAGGACGACAACTTTTGTTGTGAGAAACATGATGTGATTACAATGTTTCCCCTCGGTTTTCAAAAAAACGTAGTTTAGGGCCTCAAAAAGGCTCCAGAAGTTCAGGACCCGAAAAACTGTTAAAAATAGTAAACTGTGCTAAAATTAAGGAAACTGAAAACTAAAAGAAATAATGGTGGGGCCCCAAGTGGAATAGGCGAGTGGCCACCAATATCCACATGGATCATTCCTCCTCCCTTAGGAAGAAATGGTCCCCATTGCATTGAGTTCCTCCATGAGATGAGGAAACTTGTGCTGAACTTGGTCCCTATTGAACCATTTGCCTTGGTGTAGGAGTTGGCCAGCTTTCACAACCCAAAACTGTTGGATCCTTTGCTGGCGAGTGTTCTTGATTCGCATGTCCATGATACAATATGTGGTGGCCTGTTCCATGCAATCTGGGTTTAACTCTGTTGATGTGATTTTTTTTGCAATGTCAGAGGTGTCCAGTAGAGATGTGAAGTAGGGCTGAAGGCGGTCCACATTGAACACTGGGTGAGACCAAGAAATGGTGGAATACTGAGCTCAAAGGCATTGGCCCCTATAGCCTTAGTGATGGTGTACGACCCATATCAGAGTGGGTGAAGCTTGCGGTGGGGTCTAGCGAAGCGCTCCTTCTGAAAATGTAGCCACACTTTGTCACCAACTTGGAAGTCGTATGGCACCTGATGTTGATCATGTCATTTATTGTACTTAGCATTGGCTTTATCCAATATGTCATGAACCTATTGGTGGATGTGTTGAATGCGCTCAATGAAGCTGTTTGCCTTGTCAAATTCAGACTGGACATGAGCCGAATCAACTTGAGTAGTTGAAAATGGCATGGCTACATAAATGGGACATAGTGGTTGGAATCCCAAGCCCACCTAAAAGGGGTTGTGGCCGGTTGAGCTGTGGAGAGCCCAATTATAACTCTGTTGTACATAGGGAAGGATATCATCCCATGTGCGTGGATGCTTTGAATTGTACATGCACAGAATGTGTACAATCATCATGTTGACAACCCTATATGGCCATCAGTCTGGGGATGGAAAGCTGTGGAATTGGTGAGCTTGGTGTCCAGCATTGACCAGAGGCTGGACCAAAATGTGTTGAGGAATGTGCTGTCCCTATATGAGATGATAGACTGTGGAATCCCAAAGTTCACCCACACTTGTTCAAAGAAGATTTTAGCAGTGGCTTCTGTTGTGATATTCTTCTTGCAGGCCTCCATAATGGCCATCTTTGAGAATTTGTCGATGACCATGAAAACACAGTCGTTTCCATGGTTAGTAGAAGGAAGGACCAACATGTAATCCATGGATATGGATTCCAAAGGTCAACTAGGGGTCGGTAGTGTAGTATAAAGGCCTTGATTCTTGATGGTTGGATTGGAAATAACACAAGTAGTGCAGTATCTGATGTAATTCTCGACATCTTGTCGAAGGTTCGGCCAATAGAAATAATTCTGCAATACTGCCACTCTTTTCTCAACCCCGAAATGCCCAGTGACCTGACTATAGTGCGCTTTCCAAATCATCTTGGCATACTCACTTAAAGGAACACAAATGTGTCCTAGGTGACATAACAATGCATCCCGAAGGTGAAAATTTCTTACTTGCGTACCCTACAAGACTGTCTTGTATGTGTAGCTGCATTCTAGATCACTCTTGTAGAGAAGCAGCCAATCAGAAGTCTCGTGCCCACAAGAGTTGAGAACGTGGTTATTGCCATGATTGGTGGTCGGTTGAGGTAGTCTGAAACATCATTAGTGTTGCCCTTCTTGTACTTGATATGAAAATGAAAATGTTGCAGATATGTGGACCAATTTTGATGGTGATTGTTTTGAAACTTCCCTTGCGTTTGTATTAACTGTAGGGGTTGGTGGCCTGTGTGGATGACTGTTTCCTTTTCCAAAATGTAATGATTCCATTGTTGTCAAGCCTGCATAATGGAATACATTTCTTTGTCATAAGTGGGATACTTGTGGACTATGTTAGACAATGTATCACTGTGATATGCTACTAGATTCCCTTGTTGAGTAAGAACTTCCCCAATAGCATAGTCAGAGGCATTTGTCTCGATCTCAAATGGTTGTTGCAAGTCTGGTAATGTGAGCACTGGGGTAGAGTAGAGGTGATGTTTCAATTCTACGAACGCTTTCTGTTGATATTCCGACCAAAATAATTTTTCTTTCACTCCTCCCTTGGTGATTTGACTCAAGGGCCAAGTGATATGAGAGAATCGCAACACGAAACTGCGGTAGAAATTAGCAAGAACCAGGAAGCTGCAAAGATTTGTTAGAGTAGTTGGGGATGGCCAATCTTGAATGACTTGGATATTGGTTGGATCCACATGTACCCTCTGCTCATCAATAATATATCCCAGATACTGAACCTCGGTCATGCCAAAATTGCACTTCTCTAAATTGGCACACAACTTGTGTTGCCACAATGTTTGGAGGACTGGTCAGATGTGGTGGAGGTGCTCTTCCCAAGTCTAGCTAAAGATCAAGATGTCATCAAAGTACATTACTACAAATTAGTTGGTGAATGGCCATAGGATGTCATCCATTAGCCTCATGAAGGTCACAGGAGAATTCTTCAAACCGAAAGGCATGACCAACCATTCAGAAAGGCCCTCCTTGGCTTTGAAGGAAATCTTCCACACATCAAAGGGTTAGATTCATACCTGGTGATACTTGGACTTCAAGTCGATATTGCTGAAATATTTCTCCTATTTGAGTTTGTCCAGAAGGTTATCAATCCATGGGATCAGGTACCTATTCTATAAAATGATATTGTTCAGGGCCCGATAGTCAATATAGAGTCTCCAAGTCCCATCCTTCTTCTGCACCAACACGATTAGGCTTCCAAAGGGTGATGAACTTGGTCGGATGTGACCTTTCTACAACAACTCCTAAATCTACCTTTTGATTTCATCATTTTCCAGAACAGAGCGTCGATATATCGGTCCATTGGGAAGCGTCGCACCAGGGGTCAGATCGATGGGGTGCTTGACCTGAAAGTGCAGAGGCACCCCTGCGGGTGAGGTGACGATGTCCCTGTAATCCTACAAAACTTGTTAAATTGTTATTTTCATGCAGAGGAGCCCTATCTGGAGGTCGTGTCCACTTTCTTATTCTTTCCCCAAGGGTAGGTCATCAGGAAAACAAATTTCCTGGTTTCGGAAATGAGCTTACTGCATTTTTTTGCAGTAACCAGAGAGATAGCGATAGACAGTGGTACTTATGGTATCCTATACAAATTATTTCCCAAAGTAAAAATAACAGTGTGAGGCCGAGACTCATACAAAACATGTCTCTTCCACAAGTATGGTTGGCGCAATAATACATCACAAAAATCAAGAGGAGCAATGTCACATAATACCTCATCCGTGAAGGGCTTGATGCTGTAGGGAAGGAAGCACTGCTGGCTGACGCGGAGATCCCGTCCTTGTTGAAGCCACACGATGGTGTACGAATGTGGGTGTGATGTGGTCGAAAAGCCAAAGTGCTTTACAACCTCTACTAAAATGAGATTCTTTTGGCTCCCACTGTCAACAATGAACTATAGCGGGGAACCCTTTACCCACATCTGGGAGTGGAAGAGATGCTCATCCTCCTTTGGATCTTCTCATTCTTGCTTATGGATCTTCATGGTGCCAATGGTGGCATTGGACTCCACATTGATAATTTTCTTCCATTTTTCATTTCCTTTTCAGGTTCTTATTCAGAGTCGGAGCATGCATCTGATTCAAAAGCCTTCATATCGGCCACCAGTGACTGCTTGGCCCGACACTCACTTGTGTTGTGAGTGAAGCACTTATGGAACTCACATCAGTTTCCTGTGTCCTTCTTCGGCTTCACGATGTTTTTATTTGCTTGTGACTTTGGCAGGTTATATTAGGCCACCATGCCTTGGATTTGTCCTTTGTTCTGCAGTTTGGGGGCACCTTTCCCTTGCTTTTGATTTGCAGATCCAAAGTCTCGCTTCTTCTATTTGAATTTATTGTCAATCTTGGCAGCATTCTGGTATGTAGTACCAAGAGAGGAGATGTCGAGGAACTCCATTTCCTCTTGAATGTATATGTGCAGAAAACTGCAGTACTTCAGTACCAAATTTTTCTCCGAATATTTGATACCCCAATTTGTGCACAGGGTATGGAACCGATTCATTAGCTCATGCACATCTTGATCCCTTTGTTGCTGCAACGTAGTCCATTGTATGTACTTTTCCCCATAGCTCCCCACGGGGTAGTATTGTTCCTTGATGGCGTATCAGAAAGAATTCAAAGTGGGTATGACAGAGAACAAAGAGGGTTCCACCTCGTCCTTTTATCATCGTATGTTTCCCACCAGTCCTTGACATGGGGGATGACTTTTAGTGGAAAATAATATTCTCCCAATCGTAAAATTCATGAATCGAGAAATATCCTTCTAATAGATTCAATCATTTATCTATGGTGTTTGCATTTATTTGGCCCTCAAATATGGGAATGTAAAAGTTTACTTGTACCTTAAAATGAGTGGTGCCTCTAGAGTGACTGCTGGATGTAGATGCGTCGCCGATGGGGAACCGTTGAAGGATCTGGGAACAGTTATCCATCATTATGTTCCTTTATTTCTCGAGGGCCTCCTCGAGCAATATTTTGAAAGGATCTCCTGCTCCATAATCTTTCTTTTATTCCCCCATGGGTGACCGTCATGGTTTTCAAGGTTGATATTGTGAAGGATCAACCAGATCGAGCCCTAATTCCTTATACCCCGACCTCGTTGGGGACATGCAAATAAGGATCGAGAAATAGTGATCCATATTAATGCAGTTTTATGCAGAATTATGAATTACGGATAAAACATTCTTCCCTAAATGTGGTGCTATGTATTTAGAACAACAAGTTAAATACTTTGCAAATACATTTCCTAACAGTAAATAGACACACAGAATAGATCAAGAAACCTACTTGGGGTCCAAGTGCTTCCTATTATCCTTCTGTCGCTCTTGCTATAGCTTCAAATTCAAGCTAGATCACAAAAATATTTCCTGCAAGAATGAACACTAAACAACAGAGAGATTGAAATATACAGATGCATATTCTAGTTATTCAGTTAAATCAATGAAACATGAACCATATACATTAGATAAGAATTCATAATATGAAAGACAAAAGCTTATACAGATACATATGTGGGAAAGTAAGAAACAATATTTATTAATGGACAGAAGGGGAGGTTACAACCAGTGATTGATTTGATGTCACCATCTCCAGCATCATCCTAGTCTCATCACAATGAACATATCTCCAGTAGCATATAACTCAAATCAATTCCTCAATTGAAATTCCACCAGCATTTCTCTACTCAAATTCTTCCTTTTCCAGCACTAGGATCTGTGCTTAATTTATAGATGAGCTGAAGGTAGTTTCAGAGTCAATGACTTTCTAATAATAGGCAAGACATGTTCCCAAGCTTAGAGGTATCAAATGGACACATGGATTCGAAATTTGACACATATGTACTCTTCTAGAAGGCACTGGCCAAGTGGAGATTCTGGAACAATGTTAAATTTTGCTCCCAATGAACCAACGCACCCTTGAGTGTTGAGAAGTGCTTTGAAAAACACCCTTGAATGGACGTGCCTGCATATGAAATGCACTTAGCCCTTGAGAGACTGCGTTGCTGAGCGCATAGGTGATATAATATGTACTTCAAATCTTGGAAACCTTGTAATGGAAGTCATGGATGATTTGTTCTTGTTCTTTGTCTTAGGGCATGTAGAAACTGAAATGATAGGGGATGATAGAACCTATTCATTGGTTATGGGGATGATGTCCAGTTTAACTAGGTCATTGGAAAACATGCCCAAATTGACCTATAACAGATTGCCCCATAAAGCATGAAGTTAGAATAATAATTATAATATTTTTTGAATGAGATGCTTTACACTGTGATGGGCTAGAGCTGAAGCAGAGTGGAGACCTACATCAATCTTACAATACATTACATCATGATATATCCTATTGATCAAGAATTGCTGAGGGAAGGCATTCCCATGCTCAGTACATAAACTATCTAATAACATGTACATAGTTTAGAAAGTCATCTATATTGGAATGTTTCCCAATACAGACATGCCTATAGATATAGGCCCATGTTTGGATGACGATCTGTATGTAAGGTCACCGTACATATACAACAATCCTAAAATCACAGCTCAGATGGCTGAAACTAGATCTGGGGTCTTCTTATCTCATTCACTCGATCATTCGGGTACAAGTCTAGCCATGTGGATATATGATTTTTAGTCGAACATGGTAAGAAATCGTTTGATTACCAGCCAATGATGTGAGTTGTTAACAAACACGAGAGAACCACCATTGATGTTAATGGGCCTCAAGGTACTACAGTAAATTTTGTAAGGCGTGAATAGATGATTTGATGTCGAACGTAAAACAAAATCTCTCGGTCAATAGTCCAGAAGCGAGGATCTTGTCGATGGTTTAACAAGCCTCATGGTACTAGAATATGACATTTCTAAGTGAACTTCTTGGATGATGATTTGACGTCAACAGGAAGCCACTTTATTGCGAAACGGGAGTTACTGATTTTCGAGACAAAGGATAACTTGATATAGAAATTTTCAGGGATGAATTTCATGAGAATGAAGGTTTATGAGTATTGTAGAAGAATAAGTATTCACTAGATGACTTCTCTTGAACATATCAGCGACACTGAGATGAGTTGGAATCATTGACCCAAAACCAAAGTGACGGTATGATAAACCATAGGTATGAACGAACCGTAAAGAATATTACCCAACCCAAACAGTCATAGTGATAGAGTGAAGTGTCATGTTCAAGAGCGACCTGCTACCGTAAAAAGTTCTGTTCACTTTCCCAAATTTTCCCCGGTCATTTGTCAACCAATACCTCTTTATTTTTTAACAAGATTGAGGAGGATAACATATGCTTGATCTATAAATCAACCCTTCGGGAGAACAATGTATCACTATTTAATTATAATTTAAAGAGTCTAGCGATGAATGAAACTCGATTCTTTCCATGATCGACGAGTCCATCACTATTTTATGTTTTAACGAGAATAACGATAGTGAAAACTCAGTCCTTTTTCATATTTAGAGAGTTTGAAAAATAGGACGAAAGAAAACTCCATAAGTATTTTTTTCGTAAAGTTGTCGCTCAGATCTGAAAAAGTGTAAAATATTATCTTAGAGAACCTCTTTAGTCATTTTTGACTAAGGTATTCCTCTTTCGTAAATAATCTATCTCTATCCAGAAAAGGGTTAAAATTATACTGAGTAGATATCAATTCATTTACTTTTACGAGCTCGAAAAGACAAGTGCTCGACAATATTTTCACATTATCGGAGTTTGAAAAGAGCTAAAAGAAGACTCCAGAGGTTCCTTTTTCATTGTTATAGAAGCTTGAAAAAGAGATAAAAGTGCGCTTCAAGTCCTTTTTCGTTTTTAACAAAGATCAAAAAATAAGGATAAAAGTATGCTTTGTGGTCAAATCATTATTGAAATAAATGTGCACGACTAATCTTCTCATCAGTTGAAAACTTGTTCAAAACAACATCAAATGGATTAAAAATACTTGTTTCATGATAAAAAATGAATTAAACCATAGTCACAACAATAAATATGTTTTTCAAATAATCAAATGACCAATTAATATATTTTTACCATTTGAAAGCTACCATTTTCATTTTGGATCTCTGAACTTGTTTTTGCCCCCAAACTTCAACTGTTGATTGCGTGTAATTAGTAAGAATGTTTTGAATGCCCCCTGCAAGAGCACATGTAGAATGCCCCCTGCAAGAGTAGGTTCCCCCAAGCTTCATTTAATTCACCTAAGTAGATTACTGGTTACTAATAGCTGGATGGAATGAAGGTTCATTATAGGGGAGGATTTGTTTCATTTTTTAACGAGCTTGACACAGGAAAATAACTATGCTCATAACCTGTTTCATTTTTTAAGGAGGCTAACACAGTAAAAGAACTATCCTCATAGCTTGTTTCATTTTTTAACGAGGTTGACATAGTAAAAGAACTATCCTCATAACCTGATTCATTTTTTAACGAGGTTGACACAGGAAAAGAACCATCCTCATTGTGTAGTTGGACTAGTGAGTGTGCGCTGGAAAAGACGTAGTCTAACATAGTCATCATTTAAGGAGCTTGATGAGCACCACAAATGATAAGTTATAAGGTGCAACGATGGGTCTTCTCTGGGGTTTTCATTGAATTTTGGAATTTCAGAGCGTAACTTCTGTGAAATCATTGGCCACTAAGGGGAATAACTGATGGGACCAGCTTGATATTGCACTGAAGATGTGAATAAAGGATCAAGTCATTCAATACTCATAAGGGAGGAACCAGATGGGATTCCAGATGATGACATGGGTGAATTAAATGGACAAAACATCGAATATGAAGCAACAATAGATGTTTTCACAGTTGAAATAGATGGTTCAATCTTGGATGTTATCTCAGCCATGGTCAAATGACCCAATGTATAACCTATAGAATCTACAGGAAATCAAAGTGAAACAGGATCAACAAAAGCAGAGGAAGGTGATTGAGGAAAAAAATCGTACAGGTAAAGCACCTACTGAAAATGAGTTAGAGTTAAATGTGTCTTGTCTTGTGGCATTTCTTCAATCAAAATCAAACCAGGTGGAAGAACTTCGCCGTCAGGCCCAAAGTATATTTTATGTGGTTGACTGCATGATATGGGAGACTCAATGGCTATAATAGATTGTGGAGTGACCAATACAGAAACAACTTCCAGTTGTTCGACTTCAGGATCAAGATTTTCTCCACTTAGGGCATATAGCAAATGAAATATAAGGGGATGATAGACCTTATTTCATTGGTCCTGGGGATGATGTCTAGTTTGAACAATAAAAACTGCCCCCTAAAGCACGATGGGATATAGATCAACTTCTGATTGAACAAAATCGGGTTCAAGAGGTATGATCTCACTGATTGGATGGATCGTGACCACGAGTAACTGTGAGGAATCCATCTCGTAGATGAACCAATATTCGTAGAAAAAAATTGTGCCGACTCTGGAATATGTGAAGATGATGCTTCACCAGAGGTATTGGTTTCGGTAGAGTGATTTCGCCTTCGCTAACCAGAAGTAACTTCCAGTGGTAAAGGTGATTTCAATGCTAATCTACGCGAAAGACAGGGAAAGGGATTATATTCTTCCATGATAATTGATTTATTTTATGAAAAAAATTAAAAAAATAAAATAAAAGGGTAATGTTAGGCAAAAGGTTTACCAAGAAACTGTGAATTGCAGAATACTTCCTAGCGAAACAGGAAGTACGGACAAGCAATCTCCCTGAATTTTGTGTTCAATGTATCAAAATTTACAAGGTGGTCGACTTGGTTCACTATGGATGGATAGCAACCTAAAGTCGTCCTCCCAAATATACCCAAAGGTACGTGGAGGCCCAATTCCATATTAGCACTGTCTGATGCGAATCCGCATAGTGAGAGCACCCCTTTATGCTTTTCGTACTGTAACACCACCCGATATACCCGAAATTACGTGGAATAGCTATGATATACTTACGTACGTGGAGTGAGGTATCGCACTCATAATGTATCGTAGACAATTAATGATAGTTGCTATGTTTTATGACGCTAAAACACGTCTCTAGCCTAGACCTTCTAAATGTTATCGTTATGGTTCCAATAATTTATTAGGCAAATTGATGTAAATTTTAAGTTGATCTTGTTTATCAATTTTACTTTGAAGGTTCACTGCGATGATGTGATGGAAATTCCTAAAATGAAAATTAAAATGATAAGAAAACTTTTCAATTTTATCTTTTTTAATGAAAAACCTAGCAACTAAAGGGAAAGAGCAATCAGTTTTGAGAGCAAACAACAAAGAGCACAAACTAATATGCAACTTTCCTAATTTGTTCCTATGCAAAACACACAATTCACTACATGAAAATGTAGGTTTTTCTTTTCAGTCCCATTAATGTAAATGAAGAAAAGGAAACTAAGTGCATCAAATCAATAAAAAAAAATGCCTTTTACTTTGAGAAATGAGGAATTTGAACAATAATTTCTCTTTTTAGGAAAAATGAAGAATTTAACTACAATTTCTCTTATAGGAAACGAATAATTTAATGATAAATTCCTTTTCAAAAGAAAATGTATCTAAGGTAGAAATAAAAATACTTTGAAGTTCATTTGTTAATGATAAAGAAAAACACTTTAAATAAATATTGAACAAAATTTTCTTCCAAAGGAGGAAGAGGTAGGTAAATTTACTGGTCTCTATGAGGCAGCAGGCACTTGAAAACACAACAAACAAAAACTGAAAGAAAATGCAATGAAAAATTCAATAGGAATTTGGTTGGCTCTAGGGGCAACAAAATATCTAAGGGGAGACAGTGTGTTGCAAAGCACCCCTGAGTGGGAGACAATGCTTTGCAAAGCACTGTGTCCTGTTCAATAGTGCGTTAGGCACAACAGAAAACAAAAACTGAAGCTGTTTAACACACTTCTAATGCAAATTTTGATTTCAAAAAGCCTAATATTTTAGAGTAAATTCTACTGGGTGGATAAATAGAGGAAAACACACCAAGGATGAAGGGTAAAATCCTTTTCCCCACTGGAGTCGCAAATTTTTTATCCGGAATTATGAATTACGGATAAAAAATTCTTCCCTAAATGTGGTGCTATGCATTTAGAAAAATAGGTTAAAGACTTTTCAGATACTTTTCCTAACAGTAAATAGGCACACATAATAGATCAAGAAACCTACTTGGGGTCCAAGTGCTTCCTATTCTCCTTCTGTCACTCTTGCTGTAGCTTCAAATCCAAGCTAGAACACCAAAATATTTCCTGCAAGAATGAACACTAAAAAACAAAGAGATTGCAATATACAGATGCCTATTCAAGTTATTCAGTTAAATCAATGAAACATGAACTATATACATCAGATAAGAATTCATAATATGAAAGACATAAGCTTATATAGATACATATGTGGGAAAGTAAGCAACAATCTTTATTAATGAATAGAAGGGGAGGTTACAACCAATGATTGATTTGATGTCACCATCTCCAGCATCATTCTAGCCTCATCACAATGAACATCTCTTCAACAACATATCACTAAAATCAATTCCTCAATTGAAATTCCACCAGCATTTCTCTACTCAAATTCTTCCTTTTCAAGCACTAGGATCTATGCTCAATTTATAGATGAGTTGAAGATAGTTTCATAATAAATGACTCTAATATTAGGCAAGACACGTTCCCAAGCTCAGAGGTATCAAATGGACACATGGATTCTAATTTTGACACATATGCACTCTTTTAGAAGGCACTGGCCAAGTGGAGATTCTGAAACAAAGAGAATTTCGCTCCCAATTGACCAACACACCCTTGAGTGTCGCGAAGTGCTTTGCAGAGCACCCTTGAATGGAGGTTCCTGCATATGCAACACACTTAGACCCTTGAGAGACTGCGTTGGTGAGCTCATAGGTGATATAACATGTATTTAAAATCTTGGAAACATTGCAATGGAAGTCATGGATGATTTGTTCTTGTTCTTTGTCTTAAGGCATGTAGCAACTAAAATGATAGGGGTGATAGACCCTATTCATTGGTTCTGGGGTTGATGTCCAGTTTAACTAGGTCATTTGGAATGGTGCCCAAATTGACCTATAACATGTAGGAACACAATGAAATACAAAAATATGCATAGAAGCATAGATGTAGTAGAAATAAAACTTCATTTCATTAATAACAAATAACTGAAATATGCTTATAGACAAAATGGAAATAAACTAGCTAGGGCACTGGTAGCTCATATGCGAGAAGAAATGTGGCAGCTATAGGCCTTTGAACTATATTAAAATGAGGATCAAGGGCATATTTATTCTTGATAAAGAATGGATAACCCTAAACATATAAAAACATAACCCTAGGAGATGAAGAGCCAAAACTATGGGCCTCGTTTGGGTAAATTGGTACATCAATCTTCCCAGGGAAATAACTTTCGCATACGATCTCCTTATGACACACAAAATACCTCATGAGAAAGATATATCTGAGGACTACACATTTTGATGTGAGAAACATCAAAGAACCTTCCATTTTTTCCTGGTTTTTAAAAAAAAAAATCGTTTAGGGCCTCAAAATGGCTCCGAAAGTTGAGGAACTGAAAAAATGCTAAAAATAGTAAATTGCGCTACAATTAAGAAAACTAAAAAACTGAAAGAAACAATGGTGGGAGGCAGGTGGACACCAATATCCACTTGGGTCAAGCCTCTCTTCAATATTCCCTCCATTTAGAGGGCCAAAAACGAGCTTGTCTTCAAATATCTAGGTTTCTAGTCCCTGTACGTGGCAGATTCACCATCGTTGGTTCATTTATATGAGGCAACCAAGTCACCTATCAACCTTTTAGACCAAACATAGTGCAACCTCATACTGGTGGATTGTGGCTTTTCCTTAACCCATGCTTCTCTCGTGAATAAGAACTTTACTATTAATTATGGGGTTAAAACAATTGACCTGGGAGGAAAGGAACTAATTAATTATTTAAAGGAGTTTTTTTCCCACTGGGCTATTAATATGATGGACGAGAATTACATCATGGATGATGTAAAGGAAAATATTTGCTTCATTTGCCTCGATCTCATTTGTGACCTTGAATTTTCCAGGAAACCAGGAAATGAAAATATTATTCGAAGTATGTGTGTCCTTCCTGATGGTATTAAGAATAAACAGGGTTTTTAGAAAGATCTAGAAGAGGCACGAAGATATCTGTCTCTACAAGAGAAAGGAGCAATGCCAACAGATTCATAGGAGAATCCAAGAGAGCATGATATTTCTCAAAATTTTGAGATTATAGAAGATAAAAAGGACGATTCTTCCATAAAAAATGAAGAATCGAAGTTGAATAATGAATAATTTCATGGACCATAAATGCTTTTTCATCCAGTTGATATTATAATTAACCAATATGGTTAGAACTACACCTATTCATGTAGGTTTGATGATCAAGGCCATGATCGACCATCAAAATACTTGTCTGATTCTACTTTCCTATAAGAGGAGGATGAGATTGCGGGAAATAATGACAGAGCCACCAAATTCAATATTCATGAGGAAATTGCCTCCAAAAATGACAACTCTGCAACATATCATCATTAAGATAACTTCTTCTCATCAAACATGCATATGGATGAGTGCAGTTTTAAGGATGTCGATGAACCCTATGCAAATCATGATTTTTGGGGGAGACCTGAGGAGATGGACAGGCCCAAAATAATTTACAATATTATAAAAGACAATCCTAGCTTAGAAGTTTCCTTTGATGTTGCATTGGATGTTGCATCCATTGTGTCTAGAAATAAAGGTATCCAATATTCCTAGCTACTTCTCCAAACTATAGTTTGGTTCTTCCAGTTTGTAGAAAAATACAGGGGAGCATACATGATAGCCCCATTGTGGGACCAACTGAGTGTTCTTTCTCTTGTGACTATGATGGATACCGAGATGATTTTTTATGGGATGTTGCATGGTTGCACAAGGCGACATAGAGTAGAATATGTATTTACTACATTGTAGCTAACGACTTGGCACATGGAGAAGACCAAACCATGTACAAATGTGTATGTCACAACAAGTATGCAGGGCTGAATATTTTCCTAGCCAATGCCTTATTTATGGCTAATGTGTCAAATCTGCAAAAATACATAGGGTATGTTGAAGAGTTCATCTGTTGTGTATTTCCATAATCACCTTATTCGTTACATACATACACTCTTAGTGGAATTATGTACAAGAAAGGAGTACCAAATTCTCCTACTCACCTTAGATTAGATGCCAAGCACCAAGTGGACTACATACCTGGAGATAATTCTCTTATACTTTCATATATGGTGGATATGGTTTTCATTTCCCTCAATATATTCATCACCAAGGTTCATATTTACTATAAATAACGTTGTATCCTTATCCTATATCATGTTATGGTGGCTCTAACAAATTTGATGACAGAAGTATCAACCCAAATATTCTAGTATGGGAAGTTGTTGTAATGGACCCAAATTCAGATTATATGGGTGATATGGCTTACCTAGAAAGGGTGTTTAGTTTAAGAATAAAATAAACACTTGAATTTATTAATATGTTTATTGCAATGGGTCTTGTGATAATTTACAAAGATAATCCACTAGATTTATAAGAGGAAAACCAACAAGTAAACTATTTCATCATGGTTATGGGTAAACCACACAAAACCCTTGTCATTGAATTTCATTTTCTAGGCTGCACATTGTCAGCGTCACAGTTGGCCACAATCATTACAGGGTATCTATATCCTCGGATCTCCGTTCATCACAGTTATGGGCCAGCGACACAAAACCATTTCCGTCAGAGTCCATTTTCTATGCCACACACTATCACTATCACAGTTGGCTCACAAGCATTACAATGTATCTCTGTCCTTAGATATTCGTTCATCATGGTTATGCGTTATCCAAATACCTAAGGTTATGGGTCATCCACAAACCCGTGGTTATGGGTCAACCGTACAAAACCCTTCTCTTCATTGGCTCATGTTTAGCAAAAGCTTCTCAGGAGGGAATTCTATGCAATGGGGACCATTTGTTCCTAAGGAGGAGGAATGATCCGAATGGAATGTCACATCCAACCATGTTAGTTATGCATGGTATTTAACCATGGTATTTTCCCATGGTATCCGTCAATGTTAATTACCCATGGTATTGTAACTCAAAAAGGCTATTTATGTTGAGGTGTATTTAGTACATATTTTTTTAATCAATTTTTTTGAGAATAGTTTAAAGGAATATTGGATGTTTCCTATCACCTCTTGATGTTCAAATATCTAGGATATTGGCTCCAAAAATCTATATCAGTTTTGGCTACTTGGGAGTGAAAACCAATGACATATGCTTGATTTTGAAAATAATTTCTAGAAGGTCAATTAAGATAAATATGGGGTCTTGTTTCATATGATTTGGCAACAATTAAAACCACTGTTGGGTGTAGGAATTACACTTAAGCAAACTCCTCAACACTTAATTTGTCAACCCTTGGGATTCGTAAAATTATAGACGAAGCACAGGCAATTCCAGAGATGGTATGAATCTTCCTAATGTAAATCGCTACTTTCTTTAAAGGAAAGATTGCTGAATCAAATCAAAAGAGAAAAAGGCAACTTGAACCATCAAAATAATCTAAGACTTGGAACACAGAAGAATGTTATTGCAAGAGGGAGTTAAAGATAAAAGGTAATCACTCCAACTAATGGTTGTTTAATCTACTGAGTGTGTGTGTTTTCTGTAGTAGAGACACTTTATCAGTCTTATCAAATGGGCCGTTAAACCTGCTTCTTTAGAGATTTCCTTCTTGCACAATCTAAATAGAGATTTATGTAGAAGGTATAAATGGTGTCTTTACTAAAGGTTTTCTTACTTTATGCAAGGGCTCAAACTTTTCAAGGTTCACAACACTCAGATCTCGTGGCAAGAAACTAGTTCTTGCACCAGATCAGAGCTTCCTGCACTTACTATTTAATTATTAAACGAGTGTTTAATTATTGCAAGTGCTGTTGTACTGTTAAATTGAATTGCACACATAAAAAGTGAATGTTTCTGATCTTAACAGAGTGGAGGAATGAAGAAACAATCAATATACATTTATCCTTTCATAAGAATTAAATGAAAGAAAGAAGGTTATGAAAAAGTAGACTACGAAAGCTTGCTGCATCACACCAACGTGCACTGGTGCAGGTTTTTTTCTCTCGCTTGTACTAGGCGGAGGAAAACCAATCTGAAATCAAGTGCAGGAAAGTAAATTGCAGGGAAAGAAAATGTATCTACTTCACACAACGGATCTTCTTGCACTCAAACAAGAATACATGTGCTTGAAGTTAAGTCACACTTAACAATACAAACACAAATTACAGGAAAAATAGGAAATGGGGTAAACGTGATGGGTTGGCTGGGCCCTAGCCAACCAGCGCGTTTCCCTTTTAAATAAAATCATTGCTCAGTAACTTAATCAATTCATCAGCTTAAAGACAGAAACACAATTTCTGAAACATGAGGCAGAGCTCCCTTTTATTAATTCATTGAGGCAAATACATGCGTGAATACATTGTCCAGCCCAGATTCAGGCGATAACAAAATAACCTGTTACTGCCTCTCTATTCTCTTTCTGCTATCAAAATTTTCTTAAAAACTTCTCCCCCTAGTACTATTTACATTTTGCTTTATATAGGCCCTTGGCCAAAGGCCAAAATAGGTCCTTTAACTGATTACATAACAAAATGCATAATTTATTTTTGGTCTTCAAAATAAGACAGTTTTGCAAAACTGGCCATAGCTAACCAAATTTTTCCCTTCACGGATTGGTCTCGGCTACCTTTGAATCACTCTGCTGTCGTGGCTAAAGAGACTCAAGACGAGGCGGTGACCGAGGAGGTTTAGATCTGCTGCTAAGATTCGCTGTGCTGGCAATGGTGCAAGATCCAATCCTGCACTAGGATCAGTGGTCACGATAAGTGCTCTAACTACCAAACAAACATAGAAGATATCAATAAGTTACAAATAGTGATTAAAAGTAAGAAACCATGTAATAAATGATTAATAAATGTTAAATTGAATAAAAAATATGAATAATAAAGTTTATACGAAATATGTCACTATGCTTGGACTGGTGCAAGATGAGGGTGCATAAAAGGGGTAAAACAGAGGTAAATGGTTATGATTTAGGAAGGGGAAAAATGGTTAAAAGAGAGAAAATTAGGGGGCTAACATCCTCCCATCCCTAAGCTGTTGTGTGTCCTCACACAACTCTTTACCTTTGCTAAAAACCTTCAAAATTTTGAGCATTCCAGCTCACTCCTTCTCTGGCATACTATCATCAGTCTACAATGTTTTAGACTTCTTCTTTTTGATGTTCTTCAATTTCTTCATCACCTTTTTAAGTCGTCTAAAACATTGCATAGCACGGTACTGCCACACCCTGGCTTCTCCTTTATTTTTCTGGATCTCAGCTGTCAAATTTTCTTTAATCTGTTCTTTATCCTCCTGCGCTTTAGCTACGAGCTGCTCGAAGTTCTGTACTTGAAGCTCCAGTTCAGCTATCTGAGGAGCAAGAGTTACCAAATCTTCCTCTTTTTTTATCTCAATAGGGGCTGTGTTTTCCTCAGGGACCTCAGTATCCCTCATGACTTTGAAAAAATATTCTTCTTCTTCTTCTTCATGTTCTTCTTCTTGCTCTTCCGGTTCTTCTTATTCTTTCACTTCTTCCAGTTCTTCTTCTTCTTCTTCTTGCTCTTCCAGTTCTTCTTCTTCTTCTCCTTCTTGCTCTTCCGATTCTTCTTCTTCTTGCACTAGTGTAGGAGGGGATTCAACGTCCTATGGGTACTATGGCTCTTCACCTGCACTATATTCCTTATTCTTTTTCTGTGCCTTTTTAATAAAACCGTCCAACAGGGTGTCATCTTCAACTTCTACAGATTTTGCTGCATCCGTAAGGAGTGACAGAAAGTCATCTTCTTCGGGGGTCTGTTCATGTACTGGTGTTGAAAAGGGAGTCCCTTCAACTGGTGCACTCACTGTATTTTTCTTTAGAGATGGGGCCTTTTCTTCTGTTGATTTCCCGGGTCGTTTCCTTTTTGCACTGGTGAAAGAAGGACTTCGCTTCCCATTTTTGCTTGGACCCTTGATTGTGCTGGTATGGTCCCCTGTCTCTTTTCCAGCGGCTTTCTTTTTATGTTGCTGTTTTAACAACACCTCCCAGGTCATACCTTTAATTTCCAGCTACTTCTGAACCAAAATATTTATCAGGCCATGGTGATATAGCTTCTTATCGGCCTGGTCTGCCCGTGCGCCCTGCACACTCTTGGCCATCTTTTCCAAGCTCTTAAGCAAAAAATAAGGTAAATCCATTCTCCACCGAACATGTCGACCGGCTTCGAAATGTAGCAACATCTTGAAATGATACAGAAAAGTGAGGGAATATCTCCCTTCGCAGGTTACTAATTTCTGTAGCATGAAAAGGAGGTCTCGTCACTGTCCCAGCAAGGCACTGCACGTAATTCCTTTCTTCCAATCTACCTTCATGTCCTTGTCAACGAAAAAACGTTGCCATCGCTTCCTTTATAGCTTCTGATTTTTAAAGTACTGCTCACCAGTATTTTCCAACCATGTCGCTGTTGCTATAAACTCTTCCGTAACCTTGAATTTTAGAGGCCCGATTTTCACTCGGCCATTTTTGAAACTTTTAGCGAACTGTAGGGCCACTTCACTGTTGTGCCCATCATTTTTTTGTAAAAATTGAAGAAAGGCTGAGTCTCACAATAGTGCGAGACTATTGAAAAACTCAACAGTCTGTTCTACCTCACTGAGAGACGAGGGTTCACTTCGAACAGGTGGCATCATGGCTTAACGGTTATGAACAGTCAAATAACAAGTACATGCAATCACCCGAAAAACTAGTTAATATAAATAGGGATCCAACCGTCCACCATACCTTCCATCTTATCGCCCACTTATTTCACTGAAATAGCCATGGATGCGTGGTATCTTGAGATCGTACCGGATTGGGGCTTGCGGTGGCATTTTAACGGCTATGTGAGGTAACCATTATGAGTGAAGGACGTCTAAGATCATGGCGGAAAGGGGGTAATTATGTTCAAGCAATGGTTAAACATTTCTGCACTACTTCATAATTCAAAAAAGATAACATTAGCATTTATTAAAAAATGATCATGATTCTTAACTTAAAAAACACTTTGTACTTTAAATAATTTTCTCCTAGTTAATATGATAGCACAAGTACTCATCAAATAAGTGAAAAGGCTTCTTGTAGACTTTCATGATGACCACTTTCCTATGAAATATGCTTATGAAAAGAACAAATTGTACTATGTCTCTCACAGGGTGCATGCTTGCACCAATCTGTTTACACTGCTTAAACTAAGCTGTTCTGCTGATACCATTATGCTTGTATTATTATATAGGACAATATGCTTGCACTTGTGCAAGCATATTGTTTGGAAAAAATAAATCAGGGAATTTAAGTAAAATGTAGGCTGGAACTTCTAACATGGCTTCCTCAACTGGTACTGGAAATTTGCTTCGCCCTTTCTTGATGCTTCAGAGCATATATTTTTTCTCTTTGTGCGTGAGATCCTGCAATGAATTCATGAGGGAACAAAGAAGTGGGAAAAGGGAAATTTCAGAATGGGAAGGAATTCTGTTACAGGGATTCCAGGAATAGTACCACAAGAGGGGATAAATAGAAGTGGGATAGGGAAAAAAATTTCAAGAGAAAGTGGGGTTTTTATGAAGCGGATAGGATAAATTCAGAAGAATGTGGGAAGGTTAATCATTCTGGGATTGAAGAAGAAACTGAGGGAATATTATGAAATTGGATATGAAGAAAGGAAAAAAAATTTCTGGAAGGTCTGCTTGCACTGGTGCAAGAAAAATAACTGCAGCGAGAATTAAGCGTTACTTGAATAAAATTATCCATGCTAATTACCCCAATTGTATAAAGGTTGGTTCTGTTGAACCTGCTTTAACTTGGTGGTCGCTAGAATATCTAAAGATCAAGCAACATTCACTTTTTATTAGAAATTTTTGATCTTCCTGCCAGCAAGCTGGTTTTCAGGTTGATCCTTCTGCAATCATGTCAGCGAACTGATTTTCATAACCACAGGAAAATATATTTTTTTCGTTATTTTTTATTTAAATTTAAATTTATTTTTATTTTTGAGAAGAAGAAGAATTCATGTTTTCAAAAGGTTGGTATTACCATTCACCATTACCATCCCGAATTGCTGTTGGACTTGCTGTGTAAAATATTTCCTGGCAAGTGGCTGAAAATACTTCTTTAATATGTGTCCATTTACCAAGAATAATGAATTTTTTCCATCAATAGTTTAACTTCTACTAATCCATTCTTGAATACTCGGATCACTTCATAAGGTCCCATACAACGTGTATGGAACTTCCCTTTAAAAATTTTAAATCTAGAATCATAAAGGAGTACCCAATCACCTGGTTGGAATTTCTTTTTTTGAATAGACTTGTCATTCCACCTTTTGCGTTGCTGCTGAATTAGTATGTTATGCTAAAATCCATCCCTACAAAATTCATCTAACTCATTTAATTGGAGAAGACACTGTTGTTGTGCCTCAGAGAGATCTAGTCCTAACTGAACTGCAGTTCTGAAAGTTTTGATATGGAACTCAATTGGTAATAGAACCTATTTGCCATATAACAGCTCATATGGTGTATGGGATATTTCTCCAAGTGGTTCTGTATTCCCACAAAGCTTCTGGTAATCTTTCAGACCAGTCTTTCCGATGCATATTTACTGTCTTGGTAAGAATGGACTAGATCACTTTGTTTATGGATTCCACCTGACCATTTTCTTGCGGGTGATATGGCGTGGATTTCATGTGCCGGACCTTGCATTGCTCCATCAAACCCTGTACCAGATTAGAAATAAACTGCGGACTACTGTCAGAATTTTTTTATCTAGGCACACCAAATCTAGTAAAGATTTCAGTAAAAAGAAAATCAACAACAAATTTTTCTGTAGCAAAGGAAATAACTTAGCTTCTACCCATTTTGTAACAAAGTCCATAAAAACCAAAATATTCTTTTTACTTAATGATGTTGGATTTATTGGCCCTATAAAATAAATAGCCCATTTTTAAAATGGCTCAATAATAACTTGGGGACATAAATTTATTTCATTGGTTTGATTAGGCTGGTCCATTCGTTGACATTTATCACATCGCCTGCCATACTGTTTGGCATCCTTAAACAAGGAAGGCCAAAAGTAACCAGCATGTAATACTTTATATGCAGTCCGCTTATCAAGGAAGTGGACTCCACAAGGTTCATCATGAGAATATTTCAATATGTCAAACACTTCCTCCTCTCTCACACATCTATGGATAATCAGATCTGGACCAGTGTAAAAGAGATCTCCTTGAATCCAGGAATATGCAACACTTTTCTGAATAATATTCTGCTTTTCGCGAGCGGACAAGTGGGGTGGTGTTTTCCAAATAACCAAGTAATTATCAATGCCATAAAACCACGAAGAATCTGTTGACATAGAAAAAATATGTTCATCTAGAAAATCATCATTAGCAGGAGTTACTGCACCAGGATTATCTAATCTATAAAAAAAATCTGCTACAACATTAGATTTACCTGGTCTATCAACAATAGTAACATTAAACTCCTGCAACAATAGAAACCACCTAGTCACTCTACTTCTTGTCAATGGTTTGTTCATCAAATATTTAATCGCGTAATGATCAGAATGTACAAATAATTCATATCCTGTAATATAGTTCCTGAACTTATTAATTGCAAAAATCACAGCAAAAAATCTTTCTCTATAACTGTATAATTCAATTCAGCGGAAGAAAATTCTTACTAATATAGTAAATATAGCATAGGATTGCTTATTTTCCTCTTGTCCCAAAGTTGTGCCAATAGCCAAATATGAAGCATCAGAGGAAATGTGAAAAGGCAGGGACCAGTTATGACCTCGCAAAACTGGCACCTGCACCAACTTTTCCTTCAATTTTTCAAAAGACTGTTGGCAAGTTGTGGACCAAGAAAATTCACTATCCTTAGCTAGAAATCGGAAAAGAGGAGTAGCTATATTCGAAAAAATTTCAATGAGTCTTCTATAATAACCAGCATGTCCTAAAAAACCTCTTACTTCCCTTTGAGTTTTGGGTGCAAGAAGATGCTGAATGATTTCAATCTTTGCCGGATCAACCTAGATACCTTTATCAGAAATCAAATGGCCAAGTACCACTCCCACTTTTCACATTAATCTACATTTCTTGTCACTCAAAGTGAGATGGGCTTCTTGAAAACGAAGAAGTACTTTCTCTAGATTTTTGAGAGCTTCCTGAAAAGAATCACCAAACACAGAAAAGTCATCCATATAAATTTGTACAAATTCCAGATCAACAAAAATGGCCAGGACTGCCTTTTGAAAGGTAGCCGGGGAATTACATAAATCAAAGGGGAGCACTTTATAAGAAAATGTACCCCATGGACATGTAAAAGTAGTTTTATCTTGATCTTTAGGTGTAATCTGTATCTGGTTATAACCACTGAAGCGATCCAAAAAGGAAAAATATTTCTTTCTTGCAAGGGTATCAAGCACCTGATCAATAAAAGGGAGAGGGAAGTAATATTTGAGAGTGGATTTATTCAATTATCGATAATCAATACAAATACACCATCTTCCATATTTCTTAGGTACAATTAATAATGGAGAGACCCACTGACTGTCAGAAGTAGGATAGATAAAACCGACATCCAAGAGTTTCTATACTTCTTCCTTCACAATATCTCTTAGAGTTGGATTCATTCACCTTTGGGGTTGTCGAACAAGTCGGGTTCCTTCCTAAATATAGATATGATGTGTACAAGTTTTAGGAGGGATACCCTTAATATCTTCATAGCCCTAAGAAAAGGTACAAATATGGTTTTGCAACAAATTCACAAGCTGCTCCTGCTAAGATGAGTCCAAATCTGAACTAATATGAAAGGATTTACCAGGGCTAATCTCAAAAAGAGTAGTGTCAGGCTCGGGAGTACTCAAGGGAGTGGTCAAATGCAACAATACAGAAGAATGAGAATCATTATTATCTTGAAAATCTAGGCTGAAAATCTGGCTCAATGGCTCATAATTAGGCATAATGTCTAGATTATTCAGGAAATATTGAATCTCATCTTCTAGTGAAGGCCTAGTATAATGATGGATAAGAGAAATGGACTGAGTCTCCTCATCACTTCTTTGATCCAACCATAAAGTATCTCGAAGGTCCTGAATGGATCTAGCAGGGGGGTATAAGGTAAATTTCTTCCTAGAATCTCCATGTGAAATATACATATCACCGAAACGACATCCAATATATGCATCGACCGTAGCAAGCCATGGTCGACCCAAGATCAAGGGATGTCCTCCTACTGGGTTCTTTGGCTGAAGCACAATGAAATTAGCAGGATATTCCCAAGAATCTAATGAGATGATCACATCGTCCAATACTCCTTTTGGCTTAATTTTAGATCTATCTGCTAATTCAAGCACAGTGGGAGTAGGGCGAAGATGAGATAACCGAATTTGATCCGTGGTTTTCCTAGTCATGACATTAATGGCTGCCCCCAAGTCTATAATAACATTAGAGACAAGGACATTACCAATCTAAATTACAGGGTTTCCCGGATCAATATATTTTTCCATAGACACACATCCCGTCATCAACTCTACTACCCTACCAACAAATCGAATGCTTTGGGGTTCCAATCTCTTCCTCCCGGGTTTCTTGAGATAGAGTTCCTTAATAATATTGGTACAAATGGGGATTTATTTAATGTCTTGAAGCAAGGGTATCTTAATGAAAATATTTTGAAGCTCAGATGCCAAACTAGTCTCAGAAATAGGCTCATTTCTTTCCATTACTGGCCTCTCTGGGAAGGGAGGCTAGTTGGAAGAAGATGGAAAGGATTCAGAGAGTAAGGGCTGCTTAGTGGTAGATTTTAGAGAATGGTTAAGAGTTTCCTCTTCTCCTTTCTCTTCAACGATCACCATAGGTTGCTTCTGATTTTCTGATGTTACAGTCCTTCCCGATCTTAATTGAATATCATGAATCCCAATTGGAATAGACTGGTACTGGAATGATAAAGGTGGGTTTGTTACGTAGATCATTTGCATTTCTTTATTATTATTAGGATTGGGCATAGGTTGAGCAGGCAATTGAGGAGGTGAAAAGGGTGGAGGTAAAGGCAATGGTGGAGTGGACTAAATTGGAAGTTGAGGCATTGAATAAGGTGTATACGTAGATGGATATGACTGCATAGGTGGTTGGTAGGAATATGGAGAATGAGTTAGCCCTCTCCAACCTTGTTGTCATGGTTGAAAAGGTTTCCCATGCTGATATTGATTCCCATATTTTCACTGCTATTGAGAGTTAGGATAAGGATATGCATGTGAATTATAACCAAAATAGTGTGGAGAAAATTTAGAAGCCATACCTGTACTTAACTGAGGCCAATTCCTTCTTGCTCCCATAGCATTCAAGTATTCAGCTTCAGGCTGTCCCCCTATAAATACAACATTAAGTCCTGGTATAGAGGGAAATTTTTCTGTGATATGGTCTTATGCACAAATAACACACTTATTAGTTTCTTTCAAATTAAGAGGACACTCTTTAGGAGGATGCTTGTCTCTACATTTAGGACAGAAAATACATAATGATTCTTGTTCCTTCATAAGTTTCTGCTGAAATTTTAAAGAGTCCAACTGTTTAGTAATAGTGTTCATTATATCAATTTTCATGTTTTCCATTTTATTTTCTAGTCCAATAATCATAGCATTAGTAGATTCAATTTTTATATTTCTATTTCGAGTTCATCTACCGGATCTATACTGGTTTCTTGAAAATTTCCTGCATAATTCACAAATTTGGTCAAAAGTTTGCTGAGAAATATCACTTTGTCCTAACAGATTCAAATTATTTCTAGCATTATCAGTAAGTCCTCTTAAGAACAAGGTTCTAATAGTGTTGGGATGAAGCTTAAGTTTTGACCTTTGTAAAATATACAGAAATCTTTCCAGACAATATTCAAGAATTTCATCATCATCTTGTATGATTGTAAAAATTTCATCCTGTATGTCCCGAGTTTTGCAATATTCTTGATATTTAGACAAAAACACTCTCTTCATATGATCCCAAGAGGTTATAGTGTTTCCTCCTAACCCCATAAACCAGCGTAGAGCTGAGTCCTTGAGAGTAACAGGAAATAGTCTTAACTTCTGAGCATCAGTTGCATAATCATAACTTATACATAGAATATCAAACTCGGATAGAAAAGATTCAAGATATTCATGAACCTTACCATGGAAATGAGGGAGAGCTGATGGTGGAGTATTCTTCATTTGCGCCATAGTATCAGGATCCACAATTGGAAACACAAAAGTGGATTGTTCTTCACTTACCTGGTTGTCACCAGTCCCTTCCAAATGATCTTCTTGGTCCACCATTGTTCCCATTTACTTGTACTGCTCTCAACAGGCTGATCCACACCTGAGATGTTATCACCAGAATCCAGGTGGATTGTTCTTGTGTGAAGGGTTTGAATTGGATTGGGCTTCCTGCTTACAGAAGGAGACCCAATATGAAAATTGTTTTCAGAATTATTTCGGCCCTTAGTGGGCTTCGAACCCTTACCTTTCCTAGGAATTAATTTCAAAAGGAAAGAAAAAAATAAAAATAACAAACAAATTCTAAAAAATGCTATCAAAAATCAATTAACACCAGTAAAATTCCTTCAAAGAAACAACACTGTAAAAATAAAGAAAAAAATTACCTCTATGGTATAATCAGAAAATTCTTACCAAATCAAATCGCCTCCTCGACAACGGCGCCAAAATGTTGGGTGAAATAATTACACTTAAGAAAACTCCTCAACACTTAATTTGTCAACCCAGGGGATTCATAAACTTAGAGATGAAACATAGGCAATGCTAGAGATGGTATGAATCTTCCCAATGTAAATCCCTACTTTCTTTAAAGGAAAGATTGTAGAATCAAATCAAAAGAGAAAAAGGCAACTTGAACCATCAAAATAATCTAAGACTTGGAACACGGAAGAATGTATTTTCAAGAGGGAATTAAAGATAAAAGGAAATCACTCCAACTAATGGTTGTTTAATCTACTGAGTGTGTGTGTTTTCTGTAGCAGAGACACTTTAGCAGTCTTATCAGATGGGCCCTTAAAACTGCTTCTTTAGAGATTTACTTCTTACATGATCTGTCCTGCACTAGTGCAGGAACAAAGATTTATGTAGAAGGTATAAATGGTGTCTTTACCAAAGGTTTTCTCACTTTATGCAAGGGCTCAAACTTTTCAAGGTTCACAACACTCAAATCTCATGGCAAGAAACTAGTTCTTGCACCAGATTGGAGCTTCCTGCACTTAGTATTTAATTATTAAACGAGTGTTTAATTATTGCAAGTGCTGTTGTACTGTTAAATTGATTTTCACACATAAAATGTGAATGTTTCCGATCTTAACATAGTGTAGGAATAAAGAAACAATCAATATACATTTATCCTGTCATGAGCATTAAATGAAAGAAATAAGGTTGCAAAAAAAGTAAACTACGAAAGCTTGCTGCATCACACCAATGTGCACTAGTGCAGGTTCGTTTCTCCTGCTTGGACCAGGCGGGAATACCATTCAAACAGAATTGCAGAAAAATGAAATTTCACACCAACGTGCACTGGTGCAGGTTTGTTTCTCCTGCTTGTACCAGGCAGAGGAAAACCAATTTGAAATCAAGTGCAGGAAATTAAATTGCAGGGAAAGAAAATATATCTACTTCACACAACGGATCCACTTGCACTCAAACAGGATTACATGTGCTTGAATTTAAACCACACTTAACTATACAAACACAAATTACAGGAAAAACATGAAATGGGGTAAACGTGCTAGGTTGGCTGGGCCTTAGCCAACCAGCGCGTTTCCCTTTTAAATAAAAACGTTGTTCAGTAACTTAATCAATTCATCAACTTAAAGATAGAAACACAATTTCTGAAACATGAGGCGAAGCTCCCTTTTATTAATTCATTGAGGCAAATACATGTGTGAATACATTGTCTAGCCCATATTCGGGCGATAATAAAATAACCTGTTACCGCCTCTCTGTTCTCTTTATGCTATCAAAATTCTCTCAAAAAATTTTCCCCCTAGTCCTATTTACATTTTACTTTATATAGGCCCTTGGCCAAAGGCCATAATATGTTCTTTAATTGATTACATAACAAAATTCATAAATAAGATGGTTTTGCAAAACTAGCCATAGATAACCAGCTTTCGCCCTTCACGGATTGGTCTTGGATGCCTTTGAATCACTCTGCTGTCATGGTTGAAGCAGCTCAAGACGAGGCGATGATCGAGGAGGTTCGGATCTGCTGCAAAGATTCGCTGTGCTTGCAATGGTGCAAGATCTGATCTTGCACTAGGATCAATGGTCATGGTAAGTGCTCTAACTACCAAACAAACATAGGAGATATCAATAAGTTACAAATAGTGATTTAAGTAAGAAACCATGTAATAAATGATTAATAAATGCTAAGTTGAATTAAAAATATGAAGAATAAATTTTATACAAAATATGTCACTATGCTTGGACTGGTGCAAGATGAGGGTGCATAAAAGGGGTAAAACAGAGGTAAATGGTTATGATTTAGGAAGGGGAAAATGGTAAAAAGAGAGAAAATTAGGGGGCTAACACTCACAAGATACAATCACATCTAATATATTTGCATTCATAGGCCAAAAAAAATCTTCAACCAACACTATTAACTTCAAATCGATGGTCTTGATTTGCAATGATAGTTAGAAAATTTGTCCATTACATAAGTCAATTTCTCCATGTCAAGTCACATCCTTCTTCAAGTTGTTTTCATTTTGGAAAAGTTGATTCTTCAAATAACTTCCACATTTATACCTATTAAAATTATCCTTGGCCACTCTTTAATGACTTCATCAATATTAGGGATTCAAAAATA
Source organism: Pinus albicaulis (assembly GCA_034641835.2). Classification (NCBI taxonomy): domain Eukaryota; kingdom Viridiplantae; phylum Streptophyta; class Pinopsida; order Pinales; family Pinaceae; genus Pinus; species Pinus albicaulis. The sequence goes on along the minus strand of CM076572.1, from coordinate 437,726,926 downwards.
TGGGCAATTTATTGGAGGTCAATTGGAATTCTCCAAATTCCAACAACCTCTCGTGATTGTGTACGACTTCATAAAGTGAGACACTTAATATGCAGGTTGAGTCAGAAATACTAACAACCTTGAGAGAGGAAGAAGAGATAGATACCATTGAATGAACTTAGAAATTTTGCTAAAAAAGGTAACTAATTCAATGGTCCAACTACCATATCCATTTATTTCTATCACAATAAACAAGTGCTTTACAATTCTTAGCTATTGGGTTTTATTGCAATGGAAAAATTCAAACGAGCTAACTCAAGGATGGATGGTAATGCTAGATGTGTGAGGGAATTGTAGCATAAATGCATGGTTCAGGTAATTCATGTGATAGTGCACTTAAAATTCAAATCATTCCAATGCTTTTTTTGTAGGAGCTAACTATTATATAAAAATTAGGACTTATTTTTTTTTCTATGAATGAAAATCGAGCAACAACTATGTATTGGTTACATTTTCTTAGAAACTATATGATGGAAAGATGGAGTAGATCATTACCAAAACCATTCATACATACAATGGCATTGAATTGAATCCATTACCAACAAATATCACACCATAAACATATATATTTTCGCCTAGAAAACCAAATGGAAAAATCAACATTGATGGTTTTCTTATTTCTCATTTTGGCTATCCCTTGGTACAATGTTGCCTACGAATCTTTCTGCATGTCCTCCTCCTTAATATCCAAGAAGATCCATTGAGAAAGAAATCGGAGACAGAAATAAGGAGAATTGGAGGTAAGAGGAAGAAAAAAAACGATGGCACTTCATTTCCCATTCACTAACATTCTCTCTTATTTTATTCTAGTTTAATATTTTAATTAACTCGATTTTCCTTATCACTCTCATTTTGTCTTATTCAAATCTTACATTTTGGTTATTTTACATAGAATTATTACCCTTCATTAATTACCAAATTGGCTTGCAGGTATCAATTTTTACAACCATTCATTGGTTTGGATCCATTTCAGATCAATCATCTTTGGAGCATGTATTAGTAGTGTCATGATCTATGGGTCCATCTTCATCATTGCTTTATTCTAAACTTGTACAAGTAGCAATATTAGTAACTTTAGAACACTCATGAGTTTCAAAGGAAAATTTGGTTTCAACATTTGTTCTTGCTATTCATTTAGTATATCTTTCACCCATTCATCAACTAATTCTTATATAATTTTTTTTTTTATCACATGTTCTCTAGTCTTCTTCATCTATTCAAGAAAATTTCCAACCTCTTTAATATTTAATTCCTTTTCATTGTCTAATACAATCTGATGTGTTATCTCTTTATACACATCCTCTAATAATTATTTATTTTCAAAAGACACATTCATAAGCTTATTTCTCTATGTAGTTTATAAAATAAAAATAAAAAAAATATAACCTTTACCTTATTTATTTCAACATATTTTTCTCAAGTCTCTTATTTTTGAGAGTCTTACTTTCCTAGAATTTTTTCTTCATGAATTTTATAATGTTCATTTTTTTTCTCTTCTCATTCTCTTTATTCATCTCATTGATCTCATAAATTTTTCTTTGATATTCTCCATTATGTATTCTTCCTCCTAAGCTTCTTTTCTTCCACCCCATATTGTAATCAAACTAATATTCTCTTCTCTACAATTATTCCTTATTTTGGGTTTCTTCTATCATAATCATCAAACAAACATATTTACTTCCAAAGATGTTATGTCCTCATGGTAGCACTCTTGGTAATTCTCACCAATTACCAACGCTTCAAGGGCACTCCAACACTCCACTAGGAACACAATATTTATCTAATACCACTTGATGTAGGTAGTAGTGACCCTATTTAAATCAAACTCACACAATGGAAAATTTTATTCCATTTGATGAAATACCTAAAGGCTAATAGATTGGAATTTTACAACAAAAGCACAACAACCCACATTGAGTAGAGAATTCAATTCAACACATAATAAAGAGAATAAACTTGCAACATATAATTATCTTTAGTAAATTTATTGGTACTATTGACCATAATTTATAGGCCTCATTACATTCACGAAGGCTATGTACAAGTCATTGGATCAAATAACTATACCAATAGCTACAAAATACTGAAACAAAGCAGAGACAAAGGTCCAAATTACATCAACCTCCCAAATTTTAACTATGACACCATGGCTATTTGATTACCACGTATTTTTATTTCCTTAGGTAACCAAACATTACATGATTAATGAATACTCAATAATAATCTCAACTATTAATAAATGCACCCCAAGTTTCATAGTTTTAATATTCAAAACTCAAATTAGAAAATTATGCGTGTGAGGGGAATTTAGAGTTGTTCCTGTCATGCTTCACTATTAAATTTATTTCACCCCCAAACTCAATATTTTTATGAAATTTTTAGGGAAGATAGAGGATGATTTCCTATATATTTTATAAAAAAAATTGGACTCTAATTCCAAGTAATGATTTTGCACAATGCAAAATACTACACCCATATTTCTATAGTATTGTGGAAAATTTCGCACATGATATCTAAAATAGGCATGACCAAGGCATGCTACTAAAACTCAATAAATTTTTGTGAAATTTAGTGATGATGCATAGTAATATTTCTTATAAAAAAACTAAATTTTCTATCCCACCTCCCAAATATAAGAGAATATTGATCCAAATAGTAGGCCTTAGGCCTCTATGTACATAAAAATACAATCTATGATTTTTTCAACATGGTTATGCATGGACTTGAGTGCGGGGTGTAAACTCCATATATTATATTGAAACTTTATATGAAGGTATAACATGGTATCTTATATATTAAAAAATTAACATTTGGCTCTATGGTATGTGAATACACAGATGGAAACATTAGACCACTATTTACATGCTAGAAATGTGAGAACTTGCAATAAAACACAAAAAATGGAAACTTGTATTCAAGTATGTAGGAGTGCCAAAACCGTAACAATTATCCTACATCACTTCTACATAAAATATATGGAATTGGAGGAATAAATGATGATATTATTATTCCTATTGAAAGGTATGTTTCAAATGCTCATCGTTTTCACCTAAGATTGCAATTTGTGTTTCACATTGGAAATAAATTAAGCTAGGTTTTGCATTTTTAGATTTGTTTTCTATTTGATATTACTCTGTTCCTTCAGATAAAATATCTTGCATGAAGAAATTGTGATGTGGTTGAAAAGGAAACTTTTTAAAAAATTATAACAACACATGGGGTGGGGTGGGGATGGGTTTATATTGATATACACATGTGAAATGAAAAAGGCGAAGTAGAAAGAGATGGAACATGAGTTAGGGAGAAGGATATAGATTGTATCCCAGTGTAACAATAGTTTTAAATTATCTTCCTATAAACCTTCAATCATGGACCCCTTTAATTATGTTCCTTTCATTCATGATAAATTCCCTATAGTTCTATTTCCAAAAAAGGGAAAGAATAGTGATGGTTTCTCCTTTGTCCCTACCAATGGTACTCAACCCACAACTCGTAATTGTTGAAAGAAGAAAGCCAAGGGATTTTCTTTGAGATATTTGATTAAATGGAGGTATTATGAAAAATTTACCTTTTAATGCTTCCGTACCATCTTATTAAACACTTATGTTACATGTCGCAATCGTTGAAAATAAGGGCTTAAAAGGCCCTACTATGAATGACTTGGGGGGTCTCTCTTGTAGAAAAAAATTGGAGAATTTTAAAGAATAATGGAACAAAATAGGATATACCATCTTATTATATGGATAGAATGATGGAAAAGTTCTACCATAATTACTTTCCTTTTCTTTCCCCCAAGGAACAATTTTTTTGAGATAAGTGGATACATATGATAGAGTAAAGGATGAAAAATTATTATTCTAAATTTTTGATGAGATTTTAATGGAGGTGGGGGTTGTGAATGTTGTGTAGGCAATAATTGATGATGCTTATAACTAGGTTGTTACTAATAAGATGTTGGATAAAAACATAAGAACATTATTCTTGATCCCATGTGTTGCAAATTTCTTAGACTTCATGTTGGAGCATATGCACAAAGAGAAGTGGGTGAGGAAAAATGTGGATCATGCCAAGAGGATTACCAAATACAATTACAAATACTCATGGGCATTGAACCTAATGAGAAAAAACATAGGAAAAGGAGTTTGTTAAGCCTACGATCACCATATTCAAAAATTTTCACATTGTAATCTCTCCTTTCCAAGGCACAAAACCTTAGAAATATGTTTTCTATATTAAATGGAATGCATATAAGTGGAGCTATAATGATTGAGAAATACAGCTAAAGAATGATTATTGAGAGCATTTTTTTTGGAAAAAAAGTAATAAATGTTGTGCAAGTTGTGGAGCACCTTATCAATATGTTACATATGGCACATGGTGATAAATTACCCATGGATTGCATTTACAAGGCCATCAATTAGTCTAAATAACAAATAAGGTGTTAGATACCTAATCCTTGGGATTATGGTATATTGTAAAATATTATTGTATATATTTAATTTAAAATAAATATGAATAGTGATGGATGAATAAAATCATCCATTGAAACTTTTAAAATATGAAACCAAAGCTCATATCTCAATATATTTATATATGTGGATTTAATTAATAAATTAATCAATGCATGAAGTTATTGAATCATGGCTTGTGAATGGTATCAAAGCCTTGCTTTTTTGGGTACAAATCCATGATCTAATTATGTTTTGACACAATTATTACTTGGGATCATTTGTGAACGTTGATGCAAGTATCAAGTTTTTCATTTGAATATTTTTCTTCCATTTCACACATTTCATAACCCATGTTCATTATTGCCAATAACACCTTTCATGTTCTAGAAGCACTAGAAATACACCTCATATACTTCTCTATATTTGAAAGAGCATTTATTACAACATCTAATTTGTCTTCTTGGAGGGATATTTTATTTTGCATAACAATCTCACAGCTAATAGAGTCCAAGACAGCTTCAATGGGCTTAGTGGAGAGTCAAAAAACATTGGGAGGTCTTGTGGAAGCATGCCCACCGAAGCTGACTTGACTCTATTGACTACGAGATTTATATGCATAATAAAGTCAATAGAGGTAAATAAAATTTGGAGGTATTTTTGAATCATGCTTCAACAATTTATTCCTATTCAACTACTAAATACTTGGAAAATCATGCCTATTTCTGCAAATTTAAACATTTTATTCATATCTAAATGAGACTAGGTAGAATGTTGCTAGTGAAATGTCATAAATACATGTAAAGGCTAAGAAAAATATTGGTAGAGATGTATTCAAAAAATACTTGTCCCTGATACATTTATGTACATCTTTTAGGGTAGGTTAAGGCACCACTTGAAGCAAAACTAGTAGTTTGGCAAGCTCTTTGAAAGTGCTAGAGAAGTTTTTGATGTTAATATAAGTATAGAGAAAGAATCTAAAAACACATGTGGATTTGGTACTATTGAAGAATTAGATAAATGTGCTGATATTTTCGACACATATAGCTTTGAGGGAAGACCTTTTATTGTCAATAAGGATATTCCTTAAGGAACTAAAGTTGAACAACCATCTCAAGTGTCATGGTAGGTTGTGTTACAATTGTTTAGATAACATGGAAATGTATTGGAAGCAAGAGTTGTATATGATAGAGAAACTAGGCAATAACTAGCCTCTGGAATCTCTAAACACTCATCAAAGAGTGAAGTTAATGATACCATTGTTACTTTCAATGGAATTGATGTGGATGGGAGGCCTTTGAGAGTGAACATTGCTCTCATGACCTAAGATAGGTTCGATCTTCATTGTGTCCATTGTGATAAGAATGGACATGATAAAATACATGTAGGACCCCACGGGAGAAGATCAAAGAACAATAGGAAAAAAACGAAGAAAAATATAAAGCTCCATAACCCACTCATTTTGTTATTTTTCATTGCAATATTAGCATAAATGAAGATATCTTCAAAACATCATTTGCTTCTTGGAAAGATGCTTAGTTGATTGACATTGGTGCGACTTACCACATGAATTTCATAGAAACTTATTTTCAGAATTGAATGAAAATGTAGAGGATTTTGTAGATGGTTCTAGTATCCAACCTATGGAATTTTCTCCATCAAGCTTAAATTGTTTGGATTCCCAAATTTTCTTTTGCATGATGATTCTTCATTATTTGTGGAGGAATTTTTTGTCCCTTATGCACATTGGACAACAAGACCATACTATTAACATGTTTAATGGAAAATTTGAAACAAGGAGATCTTTTTATAACATGGTTTTCATGATAGGATGGAAGGATGATATATTGTTGAAGTTGAAAGGGACATTTGAATGAATACAAAATTTTGTATACCTCTCACACCATGATGAAGGTACATTGTCATCCATCTCTTATGACACACTATATTTAGGCACATCATTTATGGAAATCTTCATATATTGAAGAAAAAGGGTGTTTCTGGTTTTATCCCCATTTTGAAGCAATGTGAGGCATGTATCCTTACTCAACACCACAAGCAACCCTTTCATGATTCTACTTTGAAAGAACATAGAAACCTACAACTGATACACTCTGATTTGTGTCACCATATGCCTAATGAACCTTACTTTGGTTACAATATATCTTCTTTTGTTAATGATTACACTAGAATTTTTTGGGTTTATTTATTGAAGCATAAATCTGAATATTTGAAACATTTAAGTATTTTTCATTTATCGATTGAAAATTAAGCACAAACTTGTATTGGCACTCTTTTCCATGATCACAAGGGGGAATATACTTGTAATTAGTTTGAAAGATATATTGAATAAAATGGGTTCAAGCATAAAACTACTATTTTTTAGAATCCTCAATAGAATGATGTAGCAAAAATAATGAACATGACACTCTTGAATATGGAAATCCAATGCTATTTTCAAGAATACAAAGCCAATGTCTTGGGTTATGTAGTTTTTTGTGTAGTTTCCATAAGAAACATAAGTCCCTCTCATGCTCTTGGGAAAAATACTCCTTATGAAATGTGATATAAGTGCATTCCTTTAGTCAGGCATCTTAGGGTCTTTGGTTCCACTTTATTTTCCTTAATTCTCGAGAAGAGAAGAAAAAAACTTGGTGCAAGGATTCAAAAGATAATATTGTTGGGGTACTCAAATACCACCAAGGAATATCATCTTTATTATGAGGTAAACAAAAAGTTCATTCTTTCCAGAGATGTGGATTCTCTTTAATCCATTAAGAACGATGAGACTACCAAGTGGCACTTTGATCATCTAGATAGATTCACACATGTATAAATACATAATGATTTTTATAATTGAATATCAATCTTGAAGTGGAGATCCCTACCTTGGACCAATATCTAGAATCTCTTATTGGAGTGCCATGTCCCACTCATGTAGAATATTTAACCACTTCATTAGTACATGAGGTTCAATTGGATGATGTGATTGGAAGTGAGGAAAGAATGAACATTGATGGGAATGGAACATCATATAAATTCCTGGAGAAACCTAGGCCATCACATAAATTTCCAAAGCATCTTATAAAGACACCCAAGATTGTTTGTCCAAACGAGGTTGGAAAGACAGGAACCAAAAAGATAAAAAAGACAAGATGATGGAGGTGATGTAGATGATTCAAATTTAGGTGATGTCAGTAATATATAAGTTTTACATGATAATAAATTAAATATATCTTTTAAATTTGAATGAACTTCCTTTGAGAAAATTATTTCTCATGATGATTAGAAATAAGTTATGCTAAAGGAGGATGATTCTTTCATCAAGAATGGGACATGGAAGTTGATGGATCATCCATTTGGAACCAAACCAATTGGGTACAACTGGGTCTACAAGAAGAATTACAAATCGAATGGTTCAGTTGACAAGCATAAGGCGAGGCTTGTGGTGAAATGATATGCACAAAAAGAAGGAATAAATTATGAGGAGAAATTTGACACCGTTGCAAAATGTGCTACCAATTATGCTTTGTTGGCTTTGATGCAATAGAATGGGTAGAGTATACATCACATGGATGTAAATAAAAATTTCTCAAACAAAAGGATTAATATCATAAGGTATTCAAGCTCATCAAGTATTTATATGGCTTAAAGCAAGCACCTTAGGCATAATGAAAAGTTATCTAGACATCTTCTAGAGATCAATTTCAAGCATTTTTTATGCCAAGATCTCACTTTAAACCAAAATTTATCTCCTTTTACTGTATCGATGCTCTGTAATTTCATTTTTAGAGATCTAAATCTCTCATTTAATATTCTTAACTCAACATGGAAATGGTGCTAATATGAATAATTTAAGATCTAAACTAATTTCACTTATGAAACCTCCAAACTCCAAGCTTAGGAAAAAAACCTCCAAAATTTCCTTAAGTGTGACCCCAAATTTCATTATGTCCAACATCCATAAAATTTGGATGGTCTCCACTTTGTTGATGATTGTATTAATTTAGGCCTATATATATATATATATATATATATATATATATATATATATATATATATATATATATATATATATGTAAGCCAAATGTGCTCAAATGCAGATGTTTACTTGTCAACAATCGATCTAGATATATTTACACCCAAATATCTCTAGTTACTTTGGATACTTTTCCCTTGAATGGGAAATCCATATATCCAATGATCCGGTTCATCACCATGTTGTGCAATTTGAATTGGCCCAAATATATTTGTCTTGGATGCCTGTTTGGGCACAAAATTCAAAATATGGTTCTTATTGTTACTTGTAGTGGGGTCCACCTTGGATGACTTATGGTTAGGATATGAATTTCGATTCATATACGATTTTACCTTTTAACACCTTTGGTGGGGTTCACTTTGGATACATTCCTATCTGGCTCATAAACTGCTATTCAGAAATAAAACTCAATTGTGATGGAAACACTTTGGTGAGGCGCATATATGATTTGACCCAAATACCTTCAATGCATAAATATTTATATCTGAATCTTGGTTAAACTTTGTTATGGGTTTCTCTTGATGACTTGAATTTTATCCATTATTTCTGTCCAAGTCCAAGTATAAGATTAACTAGCAACAGATCTGGATGAAAAAAACTCACGATGGACTCCTAGTTACGTACTTATGATTAATGAATTTGTAAAAATTTGAAATATCTGGCCTGAAATGCTGAAATATACTAACACACAATTGTATAAAATTAATCTTGAGGACTTGATCATCTGTGAATCTGGATAATTAGGAATCCAATATGACTCTATTGCTTGATATCACATGGAAACATTAAACACGTACAACACAGAGAAATATACAATTAATGTATTAATTAAAACATAAAAGGACGATTACAATTTTGCATTTGTGCGGAGTATTCCTCTGGTCAGATTCGACCTCTTCACTCTCAATTCTATATTCTCTCCACACACACTCAATTATGTTCAAACTATATTACATAAATATTTTGTATTCAACTCAACAAACTCAACCTGTTTTGATATATTATCTAAAAAATTCATAAATTGGATAATATATCCTTTTACATAGAGAATAAATGACACTAATCCTATATCCCTAGAAATATACATTCCTTTGGTAAATGGGTTTTGATTAAAGAAGGTCAAAGAAAGTTTTGACTGGTAGATTCTCCTGCATCAGATTCCCGGGGAAGAAAATAACTGTTCATGAGGTCTTCAACGCTTGCGCCATATTTTTTGTTCCTATCCAAGTAGCATCTTATGTTGGTTTGTTCTTCCATTTAACCAAATACTGAAAATATTCTTTAACTTAGTTTTCTTCGCTACTATTTGATCCAATACTACTTTAATTTATTTTTGAACTTCTTTTGGTAGTTTTTTTTTCCATCTACTAGTTTGATCTTCATCACTTACAAGCTCATCTGCTGTAACACATTCTGTATCCTTGAAGGGATATAAATATGCAACATTAAAAATTTGATAAATCCCAATATCAATTGGGGGTTATAACTCATAATCATTAAAAGAAATATTTCTTAAAACATTACGTGGACCAATTTTCTTAAGTTTTACTTTATTGTATGTCTCTATAGGAAACCTTTCCTTTATGAGATATTTCATCACTAAGTAATGAACTTTAAAGTTCAATTGTCTTATTTTGATATATGATATTTGCTTATATTTGCTACTACATGCTTGTAGCTTCTTTTTAACTGCCTTTTGCAACTCCTTCATGCATTCTGCTAAATCATCACCATTAGCACTCATTACTTCATGCTTTCCCAAATTCCTTAAATCATAAATTCCTCTTGGATGCATTCCATGTACTATCTAGAATGAACTCACCCCTCTGCTTCTATTAGGTGAATAATTATATGCAAAATTATCCCGAGTAAGTACTTTATCCCACTATTTGGGATGTTCACTTACTAAGCTGATCAAAATATTCCCTAAGCTCTTATTTACCACCATTTTTCCATAAGTCAGTGAGTGATATGTTAAATTGAAATTCAATTTAGTCCCAAGTTTCTTCCACAGAGTTCTCCAAAAATGACCTACAAATCTTGTTTATTTTTCCAAAGCAATACTTTTAGAGAAGCCATGCAACCTTACAATCTCCTTGAAAAATAAATTAGCAACATTGGTTGCATCACTAGTCTTGGTAAAATCTATGAAATGTGCTATATTTGAAAAAATATCCATAACCACATAAATTGAATCACTACCTCGTCGAGTTCAAGGCAGCCCAAAAAAAAAAATCCATACTGACTGAGTCCCATGGTCTACTTGAAACGGGTAATCGTTCTTATAAACCTATATTTTGACATATTCCTTTGGCATACTAACATACTTTACATATTTCACCAACTCTCTTCACATCAGTTTGCATTCTTGGTAAAAAATAGAACAAATTTAACAAAGAAAATGTCTTATCCCATCTAAAGTGTCATGACAATCCTCCACTATGCTTTTTCTTTATCAAATTGTCCCCCATTGAGTATTTTGGTATGAAAATTTCACTATCCTTGAACAATAAACCTTCCTAAATCATACAACTCAACTATTGAGTTATGTTCAAGTTGATTGGGTTCTCACATGCTGCATATGCATCCTTAAAATACACATCATCTTTATACATTTCCTTTAGCTCATCAACCCCCAAAAATTTATCTTGAAATTCATGTACAACTAAATTAACTCCACTCAATGCATCAATTACCTTATTTTATGAACCACTTATGTGCTTAGTTACAAAAGTGAAATTTTGTAGAAATCATACCCACTTAGCATGTCTTTGATTCCATTGTGGTTGACTGCTGACAAACTACAAAGCATGATTGTGAGTATACAAAGAAAATTCCTTAGTTATATGATAGTGTCTCCATTTATTTAATGCTTGAACTAAAACATAGAATTCCTTGTCATAAGAGGAATATTTTTTCTTTGCTTCATTCAATTTCTCACTAAAATAAGTAGTTTATCTTCCATCTTGACCTAAAATAGCTCCAATAACAATTCCATTTGCATTTGTCTCAACTTGAATTTTTTTATTAAAGTTTGGTAAGGCTAAAATAAGTTGTTCTATTATCTTTTTCTTTGGAAATATAAAATTTATACCAATTTCTACAGTCCACTTGAATGGTTGTTTGATTTATTTGATGGTCCCTACAATAGGAGCACAAAAGTTGCTAAATTTCTTAATAAAATTTATATAAAAACTTGGTAGACCATGAAAAACTCTTACCTAAAATAAATTTTGTGGAACATGCAATTATTAATTGCTTTAACCTCGTTACGAGCTATTTGCAATCCATATTCAGAAATCATAAAACCCAAGTATGACAATTCCTTCTTCATAAAATTGTATTTATTCAAATTAATTAAAATTTTTTCTTGTTGCAAGGTTCTTAATACTAACCTGAGGTATCTCAAATTCTCCTCTTTTGTTTGACTATATACTAATATATCATATAAATAAACAATAAAAAAATTTAATTGTAAACTCCTTCAAAACCTCATTCATTAGCCTCATGAAAGTTCTAGGGGAGTTATGGAAACCAAAAGGCATCACTAACCATTCATACAATCCATAATTTGTTTTGAAGGTTGTTTTCCATTCATCCCCTTCTCTAATCTTAATATGATGATATCAACTCTTCAGACCAATATTACAATAATACGTGGAACCACTTAAATAGTCAATTGAATCATCGATACATGGAATTAGAAATATGTAGCTGATTGTAATTTTATTGATGGCTCTTGAATCAATACACATTCTCCATCCACCATATATTTTTGGTTTAAGCATTGTAGGGACACCACATGGACTCAAAAAATCTCTTTGATGATACCTTTATCCAACAACCCTTGGATTTGTCTCTTCACTTCTTCATTCTCTTTTGGAGTCATTATGTATGTTACTTTATTTGGAAGACTCGATCCTGGGATTGAGTGTATATGGAGACCACTGCTTATAATAGGAGGTAAAATGTTCAATAATTAATCAACACCGATATTGGTAAATTTATCCGGGATAACTTTGAATTCCTCAGGAAAATCATCTAAGTTTGTGCTGGTAATAAATACCTTGTGATTTCCAACAAAATAAAAATGTATTTATTCCTTTTTGAATTCTTGTTGTAGCTCTTTTCCACTCATTAAAAACACACTAGGACCAGTTTCTTCATTGGCTCCTTCATCTTGCAAAGGTAAAAATTTCTATATCTAACCATTCTTCTCAAGTGTATAGGTGTTCCTTCTACCATCATGAACAACCTTTCTATCTTGCTTCCATGGTCTTCCTAATAAAAATGTAAAAAATCCATGGGAATTACATTAATAATACCTCATACTTATAGCTGCCAAAATTAATTTTCACCTCACATTGTTCATTCACCAAACAATTATGTGATTTTTGTAGGTATGATAATTTACACGGAGTAGGGTGTGTTGATCTCTTCAAATATAATTTGTATATAATCTTAGTAGAAACCAAATTATCTATACTACCACTATCAATCACAAATTTGTAGCACTTACTCTTGATTTGCATACAATTATGAACAAGATTTTCACTTAGGCTAGCTCCTTAGCTTCTTTCTTCAATTTGATTAAATATCTCTTCATCAATAATGATTATCCTGCTTCAGGAGTTTCTTTTTTCCACTGAATTCACTCTTTTTCTTCTGTCTGACATGTGCACTTCTCTAACTTGCTAGAGTATTCTGTGGACATTCCCATGACATATGTCTGAACTTTTCACATTTATGACATCTAGGTTAGTAGTTTCTACCCTTACCTATACCTCTTGAGAAATATCTTCTTCCTATGGAATCGCCTCCTCTTTGTGACTATACATGAACTTCCACTTTCGTATCTTAAGGGTTGGAATCATCCTTTTCCACTATTTTGTCCTTTTCCTCTTACATTACTTCTTCCTCTATTCTTATGAATATTTTCTTGTGATCTTCTCTTCTACTGTCAGAGAAGCTTGATATGCATCTTTAACTGTCCTCAAGGATAGATACTAATTTCACCCTAAATTTCATACCCCAAACCATTAATGTACTTAAAAACCTTCTCAAAATCCTCTTCAACATGACCAACTATAATTTTTAGTTTATAAAGTTCCTCAACATATTCCTGTAATAACATAAATGTCTGCCTAAGAATTTGTGATTGCTTGAAAATATTTAACTGGTAATATTTAGGCATGAATTTAACTTTGAAATTTGCAACCATTCCATCCTAGCTTTTGATATTGGACTTGCCTTTCTCTTTCTATTTTCCTACACTTCATCCAAACATAGAGCTACATGACCTTTCAATCATGTCACTACATACTTCACTCTATTCTCTTCGTTAACATCTTCATAATCAAAATATTTATCTATGGAATTAATCCAATCCATCAATTCATCCATTTAAATTAATTCCATATGCAAACACATCCATATTTGGTCTATTCACCTTAGCTATCATCTTCAGCATTCTCTAATCTATCAATTATTTTTCTTCTTATTCATTAGAATATTCTTCATCGGTTTCACTGACATCTCCAATGTTATCTCCTCTTTTTTATGCAATTTCCATTGTCTCTAATCTTGCCTGAATGTGACTCATCTTTGCTTGTAGAGTTTCATTTAGTACAAGCCTTCCTCGAGCTGATCCTTTACATATTTCTGGCATATTTAAGAGAAAATTATGCTCTGATACCAAATAGATGCCAAGGTCTCACTTTAAGCTAAATTTTCTCTCCTTTTAGTTGATCGATTCTCTCTAATGTCCTTATAAGATATATCGATCTCTCCTTTAATAATTTTCATTCAGCTAAAAATGGTGGTAATCCACAAATTTGAAATTTTTAGATAAATTTGATATGTTTGAAATCTCAAAAATCCAAGCTTAGAAAAAACCCCAAAATTTTCCTTAGTCACAAACCCCAAATTTCATTGTATCCAGGACCTAGAAAATTTGGATGGTATCACTTTTGATGATGCCTGGATTACTTCAGGCTTGAATATATCTCCTTAATTCGATTGTTCTCAAATTTGGATGTTTCCCTCAGCTAACAATCAATCTAGATATATTTACAGTCACATATATATAATTAATCTAGATAATTTCCCCTTAAACAAGAAATATAGATATCGAGTGATCTGGTTCATCATCATGATGCACACTTCACAATGGACTGAATATCCCTTTGGGCATGAACTTCAAAATTTGATTCTTGTTGTGACTTGTAGTGGGGTCCAACCTAGATGACTTATGGTCTGCATATGACTTTTGATTCGAATATGATTCTCCCTTATAATGTCTTTGGTGGGATCTAGCTAGATAATTTCTTTCCCAACTTATAAATTTATATTTGCAAATGTGGCTCAATTGGATGGACACACCCTAGTGAGGCTTTGATATGGTTCGACCCAGATACCTTTAATGTACAAATATTGAGATATAAAACTACATTAAACTTTGTTATGGGCCACTTTGGATGAATTGAGGTTTATCTCTTGTTTCTATCCACATTTGGGTAAAAGTTGTACTACTGACACTTGTGCAACTTGGATACTCTTCAACCCAATACATCCATTGATATGGATGAAGGAAAATGATCACAAACTTCAAGTTATTTCTTGATAAATTGACGAATCTATTAGAAGTTTATCACTTAAGCCTACAACAATGAATTTTACCAAGACTAAATTGTACTATCAAATTAATTGTGAAGACTTGATCACTTGTGACTATCGACAATTAAGAATCCAATCCTTCTCTATTACTAGGTCATACACACAAAATAGATACGTAGTGTCCCACATAGCAGTTTGCATATATTATTTCATGGGTAAAATTAATATTTTTTTCATGAATTTTAGTCACTCACACCATCACCTTTTCACCCATTTTTTATATCTACAAACTACAAATGGGCTAAATTCTGCCTAACCGAGCTCTAAGAACCCCCCAGTTTTGTCTTTTCCACATATGAGTTGATTCATTGAGTGTGCCTGATATTGATAAGGACCTTTTTTCACTTCCACAACCTTCAACCATCTTTGCAACACTTCAAACCAAATATATAATTCATAAATAGCTCTCTGAAGTTTGTTGTAGCAAAACAAGGCCATCCTGCAGCAACATAAATTACCTTGGAACACCTCCAAAATTTAACCAAAGGCTTGTATATAATTCCTTAGCATTTTAAAACATCCATTAGACCTTAGAGATGGAGTTTATAGGTTCAAATACCCCTTAGGAACATTTCCCTAGTAGATGTAGTTTTCTTCCTACAATTAGGGTTGTTTTTATGTCATCTTTTAACTACACAATTGATTTGTCATGCACCATAGAGTATGATTTATTTGCCTCCAACATTTTTGAGTTATTTATTTTTCCTTCTTTATAACAACATACTTTTATTTCAGTCATTTTCTTTCCTAAAATAACATAGATTTTCTTTCTACAAAATACAATAGGATTACATTTCATCATTTACATTCCTACAATTAGATTAGGGTTTACTTTCTGTCATTTAATTTTATACAATAGAATATGATATTTTTTGTTATTTCCTTTTGTGGAAATTAGAATAGATATATTTACTATTCTTTGAATTCTCCAAGTATTTCCTGTATATTTTTTCCAAGAAATTCCTTCTACGGATATAGGCCATCCCTCTACCCCAATGAGTGGTTCTAGCAACAACTGAGGTAAAGAATGCAAAATTTCCTAGTTTAATATTGGAATAACATGAGAGAGGGAGATGGCCTACCTTGCTCCTATGCAGTCACTTTTCGATGTCGGTCTTGATCTCTTAACTTCCAAGCTCGCTCCTCCCTATTCCTTTACGCACGAATACCTGCAAGAGAGACCAAACAACAAAAAATGAAAGAGACATAGAAAATGTATTGCAATATAAACCATATGAAAATGTATCTCAAAGAGGAGGTTTCTTAAAGATAGGATCAAAGGTTCAAAAATGGGAGAACTCGGCCATATATTCAACCAACAAGTACCATACTTCTGTTCTTGAGACTTCTAGAGGACGAATCTTCTGCTCCACTTTTGGAGAAACTGCTTGAAGAGGACCAGTGTGAATTTTCAAATCAATTCCCGCACTGTTAGTGTTGTTTACCAGTTACACACAGGGTGAAAAGAGTAAGGGAAAACATGAGAGACCCACGTTGGGGCTGAAAATTAGGGTTTTTTACAAGCTTTCTCCAAAATTTCTGCAATGCACTGATTCTCCATTTCTCCAGGGATGTTTTGAGCATGTTGTTCATGGTGAACATATTTTCATATATTTTGTCGCTTTGTGACATTTTTGGCATGATAAAAACAAAGGATGACACTTTGGATAGGGAACAGGGAGTGCAAAAAAATGTTGTGTAACAGATGCCCCTTAAAGCATGAAAAGATAACAAGAAGTGATCGTTGAAGTGATTTATCATTCAAGGAAAGGACTATGGAAAAACACCATCAGAAGACCTAAAAATCAAACACGATACAATATATGAAATCTTTAACCTAAATATGCCCAATAGGACACTGACAAATAGGCATCAAATAACACATGAATCCACGACATGGATGCAACTATCTGACTAGACAAAATCATGTGAATGGATTCACGGCATGGTCGCAACCATCCATATATAAAGGATCATGTGTACAATAATTAATACTCCACACAGTCTAGATTCGAACATAAGTTATCTAGGGTCTTCATCTTTGTCTCGATCCATCGAACATATGAATATAACCATGTGAATATATGTGCTAATGTCAAACATGGTAGAAAGCACTTGATTACCGGTCAATATGGTAAACCATTAATAGGCACGAGAGAAACCACCAATAATGATGATGGCCCTCAAGGTATGAAAAAATAATCTACAAGTGTGAATAAAGGAGATGAAGTTGAATGCTTGCAAAATAATTTGATCAAAGTTCAATGACATGAACATGTCATCGAACGTGAAGAAATTTTCATTGAGGAATGCAAGCTCCAAGGTACTGAAAAGGAGTTTCTAGATCAACTTCCTTGATAATGAGCTTATGTTGACATGAAGCGATCCATCCAAGGAGGGCCATAATGTTTCCCACATCATCAACATGAAACATAGGATTTCTCAAGGTAGATGGGAATGATTCAATATTGTTGCAGAGAGGGTCAATAAGTATGAGAGGTTTTAATTTTACAAATAGGAATTATCTTGAACCTATGGGTGACACAAATCCGGATGTTGGAGGATTTTGACTCAAAATGGGATAAATTGTCATGGTGACAGTAGGATATGATGGTATCAGAAGCAAATGGATTTCCCAAACCCAGGAAATGAAGTGTTGAAGTGAGGATAACCCAAACCTGACACGAGATGATAATGAGTGTCATATTCAAGAGTGACATGCTGCCTTCGACACAAAATAAAAAGCATAATTTACATCCACACCCCCTCCCCCCTCCCACTAACTCTAGCGAGTAACTCTTTATTTTTTATAACAATCTTAAAGAGGATAACATATTCTTAGCATATAGGTTCAACCTTCAGATGAATCCATCATAGTAAGTTTAAAGAGTCCTAGGAAAGAGTAACTCAAGCTTGTCATGGTGACATTTCGTTCGTCGTTTAAGTTTGACGAGTCCGACGGAGGGGTAACTCAATATATTTTTCATATTTATGGAGTTTGAAAAAGAGTGAAAATAAAACTCCAAAAGGTCCCTTTTCGTAGGTAGTCCCTTAAACATGAAAATGTAGAAAACAATATCCGAGAGAACCACTTAGTCATGTTTGAATAAGGTATTCCTTTTTTGTAATTAGTCAACCTCAGCCCTAAAAATTGGTAAATGTATACTGAGAGGACACCAATTCATTTATTTTATGAGCTCGAAACGACAATTGCTCGACAATATTTTAATTTTTGGAGAGTCAGAAAAGAGATTAAGGTTAACTCCGAGGGGGTTCCTTTTTCGTTTGTTTCGAGAGTCCAAAAAAGTGATAAAATACAACTTGTCGTTCACCAATCACCAAATTGGATTCATAAATGACATGCTGTTGCACATGCAAACAAACGTGATTTTGATCGAGAAAAATTAAATATAGGTACAAAACACTTTACAAAAATGATAAAATCTTTTTCAAATTAAAATATTTGGTAAAATACTTATAATAGCAAAAAATTAAAATAAAAAAAATCACTTTTACCATTGTAAAATTTACAGAGAACTTTTACCCGTGTTTTTTCTCGAATTTTCAGGCACACCGTTTGATCGACCTGGGACACCATTCACTGATCCATCTGTTGCAGGTAAGAGACCTCTCTTTACCTGCATTTTTCCCATGTTTTTTTAAGCATTTTCATCCATTTTTATGAGCTTATATTGCCCTTGAAAAATTATGGTACGTGGGAGACCAATGCAAGTTTCACCCATCAGGTCTGCACTGATTGCCCTGACCCTTAAATTACAAACGCGTAAAAATTAAGGGACAAACACACTCGCACTGTGAGTTAATTTATTTTGATGAATGCTCAATTTTCACTCATTTTTTTTGCCAAATTTCTTCCACGAAAGATGATTAATAATTTTTAATTTATGTTTTGCAGGAGAATCATTGCAATAGAGTGGAAAGAAAGAGGCCACGAAGAAAAATATCGAGAAGAAACTCAAAACCCAAACTGGATAAGAGTGCTACGAAATTTTGGTTTGCTCAAATTATTCCAGACACCTGGGATTAGATCCCAAGTTGATCTATTACAATATATTGTGAGATGGTGGGATGTTGACCATAAAATGTTATTGATCGGTGGTTAGGACATGGAGATTGACGTGTCCAATATTTATTTTTTCATCGGCTTGTTCAAGAAGGGACTACTGGTCTAGTTATCAAGTGACAGACCTGGTGGCGAGAGCACATAGATGCTCATTTCCAAACATTGCAGCCAATGCTCTTAGAATACCAAGAGTGGAAAAATTGACGCAAAAAATATCAATGATCCTGCTCTGAGAGATGTCCTTTAAACTATTGCATGATTTGTGGGAGTGTAGGCCTTGCATGAGGCAAGAAAATCCCACTTTAAGTATGCAGTGGACTGTATGAGTCCAAGGATGTTCAAGTTGTGTGAGTGGTTTCTCATAAACATGAAATACCAACTCACAAAATGCAAAATTGTGAAGTTGAAAATTTTTTCTTATGGTTTTATCTTGGTGACTCTATTCTTAGAGAGGGTTCCATTGTTTTGATGCTAGCAGATAGAGGTGGGACCTCTTGCAACAAGGGATCCACGACCCATGAGATGGAGTGAGCTGATGCCTTAGCATGGCAACAGGCAACAAATGTATTTCCTCCCTACCTTATTTGGATGGATACACCAGTAGTTAATCATGATCGATGACTAGACATATGTAGGGACTGACTTTAGAGGAGATCCTGGTCTTCCTCTACCACCTGGGGTACAGTGGGACGAATCAGGTAAGAATTGTTTTTAAAATTTTTTCAATATTTTATTTTTTATTAAGTGTACTGAGAGTTTCACTTATGATTATTTTACAGATGTTAGAGCCGTTATAACTTTAGGGTTGTCTCAGATAGTGTGGAGGGTGGCTCGCTAGATAGAGGCTATTATTTATGAGGAGGGTTCCAACCCTATAGTCAAGGTGGAGCGCAACCTATTAGCTATGACTAGAGGCATACCAGATTATGGTTCCATTGATGATATCCCATTGTGATGTCAGGGACATACTAGGGGGTATCACCCATACTAGATCTAATTTTAGGTTGAGTGGTCAGGAAATTTACATGTTTTGATGAGCTTCATGTTAGAGGATAGACATGTCTCTCTACTTTTATTTATGCACTTATGTAGGCTTGAGAAGCCACATGTCTTGGAACACAGATTTTGATTTTTTATGTATCACACTTTTCACAAAGTCTCTCTCTCCATATATATATATACATGTTTTCAGATGAAATTTGATGTTTATTTATGTGATGGTTTCTTTCACATGTTATGAATATGTCTATCTAAAATGTAATTTTCCAATGTATCTATCATTGTATTAAGATTTCTTGGAATGTGATGATAAGTAATATAATCGACTTTTTTTTCCAATAATATAACACGTAGGTACATCCATAAATTCTGAGGGTTTCTTACTGAATAATTCCTATTTAAATGCAATACAATGAGTTGTGAATCAAGTTTGATAACTGACGCCCTAATGCCAAGGGAAACTGCTTCTAAAAAAAGTTCGATAACCGCACTATATTAAACAATATTATAAGTTGTTCGACCTAGACATATGCCCTGTAAACTCACTAACTCACCATTGGGAGCATAGAGTACCCATGAAATAGAAGACAAATTTCGTGTACTACGACAAGTAGCATCAACGAAATTTACATGAGGAAAAAGGTTTGTTGACATATGCAAACCAAGTAGAACATGGTAAGAAGGGGAAAACACATTTGCAAAAAAGGAAAACAAAGCACACCAAAAAATTGCACACTAATGAAACACACACTAATGTAAAAAGTATTCATGTGAAATCAAGCATAATATTTCATACGAATGGGGCCCATTTCTAGTTTCACATGATTTCACGTTGTCATGGTTAACATAAACAATTCGACAATTTTGTCATTGATATTGCACGTAGGAATCATCACTACAGGGAAAAGAACCTCTAAAGGAGGTTAAAAAGGAGGTTTTTAGTGTGATAAAATTAGCCAAAATTGTCAAAAAAGCATTTGCTACAACATCCATTTTTGGTAACAGAGGTTTTGGTAGAGCTTCTAATAAAATTTCAACACAACTAAAAGAAAATAGGCAGCTGAAGGTTGTTACAAATGTTTTTCTCATCGATGCGCACATCAAGTGTCAATGCACTAGTGCGTTGTACCATGAACACACTGATACTATAAACCTACTAATCATTAGGATGGAAAATAAATTTTGGATGTCCCGACGTGTTTAGAAACAAACCAGTGTGTGTCAGCCAGCCAGTCACACTGGGTCGATGGAAGGTGCATGCACCAGACTGTTAAGGTGTAAAACTACACTGGGTCTTGTAGGTGATAAATTGCACCGGGCTGTTAAGTTATAAAAACACATCGACGCATTAAAGGCAAACCACACCGGTGCATGCAACACCTATCAGACCACTTAGGTGGTAGTCATCGATAAAGCGCACCAGACATTCAAATTGGTATTGGTATTTGTGCTGTGGCCATAGGTTGTAGAAATGCACTGGTGCGCAGTAACTAACACACACCGGTGTTCATTTTGTATTTTTTAGAAAAATCAACCTATGACAGTGCAATTATTGTGATTTTTTAAAATTCATTATTCATAAAAAGTCGACACATATCATATAAGAGTATTCATATCAATTAAATTTTTATTAGTGCATTTGAATGTGATGTTTGGATTAATTTGTTATATCATATCATCAGATTTCACATCTCTTCATTATAATATTTAAAAATCCATATATTTAATGAGTGGTGTAACATTTCACAGAGACAATGGAGAACACAATAGAATAAATTAAGACGTATGTTATCATATATATATATAACACACTCTTTGTCATACAAAATGGGACAACTATTGGTATCCCTCTGTATTTTAATTGGGACACTATGTCCATTATATTAAACAAAATGTCTAATTTCACAGACAAATATTTGGTCTATTCACCTTATCTATTATCTTCAACATTCTCTAATCTATTAATTAGTTTCCTTCTTATTCATTGGAATATTCTTCACCGGTTTCACTGACATCTCCAACGTTATCTCCTCTTTTTTATGCAATTTGCATTATCTCTAATCTCACCTGAATGTGCCTCATCTCTGCTTGTAGAGTTGCATTCAGTACAAGCCTTCCTCAAGATGATCCTTTACATATTTCTAGCATCTTTAAGAGAAAAATATGCTCTGATACCAAATAGATGCCAAGGTCTCACTTTAAGCTAAATTTTCTCTCCTTTTAGTTGATCGATTCTCTCTATTGTCCTTCTAAGATATATTGATCTCTCCTTTAATAATTTTCATTCAACTGAAAATGGTGGTAATCCACAAATTTGAAGTTCTGAGATAAATTTGATATGTTTGAAATATCAAAAATCCAAGCTTAGAAAAAATGCCAAAATTTTCCTTAGTCACAAACCCCAAATTTCATTGTATCCAGGATCCAGAAAATTTGGATGGTCTCACTTTTGTTGATGCCTGGATTACTTCAGGCTCAAATATATCTCCTTAATCCGATTGTTCTCAAATTTGGATGTTTCCCTCAGCTAACAATCAATCCAGATATATTTACAGTCACATATATATAATTTATTTAGATAATTTTCCCTTGAACATGAAGTATAGATATCGAGTGATCTGGTTCATCATCGTGATGCACAATTCACAATGGAGCGAATATCCCTTGGCGCATGAACTTCAAGATTTGATTCTTGTTGTGACTTGTAGTGGGGTCCAACCTAGATGACTTATGGTCTGCATATGAATTTTGATTCGAATATGATTCTCCCTTATAATGTCTTTGGTGGGATCCACCTAGATAATTTCTTTCCCAACTCTTAAATTTATATCCACAAATGTGGCTTAATTGGATGGACACACCCTAGTGAGGCTTTGATATGGTTCGACCCAGATACCTTTAATATACAAATATTGAGATCTCAAACTACATTAAACTTTGTTGTGGGCCACTTTGGATGAATTTAAGTTTATATCTTGTTTGTATCCACATTTGGGTAAAATTTATATACATCCGTTGATATGGATGAAGGAAAATGATCACAAACTTCAAGTTATTTCTCGATAAATTGAAGAATCTATCAGAATTTTATCAATTAAGCCTACAACAACGAATTTTACCAAGACTAAATTGTACTATCAAATTAATTGTGAAGACTTGATCACTTGTGACTATTGACAATTAAGAATCCAATCTTTCTCTATTACTAGATCATAAACACAAAATAAATACATAGTGTCCCACATAGAAGTTTGCATATATTATTTCATGGGTAAAATTAGTATTTTTTTTCATGAATTTTAGTCACTCACACCATCACCTTTTCACCCATTTTTTATATCTACAAACTGCCAATGGGCTAAATTCTGCCTAATCGAGCTCTAAGAACCCCCCAGTTTTGTCTTTTCCGCATATGAGTTGATTCATTGAGTGTGCCTGATATTGGTAAGGACCTTTTTTCACTTCCACAACCTTCAACCATCTTTTCCACACTTCAAACCAAATATATAATTCATAAATATCTCTTTGAAGTTTGTTGTAGCAAAACAAGGCCATCTTGTAGCAACATAAATTACCTTGGAACACCTCCAAAATTTAACCAAAGGCTTGTATATAATTCCTTAGCATTTTAAAACATCCATTATACCTTAGAGATGGAGTTTATAGGTTCAAAGACCCCTTAGGAAAATTTCCCTAGTAGATGTAGTTTTCTTCCCGCAATTAGGGTTGTTTTTATGTCATCTTTTAGCTACACAATTGATTTTTCATGCACCATAGAGTATGATTCATTTGCCTCCAACATATTTGAATTATTTGTTTTTCTTTCTTTCTAACAACATGCTTTTATTTCAGTCATTTACTTTCCTACAATAACATAGATTTACTTTCTGCACAAAACAATAGGATTACATTTCATCATCTACAATAACATAGATTTACTTTCTGCAAAACACAATAGGATTACATTTCATCATTTACATTCCTACAATTAGATTAGGGTTTAATTTCTGTCATTTAATTTTATACAATAGAATATGATATTTTTTTGTTATTTCCTTTTGTGGAAATTAGAATAGATATATTTACTGTTCATTGAATTTTCCAAGTATTTCCTGTAGATTTTTTCCAAGAAATCCCTTCTACGGATATAAGCGATCCCTCTACCCCAATGAGTGGCTCTAGTAACAACTGAGGCAAAGAATGCAAAATTTCCTAGTTTAATATCGGAATAACATGAGAGAGGGAGATGGCCTACCTTGCTCCTATGCAATCACTTTTCGATGTCGGTCTTGAGCTCTTGACTTCCAAGCTCGCTCCTCACTATTCCTTTATGCACAAATACCTGCAAGAGAGACCAAAAAACAACAAATGAAAGAGACATAGAAAATGTATTCCAATATAAAGCATATGAAAAATCAAGAAGTATCATAATAAGCACATGATTATTAAAAATCTCATGGAAAGTAAAACATGGTTTGTATCATTAATGAATAAAAGAGGGAAGCATACAATCAATGCCTTGATGTTGAAGACTTACTTCAAGACGAGTTTCCAAGTCAAAGCCAAAGACTTCAAGAACTCCTTCTCCTTGTAATTTTG
Organism: Pinus albicaulis; assembly: GCA_034641835.2. NCBI lineage: Eukaryota > Viridiplantae > Streptophyta > Pinopsida > Pinales > Pinaceae > Pinus > Pinus albicaulis. Next base: position 437,702,043 of record CM076572.1, on the reverse strand, counting down.
ACAATTTTTAGGCATATTCGATCACTTAAAATGGAAACCAGTAATGAACAACCATTTTGGGAAGGCATGGAACTCAATTATAGTGAAGTTGGAGAGGTAATGGACTCCAAAAATGAGGGAGAAATTCCTTATCTCAAAGAGGAGGTTTCCTAAAGATAGGATCAAAGGTTCAAAAATGGGAGAACTCGGCCATATATTCAACCAACAATTACCATACTTCCATTCTCGAGACTTCTAGAGGATGAATCTTCTGCTCCATTTTTGGAGAAACTGCCTGAAGAGGACTAGTGCGACTTTTCACTTCAATTACCACACTACCAACATTGTTTACCAGTTACACACAGGGTGAAAAGCGCAAGGGAAAACATGAGAGACCCACGTTGGGGCTGCAAATTAGGGTTTTTTACAAGCTTTCTCCAAAATTTCTGCAATGCACTGATTCTCCATTTATTAAGGGATGCTTTGAGCATGTTGTTCAAGGTGAACATATTTTCATATATTTTGTTGCTTCGCGACATTTGTGGCATGAGCAACACAAAGGATGACACTTTGGATAGGGAATAGGGAGTGCGACAAAATTTTGTGTAACGGATTCCCCCTAAAGCATGAAAAGATAACGAGAAGTGATTTTTGAAGTGATTTATCATTCAAGGAAAGGAATATGGAAAACCACCGCCAGGAGACCTAGAAATCAAACACGATACAATATATGACATCTTTGACATAAATATGCCGAATAGGACACTGTCGAATAGGCATCAAATAGCACATGAATCCACGTCATGGACGCAACAATCTGGCTAGACAAGATCATATGAATGGATTCACGACATGGTCTCAACCATATGTATAGAAAGGATCACGTGTACAATAATGAATACTCCACGCAGTCTGGATTCGAACATAAGTTATCCAGGGTCTTCCTCTTTGTCTCAATCCATCGAACATACAAATATAACCATGTGAATATATGTGCTAATGTCGAAAATGGTAGAAAGCACTTGATTACTGGTCAATATGGTAAAAAATTAATAGGAACGAGAGAAACCACCAATAATGAAGATGGCCCTCAAGGTACGAAAACATAATCTACAAGCGTGAATAAAGGAGATGAAGTTGAACGCTTGCAAAATAATTTGATCAAAGTCCAATTACGTGAACATGTCGTCTAAAGTGAAGAAATTTTCATTGTGGAATGCAAGCTCCAAGGTACTAAAAAGGAGTTTCTAGATCAACTTCCTCGATAATGAGCTTATGTTGACATGAAGTGATACATCGAGGAGGGCCATAATGTTTCCCACATCATTGACACGAAACATAATATTTCTCAAGGTAGATGGGAATGATCCAATATTGTTGCAGAGAGGGTCAAATAAGTATGCGAGGTTTTAATTTTACAAATAGGAGTTATCTTGAACTTATCGATGACACAAATCCGGATGTTGGAGGATTTTTACTCAAAATGGGATCAATTTTCATGGTGACATTAGGATATGATGGTATCAGAGGCAAATGGATTTCCCAAACCCAGGAAATGAAGGGTAGAAGTGAGGATAACCCAAACCTGTCGCGAGATGAAAATGAGTGTCATGTTCGAGAGTGACATGCTGCCTTCGACACAAAATAAAAAACTTAATTTACATCCATCCCCCCCTCGCCCCCCACTAATTCTAGCAAGTAACTATTTATTTTTTATAACAATCTTAAAGAGGATAACATATGCTTAACGTATAGGTTCAACCTTCAGATGAATCCATCCTAGTAATTTTAAAGAGTCATAGGAAGGAGTAACTCGAGCTTTTCATGGCGACATTTCGTTCATCGTTTAAATTTTACGAGTCCGACGGAGGGGTAAATCAATATATTTTTCATATTTATGGAGTTTGAAAAAGAGACAGAAAAGAAAACTCCAAAAGGTCCCTTTTCATAGGTAGTCCCTCAAACATGAAAATGTAGAAAAAAAATATCCGAGAGAACCACTTAGTCATGTTTGAATAAGGTACTCCCTTTTTGTAATTATTCAACCTCAGCCCTAAAAAATGGTAAACATATACTAAGACGACACCAATTCATTTATTTTATGAGTTCGAAACGACAATTGCTCGAGAATATTTTAATTTTTTGAGAGTCAGAAAAGAGCTTAAAGTTAACTTTGGGGGGGTTCCTTTTTTGTTTTTTTCGAGAGTCCAAAAAAGTGATAAAATACAACTTGTCATTCACCAATCACCAAATTGGATTCATAAATGACCTGCTATTGCACATGCAAACAAACGTGATTTTGATCGAGAAAAATATAAATATAGGTAAAAAACACTTTACAAAAATGATAAAATCTTTTTCAAATTAAAATATTTGGTAAAATACTTATAATAGTAAAAAATAAAAATAAAAAAATCACTTTTACCATTGTAAAATTTACAGAGCACTTTTACTCGTTTTTTTTCTCGAATTTTTAGGTGGACCGTTTGATCGATCTAGGACACCGTTCACTGATCCATCTGTTGCAGGTAAGCGACCTCGCTTCTACCTGCATTTTTCCCATGTTTTTTTAATCATTTTCATCCATTTTTATGAGCTTATATTTCCCTTGAAAAATTAGGGTACGTGGGCGACCAACGCGAGTTTCACCCGTCAGGTTTTCACTGATTGCCCTGACCCTTAAATTACAAACACGTAAATATTAAGGGACAAACAAGCTCGCACTCTGAGCTAATTTATTTTGATGAATGCTCAATTTTCACTCATTTTTTTTCCAAATTTCTTCCACGAAAGATGATTAATATTTGTTAATTTATGTTTTGCAGGAGAATCATGGAAATAGAGTGGAAATAAAGAGGCCACGAAGAAAAAGATTGAGAAGAAACTCAAAACCAAAACTGGATAAGAGCACTGCGAAATTATGGTTTGCTCAAATTATTCCAGACACCTGGGATAAGATCCCAAGTTGATCTATAACAATATATTGTGAGATGGTGGGATTTTGACCACCAAATGTTATTGATCGGTGGTTAGGACATGGATATTGACGTGTCCAATATTTATTTTTTCACCAACTTGTCCAAGAGGGGACTACTGGTCCAGTTATCAGGTGAAAGACTTGGTGGCAAGAGCACATAGATGCTCATTTCCAGACATTGCAGTCAAGGCTCTCAGAATACCAAGAGCGGAAAAATTGACATAAAAAATATCAATGATCTTGCTCAGAGAGATGTCGTTTAAACTATTGCATGAGTTGTGGGAGTGTAGGCCTTGCATGAGGCAAGAAAATCCCACTTTCAGTATGCAGTGGACTGTATGAGCCCAACAATGTTCAACTTGTGTGAGGGGTTGCTCATAAACATGAAATACCAACTCAAAAAATGCAAAATTGTGAAGTTGAAACATTTTGCTTATGGTTTTATCCTGGTGACTCTATTCTTAGAGAGGGTTCCATTGTTCTGATGGTAGCAGATAGAGGTGGGACCTCCTACAACAAGGGATCCATGACTCATGAGATGGAGTGAGCTGATGCCTTATCATGGCGACGTGCAACAAATGTATTTCCTCCTTGCCTTATTTGGGTGTCTACAACAGTATTTAATCATGAACGATGACTGGAAATATTTAGGGACTGACTTTATAGGAGATCCTGATCTTCCTCTACCACCTGGGGTACAGTGGGACAAATCAGGTAAGAATTGTTTTTAATGTTTTTTCAATATTTTGTTTTTTATTAAGTGTACCAAGAGTTTAACTTATGATTATTTTGCAGATGTTAGACTCATTAGGAATTTAGGGTTGTCTCAAATAGTGTGGAGGGTGGCTTTCCAGATAGAGGCTATTATTTATGAGGAGGGTTCCAACCCTATAGTTGAGGTGGAGCGCAACCTATTAGCTATGACTAGAGGCATACTAGATTATGGTTCTATTGATGATATCCCATTGTGATATTAGAGACATTCTAGGGGGTATCACCTGGACTAGATCGAATTTTAGGTTGAGTGGTAAGGAAATTTACATGTTTTAATGAGCTTCATGTTAGAGGATAGACATGTCTCTCTTATTTTATTTCCACACTTATGTAGGCCTGAGAAGTCACGTGTCTTAGAACACGGATTTTGATTTTTGATGTCTCACACTTTTCACAAACTCTCTCTCTCTCTCTCTCTATATATATATATACATGTTTTTGGATGCAATTTGATGTTTATTTATGCGATGGTTTCTATCACATGTTACGAATATGTCTATCTAAAATGTAATTTTCCAATGTATCTGTTATTGTTTTAAGATTTCTTGGAATGTGATGATAAGTAATATAATCAATTTCTTTTTCCAATAATAGAACAGGTAGGTACATCCATAAAATCTGAGAGTTTCTTACTGAATAATTCCTATTTAAATGCAATACAATGAGTTTTGAATCAAGTTTGACAACTCATTCCCTAATGCCAATGGAAACTGATTCTAACAATAGTTCGATAACCGCACTATATTCAACAATATTATTAGTTGTTCGACCTAGAAATATGCCCTGTAAACTCACTAACTCACCATTGGGAGCATAAAGTACCCATGAAATAGAAGACAAATTTCGTGTACTACGACAAGTATCATCAACGAAATTGACATGAGGAAAAAGGTTTGTTGACATCTGCAAACCAAGTAGAACATGGTAAGTAGGGGAAAACACATTTGCAAAAAAGGAAAACAAAGCACACCAAAAAACTGCACACTAATGAAACACACACTAATGTAAAAAGCATTCATGTGAAATCAAGCATAATATTTCATACGGATGGGGCTCATTTCGATTTTCACATGATTTCACATTGTCATGATTAACATAAACAATTCGACAATTCTATCGTTGATATTTCACGTAGGCATCACCTCGCCAACTTTTTTCACTACAAGAAAAAGAACCTCTAAAGGAGGTTACAAATGAGGTTTTTAGTGTTATAAAATTGGCCAAAATTGTCAAAAAAGCATTTTCTACAACATCCTTTTTTGGTAGTGGAGGTTTTGGCAGAGCTTCTAATAAAATTTCAACACAACTAAAAGAAACTAGGTAGCCGAAGGTTGTTACAAATGTTTTTCTCATCAATGCGTGCATCAAGTGTCAACGCACTAGTGCGTTGTACTGTGAATGCACCGGTACTATAAAAATACTAATAATTAGGATGGAAAACAAATTTCGGACACCCTGACGTGTTTAGAAACGACCCAGCGCGTGTCAGCCAGCCAGTCGCACCGGGCCGATGGAAGGTGCATGTACCAGACCGTTAAGGTGTAAAAATACACCGGGTCCTGTAGGTGATAAATTGCACTGGGCTGTTCAGTTATAAAAATGCACCAGCGCATTAAAGGAAAACCACACCAGTGCATGCAACGCCTATCAGACCACTCGGGTGGTAGTCGTTGATAAAACGCACTGGCCGTTCAAATTGGTATTGGTATTTGTGCGGTGGCCATAGGTCATAGAAATACACTGGTGCACAGTAACTAACATACCGATGTTCATTTTGTATTTTTTAGAAACATTGACCTGTGATAGTGCAATTATTGTGATTTTTTAAAATTCATTATTCATCAAAAGTCGACACATATCATATAAGAGTATTCATATCAATTAAATTTCTATTAGTGCATTTGAATGTGATGTTTGGATTAATTTTTTATATCATATCATTAGATTTCACATCTCTTCATTATAATATTTCATCATCCATATATTTAATGAGTGGTGTAACATTTCACAGCGACAATGGAGAACACAATAGAATAAATTAAAATGTATGTTATCACACACACACACACACACATATATATATATATGAATAATGCACTCTTTGTCATACAAAATGGGACAGTTATTGGTATCCCTCTATCTTTCAATTGGGACACTATGTCCATTATATTAAAAAAAATGTCTGATTTCAAAGAAAAATATTTGGTCTATTCACCTTAGCTATCATCTTCAACATTCTCTAATCTATTAATTAGTTTCCTTCTTATTCATTAGAATATTCTTCATCGTTTTCACTGACATCTCCAATGTTATCTCCTCTTTTTTATGCAATTTCCATTGTCTCTAATCTCTCCTGAATGTGCCTCATCTCTGCTTGTAGAGTTGCATTCAGTACAAGCCTTCCTCGAGCTGATCCTTTACATATTTCTAGCATATTTAAGAGAAAAATATGCTCTGATACCAAATAGATTACAAGGTCTCACTTTAAGCTAATTTTTCTCTCTTTTTAGTTGATCCATTCTCTCTAATGTCCTTCTAAGATATATCGATCTCTCCTTTAATAATTTTCATTCAGCTGAAAATGGTGGTAATCCAAAAATTTGATGTTTTGAGATAAATTTCATATGTTTGAAATCTAAAAAATCCAAGCTTAGAAAAAACTCCAAAATTTTCCTTAGTCACAAACCCCAAATTTCATTGTATCAAGGATCCAGAAAATTTGGATGGTCTCACTTTTGTTGATGCCTGGATTACTTCAGGCTCGAATATATCTCATTAATATGATTGTTCTCAAATTTGGATGTTTCACACAGCTAACAATCAATCCAGAATAGTCACATATATATAATTTATCTAGATAATTTTCCCTTGAACAAGAAATATAGATATCAAGTGATCTGGTTCATCATCGTGATGCACACTTCACAATGGACCAAATATCCCTTTGGGCATGAACTTCAAAATTTGATTCTTGTTGTGACTTGTAGTGGGGTCAAACCTAGATGACTTATGGTCTACATATGACTTTTGATTCAAATATTATTCTCCCTTATAATGTCTTTGGTGGGATCCACCTAGATAATTTATTTCCCAACTCTTAAATTTATATCCACAAATGTGGCTCAATTTGATGAACACACCCTTGTGAGGCTTTGATATGGTTCGAACAAGATACCTTTAATGTACAAATATTGAGATCTCAAACTACATTAAACTTTGTTGTGGGCCACTTTGGATGAATTGAGGTTTATCTCTTGTTTCTATCCACATTTGGGTAAAATTTATACCGTCGACACTTGTGCAACTTGGATACTCCTCAACCCAGATACATCCATTGATATGGATGAAGGAAAATGATCACAAACTTCAAGCTATTTCTTGATAAATTGACGAATCTATCACAAGTTTATCAATTTATCCTACAACAACGAATTTTACCAAGACTAAATTGTACTATAAAATTATTTGTGAAGACTTGATCACTTGTGACTATCGAAAATTAAGAATCCAATCCTTCTCTATTTCTAGATCATACACACAAAATAAATACGTAGTGTCCCACATAGCAGTTTGCATATATTATTTCATGGGTAAATTGGTATTTTTTTCATGAATTTTAGTCACTCACACTGATGGGGCCCAACCCTTAAGTCAAATCTGCGTTTAATTATTTTACTAAAAATATTATTACAGGTCCTGAACTTATATTATGTGACTGGCTATAATATATTCAACAAGATTTCAATTTGGATAACCATGAATTATTATTTCGATTTTTTTGAACCGTATGATATGATAGCAGATTCGTTCGATTTACAAATATCTCATCGATTTATTATTCTCGTCCTGGTGGCTGGCTTGATCTGACACCTGTCAGGCCTTCTCAGATTTTGTTCTTCCCACGTTGTATCAAACCCTAACCTTGTCCACTATCACTCATTTTTTCACTTGTTGAAGACTGTGAGGGTTTTGTCTATGTGCGTTTTGATGCTGTGAGGGTTTCTTTCGCTGGTTCGAATGGCTTTGAGGGTTTATCCTCTGTGGTTGTTCTCCATGGCTCTGGAAACTCTGTTTAGCCCCTTTTACACAGTTCCCTGGGGCAATGGCTTCCCAAACTCTTCGTGTGATTTCAACTGGACTTCAACAACCCTGATGGCTTCTGGTTATTTCTCTTCGTTCACACATTTCGTAAGAACTTATTTTCAGCTCTATTTGCATTTTTCTCACAGTATAAATTTGTTAATTAACTGCTTATGTTTATTCATACAGGTCGAATCTTTGGGGGCTTTCGGTGATTTTCTTCAACTCGACTCTTTCTCCAAAGGTATGTTAACTTCCATGATTCAAAATTCTTCACATTTTTCCCCAATTTCTAATGTAATTTCTCCTTGTGAGCAGGCCCTCGTAGTGTTCGGCCAAGTCTTTCTCTCGACTCAATGCCTTCTGTTATCAGGTGGGTTTAATTAGAAAAACCCTCTCGTTCTCGTATTTTTCTTCGATTTCAATTTCTTTGTCAATATTTCACTTCCAGGTTATTAAATTCTTGTGCTTTTGTCTTGTGCAGGTCTAGCAGACCCAACTAGCTTCGAATCCTTAACTTCATTATGGTCAACCCACAAAAATGGGTAGGGTTGTTCTTCTTGTAATTATTTTAGTAGCTTGTAACCGAATTTGTAATGATTTTGGGCATCGTTTGCGCCTCTTCTTTGCTGTAAAATCTATTTTGTTTGATTGATTATCAAAACCCTTTTCTGGGCAATTTGACCGAGTGTTTGTAAATCGATTTCGTTTGGTTATGTTCCGGTATTTTTGTGATTTCTTGGTATGTTGTCCTTAGTTAGGAGCGATGTTTGCTCGGGGTTTCAAAACCCGCTTCACATACTTTTCAATTTCAATATATATGAATACAGTAGGTTTTGGAACTCTTTTACAGATACAAAAAGTTTGTTTATGAACAATGAAGTTTCATTTGATTTCGTTAACTTGGAAAAATAAATGTTTTGATACTTGGAACTGTCGATGATATGTGCTGAGAACATGAATTGTCTTTAAGTCTTCGTTCTTTGGTAAATTCTCCTGTGTGTAAAGTGCTTTAGTTTGCGAAATTATTATACTCGTTTCAATTCCTATGCGTTCTTTAATCCTGTTGGCAATATGATGATAAGTGTTGTCCTTGATGGCAACCCACTTGATGAAGATGATGGAAACCTACTTGATGAACTTGGTAATGATGTAAATCTGATGTATCGTCAATGAGTACAGAAGGGAATGATGAAAGGAATTTCAGTATGTATTGAAACAATGATAAAAAGAGTATATCTCAAGGCATACGCGGATTTGTCTAGACGAAGTAGCGTATGCACGCGGGATATAACGTTCCAAGTCGCGTATGGGCAAAAGCGCTCGAAAAGTGAAAAACCAGGGGTGACTACCATGGTATTGACCCATTGTATTGGGTGCTTGTTTATCTTTTTGATCCTGTCCAGAAATACCATTGGTATGGTATGGTTTTGGCTCATGGTATTGATAAAGGCTAAACTTATATAAGGAGAAGAAGATTATTGTGCAAAGGTGTGCATGTGTCTGGGTTTTAATGAATACTTCACTCTGAAGTATATCTGCATGGTTGAACTCTACTCTTAATTGATAGATCTGATTCTATGATGCATCTATGAACATAATGAAGGTCCATGATCTCTAGATCTTGAAATGGTGAATCTCTTGGATGATCTGAAAAGAAGTGATGAAGACCTGGCGCAAATCTGTTGAAGAAGTTGAAGAAATCGGGGTAAGTTCATAGATCTGGTCTGTTCTGCAAATTTTATCTTTTATAGATCTATACGCAGGTTCGCTTCATGAAAAGCGTGTATATACGCGGATCTATTTCAACAAAGGCGCGTATGACCTGTTAGGGTTTTTTGAAAAGTTGCACGAATGTATACGCGAGTTGTCTTCAATAAAAGAGCGTATATACGCGGATCCGTCTAAAGAAAAGCACGTATGATATCTGAACTGATGGTTGCTCAAGGTTGAATGTGTTTCTGCATATTTATTCTGAATTCTGGGTTATCTCTGATATACTGATTACAGTGGCTTCACTGTTCGGTTTGGAAGCATTGGGGAAAGTATGTTGATAAGTGAAGGGTTGTGTTGGAGCTGTTTGATCCAGTTTGAAAATTGATGAAACGTGGTCTGCAGTGGATCTGAGGGTTGAAGCCTTCAGTCTGAAAGAAGAAGCTTTCTGCCAGTAGAGGCTGGTGTGAATATCAGGGGGTAGTAGCTCCCTTCCAGGAGAGTTTGGTAAACGAGAGCAGGGGGTTGTTGCTCCCTTCTAGGTTAGGCTGGTAAATGAGAGAAGGTTGTAGCTTTCTACAGGTGGATTCCTGCGTGCTGGTATGAGTCTGCACCAGTACATGTTGTAAGAAGTTTTCTTAATAATAAAATTTTGAAGGCTGAGACGACGGCAGCGGTGGTTTTCTCCCGAATTGGGTTTCCACCTAAAAATCCTGGTGTTCATGTGTTTTGCCTATGTGTGATGATTATTCTATTCTTTCTGTATCTATTAACTACTTTTTGAAATCTCTGATGAATGAATAAAGTAATGATCTGAGTTAAGAATTGAATGCATAATTAGATCTCTGAGCATACGCGAGTTCAGTGAAGGATATCCGCGTATATACGCTAGTTTCCTTCGGGAAAGTAGCGTATTGGTTTTATGAAAGAAAAATAAAAGTTTCATTGTCTTCCCTAAATACTGATTCACCCCCCCTTTCAGTATTCTTCTCAACAATTGGTATCAGAGCAGGTCCTTCTGAAAAGGCTTAACCACTAGAAGGAAGATCAAGAAAGATGAGCAATCTTGAGGGAACAACATCTATCAAGCCTCCACTCTTCAATGGAAGCAATTTAATCTTCTGGAAAATAAGGATGAGATCCTATCTTTAGTCTATGGGAGCAGATATATGGGCCATTTTTGAACAAGGATATCAATATCCAGCCTCGGTACCAACAGATGCGACAGAAAAGAAGAATTATGAAACTAATGCAAAGGCGGTCAATGCTCTATTGGGGAGTCTAACTGAATCAGAATTTGTCAAGGTCATGCAGCTGAATACAACAAAGGAAGTATGGGACAAAATCATTCTAAGTTATGAAGGTGATGCAAAGGTAAAAAGTGCAAAACTCCAAACTCTCAGAATAGAATATGAAAAGTTAAAAATGCATAGTGATGAGAGTATTGCTAGTTTATTTTTACGTCTTGATGACATTGTAAATCGTATGAGAAATATGGGAGAAACAATAGTTGAATCTACTTTGGTTGAGAAAATCTTAAGATCACTAACGGAAAAATTTGAGTCAAAATTTTCTGCACTTGAAGAAAAACAGGATCTCCAAAACCTTACTGTGGTGCAACTTCATGGGATACTAATTGCTTATGAAATGAGAAGGGGAGGATCATCGGATGTCAAAGAAGTCGTCTTTAGAGCTTCTACAAAAGGGAAAGATGTACAAGAAGCAGAAGGATCAGGATATGTCTCAGAAGAAGAGGAGGTAAATTTTGTAAAGAAACTTCAACTTGGCACAAGACGATTCAGAGGTAAACTTCCTTTCAAATGTTTTAATTGTGGAAGAGTTGGTCATTATGCTGCTAAATGTCCTCATAAAGAAACTTTTGCAAAAGGAAAGGAAGTAGCAAGAAGAAATAAGAACCGGTCTAGCACTAGAAAAAGTTACTATACTCATGAAGACAGTGATGGGTTATCTGATAGTGAGGAAGAAGGTGAACAAAATCTTAGACTTCTTATGGAATTTGAAAATGATTCTAAAGAAGATAAGGATACTTTTATGGATGCCCTAGAGGACAATGATTTTCTTAATGAAAACAATCAACTAAAAATATGCTTAGAGGAAAGTAAAATAATTATAGAGACTCTAAAAAATCAGATTGAAGAAGAGAAGAAGCACAATGAAAAATTAGAATGTGAAGTGGTAAGTCTAAGAAAAGAACTTGAGAAAGTAAAGACTCTGAATCTTAGATTTGCTAAAGGATATGAAACCTTAGATGAGATTATCAAGGTACAACGTTCTCCTCTTATAAAGACAGGTCTTGGATATACCGGAGAATCTTCTCAGGCTTCAGCACCAAATTATCTAAAAGCAGCTACAACTGGTCTACAACATTCTGCCACTCAGAAAGGGGATAAAGATTCTTCACAAGTAAAGCATGAGCAGTTCAAGTCAAGAAAATTCAGCACGAATACTTTTCAAAAGAACACCAATCAGCAGGTAAATTCAAATAGAAGATTTCATGATCGCATAAATTTCTACTTCAATGGACAATGTTTCTCATGTCACAATTTTGGTCATAAAGCTGTTCAATGTGTTGCATATAAAACTATCATGACAAGAGAAGCAAGAAAGAAAAGGATTGATATCGGAACAAAGAAGAATACCTATAACAACTTTTCTCCTCTTCAAAATGAAGTTGAATGTACTTATTGCAATAACTTTGGCCATGAAGAATCTGAATGCAGGAGCAAAGTCCAGCCAAAAGAACATGTTCCTTCCAACACCAAAGTATGGAAAAATAAGGATGTACAGGTTGAAAATTGTGGTATAGCTTTATTTGCAGAAGGAGAAGAAAATAAATGGTACATTGATAGTGGATGCTCAAAACATATGACAGGTGACAAAGACAAACTCCATGCTTATAATGCCCTAGAAAAGGAAAAGAATGTTACTTTTGGAAATGATACACCCGCTGTCATTAAAAGAAAAGGATACATTTTTCTAAAATAAAAGGTGAAAGCTAACAATGTCATGTATGTGGATGGATTGAGACATAACCTGTTAAGCGTAAGTCAAATGTGTGATCAAGGAACTGAGGTTGTCTTTAGTTCAAAATAATGTGTGGTACGTGATCTTGATACAGGTAAAACAATTATAAAAGGAAAAAGGACTCCAAACAACCTGTATGTATTGAAGAACTGCAAAGATCAATGTTACTTGAGAAAATCATCAGAAAATTGGCTGTGGCATAGACGGCTGGGGCATCTGAGCTTCTCTCAAATCAACAAATCAAGCAAACTTAAAGTTGTTCGTGGTCTTCCCAATATTACTCTTCCTGAAAGTATCATATGTAAATATTTCCAATTCGGTAAGCAGACCAGAGTGCAATTTAATGCCAAGGAAGGATCATCAAATGGGCCCTTGAACTTATTCATACAGATATATGTGGACCTATGAGGAAAAATTCACCACGTGGTGAAGAATATTATATCTTATTTATTGATGACTTCTCTAGAATGTGTTGGATTGGGTTGCTTAAACACAAGGATGAAGCATTTGAGAAATTCCAGATATTCAAAGCTTTGGTTGAAAATGAATTAGATCTAAAAATCAAATGTCTTAGATCTGATCGAGGAGGTGAATATACATCAAATGAATTCCTTGAATTTTGTGAACAACATGGCATAAAAAGACAGTTTTCGATAGCAGGCACTCCTCAACAGAATGGTGTAGCAGAAATAATGAATAGAACAGTTCAACAAATGGCTAGAGCCATGCTTGATGATTTCGGAACACCTGACACATTTTGGGGGGAAGCAGCTCACACAACGGTAAATATTCTCAACAAGGCACATGTTCGTGTAAATAGTGACAAAATGCCATATGAACTCTGGTATGGTAATCCTCCCTCTGTGAAGCATTTTAAAGTTTTTGGGAGCAAATGCTTTATCAAAAATAATGATGAAAATCTTGGCAAGTTTGAACCAAGAGTAGATGAAGGTATACTCCTTGGCTATTCTTCTCAAAGTAAAGCATATAAATGTTACAATAGAAGACTTCGAAAGATTGTTGAATGTATTGATGTTGTTATTGATGAGTCTCCTGCAGCGTCAAAAGAAGAAAAACAAGAAACAGATGAAGGTGATGATGACGTATATCCTTCTACATCAAATAGAAATAATACAGACAGTGAACCCAATGAAGAATCTGGAGATTATTTATCTGGAAAAGCTCCATCTAGATATGTTCAAAAGAACCATCCAGAATATCAAATTTTGGGTGACAAAGGATCTGGTGTATAAAAAAGAAGGACTCTTGTGGGATCTTCTAGCTATCTGGCATTTCTGTCCACTATTGAACCACACAATGTCAATCAAGCTAGCAAAGATGAATGTTGGATACAAGCCATGAATGAAGAACTTGATCAAATTGAAAAGAATCACACTTGGGAATTAGTTCCACGGCCTCATAACAAAAATCTCATTGGAACTAAATGGATATTCAAAAACAAGTTAAATGAAAATGGGGATGTTATAAGGAACAAAGCTAGACTTGTTTGCAAAGGGTACACTCAACAAGAAGGTATAGACTTTGAAGAAACTTTTGCTCCCGTAGCTAGACTTGAAGCCATAAGAATGTTTCTTGCTTTTTCAAGTTCTCAACAAATCAAAGTCTATCAAATGGATGTTAAATCTGCATTTCTCAATGGTGATCTAGAAGAAGAAGTTTACATAGAACAACCAGAAGGATTCATTTTGGGAAATGACAAAAATCTGGTTTGTAAACTGAAAAAGGCTCTATATGGTCTCAAACAAGCTCCAAGGGCATGGTACTATCGTCTTGACAAATATCTTCATCAACAAGGATTCTCAAAGGGGTCTACTGATAGCAACTTATATACAAAATTTGAAAATGATAAATTGTTCATTGTGGTTGTATATGTTGATGATATCATTTTTGGAAGTAATGAAGAATCTATGAGTCAGAAATTTACTTCTGTTATGCAGCAAGAATTTGAAATGTCTTTACTAGGGGAACTAACATTATTTCTTGGCTTACAAGTGAATCAAACTTCAGAAGGTATATTCTTATCACAAGCGAAATATCTGAAGTAAATTCTGAAGAAGTATGGGATGGTAGAATGCAAACCTGTAAATACACCAATGATAACTGGATGTAATCTCAGTTCTCATGACAATTCTCCCACGGTGAATCAACCAGAATACAGATCTATGATTGGAAGTCTTCTTTATCTCACAGGGACTAGACCAGACATTATGCATGCAGTTGGGATTATTGGACGATTCCAAGCTAATCCAAAAGAGTCTCACCTTCAAGCTGTCAAAAGAATATTCAAATATCTACAAGGAACTCAAGACTTTGGAATCTGGTATCCAAAGAATGTTGATCTTACTCTTCATGCTTACACTGATGCAGAGTGGGCTGGAAACGTTGATGATCGGAACAGCACTAGTGGTGGTGCATTCTATATGGGGCCCCGATTAGTATCTTGGTTCAGCAAGAAGCAAATTTCTATTGCACTATCTACAACAGAAGCAGAATATGTGGCTGCCGCATCCTGTTGCACTCAACTTCTTTGGATGATGCAAACCCTACAATATTTTCAAATCAAATGCTCACCTCCTAACTCCATTTTGTGTGATAATACAAGTGCCATCAGTATCTCAAAGAATCTTGTTATGCATTCGAAGACCAAGAATATTCCCATCAAGTATCACTTCTTGTGTGAACAAGTGCTTGAACAAAAGGTGAAATTGGAGTATGTTCCCTCCAAAGAACAAATTGCTGATATCTTTACCAAACCTCTACCCAGGAAAGCATTCAAGTATCTAAGACAGAAGCTGGGAGTAGTCTCTGCCAGCCAGAAGAACAAATCTGCTTAATTTCAGAAGATTAAATTGGATACGCGAGTTTAATGAAACACAGTCGCGTATATACACGAGTATATATACAGAGAACCGCGTATGTATATTTGCTGACATTTTTTGGTTGGGGGTCAGTATTTTTCAGTACTATTTGATCTCTGACAGAGCATTTACTGTGAAGAAGATAGGTACAGGTGGTACTGCTTCAGGGGGAGATGAAGGAATGTGAAATTTTTCATATTTCACTTTCCATACGTGGGTTCAGTGAACTAAAGCCGCGTATACACACGCGTTGCAGCAGACACAGTCGCGTATTTAGTAATGATAAGGAAATTTGTATGACAGCTGAAAATCAGGAGCATCGGTTCAGGGGGAGCATCAGTCTGACTATTAATGATTGTATTATTGGCACTGTATCTGCCTAGGTCTCAGTTCTAAATGATGATGATATGATACATGGGTTCTAATGATGAAGAGCCCGGATTGCCTTTTGACAAAGAGTAGCTGTTGGATGAGATGGAAGACTTATGATTTAGAGAATATAAACAGATCATGCAGAGATTGTTGCTAATGGCCTGCTGTTGAAGATGTTCAGATTGCACAAACTAAGGAAGCGCCTTGGCCATATGAAAAGACTGTTTGGATGAACATTTTCAGCGGGAGCACTAGCCTTATTGAGTATAATGCATTGTTGGCATTATGATGGTTCTGAAATATGATCTCTATCTTGAGGTATTTCTGATATTGGTCATAAAAAGTCATAATTGCAAGGTCATGATGAGACCTATGATGTAAAATTGTAATATTCAGTCATGTAAGGACTTGTTCAATTTTGTAAACCCACTTGGTTGGGTATTTGATTCTCATATGTAAATCCACTTGGTTGGATATTTGATGTAAGTATGAGTCTTTGGTGATAGGAAGGTCATAGAGTCATGTACTTCACTGAAAAATATGTTTGAAGATTCAGCATGAACTCAGGGGGAGCATGATCTCTTCAGTGTACAACAGATCTGCCGAACGCTTGCCCTTTGCCCTTGATGTCAAAGGGGGAGAGTGACATGGTGTTTGAATAAAGGGAAAGAATGGAGAAAAGTGACATGGTGTCATTGTATTCTTAATGTATGTATCTGTTGTGTTAATCAAACACCATCGTGGTTTCCATCAAGTCCAAAGGGGGAGATTGTTGGCAATATGATGATAAGTGTTGTCCTTGATGGCAACCCACTTGATGAAGATGACGGCAACCTACTTGATGAACTTGGTAATGATGTAAATCTGATGTATCGTCAATGAGTACAGAAGGAAATGATGAAAGAAATTTTAGTATGTATTGAAACAATGATAAAAAGAGTATATCTCAAGGCATACTCGGATTTGTCTAGACGAAGTAGCGTATGCACGTGGGATATAACGTTCCAAGTCGCGTATGGGCAAAAGCGCTCTAAAAGTGAAAAACCAGGGGTGACTACCATGGTATTGACCCATTGTATTGGGTGCTTGTTTATCTTTTTGATCCCATCCAGAAATACCATTGGTATGGTATGGTTTTGGCTCATGGTATTGATAAAGGCTAAACCTATATAAGGAGAAGAAGATTATTGTGCAAAGGTGTGCATGTGTCTGGGTTTTAATGAATACTTCACTCTGAAGTATATCTGCATGGTTGAACTCTGCTCTTAATTGATAGATCTGATTCTATGATGCATCTATGAACATAATGAAGGTTCAAGATCTCTAGATCTTGAAATGGTGAATCTCTTGGATGATTTGAAAAGAAGTGATGAAGACCTGGCGCAAATCTGTTGAAGAAGTTGAAGAAATCGGGTTAAGTTCATAGATCTGGTCTGTTCTGCAAAGTTTATCTTTTATAGATCTATACGCAGGATCGCTTCATGAAAAGTGCATATATACGCGGATCTATTTCAACAAAGGTGCGTATGACCTGTTAGGGTTTTTCTGAAAAGTTGCACGAATGTATACGCGAGTTGTCTTCAATAAAAGAGCGTATATACGCGGATCCGTCTAAAGAAAAGCGCGTATGATATCTGAACTGATGGTTGCTCAAGGTTGAATGTGTTTCTGCATATTTATTCTGAAGTCTGGGTTATCTCTGATATACTGATTACAGTGGCTTCACTGTTCGGTTTGGAAGCATTGGGGAAAGTATGTTGATAAGTGAAGGGTTGTGTTGGAGTTGTTTGATCCAGTTTGAAAATTGATGAAACGTGGTCTGCAGTGGATTTGAAGGTTGAAGCCTTCAGTCTGAAAGAAGAAGCTTTCTACCAATAGAGGTTGGTGTGAATATCAGGGGGTAGTGGCTCCCTTCCAGGAGAGTTTGGTAAACGAGAGCAGGGGGTTGTTGCTCCCTTCCAAGTTAGGCTGGTAAACGAGAGAAGGTTGTAGCTTTCTACAGGTGGGTGCCTGTGTGCTGGTATGAGTCTGCACCAGTACATGTTGTAAGAAGTTTTCTTAATAATAAAATTTTGAAGGCTGAGACGACGGCAGCGGTGGTTTTCTCCCGAATTGGGTTTCCACCTAAAAATCCTGGTGTTCATGTGTGTTGCCTATGTGTGATGATTATTCTGTTCTTTCTGTATCTGTTTACTGCTTTCTGAAATATCTGATGAATGAATAAAGTAATGATCTGAGTTAAGAATTGAATGCATAATTATATCTCTGAGCATACGCGAGTTCAGTAAAGGATATCCGCGTATATACGCTATTTTCCTTCAGGAAAGTAGCGTATTGGTTTTATGAAAGAAAAAGAAAAGTTTCATTGTCTACCCTGAATACTGATTCACCCTCCCTCTCAGTATTCTTCTCAACACTCTGGTAAATTCTCTTGTGTGTAAAGTGCTTCAGTTTGCGAAATTATTATACTCGTTTCAATGCCTATGCGTTCTTTGCTCCTGCTTGCCTTAACTTCAATTTTTCATTAACTTGGTTAAAACATACGATAATATTAACAGTTAGACAGGAAAAATAAAATATCGGTATTTACTATAGACAATGATTCACAAATGGATTTGTTTATAAAAATCTCTGGTCTTGTTTTATTATCTTCTCTCCCTTGCCATGATGGAAATCAACCCCCTTAATGTATTTTTTCTCTCTTTTGTATCACTGTATGAAAATAGTTTTCAGTTTGAAATTGTCAACTGTTTATTACAACTACCTTCTTGACTTTGTTATTTTAATGTAAGAACGAATTTCTAATGCAAATTAAAAGAAAACCTTCAAGTAAAACTACATAACTTAATTAACATTTTGGCCCTAATGATAATTTCCTAAAATAAAAAATAAAAACCACAGGTTCAATGACTTGTCAGAAATCAATTGTAACAGTAAGACAAAAACCTGTCTTTTTTGTTTACCCTGAGTTGGATGCTCCTGCATCAAACTCCCAGGGTAACAAAAAATTCATGGCTCCGTTCCAAGAGATCCTCAATAGAATAGCCTTCTTTCTGTATTTGTGTTGCATCAAGCCAAGAATTGTCCTCAATGGGACGATTATTCCACTTGACAAGGTACCGTAAGTACTCCTTCCTGCGAGTGCGCTTGGCTACCTGTGTGTCGAGAATGCTCTCAATCTCAAGGGGTTGCACCGTAGGCATTTTCCTCATCCAAGAACCACTGTCAAACTGGGTGTCCTGTTCTGGCAATGCTACCCTGTTGTCTTTAGGACTGGCAGTATATGGAAACAGATCTGCGACATTAAAAATGGGCGATATGCCTATCCCTGGTGGCAGTTGTAATTCATAGGCATTGGCGGAAAATTTTCGAAGAATTTTACAGGGGCCAATATTCTTAAACTTCATCTTGTTATATTCACCCTTAGGAAAATGTTCCTTGTGTAAATTTGTAAGAACTTTGTCCCCTACATTAAACTAAACTTCCTGCCTCTTCAAATCTACTTGCTGCTTGTATTTTTGACTACTGTCCTGCAATTTTGACTTCACCTGCTCATGTAAATCGCTCATTGCTTGGGAGAAATCCTTCCCATCAGCACTCCTTATTAAAGCTTTCCCAAATCTCATAGTTCATGTATTCTGCAAGGATGCATGCCATACAGAACCTGAAAAGGACTGTATCCTGTGCTGCGATTTGGTGAATCATTATAAGCAAATTCCGCTTGAGCAAGTACATGATCCAACATCCATGAATTTTCACCAATCAAAGTTCGTAGCAGGTTTCCCAAGCTCCTGTTCACCACCTCCATTTTCCCATTAGTCTGTGGGTGATATGCGAAGCTGAATTTCAACTGAGTGTCCAATTTCTTCCACAGGGTACGCCAAAAATGTCCTGTGAATTTCACATCCCTTTCAAAAATAATGGACTTCGGCAGGCCATGCAATATGACGATCTTCGTGAAAAAAAAGTGTGCTACATGAGTGGCATCACTGGTTTTTCAGCAAGGAATGAAATGTGCCATTTTAGAAAACCTGTCTACTACCACCATCACCGAGTCAAAACCTCGCTACGTTATGGGCAGACCCAAGACAAAGTCCAAGCTGACTAAGTTCCATGGTCTACTTGGAATAGGCAGTGGCGTATAAAGTCCTGTATTCTAGCTGTGTCCCTTTGCCAATTGGCACATTTTACATATGTTCACACACCTCTGCACATCCCGTCGCATCTTTGGCCAGTAATAGAGCTTTCCAAGCTGTGATAACGTCTTGTCTATGCTGAAATTTCTTGCTAGACCTCCACTGTGCTTCTCCCGAATAATGTTCTCCCTCATCGAACAGTCAGGAATGTATAACTGTCCTCCTTTGAATAACAATCCTTCCTGCAAATTATAGTCCAACCATGGACTATTTTTCCTTAGCAAAGGATTTTGACAGGGTTCATAAGCCTCTTTAAATTTTCCATCTATCTAATACAAGTCCTTCAAATGCTCAAAACCCAGCACTTGTATCGTACTCTCTTGTAAGAGCAAAGCTTTTCTACTCAATGCATCTGCCACCTTGTTGGCCTGTCCACTAATGTGTTTAAACACAAATGTGAAACTCACTCAACCCATTCTACATGCTTATGGTTTAATTTGTGCTGCTGCATAATATATTGTAATGCAGAATTATCAGAAAATAAAACAAATTCATTACCTAATAAATAATGTCTCCAATGCTTCAGCGCTTGGACGACAACATAAAATTCTTTATCATAGGATGAGTACTTTTGCCTACTTTCATTCAAATTCTCACTGAAATAAGCGACCGGCCTGTCCTCCTGGCTAAGTACTACCCCAATGGCTGTACCACTAGCATCACAACGAACTTGAAAATTTTTGTTAGAATCAGGCAATCTCAAAATCGGTCTTTCAGTGATCTTCTTCTTCAAAGTATGAAAACTTCTCTCTGCTGCTTCTGTCCAACAGAAAGGCTGGTTTTCCTTTTTGATTGTATCCAACATAGGTGTGAAAATTCCACTAAAATCTCTGATAAAATTCCGATAAAAACTTGCCAACCCATGAAAAAATCGAACCTCAAATAGATTCTTTGGGGATGGCCAGCTAACAATAGCTGCAACTTTTTCTAGTTCCATCTTCAGCTCATTCTCTGTAATCAAAAAACCAAAATAAGCCAATTCTTTCTGAAAAAGGTACATCTTTTTAGATTTATCAGCAGCTTATTCTGTTGCAATTTCCCCAACACACTTCGAACATGTCGAAATTGTTCTTCCTTAGTCTTGCTGAAAATCAAAATATCGTCCAGCTAAACAATCACAAATTTCCCAATGAACTCTTTCAACACTTCGTTCATCAGGTGCATAAACATACTTTGTGAATTACTCAAACTAAATGGCATTACCAGCCACTCATACAACCCTTAATTTGTATTGAAAGTTGTTTTCCACTCATCCCCTTCTTGAATTCGAATCTGGTGGTAACCACTCTTCAGATCGATCTTTGATAAGTATGCTGCTCCACTCAAGTAGTCCATCATGTCATCCATTCGTGGAAATGTGAATCTATATCTAATATTAATTTTATTGATAGCTCTCAAATCTGTACACATACGCCATTTTCCACCCTTCTTAGGAGCTAAAACTGTTGTAATTGCACAGGGGCTCAAGCTCTGCCTTATCAACCCTTTGTCTAACAGTTCTTGTACCTGCTTCCTAATCTCTTCATTGTCTTTAGGACTCATTCGGTATGCTGCCTTGTTTGGTAAAATAGCTCCTGGTATAAAATCGTTATGATGACTGATACTTCTATTAGGAGGCAACTCATCTGGTAAATCATCCACTATAATGTCACTGAAATCTTGCAACATATCTTGGATTTCTTCTGGTAGATATGTAATTTTTGTATGCAATATCACTGTTTTCGGCCTCCTTACAACAAAAAATTTGATTTCATTATCCTCGATCTACTTTAAGAATTATTTTCCTCCCATCAAAAACGATTTGACTCCACTAGTCTCTGTTGTCTCTTCTTCCTTGATGGGTGCAAGCGTATGCTTAATCCCATCCTTGACAAAATTGTAACAGTTTGTCTTCCCATCGTGCACCACTTTCCTGTCATACTGCCATGGTCTCCCTAACAGTATATGACACACGTCCATAGGCATAATATTGCAAATAACTTTATCCTTATACCTGCCAATATGGAACTCAACTTCACACTACTCATCAAATAACAGTTGATGCCCTTTCTGTAACCACGACACCTTGTAAGGAGTGGGGTGTTTCAGCCTCTTCAGCCCCAACTTCTCCACAATTTCTGTGGCTACTAAATTTTCTGTACTTCCACTATTGATTATCAGTTTGCAGCATTTACCATGTGATTTGAAAACTGTCCAGAATAATGCTTTTCTTTGATCCAGTTCAGCTACCTCTTTTGCTGGTTTCAGCAACACTTTATTCAACACCAAGGCCTCCCCTGTTTCGGGTACATTCTCTACCTCTTGGGGTGGTGCTTCTACTTCCTCCATCTGGGAAACATATGTTCCTATACCTCCTACTGGTTCACCCTCAGGATAGTCATAAGACTTGTGCCCCCACTTGTGGCACCTATAACCCTGGATAGCAGCTCCTCTGCCTCTGCCATTACCTCTTCCACGCTAGTATGGCCTTCCCCCTCTAGTGTTAATTATCTCTTTTTGCTGTTCCTAGAGTCTTGGAACTGATGCCTTCATCACTAGGATTGGAAGCTCTACCTATGCCAAAGGCCCGTTCTTTCCCTTTGCCAGATCCTCCTCCTCTTCTGGCATTCTGCTTTCTGTTTATTTTCTCCTCTGCTTTTAAGGCACATTGATATGCCTCATCTATGGTTCTGGGTGAAAGAATACTTATTTCATCTAGTATTTCCCCCCTCAATCCATTCACAAACCTTGCTGTCTTTTCAGGGGTGTCTTCTACATAACCAGCTCTCAAATTTACCCTATAGAATTCTTCCGTATATTCATTTACAGTCAACCCATTTTGTTTCATATTTTGTACCTGCCTGTACATCATAATCTGGTAATCTTTGGGTAAGAATTTACCCTTCATTTTAGCCTTCATCCTGGCCCATTTATTTATAGGTTGCTTATTCAACCTTTTCCTCTTTGCCTAGACACTATCCCACCATAAGGATGCATGTCCTTTCAACTTGGTGGCATCGAATTTTACTCTCTTATCTTCACTGATCTCTTCATAGTCAAAATATTTATTCAGCTCACTGAGCCAATCCAACAACACCTCTATTGATAAATTTCCATCATAAGTAGAAAGCTCATGCTTTGGCTTACTACTTGCTAACAAAACTAAACTAAACATTCTGAGTTCAGGTCCTTCTCCATCTGATCCATATGTCGTCTTTGCAACTTCTTCATCACTGTCATCTTCTCCCTCAGGATCTCTTCTCCTTCCTGCCTCTACTGCTGCCAAACGGGCATTAAAAATTCAGATCTCTTCTCACAATCCTTCCTCTGCTACTCTTCGAATAGCTCTTCCTCGACCTCGTCGACCAACCTCCATTTCTTCTAACTCACAACCTTTATCTGATACCAAAATTGATGGGGCCCAGCCCTTAAGTCAAATCCGCGTTTAATTATTTTAATAAAAATCTTATTACAGGTCCCGAACATATATTATGTGACTGGCTATAATATATTCAACAAAATTTCAATTTGGATAACCATGAATTATTATTTGGATTTTTGTGAACCGTATGATATGGTAGTAGATTTTTTCGATTTACAAATATCTCGTTGATTTATTATTCTCGTCCCGGTGGCTGGCTTGATTTGACACCTGTCATGCCTTCTCGGATTGTGTTCTTCCCACGTTGTATCAAACCCTAACCTTGTCCGCTATCACTCATTTTTTCACTTGTTGAAGACTGTGAGGGTTTTGTCTCTGTGCGTTTTGATGCTGTGAAGGTTTCTTTCACTGGTTCGAATGGCTTTGAGGATTTATCCTCTGTGGTTGTTCTCTGTTGCTATGGAAACTCTATTTAGCCCTTTTTACACAGTTCCTTGGGGCAATGGCTTCCCAAACTCTTCGTGCGATTTCAACTGGACTTCAAAAAACCTAATGGCTTCTGGTTATTTCTCTTCGTTCACACATTTCGTAAGCACTTCTTTTTAGCTCTATTTTTCTTTCGCTCATAGTATAAATTTGTTAATTAACTGCTTATGTTTACTCATACAGGTCGAATCTCCAGGGGCTTTCGGCGATTTTCTTCAACTCGACTCTTTCTCCGAAGGTATGTTAACTTCCATGATTCAAAATTCTTCATAGTTTTCCCCAATTTCTAACGTAATTTCTCCTTGTCAGCAGTCCCTCGTAGTGTTCGGCCAAGTCTTTCTCTTGACTCAATGCCTTCTGTTATCAGGTGGGTTTAATTAGAAAAACCCTCTCATTCTCGTATTTTTCTTCGATTTCAATTTCTTTGTCAATATTTCACTTCCAGGTTGTTAACTTCTTGTGATTTTGTCTTGTGTAGGTCTAGCAGACCCAACTGGCTTTGAATCCTTAACTTCACTTTGGTCAACCCCCAAAAATGGGTAGGGTCGTTCTTCTTGTAATGATTTTAGTAGCTTGTAACCGAATTTGTAATGATTCTGGGCATCGTTCACACCTCTTCTTTGCTGTAAAATCTGTTTCATTTGATTGATTATCAAAACCCTTTTCTGGGCAATTTGACCCAGGGTTTGTAAACGAATTTCGTTCGGTTCTGTTCTGGTCTTTTTGTGACTTCTTGGTATGTTGTCCTTAGTTAGGAGCGATGTTCGCTTGGGGTTTCAAAACTTTCTTCACATACTTTTCAATTTCAATATATATGAATACACTAGGTTTTGGAACTCTTTTACAGAGACAAAAAGTTTGTTTATGAACAATGAAGTTTCATTTGATTTCATTAACTCGGAAAAAGAAATGTTTTGATACTTGGAACTGTCAATGATATGTGCTGATAACATGAATTGTATTTAAGTCTTCTTTCTCTGGTAAATTCTCCTGTGTGTAAAGTGCTTCAGTTTGCGAAATTATTATACTCGTTTCAACGCTTGTGCGTTCTTTGCTCTTGCTCACCTTAACTTCAGTTTTTCATTAACTCGGTTATAACATATGATAATATTAATAGTTAGATAGGAAAAATAAAATATCAGTATTTACTGTAGACAATGATTCACAGATGGATTTGTTTATAAAAATCTCTGGTCTCGTTTTATTATCTTCTCTCCCTTGCTATGATGGAAATCAACCCCCTCAATGTATTTTTTCTCTCTTTTGTATCACTGTATGAAAATAGTTTTCAGTTTGAAACTATCAACAGTTTATTACAACTACGTTCTTGACTTTTTTATTTTAATGTAGGAACGAATTTCTAATGAAAATTAAAAGAAAACCTTTAAGTAAAAGTATAGAACTTAGTTAACATTTTGGCCCTAATGATAATTTCCTAAAATAAAAAAATAAAAACCACAGGTTCAATGACCTGTCAGAAATCAATTGTAACAATAAGACAAAAACCATTCTTTCTTTTTACCTTGAGTTGAATGCTCCTTCATCATACACCATCACATTTTCACCCATTTTTTTATATCTACAAACTGCCAATGGGCTAAATTCTGCCTAATCGAGCACTAAGAACCCCCCAGTTTTGTCTTTTCCGCATATGAGTTGATTCATTGAGTGTGCCTGATATTGGTAAGGACCTTTTTTAACTTCCACAACCTTCAAACATCTTTTCCACACTTCAAACCAAATATATAATTCAAAAATAGCTCTTTGAAGTTTGTTGTAGCAAAACAAGGCCATCCTGTAGCAACATAAATTACCTTGGAACACCTCCAAAATTTAACCAAAGGCTTGTATATAATTCCTTAGCATTTTAAAACATCCATTAGACCTTAAAGATGGATTTTATAGGTTCAAATACCCCTTAGGAACATTTCCCTAGTAGATGTAGTTTTCTTCCTGCAATTAGGGTTGTTTTTATGTCATATTTTAGCTACACAATTGATTTTTCATACACCATACAGTATGATTCATTTGCCTCCAACATTTTTGAATTTTTTTTTTTCTTTCTTTCAAACAACATACTTTTATTTCAGTCATTTCCTTTCCTACAATAACATAGATTTACTTTCTGGAAAACACAATAGGATTACATTTCATCATTTACATTCCTACAATTAGATTAGGGTTTACTTTCTGTCATTTAATTTTATACAATAGAATATGATATTTTTTTGTTATTTGCTTTTGTGGAAATTAGAATAGATATATTTATTGTTCATTGAATTTTCCAAGTATTTCCTGTAGATTTTTTCCAAGAAATCCCTTCTATGGATATAAGCGATCCCTCTACCACAATGAGTGGCTCTAGTAACAACTGAGGCAAAGAATGCAAAATTTACTAGTTTAATATCGGAATAACATGAGAGAGGGAGATGGCCTACCTTGCTCATATGAAATCACTTTTCGATGTCGGTCTTGATCTCTTGACTTCCAAGCTCGCTCCTCCCTATTCCTTTACACATGAATACCTGTAAGAGAGACCAAACAGAAACAAACAAAAGATACATAGCAAATGTATTCCAATATAAACCATATGACAAGTCAAGAAGTATCATAATAAGCGCATGATCATTAAAAATATCATGGAAAGTAAAACATGGTTTGTATTATTAATCAATAAAATAGGGAAGCATGCAACCGGTGCCTTGATGTTGGAGACTTCCTTCAATATGAGTTTCGAAGTCAAAGCCAAAGACTTCAAGAATTCCTTCTGCTTGTAATTTTGACAGTGTTTAGTCATATTCGATCACTTAAAATGGAAACCAGTAATGAACAACCATTCTGGGAAGGCATGGAACTCAATTATAGTGAAGTTGGAGAGGTTATGGACTCCAAAAATGAGGGAGAAATTCCTTATCTTGAAGAGGAGGTTTCTTAAAGATAGGATCAAAGGTTAAAAAATGGGAGAACTCGGCCATATATTCAACCAACAAGTACCATACTTCTGTTCTCGAGACTTCTAGTGAACGAATCTTCTGCTCCATTTTTGGAGAAACTGCCTAAAGAGGACCAGCGTGACTTTTCACTTTAATTCCCGCACTACCAGTGTTGTTTACCAGTTACACACAGGGTGAAAAGCATAAGGGAAAACATGAGAGACCCGCGTTGGGGCTGAAAATTAGGGTTTTTCACAAGCTTTCTCCAAAATTTCTGCAATGCACTGATTCTCTATTTCTTCGGGGATTTTTTGAGCATGTTGTTCATGGTGAAAATATTTTCATATATTTTGTCGCTTTGCAACGTTTGTGGCATGATAACCACAAAGAATGACACTTTGGATAGGGAATAGGTAGCGCGAAAAAATGTTGTGTAACAGATGCCCCCTAAAGCATGAAAATATAACGAGAAGTGATCGTTGAAGTGATTTATCATTCAAGGAAAGGACTATGGAAAACCACCATCAGGAGACCTACAAATCAAACACGATAAAATATATGACATCTCTGACATAAATATTCCCAATAGGACACTTCCGAATAGGCATCAAATAACACATCAATCCAGGGCATGGACATAACATTCTGACTAGACAAGATCACATGAATGGATTCACGGCATGGTCGCAACCATCCGTATAGAAAGGATCATGTGTACAATAATGAATACTCCGCGATGTCTAGATTCGAACATAAGTTATCCAGGGTATTCATCTTTGTCTCGATCCATCGAACATAAGAATATAACCATGTGAATATATGTGCTAATGTCGAACATGGTAGAAAGCACTTGATTACCAGTCAATATGTTAAACCATTAATAGGCACGAGAGAAACCACCAATAATGACGATGGCCCTCAAGGTACGAAAACATATTCTACAAGCATGAATAAAGGAGATGAAGTTGAACGCTTGTAAAATAATTTGATCAAAGTCCAATGACGTGAACATGTCATCAAACGTGAAGAAATTTTCATTGAGGAATGCAAGCTCCAAGGTAGTAAAAAAGAGTTTCTAGATCAACTTCCTCGATAATGAGCTTATGTTGACATGAAGCGATCCATCGAAGGAGGGCCATAATGTTTCCCACATCACTGACATAAAACATAGGATTTCTCAAGGTAGATGAGAATGATTCAATATTGTTGCAAAGAGGGTCAAATAAGTATGAGAGGTTTTAATTTTACAAATAGGACTTATCTTGAACCTATTGGTGACACAAATACGAATGTTGGAGGATTTTGACTCAAAATGGGATCAATTGTCATGGTGACAGTAGGATATGATGGTATCAGAGGCAAATGGATTTTCCAAACCCAGGAAATGAAGTGTTGAAGTGAGGTTAACCCAAACCTGACACGAGATGAAAATGAGTGTCATGTTCAATAGCGGAATGTTGCCTTAGTTTATTAGGGCAATTTTTTTATATAAAACCCAATTTTTATAGTTTAATAAAGTTAGCCCAAAAAATATTTTAAAAATAATTAATTATTTAATACTAGCCCACCAAAAAAAGGGCGCACAAAACTAGAAACATGAAATTCGCCCCCGATTTTCTAGATTTCTATGGCATTCGCCCCATTTTTTCAATCGATTTTCCAGATTTCCATGGCATTCGCCCCATTTTTCAGTGGTTCAGAGAGGTGGCTGGGCTTTTTGCACATCGATCTTCTAAGTTCTTGCTGGCTGAGCGAGACCGAGTCGGAAAAAAACAGTCACAGGAATCCCATCACGGTCCGTTAGGGCCTGGCCGACTCTCTCTGGTCCGGACTCCGTTAGGGCCTCCCATAGTTCGTATATAGCAGAGACTTGGAGATTCAATCCATCAACGTTTCAAGCAATTCCTTTTCAGATAGGCTTCACCACCTCGGCTTTCTTTCAAATCTGATTGCCCTTAATGTTAGTAACAATTCCTTCACTGGTCCAATTCCAATAGTTATTTGCAGGAATTTTAGCTCAATCAGGATCCTTGATTTCTCGATGAATAGATTTGAGGGACGCCTTGATGAAGGGCTGCAAGAATGTAAGGTACTTGAGGAGTTTGAAGTGGGTTTCAACAACCTCATGGGAATTCTCCCGAAGGATATATATAATATATCATCTTTGATAAAGTTCTCTGCACCCGTCAACAGGCTTTCTAGGGCTCTGAATTCTGATATTGGGTACCTATCAAATCTCACCATTTTGTCTCTCTATGGCAACAATTTCACAGGAAATCTTCCCAAGCAGCTTGGAAAGATTGAGAATTTGGAACAACTCGTTCTCTATAGCAATCAGTTCAGTGGAGGCATACCAACATCTTTATCTCAGTGTAACAAATTGCAAGTCATCAACCCGAGGAACAATTCTCTGAGTGGAGAGATCCATCTTGATTTCAGAAGATTTCCTGACCTGATTTCACTTGATATTGCTTCCAATCAGTTCTCCGGTCAGCTTCCACCTACTTTATCGACCTGCATAAATATCAAGTCATTAAGCTTGTCAAGAAACAAACTTGAAGGTCAAATCCCAGAGAGCATGACATCTCTTAAGTCTCTCACCTTTTTCTCCATCTCAAACAATAGCCTGAGAAATATTACAAGAGCCCTTCATGTTTTTCAGGACTTCAAGAACCTCAACATTTTAATTATGTTTAAGAACTTCCATCAGGAGTCCATTCCGCAAGGCATCACGGGCTTTGAAGGGCTTCAGATTCTTTCCCTTGGAAATTGTGCTCTTTCAGGGAAGTTCCCAGCTGGTTGAGGAATTGTTCAAAGTTGCAGGTATTGGACTTTTCCTGGAATAACCTCACTGGAAGCATTCCACATTGGATTGGTAGTTTCCAGTCTCTTTTTTACTTGGATATTGCAAACAATTCCTTCTCTGGATCGATTCCCCTTGAACTCACAAAGCTGCCTAGCCTAATATCTAAGAAAAAATACACTGATATGGATCAAAATTCTTTTGAATTGCCACTAATTGTTAAGCACAATGAAAATGCATCTGGACTGCAGTACAAGAAACTGTCCAAGTTTCCTCCTACAATATACTTAAGCAACAATAAACTCAATGGAAGTATATGGCCAGAATTCGGGTGCATGAAAATGCTTCACATTTTGGAATTAAGGAGCAACAGTTTAACAGGGAACATACCAGATGAGCTCTCTCATTTGACAAACTTGGAGAGTTTAGATCTCTCAGAAAATAGTCTGACTGGAAGAATACCCACATCTCTTCAGGAACTCACATTTTTGTCAAAATTCAATGTATCCAATAACCATTTGGAAGGATTATTCCTTCAGGAAAGCAGTTCGATACTTTTCCAAAATCTAGTTTTGAAGGCAACCCTGGTCTATATGGACCGCCTCTTTCTCCCTACAATGCCAGTATTTTAAAGCCAGGTTATGATTACATGGGTTTCGAAGTCAAGACTCGGAGATTGAACAGGAATGACATCTTAGGTATAGCAGTTAGTGTTGGAGTTGGTATTGCTCTTTTGCTAGGTGCATTGCTGTGGAGCCTATCAAGAAAACCCATTAAAACTGAGGCAGATGTAAATGAGATATAGTGTAGCATGTCTCATAGAATCTCTGATGCTTTA
Organism: Pinus albicaulis; assembly: GCA_034641835.2. Taxonomy (NCBI): domain Eukaryota; kingdom Viridiplantae; phylum Streptophyta; class Pinopsida; order Pinales; family Pinaceae; genus Pinus; species Pinus albicaulis. The sequence continues at coordinate 437,671,607 of CM076572.1, read as the reverse complement.
GGATCTTCCTTGGTGCTTCTATTCCAAAATCATGATATCAAGGACCTGACTGTGGCTGATATCCTGAAAGCCACCAATAATTTTGATCAGGCCAACATCATTGGATGTGGAGGATTTGGATTGGTATATAAAGCCACCTTGGGGAATGGTACAAAAGTAGCTATCAAAATATTAATAGGAGATTGTGGTCAGATGGAGCGTGAATTCACAGCAGAAGTGGAAGCTTTGTCAAGAGCTCAACATAAGAATCTTGTATCGTTGCAAGGGTATTGCAGAATTGGCAATTGCAGGTTGCTTATTTACTCCTACATGGAAAATGGGAGTTTGGTTTATTGGTTGCATGAAAGGCATGATGGAAGCCCAATGTTGGACTGGCCTACTTGACTAAGAATAGCTCAAGGAGCAAGTAGGGGGTTGGCATATTTGCATAGGGTATGTGATCCTCACATTGTACATCGAGATATTAAGTCTAGTAATATTCTCTTAGATGAGCAATTTAAAGCTTATGTTGCAGATTTTGGCCTTTCAAGGTTGATTTTTCCATTTGATACACATGTGACCACAGAATTAGTAGGCACTCTGGGATATATTCCCCCTGAGTATGGAAAAGCATGGGTAGCTACTCTCAGAGGTGATGTCTACAGTTTGGGGGTTGTTATTTTGGAGCTGCTCACTAGAAGGCGGCCAGTTGAAGTCTCCGAGTCAATAATAAGCAGTGATTTGGTGACATGGGTGTAGCAAATGAGGTCCGAAGGTAAGCAGGAGGAGGTCTTTGATCCTTTGATCCAGGGCAAAGGATATGAGGATCAAATGTTGCAGGTACTTGATGTTGGTTGCATGTGTAATAATAAAAACCAATTTAAAAGACCCACAATTCAAGAAGTAGTTGCATGGCTTGAAATTATAGGAGATGATTCCCAACCAATGAAGGGAGCTTGTCCTGTAAAAGGTTAATGATATGTAAAGTTTTCAGTTTTCTTAAGCTTGTATCCTTCCTCAATTACACTGAATGAAAAAAAAGGATTTTCACATACCAGTTTGTTAAATCTTCTTTTACTCTGATACATTTGAGTACATTATGAATGCTTTTGAAATATATATTGCCATACTATATTTTAAAGGAATTGTGTTTATGTTTAGTGAGATTTTTTTGAAAGGAATTGTGTTTATGCTTAGTGAGATTTTTTTGGAGCTTCAGATGAAATTTTGATTTTGATTTGTGTGATTTAAATTAGTTTTTTTTTACTGTATATATGATTCAGCACTCACATTTCATTGTGTAGAATTACTTGATTTCAATCAATGAATTCTTACCAAATTTTAAATAAATTTGATTAGAAGAATCAGCAAAAAAAACTAAAAACAACTCGACTTGTCATTCTTGGTGTATTGTTGATGGAAATGCTGTTGACTTAATATAAAAAACTATTCCAGTCTCCTGTATTAATTTATGTTTTAGTTATAACTTTGCCTCAGATGCCTCTCTCATAGTTATCTACAAATTCGATTCAGGCAATTGAGCTTAGGAGTGTCACATTCACGGAGGCACAACAGTTCAAGGGAGTCACATTTAGGCGATCACCGAGGAAATAGCTGAAAGCTTAGTTCAAAATCGTTAGGTGATTCTAGAGCCATAAAATGGTCTGTGTCTTCCAACCATCATTCATTGTCTGGCCATGACCGAGATTCTTCCAATGCTAGAGAAAAATTTGCAGTTTATAGGGGTTCTCAAGCCGATTTCCAGCTAACTAGACCCATATCTGACCAATACAAAGGCCACAATGCATATACGCCAGAAGATAGCGATATTTGTCTGCATAGAACCCGTGACTTTGACAAGGGTTTAGATGATATGAACAATGTAGTGAGAATGAGGTCTAGTAGCTTGAAACTGAGGGAATCAAGTCCAAATCATAATAAAAAATACTGGTCTCCATCAAGTGCTTTGAATAGTGTCCCGCCTTATTACCATTGTGGTACCTCTCAAAAGGGGAAATATAGCTATCACCGGGAAAATCTGCAAACTTCCAGAAACCAAACACAGTTGAGGAAAGACCAAAATCAATATGCAGAGAGAAATAGAGAAAATAAACGCTATGAGAAGTCATGCACAAGGAAATATGGGCAGTGTACGAACTGATAGCCATCTTATGGCATTAGATAGAAAAACTACAAGTCAATATATATCATTATATTTTATCCTCTTCAAGGTCTTACTATTGCCCAAAAGAAAGCTCTAGCAATGAAGTTGGACATAGAAGCTTGGCAGAAAGAAACAGAGAGAATTAACGCTATGAGAAGTTATGCAGAAGGCAGTGTGGGTAGTGTACAAACTGATAGCCAGCCTATGACATTAGGTACATATGCATGTTACACTCCTCAAGGTCTTAATATTGCCTCCAAAAAAGCTCTAGCAATGAAGTTGGACAGCAAAGCTTGGCGGAAAGAAATTGAGAGTATAAATGCTATGAGAAGTCATGCAGAAGGCAATATGTGCAGTGTAGGAACTGATACCCAGCCTATGACATTAGATACAAACCCTTCTTCTAGAACAGAAGAGGTTTTATCAATGAGTAATCAAGGTAGAGACAATATGCTAATGCTTACTTCACCTGCATTAGACTGTGGGGCTCTTATACAAAAACTAGATTGTGTGTCCGTTGAAGAAAATGTTCCTGTTCAGGGCCCTATAGCCACAGAAACAGGAGGCAAACAAGTTAGTTTATCCAATCCGAATAAAACCACTTCAGCACAAAATCAAGGACTACAACATCTAGAAAATCGAAATATTTATTCACCCAAGAATCCTTTAATCAAGCTGGTGACATCTTTAGAAAAGGTTGGTTTTCATTCAGGAATCGCAAAAACAACAGGCCATATGTCTCATATGACTGACGCAGGTGGAGTTTCTGGTAACAAGTTTTTACAAAGGAATCTCGAGGAAACCCAATTGAATCAGGAAGACAAGAAAGGGAGGCCTTTACAAATGGAGGATGGAGGCAGCTGCAGGATAGAGCAGAAAAACATTGAAATTCCTGTAACTAAGGGTGAGCATATTGGGCTGGACAATGGTCAAGATTCTGCAATTAATGAAGGTTGAACTGGTGTTACAGACAGTGATAGCAACAATGTTCCGGAGAAACTTATTCATATATACAAAAAGATTTGCATTGTTGAGGATGCGGAGAGTGGAGACTGCAAAGATGGTTGTAGGGAAGCTGATGGGAGAGTACAAAAATCTTATTCATGCATGTGATACAGAGGTTGGTTAAGTTTCCTACCATTTCTGTTTTTTTCTTGTTTTAAAAGGTCAAGAGTTTTTTGATTGATTTTTATTTTGTAATAATGTTTTTTCCCGGATCCATCGTATTAAGTAGATATTTACTGTCAACATTTTGAACCAGGACAAAGAAGGAGATCAAGAGTTATAAGTACTACTATTCCGGCTGTTTCATTGATCCTTTGCCTTCTACTGTTTAATCTGTTTTTCTCATATGAAGCAGGATTGTGGTCTGTTTGTATGATTATATTCTTTTTCATCTATGAACTTGAATGAAATTGTTTGGTTCTTGAACTTTTCTCGATTTTTTTGGTAGTTTTACCTCTTCCATAAACTTCTGATTTTATTAGTGGACCAGGACTATTGTCCATTATCTAGGGAAGAAACTTCCCCATTACCTTTATAAAGGTAGTTTAATGCATGTCTATGAACATTGATGCAATTGAATTCAATATTTCTTGGCATAGTAGGCAGTTGGGTGGATGGACCCCATTTTTAAACAATTGATGTAAACTGCAAGTCTATTGATTTTTGTGACATACAATTTAGATTTTTCTGAACTGGGACTAGTTTTCATTTATTCCAGCTTAGCTCAAAGAAAACCGGTTTTTTTATTTTTTGCATGAAGGGGTAACGAGATGCAAATGGCTGCTAAAGACTTGAACAAATTTTAAATTATTCAAGCTATCATTTTCCTGTCCTCTCTTCCATAGCCAGTTTTCTCAATGCCCCCATTTGACATGACTTCTAGAAACTTATGGTCTCAGTGTTTTCAACCTGCCTTTGCATTTTGTCTTAGGCATGTGTTGAGTAGTTTTTTTCCCAATATTTACTGTACCCTCAACATTGCAAGTGCTTTAATGAAAATCACATTGAATTAGCTTTTTTGGGTGTTCCTGTCTAATAGCTATGCAAATTGTTGTGATGCTCAATGCACGTTGCAGACGTTAATATCAAGAAAGAGAGCCCAGTTGGTCATGGGAAGATCATTTGTTTCAGCATATCTTGTGGATCTCAAGATGATTTTGGCAATGGGAAGTCCTGTGTATGGGTAGACGTGCTGGATGGTGGTGAAGATGTCTTGTTAGAATTTTCCCGTTATTTTGGAGATCCATCTATTCGAAAGGTGAGGCACAGTCACCACATTTGAATGGAAATGAACTGCTGAACAACATTATTAGTCAACATGAGTTTGAGATCTAACTCTGCTGGTATACACTTCATGTTTAAATTTCGATCACTTTGCTTGAAATGTAAATTATCCCTGCTAATCAGTGTGCTGTTACGTGTCTACGAACAACTAAAAGCTACTTTATTAGTTAACAGTGTAATTATTCGTATGAGTTTGATAATTGACAATTTTGGGATATTTATTCATTATTTCTACTCCAGATGTAAATTATACTGGTTGACGAGTGTGTTGTTCTGTGTCTGTCCTTTGTAGAGCTAGTTGTCTTTCCACTGTCATTGAAATTGTGGCCTTAGCAATATATGATTTATTACTGATGTGCATGCATATAATGATCTCTAAGATAACCCAATTCAGTGTTAGTTACTGGAGCTTTTTACTTTAGTTGAGTCATTGGAATTTTTTATACTTATTTATATATTCTCTGTTAGTTAATGTATTTACTATTTTATGTTAAGATAGAGTTTCAGTCATTGGAAATTTTGATACTTTATATATTTTCTGTTAGTTAACATATTTTATGTTAAGATAGAGTTTCATGCTGTATTTTTGTCTGTTACTTAACGAAGCTTTAGGTTAAATTAGTTAACCCAAATTCAAAAGTCAATGAAGATGAAGTGGAACATTAGCTATTAATATTTGCATGTGAGTTTCATATTGGAAAATTTGGTTATAATTATTTATTCAGTGTTTCTACTCTAGATGTAAACTATGCATGTTGAGTAGTGTGTTGTTCTGCGTTTGTCCTTTATAGCGCTTACTGCCTTTCCCATATATTTGAAATTGATGGCCTTTTGTGAATATATGATTTATTACCTAAGAGATAGCTTGACAAATGTTATGATGTCTAAGATAACCCACTTCCTTGTTAGTTATTGGTACTTTGTGCGGGTCATTGGAATTTTGGATAGTTGTGTATTTTTTCTGTTAGTTAATGGCTTTTATGTTAGGATAGAGTGTTATGATAGTTTTAATTTCTTCACTGTTATTTCTGTTAGCTAACATAGATTTATATTAGGCTATTTATCCCATAAAAGATAAAGGATAAAGCGTGAACATTAGCTTTAAATAGGCTTGTAGAGACGGGTCTTTTCTGTTAATTGTCTTGTTTAGGTAGAATATGAGAGATTTTGTATCTGATGAAGTGCAACATCCATATTACTTGACGAGTTGTTTGGAATATGTTATTTAATCTTTGATTATGTGGATATTAATTTCTTTCCATTAATTAAAGCATCGCATGCTTGAGTCCATAGAAAAGGGTACATTAATTTTTCCATTAATTAAAGCAGCCCATGCTTGAGTTCATAGAAAAGGGTAAGATATTCTTTAGGAATCAGAAAGGGTAAGATATTTTTTAGAAATCAAGGTTATTCAACAATAAGGTTTGAAGCCATTACAACAATATATTCATTATGAGCTCATCATGTCATTTGCAGGAATAGTACTTTCATGTGGAAGATAACGATCAACGATCATTCTTCTCAATCACTTGAGATAAACCCAATTAACAACTATACGAACATTAATTGTCTTATTAGCCTGTCATTATTGTGGTGGTTAGAAGGTGGATTAGTCACACCTTATTATTATATTGGTTAGGTGACTTAGTAGTTGATAAATAATGTATAGTTAGCTTGATTGTTATTTATAAAGCTCTTAATCCCCATTGTAAGGTTTGAAGCCATTACAACAATATACTCATTACGAGCTCATCATGCCACTTACACGAATAGTACTTTCACATGGAAGATAACGATCAACAATAATTCTTCTCAATCACTTGAAATAAACCCAATTAACAATTATACGAACATTAATTGTCTTATTAGCCTGTCATTATTGTGGTGGTTAGAAGGTGGATTAGTCACACCTTATTATTATATTGGTTAGGTGACCTAGTAGTTGATAAATAATGTATAGTTATCTTGATTGTTATTTATAGAGCTCTTAATACCCATTTTAATCACCTAGATTGTACATGGTGAAATCATGTAATGAATTTATTGTTGTTTAGAGTAGAACAAATTATTAGATATAAGATAAGTTAGAGCCTTATCATGGTGTAGTAACCAATTAAGCCATCGCCTTACCTTATAAAGTGAAGTGTTGGCTTGCCCTTATACTACCAAGGCTGGTTGCCCCAAGTCTGCTTTTCCTTGTATGCATGCATATTGGAAATAGGTAGGGAAGTGTTTTGGGTTTCACCAAGGGTGGGATTTGTTCCTTTGATGTTTTTGCTATTGTGTATTCAATGTCTATTGTTTATATGATGTATAATATGTGATGGTGTTTTCTGATATGGTATTAGAGTAAACTTTAATGCTTTCTGATTTTGTGATTTTCTATGTGAAACTTTGGTTCAAATCCATATTAATGGAGATTGCAGTTATTGAAATTGGTGGCATCTCAGATAAAAAGAGGTGTATGAGGAGGAGGTTATGTTGTTTATGCATGCAACATGAGTGCTTATGGTGTGGTGTGATTAGTGCCAATGTATAAAGGTCTCTAAACATAGACATATTGTTGCTTTTTTTATTTGCTCGTGCTCGATGAATGTTTGGAATATTGTTCTTTTTGCACCATTTTCCCCCATTGAGTGCAATAATCAAAAGACTTTCGACACTATTGTTTCTCTGGTTTCATGCTCTAGTAAGATTCCCTTTCAGGTTGTCTGTTGCTTGATAATGATGAAAGTGTTGCATGATTGTAGGCATCAACGTTATTGGAACGGGTGGGTCAAACTAGTTTGGAGGCAAAATGGGTGCTTAAAATTGTTGGTAGGGAAGTGGATTGTAATATCCCATATGTAAAATTTGCAGGAAATTGCATATAAAAAATTTGTTGTCAACTCACTAAACAAAATTCACAAATTGAACCATACCATTAACATGCAATAGGGAATATGAACTACAACTAAAAATTCAAAAAAGTGCACATGCAGTGAAACTCAACGTTATTTTATTAATATAAAAGGAGTACATATAAAATTGGTAATGGCCGAGAGAATGGCCACCAAAAGAAACCTGCTCCAATACTACATTGGGCCTCCAAAACTAAACTGACTAATCAATATGCTGCAGCATGTGAATCCTGAGTGGATTCGCCAAGGGAGAGAGCTAGGTTCACATCTACTCATTGAATCACCTTGGGGTTTTCGTACTGGGGCTACTGAAGTAGAGAAATTTGACCTCCAACTCTCAATAAGACAAATACTCAAGTCCCAGATGTCCCAAATGATCTCCTCCTCTTCCTTATAAAGACTCCATAGATAGATCTCCTAGTCTCTATAAGCATCTTATTTTGATTATTTTAATATTATTCTAGAAATTTTTTTTGACTCCATCTAAGTGACTTAATACCATTTTGGTCTTCAATTAATTATTTTCCCCTCTTTCAATTAATTATTTAATCAATTGAAGGACTAATTAGGGATCAGTATTTTAGCTAAAAATTCAAAGTGCTCAAAAATATTTTAGACCAGGACGAAAACATAGAGCTCGTCACCAGGATTCCAATGCAACTCGTTTCATCAAAATTCGAGTTCGTATGAGTAAGTTATGGCATGTTGTTCACTTTCTAAAACAGCTAAAAAAATTACAGGTTGGTGACAGGTCGTTGACATGGAAGCCCAGTCAGAAAAGAAGAATCTTCTGGAATATTCTTCAAGTTTCTTCTAGTTCAACTACCATATCTTCATTGGAACCAACATCCCGAACTCCACTAGACAACGATTCACCTTTTTGTAGTAGTGATTCGTCATTTGTACTGGTGATTCGCCATGATTTTACAAGATAATATAATCTCATGAGAGATTCGCCAAAAAATTATATATACATATTATATTATTAATAAAATCGCCTTCCATTTTTCCTATGTATCATGGGGATTCGCCCGTTTATTATATATATAAATTTAGGGGGGTTCTTAAAAATTTCCCTGCCTTAGACACAAAATAAAAATAATAATTTACATCCATCCCCCCCCACTAATTCTAGCGAGTACCTCTTTATTTTTTATAACAATCTTAAAGAGAATAACATATTCTTAGCATACAGGTTCAACCTTCAGATGAATCCATCCTAGTAAGTTTAAAGAGTGCTAGGAAGGAGTAACTCGAGCTTGTCATGGCGACATTTCGTTCGTCGTTTAAGTTTTACAAGTCCAACGGAGGGGTAAATCAATATATTTTTCATATTTATGGAGTTTTAAAAAGAGGCAGAATTTTTTTTTTCCAAAAGGTCCCTTTTCATAGGTAGGCCCTCAAACATGAAAATGTATAAAACAATATTCGAGAGAACCACTTAGTCATGTTTGAATAAGGTATTCCTTTTTTGTAATTAGTCAACCTTAGCCCTAAAAAGTGGTAAAGTTATACTGAGACAACACCAATTCATTTATTTTATGAGCTTGAAACGACAATTGCTCGACAATATTTTAATTTTTCGAGAGTCAGAAAAGAGCTTAAAGTTAACTCCGGGGGGGTTCCTTTTTCCTTTGTTTCGAGAGTCCAAAAAAGTGATAAAATACAACTTGTCATTCACCAAACACCAAATTGGATTCATAAATAAACTGCTGTTGCACATGCAAACAAACGTGATTTTGATCGAGAAAAATATAAATCTAGGTACAAAACACTTTACAAAAGTGACAAAATCTTTTCAAATTAAAATATTTGGTAAAATACTTATAATAGTAAAAAATTTAAAAAAAAAAAATTACTTTTACCATTGTAATATTTACAGAGCACTTTTAATCGTGTTTTTTCTCAAATTTTCAGGCGCACCGTTTGATCGATCTGGGAGACCGTTCACTGATATGTTTGTTACAAGTAAGAGACCTCTCTTCTACCTGCATTTTCCCCATGTTTTTTTAAGCATTTTCATCCATTTTTATTAGCTTATATTGCCCTTGAAAAATTAGGGTACATGGGCGAACAACGTGATTTTCACTCGTCGGGTCTGCACTGATTGCCTTGACCCTTATATTAAAAATGCGTAAAAATTAAGGGACAAACACATTCGCACTGTGAGCTACTTTATTTTTATGAATTCTCAATTTTCACTCATTTTTTTGCCAAATTTCTTCCATGAAAAATGATTAATATTTGTTAATTTATATTTTGCAAGAGAATCATGGCAATAGAGTGGAAATAAAGAGGCCATGAAGAAAAAGATCGAGAAGAAACTCAAAACCCAAACTGGATAAGAGTGCTGCGAAATTTTGGTTTGCTCAAATTATTCCAGACACCTGGGATTAGATCCCAAGTTGATCTATTACAATATATTGTGAGATGGTGGGGTGTTGACCATCAAATGTTATTTATCGGTGGTTAGGACATGGAGATTGATGTGTCCAATATTTGTTTTTTCACTAACTTTTCCAAGAGGGGACTACTGGTCCAATTATCAGGTGACAGACCTGGTGGCGAGAGCACACAGATGTTCATTTCCAGACATTGCAACCAAGGCTCTCAGAATACCAAGAGCGGAAAAATTGACATAAAAAATATCAATTATCCTGCTCTAAGAGATGTCTTTTAAACTATTGCATGAGTTGCGAGAGTGTAGGCCTTGCATGAGGCAAGAAAATCCCACTTTTAGTATGTAGTGGACTATATGAGTCCAACAATGTTCAAATTGTGTGATTGGTTGCTCATAAACGTGAAATACCAACTCACAAAATGAAAAATAGTGAAGTTGAAACATTTTTCTTATGGTTTTATCCTGGTGACTCTATTATTAGAGAGGGTTCCATTGTTTTGATGCTAGCAGATAGAGGTGGGAACTCCTGCAACAAGGGATCCATGACTCATGAGATGGATTGAGCTGATGCCTTAGCATGGCGACAAGCAACAAATGTATTTCCTCCCTGCCTTATTTGGATGGATACACCAGTAGTTAATCGTGATCGATGACTGGACATATGTAGGGACTGACTTTAGAGGAGATCCTGATATTCCTCTACCACCTGGGGTACAGTGGGACAAATCAGGTAAGAATTGTTTTTAAAGTTTTTTCAATATTTTATTTTTTATTAAGTGTACTGAAAGTTTAACTTATGATTATTTTGCAGATGTTAGACCCATTATAACTTTAGGGTTGTCTCAGATAGTGCGGAGGGTGGCTTTCCATATAGAGGCTATAATTTATGAGGAGGGTTCCAACCCTATAGTCGAGGTGGAGCGCAACCTATTAGCAGTGACTAGAAGCATACCAGATTATGGTTCTATTGATGATATCCCATTGTGATATCAAAGACATACTAGGGGATATCACCCATACTAGATCGAATTTTAAGTTGAGTGGTCAGGAAAGTTACATGTTTTGATGAGCTTCATGTTAGAGGATAGACATGTCTCTCTAATTTTATTTCCACACTTATGTAGGCTTGAGAAGCCACGTGTCTCGGAACACAGATTTTGACTTTTGATGTATCACACTTTTCACAAACTCTCTCTCTCTCTCTCTCTCTCTCTCTCTCTCTCTCTCTCTCTCTATATATATATATATATATATATATATACATGTTTTCGGATAAAATTTGATGTTTATTTATGTGATGGTTTCTTTCACATGTTACGAATATGTCTATCTAAAATGTAATTTTCCAATGTATCTATTATTGTATTAAGATTTCTTGGAATGTGATGATAAGTAATATAATCAATTTCTTTTTCCAATAATAGAACAATTAGGTACATCCATAAAATATGAGGGTTTCTTACTAAATAATTCCTATTTAAATGCAATACAATGAGTTGTGAATCAAGTTTTAAAACTCATTCCCTAATGCCAAGGGAAATTGCTTCTGACAATAGTTCGATAACTGCACTATATTCAACAATATTATTAGTTGTTCGACCTAGACATATGCCCTGTAAACTCACTAAATCACCATTGGGAGCATAATGTACCCATGAAATAGAAGACAAATTTCGTGTACTACGACAAGTAGCATCAACGAAATTGAAGTGAAGAAAAAGTTTTGTTGACATCTGCAAACCAAGTAGAACATGGTAAGCAGGGGAAAACGCATTTGCAAAAAAGGAAAAAAAGCACACCAAAAAACTGCACACTAATGAAACACACACTAATGTAAAAAGTATTCATGTGAAATCAAGCATAATATTTTATACGGACGGGGCCCATTTCAAGTTTCACATGATTTCACGTTGTCGTGATTAACATAAGAAATTCGACAATTTTATCATTGATATTGCACGTAGGCATCACCTCACCCAATTTTGTCACTACAAGGAAAAGAACCTCTAAAGGAGGTTACAAAGGAGGTTTTTAGTGTTATAAAATTGGCCAAAATTTTCAAAAAAGCATTTGCTACAACATCCTTTTTTGGTAACGGAGGTTTTGGCAGAGTTTCTAATAAAATTTCAACACAACTAAAAGAAACTAGGCAGCCGAAGGTTGTTACAAATGTTCTTCTCATCGATGCGTGCATCAAGTGTCAACGCACTAGTGCGTTGTACCGTGAACGCACCGGTACTATAAACCTACTAATCATTAGGATGGAAAACAAATTTCGGACACCCTGACGTGTTTAGAGACAACCAGGTGCGTGTCAACCAGCCAGTCGCACCGGGCTGATGGAAGGTGCATGCACCAGACCGTTAAGGCGTAAAACGACACCGGGTCCTGTAGGTGATAAATTGCACCGGGCTGTTAATTTATAAAAATGCATCGGTGCATTAAAGGAAAACCACACCAGTGCATGCAACGCCTATCAAACCACTCAGGTGGTAGTCATCGATAAAGTGCATTGGGCGTTCAAATTGGTATTGGTATTTGTGTTGTGGCCATAGGTCGCAGAAATGCACTGGTGCACAGTAATTAACACACACTGGTGTTCATTTTGTATTTTTTAGAAACATTGACTTGTGACAGTGAAATTATTGTGATTTTTTAAAATTTATTATTCATCAAAAGTCAACACATATCATATAAGAGTATTCATATCAATTAAATTTCTATTAGTGCATTTAAATGTGATGTTTGGATTATTTTTTTATATCATATCATCAAATTTCACATCTCTTCATTATAATATTTAATAATCCATATATTTAATGAGTGGTGTAACATTTCACAGCGACAATGGAGAACACAATAGGATAAATTAAAACGTATGTTATCATATATATAATACACTCTTTGTCATACAAAATGGGATAGTTATTGGTATACCTTTGTCTTTCAATTGGGACACTATGTCCATTATATTAAACAAAATGTCTGATTTCACAGACAAATATTTCAAAAAATATAACCCCTTTTTTTTGATATCGAAAGATATTGATCATCATTCTTCGTTGAAACTGTTGTCACTGCTTGAGCTACTTCCATGACTTGGGTTATTTTGAGGAATGTTTTGGTCACTGTGTTGATTGTTTTCTTCTTCTTCAAGCTCCATATACAAACATAAAAATAAATTTTAATGAGTGTATACACATTGGTGAGAATAATGAAAATTGCAATATTAAATAATATACATCAATGTAAATCGAAAAGAAATGTACCATAGCAAGAATCTACCTATAAAATATACACATTATTTCAAAACCAAATTTCATGCCATCTTTCAACAATTCATTTATTGGGGCAATTCCATACTTTGTTTCCTGCAAGTTTTATACCCCATAACAAATCATATATTTAATATAAAAGAATTTTTTTCTCTATTAATTATAGACGGAGCTAAGTAAAATAAGATAGATACTTACAAATTCCACAATTAATTTATGATATGCCAACATATATTGACAACCCATATTTAACCCAATGTCAATCAATTCGTCTGATGGTTCTTCATTGTATGTTAGCACCTGTTTGAAGACATTCAATGATTATTGTTGTAAAAAAACTTAAAATATACAAAAATTAAATCTAGTTAAGTTGTTATAAGGAAGTAACAATTACTCACAAACATAGATATCAACCCTTTTCTTCCTTGTCATCTTGTTTTATGTGTTGAATGGGTTCCATTTTCTTTTCTTTTCTGCAAGAAAATACTTGAAAATTAATATTTACTGCTAATTTTTTTATTTATTGTAACTAATTGAAAAATTCAATGATTAGATATTACATTTGAAGCATGTTGTTGCTAAGAAGGCTCCTCGCGCGATGAAATTATGTCCATTTCTTTGACCGTCTCCTTGTACACATTTTTTGGATATTCCTACTAGCATATTTTTGAGATCAGCTCATTCATCCTTTGATATTTTCATAATATTCCTGAAAATGTAACATGAAAATAAACTATTTATTTTTTATATTGATATATGAAAAGTAAATATAACGAAAGTGATATTTATAAATCATTTATTTCTAGTAATGTATACATATAATTCTAGAAAAACATTTAAAGGAATATTACTTTTTCATTCCTTCTTTTTTGTTGTTGTACGTTTTTGCTATTAAAAGTCTAGCATGTCTCATTGAACAATTCTCTGGAAACTCATCCTGTAGTTTAAATAAAATTTGGTTCTTGGAATCATTAGATTGATTTTTGTATTATAAGTGGAAATAACATCTATACATTCATTCCACTAGATCCCTCAAAGTTTTTGTAAAAATTTTCCCCCCTTTCGTTAACCTCCAACACCACTCCAGATGAGTTAAGGAGCAATTCATTTTCATTTGCATGTTCTATTTTTTTTCTTTTCTTAGAAAAACATTCATTTTATTCACTGTTGGTCCCTGTAGAACATTACACATATGTGAATTAATAGATTATTAGAAACATGTTATCTAATATTTTAAAGTATATTATTAATGAAAATTCAAAAAAGAAACTCATATTGGATCGATAGTATTTTTTCATTCACTTCATTCATCTTTCTGTAATTTTTCCATTAAGATTTTACACTCTTCTGGTATTATTTCAGAAATAATCTTATCGAGCTTCATCATTTTGTGGCTCTACATGATCACAGTAAACAATACATATTATTTAAACTTACATATAGTTCACAAAAAATATTTTTTGTAAATAATTTACAAATAACTTGCCTTTTTTTCTTTTCTCGATGTGCTATCAGTATTTTTGTTACTTGATCTCTTGTTAGCCATTTCTTTATCAATATAAAACTTGTACCATACCATTTGTTAATATATTTTATAAATAAATCACAAAATTTTCATGTAAAAAAAAAGATCAAGAAAACGGTGTGCCTTTCAAACAGTATGCACTGAAGGTGGTGCGACATGTTCTTATAAACACATCGCCAAAATAATAGAAACACCGTATGGTGCTTTATGTCAACAATGAGAACCGATGCTTTATATGTTAACCGGTGCACTGATTAACACATACATAAATTAATAAAAAACTGTGTTTATCAAATAGTATGTGCCCGGTGCGCTATGCTAAAATAGCGCACCGATGCATTATTTTACAAAGGGTGCACTGGTGCACTATTTTACACAGGGCGCCCCGACTAAAAAAAATCTGTTTTTAAAAAAGTCATGCAAGGGCCGACATGGATTGGGATCTGACTCTGCAAGTGGTCCCACGGGTTAGATGTCATACGGCTATATATATATATAAATATATATATATATATATATATATATATATATATATATATATATATATATATATATATATATATAGCAATACAAACTCTATAAATCAAAATGAGAAGCCCTAATTGTGAAGTCACTGAAACAAGAATAAGCAAGGGTAGAAACAAGAAGAAGAAAGGGTTTAACGTAAGAATGGATTTTTTTGGTTTGTTTGTTTTTTTTTTGTTTTTGTTTTTTGTTTTTTTGGGTTTGTTTTTTTGTTTGTTTTTTTTTTATACTAAAAATGAACAGTAAAATTTAAATTTTTTACTATGCATGTATTAAATCCAATAAAAAATGTAAAAAAACAATTATTATAGTAAAATTTAACATTTTTATTATACTACAGGGTTTTTGTGCGAATCACCAGATGTTTCAAGTTCTGATTCTCTAAATAGTGCTGCTTTTCGAAAGTATTTTGCTGCTCCACAGTGCTGTCATGCTCTCTTGCTCTAGGTATGTCTCTCGTGCAAATCCCTCCCTATAAATTTTTGCAAAAATAATGAAATAATGAATAGATTTTACTATTTAAAGAACTTTTTTTAAGAAATTAGATTTCTGAAAATAATTTACTGCCCATTTTCAAACTTAAAATAAATAAAGTTGCATTTTTTTAATTTCCGGATATTCGGTGCATTTGTTAACTAACCACAATGGTGCATCAGTTAATAACATGACACCAATACGCAATAACTAAAATGCACCAGTGCGGTTAACTCTACATTAGCACTGATAACAATAAGTCCATTTTTAAGGCACCGAAATTACTTTTAGGTATATATACCAAAATTTATTGTTGATTTTTATCAAATGAAAGGAGAAAATATCATAATTATATCAAATGGAAAATTCTTCAAAATCCATCTCGTTCCATAATATTTCTCAAAGTCCATCGCAGAGTTCTCCCTATCAATCTCCAGATGTAATATTTAGTTCAGTTTTATTTATATTTTCATTATATAATTGAATATATTTATTTTATCCATGTCAATCAGTTGAATAAAATTAATGTATACAAATTTGCAGGTTCACGCAGATTCAGAATCAAGTTCAGATGCACAAAATATTCAAACAACTCCAAAACACTGGAAACTCTTATAAGGAGAAGCATACCGCAAAGCACATTTGGTAAATGAAAATGGACAGCTGCTTCACCCTTCCAATTGTAACAATATTGCATCTTCTAGCCACAATCTCGGGCAATGATGGTAATAATAATTTTTTGGTATATTAATGTAATTATTTCAATGTCAAACCAATTAATCATGCATTGTTGATGTGCTTACTAATTGATATCATCGATTTTGTACTAATCATGTTCAAATATATTTTTTTAAATTATTAGGATTCTAGTGATGATGAGAGACCTACCTACCATCTTCCATTTCACCCCACGACAATGTGAAATCGAGAGAAGTTTGAATTAAGAGAAAAAATCGAAGAGGAAAGATACCAAGAATGGTTGAATCAACCATCTATTCAATTCCCACTACGTCCAGATTCACCAATTTGGAATGACTACAATAATAGTAGTTCTTCACAAGATGGCAATTGAGGCAATCAAATAGAGATTCATATGGATGATTACTTAAGGGATATGACTACCATGGAGATAATGGTTTTAGATGCATTCCATAATGATGATCAACTAGGGGACAATGCTCATATCCTTAATACCTTTTTCAAAAGCCTTAAATTTTCTTCCACCACCCCTCTCTTTGGACTTGGAGGTTAGTCAAAGTCTACCCAGCTGGGGACAGTGATGTTACTGTACAACTTGAAAGAAAAGTTTGGCTTTTCGAATGAATTTTTCTCGAAAATTTTGAGGCAATTTACCATCAAGTCCTCCCTTATATTTTGAGAAATATAATCACAATTAAAATTACAAATGATAAATTTTATGAACGTTAATAATTATTTCAGCATTAATGTACATTTAATATCGACAATGACCAACTATAGTTTATTCAAAGATAAGGTTCTTCCGAGTGATAATGTCTTGCCTGGTAGCTATGAAGAGGCAAAGAAATTGTTGAAAATGTTGGGTGTTGAGTACATATCATATCATGCATGTCCAAATGATTGTATTCTATATCGAGGAGAATATACAAACAAAGAGATATGTTTGAAATGTGGGCATTACAGGTATGATAAATAAAAAAAGAAGGGTAAATCATGTGGTCCTCCTTTTAAGATATTGAGGCACATGCCTATAATCCCAAGGATTCAAAGCCTCTTTCACTGCAAAGAATTAGCTATGTTGTAGGGATGACATGCCTCACACAAAAGTGAGTTGGGAGTTATCTGAATCCAAATAGATTCAATAGCCATGAGGCATATAGAGTTTACATGGCCCTAAATATTCAAAGATGAAGTACGAAGTCTACTGTTAGTATGAATCTTGATTCGAAGTGTACGAAAAAAGACCGCTTTAGCTGTGCATAACAATAGAAATGACTGCTAATATCTTCAGATCTGCAATTAGATGATCAAGACAAATGCTGCAAAAATCTAGATCTATGCATTAGAAGACATTAAATAGTAGAAAAATAAGATTTACTCTATAGATCCAATAGACAAGACAAGAATATATCCAATGAAATTTTTATTAATGGTACCTGGGAGGAAAACACAAGAGGGTGTTCCCTGTTCTCCTCAATGGGATGGGTTCTTGAAAGTCCTCAACACTTCAGATTTAGAATTCCTCTCTCTTGATGGTGTAGAAAACCCATACAAAAATGGAAAAATATGGCTATGATGGTGGATCAATAGCGAGACCAAGAGTTGAGATCCAGAGTGATCTTTAGGCAACAAAAGGTGACAAATGAATGGGAAAACCCTTCTATTTATTAAAAAATATTGAGTTAGTCTAGAGATTGATGCATAATTTAAATATTATTACCAAATCTAGATCCAACTTTTATGGAATATTTTATTATATTTGTTGGAGAGAAAAGGAATTTGACTTGAGTTAAATCCCCTTGTTTGTAAATAATAAATAAATAAATGATTTATTTATCATTTTAAGGATGTGATTAAGTAATAATAAATAAATAAATGATTTATTTATCATTTTAAGGATATGGTTGAGTAATAATCAAATAAATAATGATTTATTTAATTATTTAAGGGTGAATTAGTCATATTTAACAAAGAATATTATTTAAATAAGATTTAAACAATTATTATTAGAAAATAATAAGATAAATAATGATTTATCTAATTAATTTCCTTGTTTTGAGTTAAAAATAACCAGAAATATTAATTAAACTGCTGTTTAACTAATTATTCTTTGAGGAAAATAAAAAAAAAGCATATTTCCTTATGGATTTTCTTGTTTAGACCATAAATAACTTAATAAAGGTGATTTACTAAGTTATTTTCATAGTGAAAGCAATTTTACTTGGAGTAAAATTGGTCTTACATGATGTACTTGGGCCCATCTAATGATAATAGGTTAGATGACTAAAAAATGGTGTAACGGATTGCCCCCTAGCGTGCGAGCGTTAGGAGCTAATCGTATGACCGAAGTATGTTGTAAGAACTCAATCACTAGACATCAAAGGGGAAGTCAAAGAGAGAGGAATGTAAGGTAGACCAAAATGCTGAAAGAACTCGACCTTGAGGAGGCGACTTGCAGGTGTGACAAGTCTTTTTGATGAGTGAGTACCTTCTATAGGCGGTGGGGGAGGCATACCTATGCCTGCCGAGGCAATAGTACAAAAAATAAGGCGTCTGGAAAACGAGATGACATAATGTTGGCATAAACATGAGCGAGATAAATAACACGATAATGAATCCCACATACATATTTTTCCTAGGATAACAACCATGACTTGTACAATAATATCTGAGTACATGAGATATAAATGCAACCCAGATGCCCCTGAAAACAGGAAAGGACTCTGAAAATCTGGCTGATACATGACAAAAGGGTGCTGCAAGTGGCTAAGGCCGACATCATAAAATGTAAGGAGCTACATCAAAGACTGTAATGAAGAGGTCATCCGAGTGTGTGGGGGCTACCTGTAGGGCCACCCCCTCATGAGGGCTGAGACATCTCACACACACCCGGGAATCACCAATGTCAGCTGCTGCATCACTGGACCATCGAGTATACGGATCTCGATCATGCTGAAAAGGAGATGGAGTTGAGAAACAATCAATTCAAAGGGCTGTGAAGAGTCACTTTGCCTGATCCGAGGCACCGAACAAGAGTGGAAGCTGGAACCAAGGTACACCGCTCTCTAGACCTGTCTTCTGGAATGGATGAGATGATGTCGATAGAAGGAGGTCTGCCATAGGTGAGGCAATAGAGGATCCTTAACTAAGGCATGAGAGGAAATAGTAGAGTGACTGAAAGAATGACACCAATGATGATGATGAAATGAGGAGAAATGAGTAGCGAACATACAACTTCCCTTGTTAGAGTGTAAAGGGCATGGATGACTTGGCAGCAACTGACACACCATCATGAGGGATAGGGGAATAGTGGGAATGAAGGCCATAAGATGTGACACAAGAGAGGGACCAAGAAGTGAATGATGGAGGACTATAGCAAGATGCAAAGGGACTCGGGATAGACTCCGTGGATGCAATGATGACTCAACTCAGATGCTCTAAACAATGGTGATTCGATGGTGCTGCCACATATGTAAAGGGTCCAAATGGGACCATAAAAGCATGAGTACAAGATGGTAACTCACGAAGAAATTCGACACGAGTGTGGACAATTATGGAGGCCACATGGTGCTCCCAGTACGAGTGTTGCAAGTGAAGAAATACGATTTTGAGGAAGGGTGAAGTGGCGCTTCTTGGAAAAAATGTGTCCTGGTGAAGTAGCAAATCACAAAAAGCTAATAGATACCCATTTGAGGGCTTGGTGAGATCTTTCCAATGGTGTAGATGGTTTGTCAAGCTGAGCTATGGTTTTGGTCGTAGTAAGCGAAAGAAAAATAAGGGGTTTTCTTTTAATAAGGCATTTTCCTTCTAGATTCACTCATTTTCCGGTGGAGCTGTGGTGAATGTCGTGAGGAGAGGAGGCCTTAAATCTTGCAGCGTTTGTAGCAGATGAACTGACCATTGGAATTTGAGATCTATCAGTTGTAGGTAAGATGTATAATCCTACTCTTTTATTTCATTGGGTTGAAAGTTTAGTTTAGGTACCTAGAGCTCATGAACAGGCCAGGTTGCATTTTTTGGGGTCTGTTTTGCATCCTAGGTAGCATGTACTGGGCAGAAAACTGCGACCTGTCCCAGGAAATGACTTGGAAAATGTTACCTGTCAGAGAAAAGGGTTTTTAGTGCTATTTTTTGACTGATATCTAGGATTTGTATGGTTGAGGGGCATGGGTGCTCCCAAGCATGTTGTGGACATGCCAAAATGTAGTTAGAAAAGGGGAATATAAACACGTTTTCATGATGTGGTGTGCCATTTATTTTCGGTATGGTTATTCAGTTTGAGAAATGAAATAGATGATTACCAATCTCTTTTGGTACTGCATATATGAATCAAATGGACTTTTAAGTTTTCGGGTTGGCATACATGGTGTTACTATCGCAAAGAGAGGATTTTGAGATAATGAACTGATATTCTCCTAGAAAACCCATAGGTTGGTCAACCATAATGTCTATGAGACTAGGTTGCTGATGAAATATGAAGGAATGATGAGGAGTAAGGTCACTTCGCCACATTAGGTGGTCTTTCTTCCATCAGTCACCCCATCTTCTATTACGATGATGACACTATGGAAGGAGCCACCACTCCTGACTTCGTCTATTTCCCCTTACATCGAACTCATGCATTCGAATCACATTAATGAAAATTTTATTTTATATATTCTTGTATTTTCTATTTGATCTATGGAATAAATCTTATTTTCTACTGTTTAATGTCTTCTAATGCATAGATCTATATTTTTGAAGCATTTGTCTTGATCATCTAATTGCAGATATGAAGATATTAGCAGTCATTTATGTTGTTAGGGATGTTTGTTATGCGCAGCTAAAGTTGTCTTTTTTCGTACACTTTGAATCAAGATTCATACTAACAAATGGCGACTCCACTGGGGAGGGTTCTTGAAAGTCCTCAGCACTTCAGATTTAGAATTCCTCTCTCTTGATGGTGTAGAAATCCCAAACAAAAATGGAAAAATATGGCTATGATGGTGGATCAATAGCCAGACCAAGAGTTGAGATCCAGAGTGATCTTTAGGCAACAAAAGGTGACAAATGAATGGGAAAACCCTTCTATTTATAACAAAATATTGAGTTAGTCTAGAGATTGGCGCATAATTAAAATATTATTAACCAAATCTAGATCCAAATTTTATGGAATATTTTATTATATTTGTTGGAAGGAAAAGAAATTTGACTTGAGTCAAATCCCCTTATTTGTAAATAATAAATAAATAAATGATTTATTTATCATTTTAAGGATGTGATTAAGTATTAATAAATAAATAAATGATTTATTTATCATTTTAAGGATATGGTTGAGTAATAATCAAATAAATAATAATTTATTTAATTATTTAAGGGTGAATTAGTCATATTTAACAAAGAATATTATTTAAATAATATTTAAACAATTATTCTTAGAAAATAATAAGATAAATAATGATTTATCTAATTAATTTCCTTGTTTTGAGTTAAATATAACCAAAAATATTAATTAAACTATTGTTTAACTAATTATTCTTTGAGGAAAATCAAAAAAATGTATATTTCCTTATGGGGTTTCCTGTTTAGACCATAAATAACTTAATAAAGGTGATTTACTAAGTTATTTTCATAGTGAAAACAATATTACTTGGAGTAATATTGGTCTTACATGATATACTTGGGTCCATCTAATGATAATAGGTTAGATGACCAAAAAATGGTGTAACATCTACGACTCAGCATAGCCATGGATGGCTTCAACCCATATTCCCTCCAGAACACCAACTATTATGTTTGGCCTATAGTAGTGATCAATAACAATATCCCCCCATGGTTGTCCATGAAGAATTAACATCTTATGTTGGCTCTCATAGTCCCTGGTAGAAGACAAGTGAAGAATATGGATGTCTACTTACAATCACTGGTAGATGAATTGAAGGAATTATGGGATGGGATAAATGTATATGATGTATCAAGACCCATCATAGCAAAGAGGAGTTTTATGTTGTATGGCATATGTTCTTACACGACACATGATTATCCAGGCATATTGGTTATTTAATTCGCTGTAATTGTTTTGATATTCATGATATTCTTTAATGTGCCATGCATATTGTATACAATAATTTCATAGGTCCTATAAAAAAAGGGTATTTTGGATGTAAATTTTGTGGACCTTCTCTAAAATCTATATGGTCTAATGACCTACGAAAGCCAGTGTATGACTGATCTAAGGTATTCCTCCCAGAAGAGCATCATCCACTTTCAATGGTAAACGAGAGAGAACCCAAAGTCCTCCAATAATGACACTAGCTAAATGGATTAGATCATATGAGAGAGAGAAGGAGAAGGAGTTCATAGAAATGTTCGATTAAAATGGGGAGCCTATGTTCGATGATCCAAAATTCTTTGACACCTGCATTGAGAAATTGCACATTGGGATGAAAAGGAAATCTATCTTTTATAACCTCCCATATTGGGAGCATCTTAAGATTAACCACCTATTAGATCCCATGCATATATTTAAAAATGTTTCATATTCTTTATGGAGGCACATATCATCGAAAAAAAGTGACACATTGGATGTTAGGAAAGATCTTATTACTTCAAAAACAGAAAAGAAACATTGGCCAAGAAACTTAGAAAGTACAAGGTCAGAGGCAGGCGCTGGTCCCTCTAATTGGCATTTCAAAGAAGGTGATGTCCCATGGATTTAAAAAAAATATGCTCTTTATTTGGAAAAGTAAGTTATAATGGGTGTGAGGGTGCCATATTCATATGGGTCTTCACTACGACACTGCTACACCATGGATGACCATTTTTCGAGGTTGAAATCACATGACTATTTGAATCTTCTAAGAGTATGTATAATTTCAAAATCATGATTTTATTATTTGTTATATTAATAAATTTATCCCATGCAAGGATCATAAAACATAACTAATTTTGTTTATTAGTGCATGTGTATATAACTTTGTAGTGTCAATATCCTTTGTTTGTGCGTGGGTGTGTGAAACATGAATCCCCCCAAGACCTAGGACGTGCCATATCTAAATTATCTACATTTGTATGTTGGATCATGTCAAAAGAGATTCATGTGGCTAACATTCCACGGTGGTGTCAAGAGATAGTTGAGATTGTTTGTATGTTTGAGAAGGAACTTTCGGTGAGTTTCATGGACTTGCAGGTTTATCTTCTAATCCACCTAGTAGATGAGGTTCAATTAGTTGGGGTGGTTTCTTGTCGTTGAATGTTCTTCTTAGAGAGGTACATGAAGAAATTGAAAGGTTTTGTTCGAAAAAGGGAAAAACCCGAGGGGTACATATCATATGAGTCTTTCTATTATGCAAGTGAGTACATAAAGAAAATCGACAACAGACCAGGTGCGGTGATTTCAGACGATGAAAGAGATGAAGACAAAAGAGAAGGGGAGTTGAACCAAACGAATGGAAAAAGGCGCTTGATAAAGAGTAAGCGACTTATAATTTTTCAAATTACACATATTAAGTATTCATGTTGAACTTCGATATAATGTATATTTTGATCTTATATGTACTATATTTCGGTTTGATTTCATCAGCGAATGCAGAAATTGAAGCAATCAATAAATTCGTTCTTTACAATTCCGAAGTGACACAACCATGGGTCGCATTGTATGAACAAAAGAGGATGAAATGGGATAGTGATAGGATAGAATTCAGGTGGTTTAATGGTATAAGTGTGCCTTATCCCATTCATTTAAAAGAAAACATGCCAATTATATGCCCCAATAGTTGGGTTGTTGACCAAATTAGAGAGAAATACGGTGCAATCGATCGTTACCCATGTACATTTTAAACTTAATAATGCACCTTTTAAATGTAATTACATATATATTTCATATTTTAACAGTTGGGTTATTATAAGACACATGACACTATGAGTTTTTAACTTTTTTATAGGTGAATTTGTTCCCATATATGTGGACATATGGACACCATTTTCACACAAAAAATGCCGATCATGGACACATGACACAAGACCGTTGAGTGGAGGTCGAGTTCGATCAATCTAGTGGAGCTACCCACTGTGATAAAAACCTAGTACGAGGGACGTTAGGTTATGTCGGAAAGATACAAGAGATCATTGAAGTGGATTTATCTTCTTTCCAATGTGTTATTTTTAGGTGCAAGTGGTGGGAAATCTTTGATTGGAATAAGTTAAAGGAAGATCATGATAGTAGGCTGATACGTATCAACTTAAGGAAGATGTGGAATGAAGCTACATAGTCCTATGTTTTCCCTAAACATTGCGACCGGGTGTTTTTTACCTAGATGTGTTGGATAGGGAATGGTGGTTCTTATTGAGACATGACCCTAGATCAAAACATATTTTTGATAACAATAGTGTTATCATGCCAAGCGAGCTGGAAGATAATGAGGGTGATCATGAGAACCGAGAGTCATATGGTACATGTTTATTTCATCATTTATACTTTTTAAGATGGGTTTTTATAAAGAAGAGGAATTAATTCCCTTATAACTAAGACTCTTTTTTCGAAACATTATAATATGTATTTTGAATTAATTGGTTTGCATTGTGTTAATGTTAAAAGAATTTCACTTGATAATTTGCGATTATGTTGATCTCAAAAACAATGATGTACTGTATAAATTTTTTTTTTTTATAATGTCAATTCCTAAAATAATACAACTACTTGATTACTTAAATGTGTGTGAATGATATCTTCAAAATGTATACTCTTATTTTTGGTATGCAAGATCATAATAAAATAATGATAATTCTAAAGATGAATTTATTTGCATTATTTTCTAAACTTTATTATGTTACAAAAATTCATATTATTATAGATTTATTATTTTACAATTATTTGTATTCATACAAATTTACAAATTTACAATTATGGTAATTTAAAAATAATTACTGTATACATTTTACTTACAATAGTAATTATGGTTCAAAATTGACAAATAATTTACAATTTTACAAATTTACAAATATAAAAATTTTAATAAATTGAATGATGACAATACATACAATTACAATTACAATTTTACAAATTCACAATACAATTACAATTACAATTACAATTTTACAAATATTTTACATACAATTAAAATTAAAATTAAAATAACAATTACAATTACGATTTTACAATTTTACACGCAATTACAATTAAAATTACAATTACAATCATTTCACAGTACAATTACAATTAAAATTTTACAAATATTTTACATAAAATTAGAATTACAATTAAAATTACAATTTGACAATTTCACATACAATTACAATTACAATTACAATTACAATTACAATTACAACTTTACAATTTTACATACAATTACAATTAAAATTACAGTTACAATCATTTCACAATACAAATACAATTACAATTAAAATTTTACAAATATTTTACATACAATTACAATTAAAATTACAATTGAAATTACAAATACAATTAGAATTAGAATTTTACAATTTCACATACAATTACAATTAAAATTACAATTTTACAGTTTTACAATTTTGCATACAATTACAATTACAATCACGATGCATACAATTACAATTACAATTTACAATTTCACAATACAATTACGTACAATTACAATTAAATTTTATAAATATTTACATACAATTACAATTACAATTTTACAATTTTACATACAATTAAAATTAAAATTTCAATTACAATCACGACACAATATTTAATAAATATCATGATTTAATATTAAAAATAAACATCACGATCATGATAACCATCATACAAACATCATATTCGACTAAAATACACATTCAAATTCACTAACATTATCTAATCATCGTGATCATAATCATCTAACAAAACACAAGCATTGCATAACATCATCACAACAAATACATCAAATATACATCTCATGTCTAATAACTGCTATCACATACACATCTATCTGCAAGCACATTAAATGAACATATCTGACATGACCTAACAATATACGCATCATGATGAACACCAACATGTAAATTAAGTACATCAACATGAACATAAAATACATGGGCTATATATATATATATATATTCCAAGGAAAAAATCTGCAACTTTCTATTAGTGAAAAAAGAAAAGTTGCATTTTGTAGATGCAATTAAGCATTCAAGACACCCAGAGGGCCCGTGTGCTCGAGCACACACAACATAGCAAAGCTACCCGAAGTAAGGATAAAATTTAAAAAAATTACAAAATTTTAGCAGGGCTGGGCTTTTCACGCTTTCCTTTTCTCTTTTTGACAATCTGCCAAGTCCTCGAATATGAGGAGGGAGAAACCAAGTCCAGGTCATTGTTCCTTTTGGAGTTTTATTTGTCGGAGTATGAGATTTCAGATATATGAGATATTTTTTTTGCACCTGTATTTACTACTATTTGAGCTTCTATTGGAGAAGGATCAATCATGGTTTGTGCCCGCTGAACTGTCGAGATCAATCCAGCAGGATCTTGAATTTCCTATTCTTGTACCCTCGGATCAGTTGTTGTCTGTTTACTCTCATTCGGGATGGATACATCCACTTCTTCTTCCATCTCCTGCTTTGGTCCACCTGAGGGAAATTGCCATCCTTTAGTTGCTTTCACTATCTTCTTCTTTTTCTGTTTTCTCTTTTTGCATCCGAGCATGTATTTGGTAAATGACCAGTTTTCTTGCATATTTTTCATCTAAATGCAGTGTTTTAAAAATCAAGGTATTGCATCCATTTTTTTGTTTGTGAATCAGTTGGATGCTTTCTGGAAGCCCCTTGTTGAGATCTACTTCCACGCAGATTCATGCGAAGGTGTAAATTCTCTCCTCCATTCATTGGGTTTATATTTTGATGTACCTACTGATGATATTACCAATACCTTCTAAAACACATTCATTCCAGAAATGAAGTGCGAGATTATACAACGAGACCCATATCAACATTCTGGTTACCTCCATTGTGGTTGCATCGAAGTCCGGAAACCATGGTGCGATGAAGAGTCTAGTGGAGCCCTAGAACCACAGTCCAACCCTGAGAATGATGTCTCTGGCTTCCAAGGATGGAAAATTGACTATGAAAAACCCCTTGGAAAAGAGATGGATTTCACAGTCCATGGTCCATTTGGTAAAAATCCAATGAAAGAGTTCCATTGGTTTGGGCCAGAAGTAGTTAAATCTGCATATTATTGCTTGGGATTCAAAAGTGGAGCAATGATCATCAATCTTTGGTATGTCTATGTTTAGATCTAGCACGTTGTTCAGTTGCTCCACAATGTTTGGTTTGGGAGTATTCTTTGCTGGTTCGGATGGTGTTGTCGCTTTTTTTTTCCCCTATAATATGTTCCTGTAAGATGGAACTTTTGGGATGTCATGTTTGGAGGTGTTGAGGCCCCTTGTAGGTCCATGAGATCTGTTTTGTTCTGCTTCACCTCCCGCATCTCTAACTTTTCTCGGGTCCATAACACCCCCTATCAGGTGTAGGTTGAGTGTAATGGTCAACCCTGTAGCTATAGAGTGGTCCTTCATAGACCATCTATCTAGAAGCAATCAAACTCCACAAAATAGTGATTGCAGCTGGACAGGGTAACCCATCCTTGCCATAATTTTTTGTTTAAAGTGTAATACTCTATTAACCTCATGTACCCATAGTAAAATAATTTTACCCACAGTGGGACTAATAAATATTTGAAAGCCATAGGGGATTACATGTTCAATGGAGTTTGGATCTATTATGATGTATTTAATCTGATCTGTATCTGGCGTCTGATAAGGGAGTGAATTCAGAAAGGAGATGAATCTGTGAAATAAACTGTGTAACGACAAATACGAGCTTCCAAGGGGAAGGAGGGAAGCAAAGGTCCACTTACGCCCCTAGTTAACAAGGGCAGTATTAGATATGTATAAAGAATTTTCCCCTGACCAAACCTTGAATATGGGGGCAGAATACTATGCCCCACTCCAGGCCAGGAACTGAGCATGCCCACCATGAATGAAGCCATAGATCCAACCTCTGGGTTGAAGTCCTGTGTTCCAATTGCTTGAGATCGCAACTGCAGCAAAGAATTTCTATATTCTAGGTGCATCAGGAGGATCCACAAGAAGGTACCAGCAACCAAGCAAACACCGCTTCATTCCTAGGTTTGTGAGAGTTCCATAGGACAAAACCCTTCTGCCTCACCCATGGGGGCAGTTGCTCCAGGGCCCAAGGGACACCCTCAGTATCGATGATCCTTCTATTTGAGACTACGTATGTATAGACTGAAAAACTCTCTGCCTGTAATGACTGAGCTCCCCTATCGATTGCAGGGTTCTTTTATCGGTCCATAACTAGTTTCCAACAGTCAGGTTTTTAGTACTGTATAGGTCCGAGATGTCAAGCTGGAGCTGAGTCAGTTTTTGGAGCTATCCAGCATGTAAACCCCATTCCTCCAGCGACCGACATCTCTCATCCTCCCTCTTCATAGATCTTTGTACCTGCGCTCCTTTGCTCTTCGAAAACTTAACGACGCCATCCTCTACATGGACCATATATATATATATATATATATATATATATATATATATATAATGTCAAAAATATAAAAATGTAATATAATTGCATATAATGTCAATATCTGGTGGTACATCAATACTAGTACTAGTCGAGGCCTGCTCAGTTGATAATGTAGCCTCATGCTCATATAGACGGCGTGCCTGATCTGGAGGTGCCGTTGATCAGTAGATGGTGAAGTATGCTTAGGAACTGCCTCTTGATGACTCGTCAATGGAGAAGCATGTTTAGTGGATGGTGCGACCTGCTCATATGGACCTGCCTCCTCAAATGGACCCGCTTGCTTAGGATCAGGTGCCTTCTCTAGATCAGGTGCCTGCTCAGGATTAGGTGCCTTCTTAGGACTAGGTGTCTGCTGAGATGGTGCAGACTGCTCAGAAGATGCCAGCTGATCAGGATTGGATGTTGGCTGCTCTTCATGATCTACGACATGAGGTGAAGGAGGAGGAGGTGGAGTAATAGAATGATGATCACTACCGTCATGATAATGATCATCAGATGAGGCACTGTTGTGTTGTACATATCCACGACGCCTACTTCCCCTAGCCCGCGCCAGTGCTCTGGAAGCTCCAACGATATGATGCATGAGGGTCAACATATCGCGGGGCATGCCTCTCCAGAGCTGTGTGAGCCTACGATCAACCTGAATCTCTTTGATCGTAGTCGGGCAGACTCCCTCATTAAGTAGCAGTAGACAAAGTTGGTCATCCAACTCCATCCTAAATCGCGTGTCTGGCCTACGCCTCACCCCCGCGGGTATTTTCACCTGATTAGGATTAGGTTGGTCACCCTGATCCTCCACATTTTCCATCTCCTCATCAACATCTACACTTGGATCATTCAGTGGGGGTGGAATCTCATCCCCAACGAATGTCCCAATATATAAAAAATATATAGTACACAACAATAATTAGACATTTTCATTAAAAAATTGAATAAAACAAGTTAAAGAATGTATTAGAATAAATTTTATAATTCTAATTAATTAATTAAGACAAAAAAATGATACTATATTAATTTAAAGAAAACACTAATATTACCTCTCGCATCTAGCAACTCATCCTGTGTGAAGAGGATGTTGTTACACCCTCACTAATCCAAATCGACATACAGACATGGCACTAGAATGAAGGAGTGATCATCAACACTGGATAGCAACTCCAGTGCATCAGGAGATATCTTGGTAGGAAAGTTAGACTGGCCCCTCTTGGGCATCATCTGGCCCCACATCTGCATCCATACATGCAGCATCGACCTACGAGGTTTTCAAAAACAAGTAGGCCTCATCTCATGAAATCTCTCTCAAAAAAAAAAACTCTAAATAAAAAGGGAAGGTCAACCTCCCACGTGCCTGAGAATGACATCTATCTATTGTTGTACAAAACTACTGCAAAAGAATCATAGACCATCTCACAAATCGTGTCACCTAGAACAAAGAATCAACATAAAATAAAAGCGGGCAACTAATGCATTTCCCATCAATGGAATTGTGTGAAACGTTCATCATTAGTAATGAGAGGCACCTGACCTCCTCTGCACTAAATGAAGAAATACGTAACTCACCACTAGACACCTGAAAATCGGCAGGAGAAACTATATTGTCCCTAATGTATCTCTGGGAGTATGCCAACTGACTCCATACTGCATAACCGATGAGGACATCTTGGAACTGGGGAATATCCTTCCCTCTTCTAGATAGGCCAGTAATAAAATATATTTCCTCCTCAATGGTCGCGTACCACTGGGCAGGACCAACCCGAAAAGCCTGTCGGTGGGCATCCCACCTAAAGATGAGATGTCCCAATAACCCACTAGGGCCCTTCAGGGATGTAGCCTCCTCATAGAACTTGAGGAGGCCTACCTCCCTTAGGAGCAACTGGGTGGATGCTGTAACAGGGAGAGGGTACATAAGTCTCTCCCTCTCTTATGCCTCCCACAGGTGAATCACGTTATACTGGTCCTCGATATGTTCTTTCTATTTTCTTTATTATCTTCGTTGACGTCGCTGAATGGTTCACATATTAAATACATTTTTTTATTAATGAGACATGTATATATATATATATAATAGTAAAAAAAAACAGTCAATGCACCCAAAAAAAGTAGTCATGCACCGGTATCGGTGCATACGTTTTTATTACTCACCACTCTTAGTGCACATGGAATTTGTTAGTGCACCACAAAAAAAATGTTCTTTTTCTGCGGTGTGT
This sequence comes from Pinus albicaulis, assembly GCA_034641835.2. Taxonomy (NCBI): domain Eukaryota; kingdom Viridiplantae; phylum Streptophyta; class Pinopsida; order Pinales; family Pinaceae; genus Pinus; species Pinus albicaulis. The sequence continues at coordinate 437,640,644 of CM076572.1, read as the reverse complement.
TGATGAAACTATCCACCGCAAGGTGGATAGTTAGGTCAACAGACCACCCAACAATAATACATGGTCAACGGTGTGGTCCTGTAAACGACCACACCATTGAATATGTACTACTATTGGGCAGGCGATGTGCTGACTAAAATATCCACTCCGGGGCAGATCTTTTGGTCAATGCACCACCCAACAACATTACATGGTAAATGGTGTGGTCCTGTAAATGACCGCACCGTTGACTGTGTAATGATGTCAGGAGGGCGATGCACTGATCTAACTATCCGCCCTAGGGTGGATAGTTTGGTCAATGCAACGCCCTCCCGACACTAGTACATAGTCAAATGTGTGGTAGTTTAAATGACTGCACCACCATTTTAGTTTTAAAATTAAGCACGGTGCTCGTTTTTTCGGTATCGCACCAGAATCCGATTCGGTTTCAATTATCATTGTTCGTGGTGTGGCCTATAAATTTATAGGAAGCATCACAAATGGTGCGATTCGAACGACTTGAGCGCACCACACATTTTTTTTTTTTAAACGGTTAATTTTAATGTTTTTTAGAAATCTAATCCGATAAAACGTTTAGTTATTGAGAAACAACTAAAATACTTGTACATTTGCACGTCAAAGAGGCATATTTGTTGAGGAATTGGAGAAACCAAATTTTCCCAATATTTTCAAAATTTGAACTCCACAAGGTGGGAAATGGAGGCTAGCAGTGCATGCAATGGGAGCACCGATAGCAGGGCGCCTCACACAAGAGAAATTCACACCGGTGCTTGATAGGTTTGGAGCACTAAAGAAGTAAAAATGATGCTTTTACGGCCAGTAATTTTTCTATTTAACTCTGTTTCGATGTGTGGGTTTTTGAAACGCACCGGGCGGTATTATTGATGGCACATCACACATTGTTACGGCGTGCTAGATCACTGAGATGCACTAGGAATGTTTATGCATAGAGCACCGGTGCACTATAGTACTTAGATGCACTGGGTGGGTTTGTATGGAGAGCATGGTGTCTCGGTGTGCCAATTTTTAGAACACACCACTGCGTTGCGAGTAAAATTCACCGGTGCGGTTTATGATGAGAAACACACCGAATAAAAAAACATCGAGAAAAACCTCCACCTGCTAACCTCCTCTAGAGATGTCCACTACAAACGTATATCTGGGCTATTTTTATAAGCGGTTGCTCAAAAACATCTGCTAGAGGGTATTTTCCTTGTAGTGTGTGATAGAAGTCACAACAATGATGTAGTGCCCATGCCCCCTGACCGAGTGAGGGTTGCGAAGAATGGAAATAATGCCCCCATGGGAAAATGACTAAACAATAAGAACTGGGTAGAGGGGAGTGGGTGGGGCTCCGATGTGAATATTCACAAAAATATTAAGAGGCATGGTTGTCAAAATGTTTCCCATGTTTCCTTCCAACAATACCTCATGAACCTAAATGGGTGTTTGAAGGGTATCAGTTGTTACAAGGAAAAAAAGAGTCTCTATACTGGAAAGAATCTCAACAAGGCTAGGAAGAAATGAGGAATGATTATGAGTATCATTCCAAGGAATTTCATCAAGCGACATGAATTTGGCAATGACTTTATCAATTGGAAAAGTCTTGTCCCAAGGATCATTGGAATCCAGAGAACCAAGCCAAGAGGATTATGAGTACGAGTCTAAGACGGTACTCAAACGATCAAAATTTTGAGATACAGATGCAAAAGCTAAAACAACAACTTGATATGCTTGTTGAACAGGGCTATGTGGCATAACTTCGCCAAATCAGTCAATTTGATTAGGATTGGGTATGATCCAAGGTTCATGATGAAGTGTGATCATATTAACCGAAGTGATATTGGAGGGAGGAGGAAGGGAAAATATTCCCATTGAAGAGGAATCTTTGAAAATACCCGCTCCAACACTTCCATAAGGTATGGTTGATTTCCCAATGTAAGGCACATTTCCAGTCGAAGAATCACCCGCAAATAAAGCTAGTTGGTTGACCATGACAATATTTCATTGATGGGGAAAGAGAAGAACACAAAATAAAGTAGAGACTACACAAACCATTATGTTTTTCCAACTTCAACTGAGTAGGAGGTTGTAATTGAGAGGCGCGTCAACAACTTCAACCTATATATTAACATTTTTTCCTTCTAAATGAATTGGTAGGGCATTGATAATACCATATGGGCAGATGCCTTTACCATCAAAATCTTCCAAAGTATTGGGGGAATAGTTGAGAGGAGGAGAGCCGAGGGGTTTCCAACATGTGATAGTCATAATACAGGTGGAAGCACCTTCATCAACAATAGTCCGATGAATGGTCTTAACCAGAACCACAACTTGAATAAGAAAAGCAAGTTGAGGCGACAAGCGAGGAACATGGTTTTCTAGATCAAAGGTAATCAAATGGGAATCCGTGGGATCAATTCCCCCTATAGCGGATAGCAAGGCCTCCTTATGTGACGAGCATGTCTAAAGGACTTCCAATAATGACATCTCCAAAGGTGCCTGAGCTAAGTCTTCTACAATATTGAAGGCTAAGAAGCTTAGGAATTCATATTATAAGTTGATTTACGAAGAACACCTTTGGGGGGTGGTCAGATCATGGATTTAGTGCTAGGTCTCTCGATATGGAGATGACCAAAATTGTGTGGAGTGGAGGTAGAAGGTATGTTAGCGACATATTTCTTTCCCACAAATTTCTCAGGATTTGGGGTAATATTTAGATCTAGTGGCCATGTTGGTAGGTTACATACCACTCATAAATACTTGAGAGCTATGAGATTTTTGTCCCAAATATTGATATAATAGTTGCATCTACTGTGATGGAAAATTTTCCTTCAATATTGTTGGCATCCAAGAGGTGCCTTTCATAAGATGACTTAGTTCAACACATCGGGGGCAGCCTTTGGTATAATTATCCTCATCGTAGATAAGACAAGGAAACTTCGAATTTCTTTTCAACGAATCGTCAAAAGATGACTTGGGTGAATCTTGTTTAGGGGTATCTAGTTTGGATTTAACTTTACCCTTTTTCTTACTGTTCTAGGATTTTTTTGTTGCATTAGATTGCACAAAATTAACCTCTGAGGTTTTACCAGGATTCTTCTAACTAGCTGCAACATCAGACATTGCAGCGGGAGTTGATTTGGATTTTTCATACTTAGCAGGGGTACCACTAGGCTGCTAAGTAATAGATCCAATAACACCATCAATGGGTTTTTAATTAGTAGGTTTGGAAGTTGTGAGATCCATTGAAGGCCGCGGGGCATCGGGAAGTAACTCATATAGAGTTCCAAATTGTGAATAGACTAAGTTTGAATATTGGGCACAAGTAATAGCTTGTTCTTCGATAACACACCCACCCATGGCTATGTATTTAGATATTTTAGGAATGAATGATTTAGTAAACCATTCGGTCAAGAGCTGGTACAAGAGTTCGAATTTTATGAGATGACGTTGACACCTCCATTCATGAATGTGATCAAAGATATGAGCAGACGTCGATTGTTCCAACGATGTTAGAAGATGGATTCCACTATCATATTGGATAGACAATTGAAAGTGGATAATAAAATCCATGGCTAAAGTGTTAAAGTCTTGGAAGGCACCTCATAGAAACTCGATGTACCACTTCATGGTAGCACTCGTGAGAGTACACTAAAAAATATGCAGCTAGATAAAATCGTCGACCCAAGATTTGGATGAACACCAGAGGTGGTAAGTCATGACGTGTGCTTGGGGGTCTTCTACAACCTTTGCTTCAAGCTTAGGACAATCTCCAGGAATTTTTGTTGGGAGCGGAGGCCAATACGATGAATGGAGTATTGGGTCATTTGTAAGCCTTCACACGTCTGGTAATTCCAGCGTTACAAAAAATGACAACTAAGGGTTGTACGAGGTATATGGTCTTTGATAAGAACCAAAATGATTATTCCAACCTGGTTTGAATTGGTTCTTCCCCCATTTGGGTTGGTTTTGACCATATGTACCAAATTGGCCATAATGTTGGTAAAGGGGCATTTGTTGCAGTTGCTGGTAAGGACCTTGCTGTGGTTGTTGATAAGGCCCCTGCTAAAATGGGTGGCTAGGCCCTTGATGTAGTGGTTGATTTAGCCCTTACTGCAGTAGTTAATTAGGCCCCTACTCTAGTGGTGGATTAGGCCCTTGTTGCAGGTTTTGGAATTGTCCTTGTGGCAACTAAAGGTTGGTCCCTTGTTGAAATTGAGGGTTAGGTCCTTGTTGGAACTGTTGGTATGGTCCTTGATGCAATCGAGGATTATTCACTAGTTGAAACTAAGGATTAGGTCCTTGTTGGAGCTACTGGTAAGGAATAACATGTTTAGGAGGATAAGTCCTAGGTTTTCCCAATGAGGGATTGGGACCATATTGCAGATGGGGACCTTCTTACATATTGGTCAAAACTTCGGAAAACAAGATTTGCGGATGGTGAACGTATGGATTTTGAATATATGGCTGTTGAACATACGGGTATTGAACATGAGGCTATTGAAAAACACATGTTGAACATAAGGCTATTGAGTCAAATGGATTTGAGGACCTTGAAAAGGTTCCCCTGCGACATAATTGGACACATATGAAATTAGCGTTCCACCAATGTTAGGGATAACAATGGTGGGCTAGGCTACCCCCAACATGGGTACATAGTTCATGTAGTTCCCATTGGAAATAATAGTCATATAAGGTTTCCCCTTAGAATACAGAATAGATGAACCCGTAGGTTGACCACTGAGGGGAGGAACTGCAGTTACCATAGATAGGGTCAATAGAGCAGGAGATCCAAGAGTAACCTATATCTGACCTACAATCACTGTAGGCAGGGTAGTCAACATTGACACATTTGGATTGAAAGAACCAATTGTAGGAGTGACACAAGTTGACCATATAGGGTTGTGAAATAGCGAATTCATGGTAGAAGCTCCCGAGACAAGGTCACCAAGGGCAGTGTAACCTAGTGGAACTGAAGTTGCACTATGACCAGTGCGTACAGTGGAAACATTCCCCATATCGTAGGAAAAATAAGTAAAACCCTCGAGAAGGAAATGTGCTTCAGGACTGAATTATGGGATGTGAGTCATAGATGTCTCCAGAGGAGTACACTGAGGAGTGTCCTCAAATGGAACATCATCATCATTAGTTGCCATGGTGGAGTCACCATTTTTTTATCCAGGAAATCCCTTCTATGGATAGAATTGATCCCTCTAGCCCAATGAGTAGGTCTAGTAACAAACGAAACAAATAATGAAAACTTCCTTAGTTTAATATCAGAATAACATGAGAGAGGGAGATGCCCTACCTTGCTCCTATGCAATCACTTTTTGATATTGATCCTGATATCTTCACTTCCAATCTCGCTCCTCGCTATTCCTTTACGCATGAATACCCACAAGAGAGATCAAACAGTGACAAATGAAAGAGACATATAAAATTTATTCCAATATAAAACATATGATAGATCAAGGAGTATCATAATAAGTAGGTTATCATTAACAAGCTCATGGAAAGTAAAACATGCTTTGTATTATTAATTAATAAAAGAGGGAAGCAGACAACTGATATCGTGATGTTGGAGATATCCTTCAGGACAGGTTTCAAAGTCCAAGCCAAAGACTTCAAGCACTCCTTATCCTTGGAATTTTGATAAGATTTAGGAACATTCGAGCACTTAGAAAGGAAACCAGTAATCATCAACCATTTGGTGAAGGTATGATACTCATTTATAATGAAGTTGGAAAGGTTATGGATCCAAAAATGAGGGATGGAAGTCCTTATTTGAAAGAGGAGGTTTCTTAAAGATGGGATAAAAGGTTCAAAAATGGGAGAAATTTACCATATCCTCAACCAACAAGTACCAGAGTTCCATTCTCGAGACTTTTAGAGGACGAGGATTCTGCTCCATTTTTGGAGAAACAACCCGAAGAGGACGAGCGTGTATTTTAACTTCAATTAACGCACTGCCCCCGCTGTTTATTAGTTACACACAGGGTGACAGGTGCGATGACATATAGGAGTGACCCATGCTAGGAATGTAAATTAAATTTTCTTACAATATTTCTCCAGAATTGCTGCAATGCATTGGTTCTCCATTTCTTCAAGGATGTTTTGAGCATTTTGTTCATGGTTAACATTTTTTCATTTCTTTTGTCATTGTTAGGTCCCTATATTACTAGTATAGTCCCTTATTGTTGTTAGTGTAACCCCCTTATTGTTATTATTGTACCCTTGTAACCCACATATTGTTATTATTGTGCCCTTAAATTATTATTGTTAGGTTGGCTAGGATTACATTGTGGCCCCACTAGGATTACATTGTGGCCCCATGGACTCCTATATATAGAAAGGAGGTTTTGTAATTTGAATCATCCAAGGATTGTTCATTCATGTAATGTATTGGAGGTTGCCCCCTCAAAGTGGCTTATTTATAAGGCGTTGATATCTCTTTTCTGCTATTTCTGGAGCTAGTTTCACAACATTTGGTATCATAGCTTTGGTATTCTAGGATTTCGCTGCTCCAAACAGGTCATCCTGGAATTTTTTCTATAACTTGTTTTATACGAAGGTTCAGAAGCTGAAATTGTTAGAGTGCAAAGAAAAATTCCTAAGGAAAATCCTCACACAATTTCAGAGCTTGGTTTGCAATATTTTTGGAGATATGATTTGTGGAAGTTAGGGATTTTTGCAGGCTCCTGAATTTAACCTAAACAGGTCATCACGAAATTTTCGCTATAAATTTTTTTCTATGAAGATTCAGAAGCTGAAATTTTTGGAGAGAAAATTTGAAATCCAGAGGAACATTTTTGCAAAATTTCAGATCTTGGTGCACAATAATTTTGGAGATATGATCTGTGGAAGTTAGGTATTGTTTAGGCTCCTGAATTTCATCTCAAAGAGGTTATCATGGGAAAATATTCATAACTCTCTCTGTGAGAATTGGATTTGAATGTTGTAAAAAGTGAACACAAGTAAACAGATTGTAATTTTCTTTCTATCAATTTCAGAGCCAAAGGAGGAAACAGTGACATGTGGCAAGTCGTACAATTTTTCTCTACTGAACCAGTCCATAATTGGGTCATTGTGGGAGATTGGACATAAATTTTTCTTGAAGAATCCAAATTAGATCAAACCTATGGCATTTGAAAGAAGCTTCAGAGGGCTACTAAAGGGGTGAATTTAAGATATTGAGGATATGCCATTATAGATATAATTCAATTTCAATATCGAGCTCCTCAAAAGCAAGTAAAAGGTGTGTATTTTTTTTTCCGAATTGCATAAGTCTTGTTTTAAGAATCAAGTTGAATTGATTCCAAGGGAATATTGTAGAATATATATGAGTATTGGATTCTAAAATGACCCCTAAAAAGTATTCAACACCCATTAAGCCTTTAGAAGTCTCTACTATGACTCATGAAGACGAAGAATGGCAACATGACATATCAAAATTACAAGAGCAAGTGCAACACATTTCGCTCTCGCAAAGAGAAGCAAAAAATGACATGGAAGTTTTGAAGAAAGGCGTGGAAACTAAGATGGATGGTTTGAAGAAAGGAGTGGAATCTAAGATGGATGGTTTGAAGAATGGCATGGATGGCATGGAAGCTAAGATGGATGGCATGTAAGCTGGCATGGAATCTAATATTGATGACATGGAAGCTAAGATCGATGAAAAAATGGAAAACATGAAGAAGGATCTAAAAGCAGAAATGGAAGGTTTAACAAAGTTGATACACAAAATGTTTCCTAATGGTGAAAAGATAGTAGATAAAACTCATGATGAGAACAAAATAATTTTTAATTGTGATTTCATAAACTCTAATGTTGGAAGGAATAACTACGATATTTAAAAAATGGATATGAGGAAATTTGATGGAAAGGATCCTGTAACATGGATAATACAGATGGAGAAATACTTTGATCTCAATAATGTGAAAAACACACAAAAGGTACACATCGCAACTTTAAATTTAGAGCAAAATACATTTGTATGGTATCGATGGCTTTGCTCCTGTAAAAAAAATGTCACTTGGTCAATTTTTATAGAGGAAACGATAGCACATTATGAGGATACAAAGAGCAACACCTTCTTTAGCCAATTGATAAATCTCAAACAAAAGTGTCCAGTGGGAGAGCACATTGAGGACTTCCAAAAATTGAATATAAGGGTAACTAATATTTCAGAGGAAAACAGGATTGATCTCTTCATAGGTACTTTAAAGGATAACATCCAACATGAAGTTCGTGTTTTGGAGCCTGATTTATTGGAGAAGGCATTCAGGTTGGCAAGAAAAATTGAATGTAAAATTATGGTGACAAGGAAGCCTACCACTCACTTCTATAAAGAGGGAAGTGTTGCTACTCCTAGATTTCTACAAACTACAAGGTTGACACCATAGCAATTGGAAGAAAAAAGAGCAAAAGGGCTTTGCTACATCTGTGATAGAAAATACACTAAAGGTCATAAGTGTGTTGAGAAGAAATTATTTTACATAGATTGTGAAGTGGAAGAAGAAAATGAACAAAAGGAGGATATACACCAGGAACCAACCCAAGAAGAGGAAGAAATGAGTCCGACCATATCGTGTAATGCATTGGCAGGAATTAACACTCCTCAAACTCTCAATATAGAAGGACATATCAAGAAGAAAAAGGTAATAATGTTGATTGATTCAGGTAGTACCCATAATTTTATTCATTGTAAGGTAGCCAAAGAATTGAATTGTTTCCTATACCCAACACCAGAATGTCAAGTGATGGTTGCAAATGGAGGAACTATAAATTGCTCTGGAAAATGCCATAATATCAAGCTAACCATGGGGGAATATATATTGAATAGTCCAATGCTTTCCATTCCTATGGGAGGTGCTGATGTTGTACTAGGAGTACAATGGTTACAATCTTTGGGGACGGTAGCTTTTAATTTTCAAGAACTTTTCTTGAAATTTTTTTCAGAAGGAAAGGAAGTCGAATTACGGGGCATTGAAGGGAAGCCGGGAAGGATAATAAGCTCTAATGTCATGAAAAAACTTCTAAAGAAAGAACAACGAGGCGTAATTGCAAAATTATTCTCACTAGAAGTTCTGACATCAAAATCATCTATTTCTGCAGATCTCCAACAAGTCTTGGACAATCATTCCAAGGTGTTTGAAACTCCCAAAGGACTCCCACCTATTCGTGATCATGATCATGCTATTCATTTGATTCCAGGAAGTGTTCCTCCAAACATCAAACCTTATAGATATCCTTACTTCCAAAAGAGCGAAATTGAACGTATGATTGCAGAAATGTTAGAGGCGGGTATAATTCAACCTAGTCAAAGTTCTTTCTCTGCTCCTGTAGTATTGGTACACAAGAAGGATGGATCATGGCGAATGTGTCCGGATTATAGGGAGTTCAATAAGCTCACCATTAAAGATAAATTTCCCATTCCTGTGATTGATGAATTATTGGATGAATTACATGGAGCAATTTATTTTACCAAGTTGGATCTTCATTCAAGGTATCATCAAATTAGAATGAAGACTGAAGATATTCCAAAAACAGCATTTAGAACTCATGAGGGTCATTATGAATTTTTGGTCATGCCTTTTGGCCTTACCAATGCACCTTCTACATTTCAAGGGTTGATGAATTCCATTTTCAAACCCTTCCTTAGAAAATTAGTGCTAGTATTTTTTGATGATATACTAATCTACAGCAGGTCTTGGAAGGATCATGTTGAACATGTTGACAGGGTGCTCAAACTATTGCAGGAGAAACAATTATATGCAAAAACATCCAAATGTTTCTTTGGAGTACAAGAGGTGAAATATCTAGGTCATATTGTATCTCACGAGGGTGTTAAAGTAGACCCTAACAAAATTAAAGCCATTAAGGAATGGAAATTCCCCACAACCATAAAGCAGTTGCGAGGATTTCTTGGGTTAACAGGGTATTATCGCAAGTTTGTTAAGAATTATGGGAGAATAGCGGCACCTATAACAACATTATTGAAGAAAGATGCATTTTCATGGACTCCTGAAGCAACTAAGGCCTTTGAACATCTTAAAGAGGCAATGTGCCTAGCACCGGTCTTAGCTACGCCATACTTCACAAAAACCTTTATTGTGAAATGTGATGCCTCAGGAAATGGAATTGGTGCAATTTTAATGCAGGAAGGAAGACCCATTGCTTTTGAAAGTTGTCCAATCAAAGGAAAGTATTTACAGAAACCTATTTATGAGAAGGAAATGTTAGCAATATTGCATGCACTAAATAAATGGCGAACTTACCTAATGGGAAGACACTTCAAGGTAAAAAATGATCACGATAGTCTTAAACACTTTTTGGAACAAAGACTATCTTCAGAAGAGTAGCAAAAATGGGTCACAAAGATGTTGGGTTATGACTTTGAAATAATTTACAAAAAAGGGAAGCTAAATGTTGTTGCAGATGCACTCTCAAGAAAGAATGAAGAGGTGGAAGCATTGCTTTGTGCCATTTCTATTATCCAACCAGATTGGATAACCGAAGTAAGAGATGAATGGAAGAAGGACAAAGATGTATGGACACTCATTCAAAAGTTGCAGCAAGATCCTAGTACATCTGATACATTTAGTTGGAAAAATGATTCCTTATGGTACAAAGATCGCTTATATCTTTGTAAGAATTCCCAACCAAAACAAAAGATTCTTTTGGAATTGCACACTTCTCCTTTAGGAGGACACTCAGGATTTTTAAAAACTTACCACAGGGTGAAGAAAGAATTTTTTTGGGATGGCCTTAAATCTGATATTCAAAAGTTTGTGGCGGAATGTTTGGTTTGCCAGCAGAATAAAGTTGAGACAATTAAGACTCCGAGACTTCTACAACCTTTATCCATTCCAAGTCAACGTTGGGAGGAGATTTCAATGGATTTTATCACAGGTTTACCTAAGTCCGAAGGAAAGAGTGTCATCATGGTGTTAGTTGATAGACTTACCAAGTATGCACACTTTTGTGCATTATCTCATCCATTTAAAGCAAGTACAGTTGCTACTACATTTATGGACAAAATTCAAAAGCTACATGGAAGCCCAAGGGTTATTGTGAGCGACAGAGATCCCATTTTTACTGAAATTTTTGGACGGAGTTATTTTCTTGTTTGGGTACTCAATTAGCTCATAGCTCATCTTATCATCCTCAATCTGATGGTCAAACTGAGATAGTAAATAAATGTTTGGAAGGATATCTTCGTTGTTTTGTATCTGATAAACAAACACAATAGGTCAAGTGGTTACCTCTTGCTGAATGGTGGTATAACACTTCCTTCCATACTGCAGCAAAAATGACCCCATTTATGGAACTTTAAGGATATTATCCACCATCCATCACATCATATTTAAGAGAAAATTCGAAGGTTCAAGCAGTGGAAGATCACATCGAGCATCAGCAAGAAGTTCTCCAACTCTTAAAGGATAACCTGAATTTGGCACAAAATCGAATGAAACAACAGGCAGATCAACATCGCAGCGAGAGAAGTTTTGATGCAGGAGATTGGGTATTTTTACGGCTACAACCATACAAACAAATGTCCCTCAAGCAAGCTAAGAAGGATAATAAATTATCGCCAAAGTACTATGGTCCTTACAAGGTGTTGCAAAAGATTGGTACTATGGCATACAAATTGGAGCTTCCTGCTTCTTCGTGAGTGCATCCAGTTTTCCATGTTTGATGCTTAAAGAAGGTTATAGGTGAAAATCTTCCAGTTCAAACAATATTGCCAGAACTTGATGAGGAAGGAAAAATCATATTGGAACCTGAAGCGGTCATGGAAACAAGAACTCAACAGCTACGAAATCGATCAATTTCAGAGTATCTCATCAAGTGGAAGAAATTACCCATTGAATATTCTACATGGGAGGATGAGAATTTTATACAGAAGCACCCAGAGCTACTCAAGCATTGAGGACAACACTTTTTTGAAGGAGAGGGGCATGTTAGGTCCCTATATTACTAGTATAGTCCCTTATTGTTGTTAGTGTAACCACCTTATTATTATTATTGTACCCTTGTAACCCCCATATTGTTATTATTGTGCCCTTAAATTATTATTTTTAGGTTGGCTAGGATTACATTGTGGCCCCATGGACTCCTATATATAGAAATGAGGTTTTTTAATTTGAATCATCCAATAATTTTTCATTCATGTAATGCATTGGAGGTCGCCCCCTCGAAGTGGATTATTTCTAAGGCATTGATATCTCTTTTCTTCTATTTCTGGAGCTGGTTTCACAACAGTCACTTTGCGACATTTGTGGAATGAGCGATAGAAAGGATGACAATTTGAATAGGGAATATGGAGTGCGAAAAAATGATGTGTAATAGTAGGACAATGAATGTGCATTTTGAATTCTCTTAAACTACATCAGATCAACCAAAGTAGAATATATTGTCTATTGTACATATAATATTGATACCTCTTAATTTTGTACTAACCTCGAGTTGATAATTAAATTTGGACCCCTCAGGAGTTCCAACATTTTTGTTGTAATAATAAGGGTCATCACTTTTTGGTGCCATTTTGGGGAGGCGTCAAGTAGGCATTGTTTTCTACTCTAAGTTGGTTCATTTTCCTTTCATTTCTTGAAAAAACACAATTCTTTTTTTCATCAATTTTTTCATTAAAAGAAAACAAAAAAACAAATAAAACAAAAAAAAATCATTTATTTTGTGCCTCGTAGAGTTAGGGATAAAGGAATTTTTTTACCTAAAATCCCCACTTCTACAAATAATCAACCTTCACTTTTTGGTGATTGTGGGCCTCCTGGTCTATGTACAAAGGATCTAGATGCCTTCTTTTGTGAGAAACAAAATATTTTTGAGGATATTATGTGAGCAAAAGAACCTCTATCACCTACTAAAAATATGGCTAAAAATAGGAAACCTAGATTCTTTCCTATTAGGGAGGCAAATGGGGAAGCTAAAATGAAAAATATTAGCCCCACTACTCTTCCAAACTTCCATGAAATGGATTCTAAGGACCCTGAAACCTACATGTTTGAATTTATTGTAGTCTACAGGACATATGATTATACATCTAATGAGTAGAAGCTAAAATTTTTTCCTTATACCCTCAAGGATTCAGTCTTGTGCTTGTTTGTGAGTTTAGAAGGAGGCAACATTACTACATGGGCCCATATGCAACAAGCATTCAATGCCAAGTAAATTGACGATTGCAGAGAAATGGATACAAGCGATGAAATATTTAGAATGACCCAAGGGCCATATGAATCACTAAAATACTTTTAAGAAATATTTTAGCTTAGTTATAGGAGGGATAACTGCACCCTTGATGCAGATTCAATGAAGCTAGGTTTTCTCTAGGGGGTCAGAGAAGAGTTGATGTAGACCCTCAATATGTTGTATAATGGAGACATTTATCAACTAAATTATGAAGAAAATAAAATGATGTTAAAAAACCACTCTAAAGCTACAAGAAAGAGAGGTAGATCCGACCAGGGTTTGGTAAGTCCTTTATCTTCTACTTCAATTATTAGGAATGGAATAGGAGGTATTTTGGAGGATTTAAAAGTGAAATGTTAAATACATTTTCTATGCATATGGAAACATTGAAAATTAAGAAATATGAAGAGGAGTCAGAAAGGGTATTGGCCATATTCTGCCCTAGATGCACCAAGAGGCACCCTAGAAATGAGTTCCCATTAAATGTTATAGAAATATTCTCTTTGTGTGAAGAAAACCATTCAATTGATCAATTTCCATCTCTTCTAGGTTTTAAAGCAGTGTATCAAGGAGCAGAAGGAGGCAAGGAGAAATTTTTTTTTTTCAACTAGAGGAGGCCATAAGGCCCTAGGCCATATCATCAAGGTATGAACTAGCCTTCCTCTTTCAATACTAGTGATAATGAACCTTTTCAATCTTGGTATCCACCTAGCAATTCACCATGGCCTATTCCTACCCGACTCAATCCTCCTCAACCTGTCATTTCCCATTTTCAGTCACACCAACACCAACCTCCTTAATGTGGTAATCCATCACCAGGATGGAGGCCTCAGGAAACCCAACCACATGCCTTAATACCTCCCTATCCTCAACCAAAAATACCCCAAAACAATCTACCTAAACAACGCCGAATTATTTCTTAGCCCAACCGAACTCCAACAATAAGCAAGGCCAACAAGTATAAAATGGTGAGACATATTGTCCCACCTATGCTATAGAAATCCAAGAAATCAACCTTAGTTTCAAGAATGTGCTTGCTAATTCTCACCCACCTTCTCCAACAAACAACCTTGAATAAGAGAAGGAATAAAGCACTCCTCAAGCCAAGAAACTCCCCTATCCTAAAAGGTTGATCCATCCCAAAACACACACCATAGAAGAAGCTAAAATTTTGGGAGAACCGAAAAATTTGTGTGTCAAATTCCCCTCATATAGGCCATCAAGGATGTTCCCATATACAAAAAATTCATCAAGGGAGAATGTATTAAGAGGTCAGGAAGGAGGAGGAAATATGCCCCTACTATAAATGTCATTGAGAAACTCATTGATCTAATTCTTGGGAAGGTCATCATCCCAACGTATTTGGATCTTGGCATCCTAGTAGTATATGTTCACATTAAAAAAAAATTAGTCCCTAATATCCTCATTGACTTAGGGGCTACAATCAATGCCATGAAAAAGGAGACTATTCTCAATCTTAACCTCCAAGTAGCATTAAGGAAAACCACCACAGTGCTACAACTTGCATATGGATCCACAATAACACTAGATGGTGTCATTAAGGATGTCATGGTTTCCACCGATTCTTGGGAGTACCCCAATGATTTCATTTTTCTCCATCCAAAAACCAAGTTCAATGGCTATCCTCCCATTCCAGGAAGACCTTGGTTATCTACTGCTGATGCCTATATCAACTGTAGAGTTGGAAACATGACAATTACAAATGGGTAGCTAATAATACAAATTATACTATATCCCCCTTCTCAACCCCTTATTGAGCATGATTTTCCTATGTGCGTAGAAGAGGAATAAGAACTATATCAAGCATCACCCTATCCCATTTTTACATTAGAAGTCACTATTGATAGTAGGAAATTGGACGAGGACAATCTGATTGGCAATTTTCTACAAAATAAGAATCTTGTTGCCATGCAAATAAATGGTATAAGATAGGAACGTTTAGGACATCTTGAAGATAAGTCGTGGGTATATATAATCACTACTACTTTTGGTCAAAGTAAGATAAAAATTGTAGAAATCAACCCCTCCAAAACTTTGAAAATTAACCCTTTTCTTTCAGCTGATAAGCAAGAAAATTTGTGTTTCAAAATGTAACTAGGTTGAGTCTTCATAATTATCATTATAATTATATCAAAATGTGTAGAAGTTATGATGTACATTTGCAATTGCCCATGAAATTTCAATAAATGTCACAAGACACAAACCTACTCTACTGATCTAAATTCATAATTTATAACATCAATCAAAAACATGCTGTGAGAAATAACACACATGAACACAATATTCTTCCAAGGGAAAGAAATCTGCTAAAAACCACTTTGCCTGCTTTTGATGAATAGAGATGTAATACAATTGCTAGCTCAATTTGAGCTCAACCTGTGAGTGAATAACCTATCTCTCTTCTCATTGAGAAGCTATGACCTATACTTAGTAAATTTATGTCTCTTCTTGAGCCCCTATTTTCTTACATAATTCCTGAGAAATTAGGCCCTTATTATTTAGGAAATTCCTTCAAAATGATTGCGCAATTCACAAGGTTGATCATATGAGAAACACCTGTACACTCAATACTATTCTACAAATGATGTTACAATTCCTTGGAATATCCACCACAACTAAGGAACTTGAGGTCTCCGCAAGCATTAGCTATTTTGGGCCGATTTATCAATTAACTAGATGATCACTGAGTTGACTAAAGTCCCATTGCACAAATGACCTTCCACTAGTTCCTCCAACAATTAGAACTAGTTTAAATGAAAAAAAATTGAAATATATAACCTTGATTTATAAAAATTAGTTATCACACATGCTTAACTGAACTATAACTCTTCTAAATCAAATTTACTGAGCCATGCCACACAAGTTAATTGCATCTAAGTTGTCTGTTGATGTGGAAATACAAATTTTCTCAATTTGACCAAGGAAAAATAAAATTGAGAATTTCTTGCTGCTTTTTTCAACACTCCCTATCGGCAAGAAAGGGATTATTAACCACCCCTATCCTACACCTGTGGAAATCATAATTCCCTCTTGAAAAATACTTTGTTAAAATTTTAGCATCATGTTCCTATGTCAGAATGTATTGTAGAAAAATTGTCCACCTCTGCACACAATCCCATAAATGGTGATATCATATATCTATATTCTTGGATCGGTCGATAAATATAAGATTCTAATAGATATTTATGTAGCTATGATTACCACAATAGTTAAAAATTGGATCCATCATCTGACCAAATAGTCCCACAAGTATCTTTGTCATCGAGATCACCTCACATGTTGCCTGAATTGCAACCATGCATTCTGCCTATGCTGATCTGAGCACCATAGATATTTTCTTCCTATTATATCAGGAAACAACTGCAGACCCAACAATGAAAATTCCACCTAATGTACTCTTTCGGTTTGATGGAATCCCCACCCAATATGCATCTATGAAGCCACACAATTTCACTCCCTCTCTCTGTCTGTACCATAGTCCAAATTGGGTAGTGCCTCTAAGGTACCGTAAAAAATTATTAGCTGCCTTCCAAAATAATTTGGTTGGCCTAACCATAGCTTGAATCAATGGGTTTTCTGCATAACACATATTTGTTCATGTGTTCATAATATACATTAATGAAGCCACTAGCTATCGATAAATAGTAGCATCCACTTCTTCACCTGAAGTGACATCCTCCTTTCTACAGTTGGTCGCTAGAGGTGTATCAATGGGTTTACAACTCTCCATGTAAAATATATGCAATATCTCATTTGCATACTTTCCTTGAGACAAAATAGTTCCCCATCACATTTCCATACTTCAAACCCAAGGAAGTAGTGCATGTGACCCATGTCCTTCATTTCAAATTCCCTTGCAAGGTCATCCCCGATAGATCTGATCAGTTTCTCATCTCCAGTTAATATCAAGTCATCCACATATAACAAAATAATAAGTTATTTACCTTCTACCAAGATATGATAGAGGTTTTCATCCACTTCACTTTTGGTGAAGCCCAAACGAATGAGATAATTTTTGATCCTGGTGTACCAAGCATAGGGTGCTTGTTTGAGACCGTACAATGCTCTCTTAAGTCTACACAAATGAGACTCCACATAAAATGTCTCAAAACCTTCTAGTTTCTTGATGTACATCTCCTCCTGAATAACCCCATTTAGAAATGGTTTTTTTACATCCATATGGTGGATCCTTTGCCCCATCTGCGCAACCACAACAAGAATTGATCTAATGGATGAGTACCTTGCTATAGGAGAAAACGTCTCCTCATAGTTAATTCCCTCAAATTGAAAGTATACCTTAGCAAAAAATATGGCCTTATATTTCTCTATGCTTCCATCTACTTCCTGCATAACCTTGAAGAACAATCTCAAACCCACAACAAATTTATTTTTTGGTCTTGGGACTGTTACCCGCCATTTTGTAGGTGACATCTGTAGGAGAAAATTTTCTTCAAGATGGTCCTCAGCCAAAAAAAAATAGCCCATTACATCCACAAAATATCTCATTGTACCATTTCTTTGCCAAATGAGCCAACCATGTTGTCCCTCACCCATCTGTCATGACTATATGTTTGAATGTGGGCCTCCCGAACATAAAGGTATGCCTTGTCGTTTGGTAATTGAGTATTGTAGTTTTCTTATCATGGACACTTCTAGGCATGGATTAATGGGGGGATTCAATAGAAAGAGTGGGTTAGGTCTGTGCTTCTATCCCCTATACCTCTTTTGGATGTTACCCGTGGATCTTAGTCCGGTGATATCTATTTTACTGAACTTTTGGATTTAGGGTGTTACAACATAGGAAACCCCAATTTTGGTTGCGTGGTCTTGCTTCCCCATCCACATGTATCACTCCCCTCCCACTTATTATAACCCTATACATCATATTTCCCACCTAGGTCTACAATTATCCACTAGGTCCACATAGGTTAGCCTCCCCTTCCCCTATCCCACACTTTGGGTCAGGCCTAAAATGATGCACCAGAAGTTGATGCAGCTGAAAAGAAATACTAAAAGCATAATTTTCCACATTCAACAAGAAAATTTACCAAAAAATTAAAAATATTCTTGGCACAAACACATATAACGCATGGGAGAAAGCCAAATGTATGAGCTCTATCCCATACCCATGGCCATCACCCTGGTTCCTATAGGCCCTAGATGAGCCTCCTTTATCATTATGGAACCCATGATTGTCCCAACCCCTGGTTGGAAATGAATCATTCTACCATAAAAGGGGTATCCACTTCTATACCTTACATACCATGCTCTTATCCTTGAGCCCCGAACAGTTAATCAAAGAAAAATCATAAAAGGAAAAAAGCATATAAATAAGGGTGGAAAAATCAAGGCTGGGGTATCTCATGCACTATGATTTCTCCCTCCTATACATTATATAGAAAAGTGTGAGCTTCCCTTTACTATCTACTCTTGTACCTCGAAATTTGGCCCAGGATTTCTCCTTTCATTCCCTACTCCATTCATTTCTTTATCACATGCCACCACCATTTTAAGGATGTACCTTGGACATGCTATCCCCTTTAAAGATAGAAACCACCTAATAGGGTACTTGGTTAACCCCATTTAGAGCTTGGATACATTAGCACATGCCAACAGATAGTATGGAAGGGCATGCCATTATGAAGTGCCCACATGTTGTCTCTTGGAGTGGGGTCCCCTAATTCCGAAGACCATTTATGTTATATTTTTGTAATATATTTTGAAATTTTAGTTGTGCGTAGGGGCTTTGGGGTGGTTCAAATTCCATCATGAGTTATAATGGGTAAAAAGGGTAGATCAAGGGGCTGCAAACCATGGTTTGAAGACTCTAGAGTAGTGCAGGCTAATGGTATAAATAGAAGTGTAGATCAAGTCTAAGAAGGCAGTTTTTGGGATAACTCTGAACGTTGATGATATTTCTAGCTACTTTGTGATATTTTCTGTAGATTTGTCTGGGTAGAAGGCTCCTACTATCTGTGTGCACAGAGACCTTAGTCCTGTTGTGTGCGGACCTAGGTGGCTATGTGCGTGGGTGACTAAAGGGTTTTGTATGAAGGATGATGAAGGATGTGAACTGATATTAATAAAGAAATGTTGTTGCAGATATCTGACTCTGAAATGCATCTATTGTTTATGTTATGAACATTTCTGTATATGATTTATGATTCTTGTATTGTCTGTAATTAGATCTCTTGCGCAACTATTTCTGGGTTTATATGAATATTTATTGAACAGACCTAATGCTATAGGGTTGTGATATTGTTTATTGAGGGTTATTACTTGGATTATATATTCTATGTTAACTTGCGCAAGGCATTCTGCATAATTGACCTAAATCTATCTGTAAGAGTTTCCTGGTTAGGGCTTCCATTGCGAAGGTTTGTTTATGGCTATTTTGGATCTTAAGGCACCCACATAATTCAAATCTATCTCAGGGTGTGGAAACATGGTTCCAACACCCCTCCATACTACTTCAGGTGAGACATTGACTTGCGTAAGCAGGTCACTGTCGAAATGGCCAGTAGTAAGAGGGTTTTGTTGATTAACCTCAACTCCAAACCTGAGTCAGGACCCCTCAAGCCAAAAAATGGTTTTTTTTTCGAGGTCTAGAACATTCTGAGAGAGGTTCGGTGATGCCGAAAGGTCATTGGCAGCCACTAAAGCTTGATCTCGAGGACTGTTTTGAAAAATAGATTCAAGAATTCTCCCTAAAAGAAAACATAAGTAAGAAGCTATCCATGTAAGAGTGGAAGAATAAGTATATTTCCACTGAGGTACACGATATCTTCTTCGTAACCTTTGCACATGAATTGCAGGAGTGGTTGGCAAGGTTAGCATAATTCCAAACCTATTGGAAGGATGACTAGGTCACGTAGTGGACCCCTAAATTGATCCAAAAATTGGAGAATACTGATAATTCCATTACTCAAACTTTAGATCACTGGGTTGAAAACATCTTAGCTGGGTTTGTGACAGAGTTTGCAATCAATCAGTTTGTATCATACTATGAAGTTGAAAAAAATTTCAAGGGATTTAGAGGTAAGTTCTTACCAACTTTTCCCCTGCTGATTAAGGTTCTATTGTGCGGAAATGGTATTTTGTGTAGCCACACCGAGTGAATGACCCCTGATCAGAGAAAAAGCACTACACATAGCAGTAAGTATTATCAGGTCAATCAGAGAGGGGAAATATCTATATACAGTCCTCTGAGAAACTCCCATGATATAAACAGAAGTGAGGCTACACATGCTAAAAATATCCCTCCTGCTATGCCATCATCAAATTCGCGCAAGGGTAAGAATCCTCCTACCCCACTAATTCCCCCACCTACAGAAGATATGGTCTTGCATATGAAGCTACCCACCTTTAAGGGTGTGGGGGATGAGGATATGGACTAATTTTGATTTGTGGCGAATGCGGTGTGCACTGTGCAGAATGTTAATAATGATGATGTCAGGAGAGCGCATATGGCTATGGCCTTTGAAGGTCGTTCTTTAGATTGGTTCATGGGATACCTGGCTCAAAATGTAGATCCCACAGTTCAACAGATTAAGGATGCCCTGAAGTAGAAGTTTCGAAGCCAGAATCCTATTCTCAATGCAGAATAGAACTGAAAAATATTAAGCAAGGGACGACAAAATCCGTTTGGGAAGCTAACCAATGACTGAAGCAAACCGTCAGTGACAGAGAATTTTCTTATGATGACAAGAAACATAAGGAATGGTTCATCTCCATGCTATTTCCACATCTGCATGGCCTATGGGTCAGGAAAATATTGATTCTCAAGAAGAAGCCCTGGAAATTGCTATGAAATTGGAAGCTACACCTAGAGACGATGCTCAATTTGGAGCATTGCAAATTCAGAGACAACTAGAAGCTATACACTTAGAAATTCATAATTTACAAAGAGACCAGGGTAAAGAAGTTTCCACATATCTCTGGTGCATACGCTATAAGGGAGATGGCTACACCAAAGATCAGTGCCCTCTTTTGTCGGATTATATACAAGTTAGAGGACTGAATCCATTATGCCCTAGGGATGTTGCTGGGCCTAGTACCCCCACACTATGGTGTGCTGTTTGTAGGGTGGTTGGGCGACACGATACAAAACACTGCCCACAGTTAGGAGCTTATGTACTATAATTGAATAAAAAATGGTGAAGATTCTGCTCTTTATTTGGTCACGATGAACATCATTGTAGAACGTCTGACATGATGATAGACATTGTGAACCTTTAGAGAGTATAGGCTGACCCTTCGTCACCAGCATCTCCCTCTAGACGTGGATGATTCCCAACACGAGGGTGGGGAGGGGGGAGAGGTGGAGGCACAGGTCGAGGGAGAGGGAAACTAATTTGCTACAACTGTGGTGACTCAGTGCATCTCCTTACAGGTAAGATAACTACCCTACTTTGATGGTTTTGGTAGTGTCGAATAATTTTTGGAAGCATTGGAAAAAGTTGTCCCAAAGGAACGAAGGATTTGGGTGCTTGATTTGGTTATGCATGAAACTCCAACACGTTGGTGGGAGACGCACAAGGGAGATTTCCAAGACTAGGAGGAATATAGAAAAATGATGACGTTGCGCTTTGAACCTCCAGCCACCTCGCCAATTGAATTATTTTATGGTTAGGGATATCTACGCAGGCACCTAGCCATGTGGATGGAGGTATGGGATGAAAAGACATGTAATGAGTGGGTTCATATGTTTGTCCACTTGTTGGGGTCGGTACCCACCACCTGGTATCTAGAAGTTGAGCTACACTGAGGTACTCAAAACTGGTTTACAATGATTGAGGATTTCTTGGAAACCTTTGGCTCGGTTGGGGGCTTAGAGAAATTAGACGAAGCCCTGCAGGGCATAGATGCCTTGATCTTTGACGAATTCTAGCCTCAAAAGGAATGAGCTGTGCTGGCTTGGGATGTGCAGATGCAAGATATCGTCAACTGTAGAAACCTATCAATTGAGGATAATGAAGATGACCCAAGGAACGTTAAAATCCCAGAGTCTGAAGGAGAGCGCATAGTGGTAGGGCCCATATTAGGGATGGTGGATGTCACTAAACCTCTAAAATTGAAGGAAGTCAACATTGGGACGGAAGAGCAACCCAATTTGGCCAAAATTGGGGATTACTAGGACGATGATATGGTAGGAAAGGTTGTAGAGCTGCTGAAAGAGTATTCGGATCTATTTCCTACAAATTTCTCTGAGCTCAAGGGGATTGTAGGGGACTTGGGTGTTATGAATATCACGTTGAAACCAGATGTGTGCCCTTCCAAGAAGCGCCCATATCGATTGAAACCAAAATATAAGTAGAAATTAAAGGAGTAATTAGAAAATATGGTGGCTGCAGGCTTCATCGAACCGATCGAATAGTCTGATTGGGTAAGCCCAATGGTGGTTCAAGAGAAAAAGACTAAGGGAGAGATAAGGATTTGTGTAGATTTGTGCAAGTTGAATGATACCTGTGTGCATGACCCCTTCCCTACTCCGTTCTCTAATGAAATCCTAGATAATGTAGGAGGACAAGAAGGTTATTCATTTACTAATCGATTTTCGGGGTATTATCAGATCAAAATTATGTCGGAAGACTGCAGCAAGACCACCTTCGCCACTGAATGGGGCTCTTTCCAATACACTGTCATGCCATTCGGATTGAAAAATGAACCTACAATCTTCTCGCACGTGGTAATGACTATGTTCAAGGAATTCATGCATAAATTCTTGGAGGTATATTTTTATGGCTCGATAGTGTTTTGATTGGTAAAGAAACATGTGTCGAACCTGCACATGATGCTTGACACCCGTAGGAAGCACCATATTTATATCAACCTGAAGAAGTGTATATTCTGCATGCCTTTTGGAATTTTGTTAGGGAATATATAATGTCAACAAGGATTGATGGTAGACCCAGCCAAGATCATGGTTATCATCAAATTAGAATTTCCTACTAATGAGAAATACCCACGCTCCATCCTAGGACATACTGGTTATTATAGGAAGTTTATCAAAGGGTATGCTCTAATCACTACGCCAATGGATAAATTGCTAAAGAAGGATGTAGCATTTTTTTGGGATGATGAATGTTAGAAGAGCTTTGAGCCGCTAAAGGAGAAAGTGGTCACTGCAACTATTTTGATATTCGCAGACCGGTCTAAGGTTTTTCATGTGCATGTGGATGCTTCTGGGATAGCACTTGGGGATTTTTTAGCATAGCCAGGAGAAGGAGACATCGATCACCCAGTCACATTTGCCAGTAGGAAGCTCTATATCACAGAGCGTAACTACTCAACTACAGAAAGGGAAGGATTTGCCATGGTATACACACTGCAAAAGTACAGACACCATCTTCTAGGAGAGAATTTTAAAATGTTCACGGATCATTCTACTTTGAAATACTTGGTCAATAAGCCCATGTTTGGGGGGGAATATATGCCGATGGTTGCTACTATTTCAGGAGTATGACTTTGAAATTATAGTGAATCCTGGGAGACTAAATGGTGGACCTGATCATCTATCATGAATTGAAAATGGGGAAGAACCAACCAATCTGGAGGAGGGGTTACCTGATGCGCAAATCTTCGCTATCAAGGCAGTGGATGAGTACTTTTATGATATTATTCATCTTCTGAACATGGGAATAGAGCCTGCGGAATATTCAGTTGAGCAAAAGAAAAATTTGGTTGCATGTACAACTAATTTTACCTTGATTGCAGGTCAGTTTTATAAACAAGGAGCATATTAAGTATTAAGGAGATATATATTGGAACATGAGAGACAAAATATATTGGTTGAGGCTCATGGAGGAGTGGTAGGAGGCCACTATGCTGGGAAAGCCACAACGCATAAGGTGTTGTGTTCAGGGTTATGGTGGCTCACGCTACACAGTGATGCACATGCATACTGTCAGGCTTGTGATGCATGTCAAAGAACAGGGAAGCCCTCGTGTAGAGATGAAATGACCCTGCAACCACAGATGGCCTTGCAGGAATTCAATAAATGGGCTATAGATTTTGTTGGACCAAGCAACCCTCCTGGAAAGAAGACTGGAGTGCGTTATATCATTACTACAACTAATTATGTAACTAGATGGGAAGAGGTGAAGGAATTTAAGGACTGTACTACAGATACTGCTATGAACTTCATCTTTGAGCACATTTTGACCAGGTTTGGATGCCCGAATATTTTGATGAGTGATAGAGGTATTCTCTTTGTCAACAAAATGATTGAATCTTTGACAGAGGAATTCCAGATCCATCACAAGAAGAGTACCCCGTATCACCCACAAGCAAATGGTGCAGTAGAAGCTTTGAACAAGATCTTGGAGAATGCGCTCACAAAGATTTGTAGTTCCAACCAAAATTATTGGGATGTGCACATCCCTTCTGTGCAATGGGCTTATAGTACAAAATGCAAAAAGTTGATGGGAAAAACACCTTTTAGGATGGTCTATGGGCAGGAAGCCATCATGCAAATGGAGTATATTGTCCCAAGCCTGCACATCGCATCTTTCACTAATATGGCTGAGCCTCGCATTATGGAGGGATGATTGGCACAACTCATTACGTTAGAAGAAGATCGGTTCATTACTAACTTTGAGCAGCAAATTGCTGTGTTGTAGGCTAAGTTGCAGCTTGATACCCCTCCGTAGGTGCACGTGCAATGGGCTGCCCTAGTGAAGACAACATTCACCAGCATCTCCAGCAATGTTGATAAGGGCTCGGAACTTTCGAAGACCTCCATGGGGTTGTGGATCTAGTTCAAACATATCCGATGGTAAAGAAAATTATCCAGGAGCTGCACGCTAAAGAGCAAGAATTTGAGGATTTGCAGGAGGATTTACCTACATTCATTCCTGCCTAGTGACTGACATGCCTTCAGACCAGCCAAGAATTGCGAGACGAGGGTTAGGAGCTCCGTCGTAAGAAAAAAATTGTCAGCGATCACATGAAGTAGTGGGCGAATGAGGCCATGAAATTGTCTCAGGATCTTGATGCAGTAGTCAGAAACTTGAACTAGACTTTACAAAGTGTCACTTTGGCCACTGAAGGGCCAACTTTAGAGAATTTGGTGGAGACCATGTAGAGCTCAGCAGACCAGAGTGTGGGTGTCTTGGCACCATTTTCTGTTGCTATCGAGGAGCTCCAGAACAAAATGAAGAACCCAGTGCTGGTGTGACTTGGGAAGAGTTAGAAGATTGTGTTGGGGGCCTGTTGGAGCGGGGTCCCCTAAGTCCAAAGACCAATTTTAATATGTTTTGTAATATATTTTGAAAATTTAGTCATGCCCAAGGGCTTTGGGGTGGGTCAAAGCTCCTCATGAGTTGTAATGAGTAAAAAGGGTATATCAAGGGGCCAGAAACCACGATTTTCGGACCCTAGAGTAGCACAAGCTAATGGTAAAAATAGAATTATAGATTGAGTCTAAGAAGGCAGTTTTTGGGATAAGACTGGATGTTGATGATAGATCTTGCTACTTTGTGATATTCTGTGCGGATTTGTCTGGGTAGAAGGCTCCTGTTGGCTGTGTGCGAGGAGACCTTAGTCCTGCTGTGTGCGCAGGTGACTCAAGGGTTTTGTATGAAGGATCTAAACTGATATTAATAAAGAATTTTTGTTGTGGATATCTGAGTCTGAAATGCATTTGATGTTTATGTTATGAATGTTTTTGTATATGATTTCCAATTCATGTATTGTTTGCAATTAGATCTCTTGCACAACTATTTTTGGGTTTATATGAATAATTATTGGAAGTATTTGATGCTATAAGGTTATGATATTGTTTTTTAACGGTTATTACTTGGATTATAGATTCCGTGTCAACTTGCGCAAGGCATTCTGCATAATTAACCTAAATCTGTCTGTAAGGGTTTCCTGGTTTGGGCTTGTGTTTCAAAGGTCTATTTATGGTTATTTTTTATCTTAAGGCACCTACATCATTCAAACCTCTCTCAGGGTGTGGAAACCTAGTTCCAGCACCCCCCCATACTGCTTTGGGTGAGACCTTGACTTGCGCAAGTAGGTCACTGCCGAAAGGGCCAGTAGTAAGAGGTTTTTGTTGGTTAACCTCAACTATGAACCTGGTTCAGGACCCCTTAAGGCAACATTTTCCATGGTTTGTAATCTCTTTAACTTGATTTCCTTAAATGACTTGTTTTACTGGAAGGCTAGGGGACACATTGGATCTTATGAAAGATTGAAAATGGTCTTCATTATGGGTTTTGTCTCCATATCCAAGGTCCTAACCCTCTAGAGGTATACATTGGCACATATAGGGTGTGTGTAGAGATATTGGGACTCCAAAATAGTAG
The DNA here is from genome assembly GCA_034641835.2 of Pinus albicaulis. Taxonomy (NCBI): domain Eukaryota; kingdom Viridiplantae; phylum Streptophyta; class Pinopsida; order Pinales; family Pinaceae; genus Pinus; species Pinus albicaulis. The sequence goes on along the minus strand of CM076572.1, from coordinate 437,614,101 downwards.
AAAACATTCCATGGATCCCCAAATATGTTCAGATATTTCTTGAGATTCACCTATTGGACGAGGAAGATGCACCTGGTTCACCATGCCCAATTAGCCACACATTTGTACCATGCACTTGGTAGATGGACGAGGAATTGTATGCTGATGTGGAATCACTTACACCATCATCTGAGCACTTACAGATGGTATACATGCATCTCTAATCTACTTGGAGACCCATGAGGTTACTTGTGTGCCCCCACACCCATTAGGAGCACCACATTTTTATTGTTTGGAGAACAAGGGGCCAACCACTTTTCCACTACTTTTTGGAGTCCTATTGATCATTGTGGAACTTATGGACTTCATCAGTCTTATTAGAAGGCCCCACAATATGTATTATTGATCATTCGACCCCTTGAGAGGCTTATTATTTTGTTTATGAGCTAGTTTTGTGGGATTTTCATTAAAAGATAGTTATTTTGCACATTATTTTATTCTAGGGGCTAATGTAGGCCTAATTATATAAATGAAACTCATTATAAGTGTATAAATACAAGTTATGTGAATTCATTTTACCATCATCACTTGGATTGGACTTGTATCTTGGAGTATGAATTTTTGGAGCATGGAATGAATTTTGATGTTTGGATTATTTTATCTTATCTTGGAGATTCTTGATTGGAAAAAATTTGATGGTTGGATATACTCTTAATACATGTAAGTGAAATTTAATTCTATTTTTCCTTTCTATTTTTTTCACATACATTGTTGATGGGATTTCACTATAATAGGGTTAATTTACTGCATCCATTTATGCAAATTTGTGGAAATTCCGTTTCTAGATAGTGATGTTTCATGTATGGGCAGTGTATTATGAATGAATGTTCATAGAGATGCTTCTTCCCTGAAATTCATCTTGATAAGGCATCTATTTTGCAAAAATAAGTATAAATATCTTGAAGCTTATTTTGATGTTGCCCTAATTCCATGCAAAGTTGTCTTTGAGGCCTTTGTGACATATAAAATTCAATATCCATAGTCATAATTACTCTTGAATCCAAATCTCCCTAAAGGATTAGGCATTGGTCCACCATCATATGTGATCACCTCAAAGCTTATTTCTTTCACCTTTCCCTCTTTTCTAGGACTAGCCTACATAGGTCACCTAGGGCATAAATTATCTCACAATATAATTGTCCAAAAAAATTTAGTTTTGGTCCAAAATTGCAGTGGTGTGTCCTCAAGAAGCCCTGCGAATTTCATGAGATTCTGACAGTGGGATCTTGAGATATCACAAGCTCTAACCGAACATCGATTCTTACACTTGGTTTCCTTAGGCTAGAAACCTCACTATGATCATTGCATCACCTTTCATTGAATTTTTCTTACTTTATCCCCTTCTCCTCCCTAATTAGGTCAAGTATATCATTGGTTTCTAAACCCTACCCCCATTTACCTAACACCGGGTCTACTTGGTCCTGTGTGGCCCCATACACTGTTTGGGTTAATTCTTCAAAGATCCCTTGAAATCCAATCCTTCACAATAATTTTAGGGTTTGAGTACCTCCATTTAAAGATACATACCTTGAACCTAAACCCTAAAATTATCCTTTATCCCTTCCTTTAGAGCCTTCATCCTTTCCTTCTAAAGCAAGCAAACTATACATTTGAGCGTATCTTGTGAATAGGCCCCCAGGATCACCCCTCACCCTATCATTGACCTATTGATTTTGTGATCCTTATTATATCGGGTTTCCCCCCATTGATAAAATTCTATAAAGATTATGGCCTATTTCTCCATTGTTGTCCTTGATTTGGTACTACCCCTCCAAGGATCCTTGTTTAGGACCCCTACTAGTTTGAGCACTAACATTTTTGGTGCCATTTCCTGGGACATGAGACGTGTGTTTTGTTCCCCATACGAAATATTGAAATATCATTATTGGTGACTATAGTATAAGAAAAAATCCCTAGTTCTTCATTGAACTTCAAGGTCGATACTTGTAGGGTGAAGCAATCATATTTAAATTCACCCTGGCGACTCCTACATATTTTTCATGTATATCTAAATTAGGATGTCTTTCTTTGATTATTTTATCACTTTTGACATTGCTGGTGTCCCTGGGCACCCTAATCATGCCATAGGAAGGATGGTATGTTGAAATTTGCAACAAGAAACAGTGAAATTGGCAACCAGAAAGGACAAAAAGTACACACATATTGGTGAAGAAATTCAGTGAAGAATTTCAGTTACACACTATTGAGGTTACACACTGGTGAGATTACACACTAGTGAGGTCACACACTAGCAAGGAATGTGGGTGTCTAATTTATTTTTCCCATAAATAAATTGGACAATAAATTGTAATTTCATCTCATAACAACTTGTATCTGTTAACTAAGTCATGATGAATGAGTTAGCTCAAGAAATTCGAGTTGAGGGTATAAGAGGAGGCATGTAGAGTGATCCTAATATTTTGGGGGTCCATTTGTAGTTAATGCACTAGTGGGGTGCAAGTGTAATCATTTAACTCAATTAATTGAGTTAAAATAAGTTTAAGTAGTTCTAATTGAACGATGAATTAGTGAGAGGTCTAGTGAATTAAATTATATTTAATTAAAAAGCAATGATTAATCATATAAATGATGATTCTCTATTAATATCTGTATGGATGTCAGTTATGATGAAGACCTAGTTAAGACAGAGGTTAAAGGGAACATAAATATCAGTTGTATTTTTGGAGAATTTCCTGAGTGAAATTATGAAGCCATGAGGAAGCGATGATGGATTGCACAATAAAGGAAGGGAATTATTCCTATTTGATAGGGGCATAATTCCTTAGGAATTGTGTGAGAAAGGCAGGCCAAAGGAAGGGTAAGAATTGGCTATGTGTTTGTCCAATTTTGCTTATATCAGCAGGAGACAATTGTCAGAGTGCTAGAGAATCTCATGAGAGATTAAGCATTGTATTGTTTCATTATTTCTTGACTTTATACAATATATGATAGGAAATTTTTGAGAATTTTCTTTCCCCAAGAACATATTGTGTTGTGTGATTGATTTACTTATTTCTCTTACTTGCATGTGATTGAGTGATCATGTTTTGTATTCCAAAAATATTGCATAAGGATTCAATATCTTGTTTTAGTGCATCACAAGATTGGATTGAATCCATTGGTATAGAATTTCTATAAATTTATACATGGTATTAGATCTTCTACATAATTTACAGATGGTATCAGGGCACCATGAATCATAATAGAAGAGAAGAAATTGAGTTTTTCTTGAACATGTTCAAATTTGCAGATTTATTCTTTAGGATCCAGTAGCATATCAAGATATATTTCAATGGATTGAGACTCGAATATGCAATCGAGAGAAATTTGAATTATATTGCATGGAAGGAAAAGATGGAGGAATTTTTGGAGGAAAATCGGTTGAAGGAATTCATAGATACTGATATTCCCAAGCCCACAACAGCAGATGCCCAACTTCTTCATGCATGGCAGAATATGGTAGCAAAGGCGAGAAGGAAATTGTTAGAGGGAGTTCGAAATCATATTGTCTTGAGTTTCCATGGAAGGGAAAATCCATATGAAATGTGGAAGGCCTTGATAAATATATTTTAGAATAGAAGTCACCACTGGAAGTTGGCGCTGAAGGATAAGCTCATAAAAATCAAGATGGAGGAGGGAGAGACAGTACCAACATACTTGGTGAAGTTCACTCAATGTAGAGATGATCTTGAAAGTGTTTGTGTGGTAGTAGCCCAAGATTATTTGGTTAGCTTAGAACTTCTAGGCCTTCCCAAGAGCTAGCATAGTTACCAAGACATTGTTATGGGAAGGAGAAGTTATCGGACTGGGAGTGTTTGTGGTTTGAATTGGTAATAGAAGATATAAGGAAGAGCACCAGAGACGGGACCTCCAACACCAAAAAATAAGAATATTGTGTATTAGTCAAAAAAGGAAATAAATCCAAGGGAAAGAAATCCCAAGGCGAATAGGGCAAGAGATACTTGTCCAAGATCAAGTGTTTTCACTATCAGGAGCATGGGCACTACGCCTCGAATTGTCCACAAAAGAAGGAAATAAAGAAGGAGCCAGCAATTGCAGCAGGTGAAGCGCTAGATTCACAGTTCAAGCTTGATTTTACTATCATTTCGTGCATGACCAACACTGTAATGGGATGCATGTGGTATCTAGACATCGGTGCCTCATTCCATAGGACAAGGAATGGATATATCTTCAGTGAATTGGAGGAGAAGGACCTCCAATAGAACATAGATTTTTGAGATGACGAGAGGTATAGTGCGACCGACATAGGTACAATTACCTTTTAGAGGGAGTTTGGTTCCCCTCTTAGATTGGCAGATGTTTTGTATGTTCCAGGCCTAAGGAAGAATATTTTCTCCATAGCGGTATTGGAAGACCGTGGTTATGATGTGATGTTTAGAAAAATGACAGGTTTTCATTAAACACATAGCCACAGGACAGGTGAAACAAATCGATGTAAGAGTCAAGAACCTATATGCTCTCGAGGTCAAGGATGCATGAAAAGATTTGAGGAGCAAAGAAATGGTTAATGAATTGGTGGTTGAGAGGAAGCAATGATCTCTCAACATGCAGCCTCAGAAGAAGTCTCAGAAGGTTGTGGAGTAGCCACAATTGGAGAAGTAGAGAGGAGACCGAGCAGAAGATTCCACTCAAGCAGAGACCTCTAGGAGGGGGAAATTTCAAGCCCGATGGGTGGAGGGAGTACATGCATCTATACCTCTAGGTGAGAGGTGGGGCAATCTACGGATATAATCCAAAGAATAAATTTGGGCAGGGTCCATTTAGATGGTGTGTCTCATAGATCAGACTTGGATATGAGGAGCCCACAGTACAACAGTAGCAGGAAGGATCAGTTGGATTAATGCAGTCAGATGTCAGGAAGACAAAAATAAGAGTGACAGATGTCAGATATTGGAGTGCAGATAAGAGTTGGAAGAAGTGCACAGGGCACAAATGGAGATGTTAGAAGTAGTGCAGAGAGTCCAGTAGGCAAGTGTAGTAGCTAGAAACATTCAGAAGACTTTGATGATAGATGCATTATACTGATTGAACAGTTCGAAGGCTATTCAGTTTCAGGAGTTGTAGGTGAAAAAAACAATAGAGAAATGTTGCATACAGAACATTCCAAAGGTACCAGATCGGGATAGATTGAATTCATTTCTTGTTGAGAGGGAGTGTTGAAATTTGCAACAAGAAATAATGAAATTGGCAACCAGAAAGGACAACAAGTACACACACAATGGTGAAAATTTTCAGTTACACACTAGTGAGGTTACACACTGGTGAGGTTACACACTAACGAGGTTACACACTGGTGAGGTTACGTAGTCGTGAGGAATGTGGGTGTCTACTTTATTTCTACCTTAAATAAGTTGGACAATAAATTGTAATTTCATCTCATAACAACTTGTGTTAGTTAACTAAGTCATGATGACTAAGTTAGGTCAAGAAATTAGAGTTGAGGGTCTAAGATGAGGCACGTAGGGTGATCCTAATATTTTGGGGTCCAATTGCAGTTAATGCACTAGTGGGGTGTAGGTGTAATAAGTTAACTCAATTAATTGAGTTTAACTAGTTCTAACTGAGTGATGAATTAGTGAGAGGTCTAGTGAATTAAATTAGATATAATTCACAAGTAGTGATCAATCAAATAACCGATGATTCACTATTAATAGCTACGTGCATGTCAGTTATGATGAAGACCTAGTTGAGATAGAGGTAAAGGGAACATAACTATCAGTTTTATTTTTAGAGAATTTCCCGAGTGCAATTATAAAGCCATGAGGAAGCCATGATGGATTGCACAATCAAGGAAGGGAATTATTCCTATTTAATAGGGGCCTAATTCTTTAGGAATTTCATGAGAAAGGAAGGTTGAGAATTGGCTATGTGTTTTGTCGAAGTTTTCCTAGATCAGCATGAGACAATTGGCAGAGTGCTGGAGAAACTCATGAGAGATCAAGAATTTTATTGTTTCACGATTCCTTGACTTTATACAATATATGATAGTAGGGTTTTGAGTAGTTGTTTTCCCCAAGAACATATTGTGTCGTGTGATCGATTTAATTCTTTCTCTTACTTGCATGTGATTGAACAATAATGTTTTGTATTCCTTAAATATTGTAGAAGAATTCAATATCTTGTTTTAGTACATCAAAAGATCGGATTGAATCGATTGGTATAGAATTTATATGAATTTATACATGGTATCAAAGCTTCTATATAATTTCTACATGGTACGTGGGTGCCTGTGCTTGATGGTGATTCACACTCCACAATTGACCATGTAGAAATATTTAATGCACATGCTTCAAAATAGAAAGTGGTTCACCAAGATGTCCTTATGTTATTGTTCTTGTGATCTCTCGATGGTCATAACTCATGGTTGCATGCCCATGAACCTAAGAGAGTCTCATCTATTGAGGCGTTGTTGATGGATTTATTTGAAATTTTCAAGTATACCATGCAATAAACATCCAAGAGGAAGCCTTCATCGAGCATAATCGAGACATTGAGAATCTAAGTAATGATCAGGAAGATGAATCCTTCGTGGGTCCACATGATGAAAATGATTATTTTGAGAACACGTGTTGGGAAGGACGAGTCTATGGAAGGTGAAGTTGAGACTAACCTTACCTTTCTCAAGGATATTACTCCTAATGACTCTCCTTTTGAGAACCTTGAGGAAGGTGATCCCAGTAGCCCCTTGGAAGATGATATTGGAGATTACCTCCACATTGAAAAGGAGAAATGGGAAATTGTTGGTCCTCAATTTGATTGTGCTCCCATTTACGTCACTGACAAGGAGGGCAAGGCTGAGATCTTTATTTCCTTTCTCTCATGCATTATTTATGATGACATATCCATTGATAACCTTGGGAAAGAGAATTATTATTTTCCATTGCATTAAGAGGGGAAGTTCAAAGTGATCAATTCTCCTTTTAGGAGAGACCCAATCTTTGATACTAAGGAAATTGATAAGGCTCCCTCTTCTCCTCAGTATGATTCTATACTCAAATCACTTGAGCCTTTAGATTATGATTTTGGGGAAGAGAAACTCATTGAATGAAATACTTCACCCTCCCTTTTTCATTTTCCTATTATTCATCATCTTGAGTCTTTATCCAGTGATTCCCTCACCACTTTTAATATGATCTCCAGTGACAATGAGCCCTTTCCCCCTTTCGAGTATAGTGTCAAGGAATAGCCCCTCATTGATTATACTTTACCTCCTTAGACACACCTTTAGGGTTTTGATCACTCCAGGACCTCCCCTCTCTAATGCGACCATCACCTTGGGAAACCAAAATTTTTACACTCCTCCTTTCTCTCACCCTTCGTTCCCCCCTCATCACAACCTTGTGACATCTTTAAAGCACAATATTATGAGAAATTATTGTGATAAGAAGTTATTAATGATAATCACTCATTCCACCATTGTGAACTTAGAGGGAAGGATCCACATTTCTTGATTGACTCGTGTTCCTTCTCTTAGGGATTCCTCTTACCTCACATGTAAACCATATTTTACCACCTCCCGCTCGCAACATCCTCCCTATGTTTGAGTTTGCATTAGCTTTGGGATTTTATGCATATGTAATGATATAGACATGCATATTTATATTGATTTCTTGACATGTTGGTTGCACTGGATTTATGATTACACTTAATATTAGCTCCTTCATATGAATGTTAGGTTAGGATGCATTGCATGCTCATTTTTTCATTAAAACTAACATCATATGATATTTATCATAGTATATTAGTTGTATTTAAATTGAAATTTTCAAATTTTATTATTTTTTGAGTTTATGACCTAACATTAAGCATGGGTCATCATAAGACACCATACAAACATGCTTCCCTTTGGGTTTAGTCTTTGATATGTGCAGGTAACATCTCTGTGGTAACTAAGAGATTGTTGGTGTTCTCGTGACCTCCTGTTCGAGTAATTTTTCCCACTTTTCGAGAGACCACATCCCAGTTGGAGCCAAATGTTACCCACCATTTTGTAGGTGACATCAATAGGAGAAAATTTCCCCCGAGATGGTCCTCAGCTGAAAACTAGTGTAATATTCCCATTTTAGCCCACAACTAAATGGAATATTAAAGTTTTGTTTTTATCACCTTGCAGCTAAATAAATGGGTAAGGAAGCCCATGCACATTAAAAACATGAATAAAATCCCTCAAATGTGAAAGGGAATAGTCATAAGAGCTTTATTTCACACCCTTATGTGTGAAAAGAAACATTTTCATGGAGACAAGGTCCAGTTTGACCAAGTCAACAGTGCTGGGATAGGAGGTGGAGAGCACTTTAATAGACAACGCAATATGAATTGGAAGAGGGTTATTTGGTGGAGGAAACCATAATGAGTGGGACCCATGGAGAGAGTGATTTCACTTGTTTAAAAGTAGGGCAAGGAAGCCATTGTTATTCATGTTATGTATTATTGATTTCTTGGTCTGTTCAGACTTTGGGCAATCTCCTGTTGTTTAGCAGAGTTGCAGTGCTACTTAGCACAAGGATTTCCTATTTAAGAATCCTCCTCCTTTCTTGAGGAACCTCTTGGAGGATTCGTACTGACTTGCCTCACATCCAGGATTAAGGCCAAGCATCCTCTTCCAGTACAACATTATTTCTGTAGCAGAATAATGCTGTGTTGCAGGGTGTTGCAGTGAGGGTTCACAACACGACCACTTCCATCACTTGTTTTTCAAAGGAGGAGTCTCTCTTCCCTTTGAGAGATCAATTTGGAAGCCCTTGAATTTTATTGCAAATCTTGGCATTGGGCCAACTCATTCCCTTTCCCCTATAGTGCAGTTTCCTACAATGACTGTGTTATTTCTAGTGAGCATTTGCAGTGGGGCTTTTGCAGATTGTTTGGAGGGTAAGATCCTTAGTGACAGGATGAAACTTTCACCTGAGAGATCCATTGGAGGAGGCCTTTTCATCAGATGCAGCATCTTCAGCCTTCTCCACTTGTTTCTAGTTCTTGAGTTGCTGCTGCTACCCAGCAACTCCGACATTTTTCATATTTTGTATATTACAGCCAATCCTTCCAGGATTGACTTCAGGTAGTCTTTGGAAGCTGAGATCTTCACCCCCAATGTTGTATGGGCCATATATTTGTATATCTATGTATTTGAAATATGTTAGCATGTGGTTTCTCTTATAAAACTGTGCAGTCATACCTTGGGTATACTTGTGTAGCAGTGTTTTGTTATGGTTCATGTACTTGTTTCTTGAGGCTGAGCATTACGTATCTTGAGTAACATTTCTCTCAAGATCTTGTATTCATTTTTTTCTGCTATAAATTAATAAGATGGCTATGGATCTTTCTCACATTATATGAGTTTAGTTGTCACTGCTACTCCATCATTATGTTTTCATATTATTGGATCTCCACATTTGGAATATCTTAAGATATTCCCGATAGTGTAGAATTTCCCTATTTTGGGATATTACAGTGGTATCAAAGCATAATATTGGCTCAGCTTGTGGATCTCAGCCATGATGCTATCAATAAAAGAGAAGATGAAGACTCCATTATGTGGAGAGAGGAAGGAAGATAAGCTTACAAATCTTATTCCAAGATCTGTACAGAGCATTCATGAAGATTTCAAGAAGATAAGGAGGGAGATATGTACAGAATATCTAGGAGGGTTTGAAATTGATTCAAACTCTAGATTTATTATGGGGAGTGTGAGCATGCATCCACACCCTATGATGCACAACGCAGTCACATGGCCTGTTTTTCCATAAGAGAAAGAGATGAAGAAAGAATTCATAAGAGGGGAACTCTTAGTGGTTTCTTGCATGAGTATGAATCTCAAACTCAGAAGTTTAGAGATCATGTCACTTTTGCAGAGTTTTGCAAGATCCAGGTGAGGAGGAGAAAACAAAATAATGTGGGTAGATTTCTTCTGTCTACCTTTGATGGTTCCCCTACATGTTCAGCCAGGGCTTGGGTGGAAGAGCTAAATACCTTTTTGCAGCAGCACCAAATTTCCGAAGATGAAGCCATTAGAGTAGCAGCGCGGCACTTTGGAGGTAAGGTCTATGCATGATGGTTATTTGAGTCCTTTAATTTAAAGAATCTAAATAATTATTCCTATGCAAGGTTCATTAAAACGTTGGTGGAAATATTTGGTAAGAATAATTCCGAAACACATGTGGAGGAGACAAACAAACTTAAACAAACAAAACCTTTGCATGTGATGGAGAAAACCATAGACTCAAAATATATTCATAGAACCATAGAGGAGGTTGATATCTTGGACTATACTTTGCTAGAGGCAATACCTTCATCTTGTATTATGGCACAAGAAGGCAAGGATATCCCTTTTCCAAAAGAGGATCCAATCATTGGAGGGTTGCCCATTCATGTTGAGGAGGCTAAGGGAAATAGTGTTGTTAGATATAGAGTTGATCTAGCACCTCATGCAAAGGGAGGAGGAGCTCTTGCTCCCAGTAGAGGGATTCTTGTATCTTAACAAGGAAGTACCCAGGATCTCATAAGTGGAGATCAAGCCAAAACTCTTGCTTTACATGTGCCATTGATGATGAGGTGTGGAACTATGGAGATACAAGGAGGAGATAGGGAGGATGACCAACATCATGTGATGAGGAGCACACACCCCTGTCTATTTTATGAGGTTGATGCACCTAGGAGGGAGACTAGATTGTGCAGTGAGATTAGGGACAAGTTTTTCCATTCATATATGCAGTCTACTCTTGACGATGATGTCTCATTGCATGGAGACATTTCACCCAGGAGACCACTAGATCAAAAGATGATGAGAGATGCTTCACATTTTGAGACACCATTCATTGATTTCAGAGGAGTGGAGACCTTGGGAGGTTATTGTACAGTGCTAAGAGTCTTGGGTAGACTCAAAGAGAAGAGAGGCATTCTCTCAACCTCATCTTTACCCACTCTCATTTCAGACTCTGCGCTGTGGTAGGAGCAGCAGGGGAAGGATAACATCCTTCCAACTTGCATCTTTGGCATGGTAGATGTCAAAGAAGAGGATGACCATATGAAAGATGTTCTTCATGAGAGATCATCAGCGCTATCACTATGGAGGATAGATCCATATTGGAACTCCCAGCTATTGGTGGAGTATTCCAAGGATATTTTCACTTGCATGATGTTGGATGACCAGTTGCATGAGGAGGGATATTCAGTCAGAGATGGGGTCATCTACTATCATGGTAGGATCTTCTTATCTGGAGCTTCCAAGCTCAAGGAGAATTTGCTACAAGCAGCTTATGAGTATTTCCTTCTCAGCCATACTTGTTCTTTGAGAGCATACCACACCATCATGGAGGGGTATTTTTGGAAGGGGCTTGAGGAGGAGATATATTAGCATATGAGGAGATGCATGGAACATGTGAAGATGGAGGAGATACATAAATCTTTGGAAGAGTTAGCACAACCACCTCTTTTCTCTTTGACGATGAGAGGAGACTCATATATGAGCCACTCCATTTGCATGAGCAAGACATATGGTAAGGGTATTGTTTATTTGCATAATGTTTTGTATGATGTATATATGCATCCCTTAACCATACATGTGCAAGATGTTGCTCCAAGGAGGAGCATTCTTTTTCCTATACCTCATGGTGTACTTGAGGCCATGAGTAGTATTGGTGACCACTCCCTAGGAGGACTTGGGGAGGAGATGTATTTTGGAGAACATGCTCACTTTGCACCATACATCATTGAATTTCTCCAAACATATGAGGAAAGTGGGATAGCAAGAAAGTGGTTGAGAAACCACACTTTTTGTCACACTCTTTTGCAATTGAGGGCCAAACTGCGTTGGTTGCATTTGAGGGACCATTGTCCTTCTCCCTTGATACACATGGCAGCAAGCATGGCTCTTATTATGGTTCCTTATGTTGTTGTTGTATTTATATTTTTTGAGGGCATGATTGGGGGGATGGCACATTGGTTGGGTGTGTCCCTTGGGGGAGAGATCTCCCACACTGTTTGCATTGCATGTTCTAATGGGAGCATGACAGAGTATGTGGCCACTACAGCAAAACAATTGTTTCCATTTGAGGTGAGCCATATGATTGATGGGATGCCATATGATGGTGACTTCCAACTCATCACATATGAGATGATTTGGGCCAAAAAGATTTGCAGTGTTGGAGGAGGGATTCTTGGAGATCTAGTCCTCATCTTGCCACTTGAGGGCAATTATTTTGCAGCCCAGGATCATCATTTTGTCTACACTTATCATAAGTGGAGAGGAGGACAACGTGGGGTAGGCTTCTATGTCTACCATGTTCAGATTTTTAGCCCACCTACATTGCATGAGCTCAAGGTGGAGAAGCATTTTCAGGACTTTCCATGTTGGGAGGAAACTCACTTTATATGGATGATTGCTTTGGGGATGGAGGATCCACATGAGGAAGATGTTCCTCAACACATTTCAGACTCCATGCCTTGGGTGGAGACTTTCTACTTATATCCTTGCAGTTGCTTTAAGACAAGAAACATTTGGGAGGGGAGGATTGTAATATTCCCATTTTAGCCCACAACTAAATGGAATATTAAAGTTTTGTTTTTATCACCTTGTAGCTAAATAAATGGGTAAGGAAGCCCATGCACATTAAAAACATGAATAAAATCCCTCAAATGTGAAAGGGAATAGTCATAAGAGCTGGGTTTCACACCCTTATGTGTGAAAAGGGACATTTGCATGGAGACAAGGTCTAGTTTGACCAAGTCAACAACGTTGGGATAGGAGGTGGAGAACACTTTAATAGACAACATAGTATGAATGGGAAGAGGGTTATTTTGTGGAGGAAACCCTAATGAGTGGGACCCATGGAGAGAGTGCTTTCACTTTTTTAAAAGGAGGGCAAGAAAAACATTGTTATTCATGTTATGTATTATTGATTTCTTGGTCTGTTCAGACTTTGGGCAATCTCCTGCTGTTTAGCAGAGTTGCAGTGCTGCTTAGCACAAGGATTTATTGTTTAGGAATCCTCCTCCTTTCTTGAGGAACCTCTTGGAGGAGTTGTAATGATTTTCCTCACATCCAGGCTTGAGGCCAAGCATCCTCCTCTAGTACAACGTTATTTCTGTGACGGAGAATAATGTTTGACATCGTGCAAAGAGGTGTTGTGATGAGGGTTCACAGCACCACTTCATCACTTGTTTTCGGTCTCTTCCCTTTGAGAGATCAATTTGGAAGCCCTTGGAGTTTATTGCAGATCTTGGCATTGGGCCAACTCATTCCCTTGCCCCTACAGTGCAGTTTCCTTCAGTGACTGCGTTATTTCTAGTGAGCATTTGCAGTGGGGCTTTTGCAGATTGTTTGGAGGGTGAGATCCTTAGTTATAGGATCAGCCTTTCACCTGAGAGATCCATTGAAGGAGGCCTTTTCATCAGATGAAGAATATTCAGCCTTCTCCAATTGTTTCAAGTTCTTCTGAACAATGCTAACATGCCAGCAACTAAACATTTTTTCCTATTTTATATGGTAATCCTTCCAGAGGACAGTGGCATAATAATAAATACTGAGCTTGAAACCTGTCAATGTTGTATGGGCCATATATTTGCATATCTATGTATTTGACATATGTTAGCATGCAATTTCTCTTATAAAGTTGCGCAGTCATAGCTTGGGTACACTTGTATAGCATTGTTTTGTCATGATTTATGTACTTGTTTCTTGAGGCTGAGCATTGCCTATCTTGAGTAACATTTTCCTCAAGATCTTGTATTCATCTGTTGCTGCTATAAATTAATAAGATGGCTATGGATCTTTCTCACATTATACAACGGGATTGAATCTGTGTCATTTGTGGTGTGTTCTTTCTTCACTGTATCTCCACATTTTAAGGATATCTTAAGATATAGATGGTGTAAATTTCCTATTGAGATATTACACAGCTATAAATACACACGTATGTGTGTGTGTGTGTTTCTCTGCGCCACACAAGGAGCTATACGTGTGGCCCCTCACTTCTTGCGACATCTATATACGTGATGTGTATGTTTGAATGTGGGCCTCCTGAACCTAAAGGTATGCCTTGTAATTCAGTAATTGGGTATTGTAGTTTGCTTATCATTGACACTTCATGGCATGGGTTAATGGGGGGATTCAAAATAAATAGTGGGTTAGGTCTGTGCTTCTATCCCTTATACCTCTTTTGAATGCTACCCATGGATCTTAGTCTCATGATATCTATTTTACTGACCATTTGGTTTTAGGGTGGTACTACATGGGAAACCCTGATTTTGGTTGCATGGTCCCTCTTCCCCATCCACATGTATCACTCCCTTTCCATTTTTAGAACCCCATCCATAATATTTCCCACCTAGGTCCACATTTATCCATTAGGTCCACATAGGGTTAACCTCCTCTTCCCCTTGCCCACACCTTGGGTCAAGCTTGAAACGATGCCCCAGAGGTTGATGCAGCTGAAAAGAAAAAGTAAAAGCATAATTTTCCACATTCAATAGGAAAATGTACTGCAAAATGAAAAATATGGTTGGGACAAACACATTTAGAATGTGGGAAAAAGAAAAATGCATGAGCTCTACCCCATACCCATGGCCATCACCCTAGTTCTTATAGGCCTTAGATGAGCCTCCTTTATCATTCTAGAACCCATGATTGTCCCAAACCCTGGTGCGTTGTTATCACTCATTAGTTTTGAGACTTTCATTGATAGGTTTCTACATGTCATTCACCTAGGTCTATGCTGTCTCATAGTTATTTTCATGAAATTTTTGAAAAAATTGCATATGGTGATGTCTACCCTAAGTCTAAACCCACCTTGAGCCATGTCATGTCAGTCAAGTCTACCTCATGTAATTTATTTTTCATTCCAATGCTTTCAAATCAGAAACATATTCCACTTTTTAGTTTTACACATTTTCATAGAAAATTATATGGAAAATTAGTAGATTTCGCTACAAAACTTCCTGATAGTTCCGTAGCGAATTTGTCAGCAGTTAAATGGTTTTCGCTATGAAACTGGGTTTTTTCATGCAAAGAGTGACAGAGTGGTGTGAGGTGTCAAATTTTGATGGATGAAGGCAAAGGTGAGGTCATGCGAGTTAGTTATCATAATTCCCAAGCATACAAGGTCGTATGTTTTGTAATCATTGTCTCTTATGCTCACATGTGTCATCTTTTCACCTCGAATTGTCAAATTACCTTTTAAACCCTGTCCCCAAGCTGCTGTTTTTCATTCATCATCTGATTCTTGCATGTTAAGAATCTCAGTGTCATTGTTCGAGAGTTGGTTCACCACAAAGCAGGTTGTTGCTTAGTTTTCATTCTGCAAGTCTCATCAACAAGGAGGCAATGAGAAGTATAAAACATCAATGGCATCAAATAAGAAAACAAACAAGGGTGGTTATTGCGTAAGGTATGAACCTATGGATTTGAAGCTGTTAAATGAAGATCCCAGTCCTATGGAGGCTTTCAGGAAGGTAGGGTGCTTGTAGTTTTGTCAAAAACTGCATGGTTTCCATGTCCAGGTATCCTAAGACTTTACAACAAATTTTATAGGGACAACCTCAAAATTTGGAGTTTTGAACCTCACAGTGTCACCAGAGGTCATCTCCCAAGCTACATAAATTCCTAGAGATGGTGAAGAATGGTTCAAAGGGACAAAATTCAAAATGCCAAGCTATGAAGAGTTTCTCAAAGAGGAGCACAGAGGAGCTGACATGAAAGAGAATTATGCAAAGCTACTGTTGGTGGTCCAAAAATACTTCACATGCGAAGGGATATTCCACATGGTTTATTCTTATCATTTTAGACTCCTTCTCTATTTTGTTGGTAAGAAACCACTTTACCTACCTTTATTTTTATACTGAATCTTGGGAAAGATGTCAGATCAAGTCCAGGTCAAGGAAGAGGGTAGTGAAACATCAGTATTTCACCATGGTATGATCAAACTGTTAGTACTGGAGGAATTGAAAAGGTTAAATGTAGATTGGGTCTCTTTTCTTTTTATGAGTGGATATGAAGTAGATGTAGTGACTCCAAATAAATTTTCAAAACATAAAAATACTTCATCTCCAGCTGTGTTAGAAGAGATTGATGAAGAAGGAGGACAACCTCCTGTAGAACCAATGGACATTGAAGTTGAATATATGCAAGAGATTAATATCCCTCAGCCATCACCTGCAAAGAAAAAAAAAATAATTAGCAAACAAAGCAGTAATAGGGTAACAAGGAGCCAGACATTTGCCAAAGGAAACATGTAAGACATCTTCCAGGAAATAGATATTGAAGAATCCCCAATAGTATAGGCAGAAGACATTGAAGGAGATAGAAGAAGTTTGACGAAAGGTAAGTTTGTCAAGAACTTGGATTTTGTAGGAGAGGATGTTGGCTTCATTTTTCAGCTAAGGAATCCAATGACTAGGTCACAGATTGTAAAGGATGCCATGGAAAGAAAAGGAGAAGAAAAGACCAGTGAAGATAAAAAACCAGAGAACAACATAGATTTATCCCCAGCAGTAGAAGAAGTCTTTATACAGAGAAAAGGAAAAGAACATGTTGAAGGAAAGGTTGAAGTGAAAATTCTGCAAGAACAGTTAAGGGAGGCCAGGCAGGAGGTAGTTGAAGTTAATATGGAATTAAAACAAGCCAAAGTGGACATACAACTAATGGCAGATTTTGAGAAAGAGATGAAGGAGTAGTTGGATAAGTATGACAAGACTTTGTCAAAGGCTAAAAATATGCTGAAGAGAAGCCTTCCGTTGAGGAGGGTGGTAAAAATCACAAGGAAAAGGAATCTGTGGTTACAGTCTGAGGGGAAAAGACTCAAAAGATAGGCCAAAGAGTTGGAAGACCAAATGGACATAATTGAAGATGAACTGAAGAAGAGAGGACTGAAAATGAAAGTGGTAGAGGAACCTGAAGGCCAACCTATTGTTAATGAAAATGAAGCACCCAAGGGATGAAATAAATTTTTGTTAAAGTTTATAGCTTTCAGGTGATATAAATTTTGGCTTAGAAGGTTATTTTTTGAAGAAAACTACCAAATCTGCATTTTCAGCCATATCAGGCAGTTTCGTCACGAGCTCCAGGCTTGAGGGTCGAAATTCGCTACGAAATTTCTGAAGAATGATTTTTGTCTTTAAAATCAGTTTTATGGAGGTGTTGTACGGTACAACAACCCCCCCATTTTTAACTTGTTCATTTCAAATAATGGGGACCCTTTCTATAAAATTTTGGCTAAATGCCTTTTAAGATTTTTATTAAGTTAATTACCTTATGATTTTATTGATTTTTAATTTTCTTTAGATTATTGTTTTGATTGCTTGGTTGAAATCGATTTTTTATAGGCTTCATGTTGACGCTTGTTTCATCTCATTTGGTCAACCGATTTGTAAATGACACTCCTTTGAAGTCTAATCAATTATGTCGCCTAGGTTAAAAAATGCGTAAAATGTACAATATTCCATTTTTTTAATTAAATTAGTTTAATAATGCATTTAGTTTAAATATTAACCCCTAGTTAGTTATTACTAACAATTTTTATTTTTACTTATACAACCAAATCATAAAGCATCGGGATTTCAGTCATTTATTCCAATTTTCCAATTTTCAAATAAATTACTAATCTCGAAAAAATCTAAAATGTCAAAATGGCTGTAGTTTAGATAAGAAAAATTCATAACTTAACATCATTAAAATAAAACTAAAAAAAGAAAAAAAACTAATATTCAATATTCAATCTTAATTAATTAAATTAATTATTATATTAAATATAATTAATTTAATTAAATTAAAATTTTATATAAAAAATACATGTATAAAAAATAAATTAAAACTTAATCGGAACATCGCATCAGGAAAATTCAATAAGCACATCTTTTTAAAAGCCCCGATGGCCTTCACCTCCGATGCGATGAAGTATGAACTCATTTGCTTTATTGTGATGCGATGAGTTTGTTATATGCGATGCGATTAGACTCATTTGTATTTATGCGATGCGATGAAATCATGTCTTATCCTCGATGCGATGAGTTCATTTGATTTTATGTGATGCGATGAGCTTGTTACATGTGATGCGATTAGACTCATTTGTATTTATGCTATGTGATGAACTCATGTCCTATCTCCGATGCGATGAGTTATTTAAGTTTATGGTAAATAGTATTAACGATGGTGGAGCTTTAGTTTTGAAGTGTTAGTTTTAATTTAATGTAATGTTAGTTAGTTTTGAATAGGTATAACATTAGTTTGAGTTAAGTTAGTATAGTTTTAAAGTAGGTGTAGTGTTATTGTAAGTTAGTAATATATTAGTTTTTAGGTTAGTTTAAGTAGTAGGATGGTAGGTTAGTTTTAATATTAAGTTAGTATATGTTAACGTTAGTATTAAGGTAAGTAGTGTTAGTTGTTAGTGATATGTTAGTTTTAAATTAATATAATGTTAATTTAGTTTTAGTTTAATAATTAATTTAATATTTAAATATTTAAAATATAATTAAATTAATTAAATTAATTATTAATTTAGATTAATTTATTAATTATATTTGTTTGTTAGATTAATATTCATTAATAAATATGTTATTAAATAATTAGTTTAATCTATAATTAAAAATTAAATTAGAATCAATTATTAGTTAATTGCAGGCTAATTTAGGATTAGATTTTTAATCAAAATTGTGATTTTTTTAGGCCCAACAACAGAATTTCCAGATTTATATCAGATTTGACTTATCAACTTCGGAGACTCATAGATTGAGTTTTACTTGGCCAAATGAGGCCCAAGACGGCTCATTGGAAAGAGAAAATCAAGGAGAAAATTTCTGAAAAGGTTTCTCTAACAGATTTGGCCATTTATTAGGTCAAAAATCAGGCAGAAAGCCAAGCTCTGAATTTCTAAAATAAAATCATTTTTTGAGTTTTTCTTTCTTCATTTTCATTTGCCCAAGCCTCTTATAATTGCACATTTATGCATCAATAATATCCTTGGTTAATTAAAATCATTATAAGTATCAATAAGCAGTTCAAATTTCCTTTTTATCTATTTATTTAAATATAATTTGATTGGATTTGTTTTAATGTTAGAGATAATATTTTGATTTTATTATTGCATCTTAGTTCATTTTATTTTATTTTTTGCAGGAAAAAAAATAGAAGGGATATGGAGAAAAATATCTCAATCAATGAGAAAGCTCCAACAATTAAAGATTGGAATTTTTGAGCAAATAAAATTGGATTGGGTATATTTTTTTTCAACAAACTCTCTTCTCAAAATACTTTTGGAAAGATTATAAATTTCAAATTACAAAATGTAAATGAGGTTGCTCTCCTCTACGATTCCAGACTTCTAAAAGCATTTCTATAATAGGAATTTAGAGTTGTAAATGGGCAGGAGAGAAAATTTCAGATATGAACATTGTTGAGGGTTTTTTCTTTATATCTTTAATTATGCATGATAGGCAGAGTTTGCATTTCTACAGCTCTAGTTTGAAAGCAGAAATTCAAGTAATGTAGAGTACTGTTAGAGACCAGGATTAGAGAATCGGATTCAATTAACTGATATTTTTGGCGTTTATGTATCAAATATTAGTTTCATTTTTATGTTAATAAAATTGTTGTTTCATTTTATTCATGTTTATGGATTTCTGTTGATATGGATAATTTGTCTCAAATTTTTATGCATCTTTTCTCTTATGAATTAAACTTTGATTTCTGAGTAACTATTTACTCAGAAATTTGTCTTATAAAACTGATTTATTAAATATTAATGTGTTGCGAATTTCTTCCACATGTTATTGTTTAATTATTGGCTTGACTGATTTGATAATCGATATTATTTTTGTGAAATTCTTCTGGAGTGTTGTTGATTTATTATTTCAGTTAAATGGTCTCAATAGGATGTGTTTTGGTATTCACAAATGTGAGCTAAATTGAATTTCTTCGTTAACTTGACATCAATTTAAAGCTAGACATATTTTAATCTTCATTATTTAATTATCTTGCTCTTAGTTGGGTTAGATCTATATCTGCCTAATTGAGATAGGATTTAGATTAGTTTCTTTTTCTTACATTATAGAATAAGTTTGCATTTAGATTAAGTTCTACATTCTTTTAAGTCCTCTTCTTCAAAGAGGAAAAATCTTAGTTGTGGTTAAGCTGAACCTAAATCAACTTAAGGGTCATTCTTTTGCCCGATTAGCAAGAATAGGTGATCTGATATCCCTGTCTATTAGTAGTTAAAGATACATCGTAAACCAATAGTGATAGGGAAAAGGTAACTAGACCTAATTAAAACAGTCAGAGCCACTATCATAAACGGAAAAGGAGCTATATTAAGGTCCAGACCGGGTGGTTATCCCCCAATGTTGTCGCAATGATTTTTAAGGCTTCAACATTTTTGGCGCTAGAAGGAGGGCCTGAAACTTGTTGTCTATTGGAGTCTTTTTAATTTTAACATTTTATTTAAAATCATGATGGCCCCTCTTAAACTTCCAATTTGGAGTTGTATACATGGACGTGCATCTTCTGATACTCCACTCGAAGTGATAAGACTCTTTTCTCAGGTAGAGTTTAATGGTAAGAAAAATTATTCTACTTTTAATCATGTCTTTCAATTTATTCAAAATGTTTCAAATTATAATTTTCAAGGAATTGATGAAGGAATTTTATGCAAAATTTTTACTCTCACATTTGCGGCAAAAGCTAGAAACTAGTGTAGAACTCTTCCAGTTGCCTCAATTCATAGTTGGGATCAATTTGTTACACTTTTCATTTGTAAATTTGATGGATACGATTATGAACAGGTATGTGATGAAATTGAATATCTACGAAAATTTGAAAATGAATCTGTTAGAGATTTTAATATTCGATTTCATTTAAATTGTTTAAGATTTAAAGTTGAAGATAAACCTACGGAAGAAGAATCACTAGATTGGTTTGAATATATTTTCTCTCTTCCTCCCATTCCAAATCCATATGAAATTCGTTCAAGCTTTGTTCCATCCCCTTCTAACATAAATGAGATTTCCAATATTGATGTGCAAATAAATTATGATGAAGTGGTCTCACAAAGCTTGGAAAATATTTCTATTCAAATGCAAGAAGACAATAGCAGCAATTTTGGAGAAATATATTTCTTGAAATATGAAAATTTCTCTGCATTAAATTCAGAAAATCAGATCGCAAATCAACACGTGCAAACAACAATGAAAGTGAATAATAAAATGCAAACTGCTGTACAAATTTATGAATTTTTTCATGATAAATAAATGCTGAAAACAGAGCAGCAAAGTAGTCTCCTTGAAGAAAGTATGAGTATAAAAAGGAATGATCTAGAATCTGAAATTTATAGTGAATAGAGAGCACAAGATTTATTGAATAGAGAAAATTTTGAATTCATTATTTTTTATTCTCATTTTTCCCTTTATCTTGATATTTTTAATGTTGGTAATTTCTCTCCTCTTGGTATTAATGATATTTCAGAAAATAAAGAGGATGATCTAAATGAATTACCAATAAGTTTTTATCAAGATAGAGAAACAATTATTGATCATTCTTTTGCCATTAATGGACATGAATTTTTTATTCTTCCTTGTTTTGATATATTGGACGAGATCGAATGGAATTTTAAAGAACATTGTGAAGTCATTTATGATAATTACTCTGATATCAAGGATGCTGATTTCTATTCTTCTCAAGAGAATCCTCATGATAAAATTTAGATAACATCTATGAATGATGAACATTTCAATTTTGAAATTATTCCAACCAATCCCCATTCTGGAGCAACAAATTATCTTCATGATTTCACCATTCGGGAAAACATTCCAATTTATGATTCATATCATGATCAAACTCCCATACCTACTCATAATCATAATTCTCTTTTTAATTTACAAGTTGGAATTGACAATTATTTAAATTCCATTATTCTGACCAATCGTTGTGAAAAAGAAATTATTTCAAAAAAATCTCAATTGTGTTGTAACATTAAATGTACCAATAGGGATTTCACTTTATTTTTTCTTTCATACTTATTTTGTTCAAATTTAGATTTGTTTTCTAATTTTATTTTTCAAATTTTGGTACTCTATGCTGGCATATTGAGCGCTTTAATAGTGAACACTCAATTGATGCATTGCCCTATTGGCAAATTGAAGTTTCATATTATAATCATTAACATCAAAAGTTATTAATATTTTAATTTCAATCAATGCTAATGTTTTATCAAAAGCTTCTATCTTCCCAAAGGCAGTGTTAAAAAGAGAATGGATTTTTACAATCTGGCCAACAATCTAATCCAATTGATAATTTTCCATCTTATTTGATAGATTTCCTTCCATTTTTCATTAGCCTATTTGAAAATTGTTTGGAATTTTTTCTTTCATGGAAGATTATTAATAGTTTAACACTTATACATAACGCTAACAATTTTTTTCAGTCCTTTGAATTTAAGAGCTCATATCCACAATTTGGCCTATCATCTCCTCTTTTAAATATTTTCCAATCATTAATGGAAACCCATCCATATTTTTATGATCCAATTGGAATTCAATTGGAAAAAACTTTTCAAAAGAAGGATCTTGTAAATAAGCTGTTAATAATAACTGTACATTCTGATTACAGATTTAATTTTCTTAATTCAATTAGATTTTTATTTTGTTACTAACATTTGAACTATACATATATTCAGGAATTAAAAATGAGAGAATGGTTACACTGGAAATATGACTATACCTATTCATTTTCATGTATATGGTTAGAATAGAAGTAGAATTAATTTAGTTAGTCTATTTTGTGTAGTTAATTTATTTTTAATAGTTTTGCAAATAAAAAAGTGAGCAATCAACCCTTATTATATCATATACATGTTCAGGGAAATATTTGCCTCTTATCAGAAAATCTCTAATTCTTGCTTCTCATTTTAAAATCAAAATTTATTGCAGCAATATCTCTACTCTGCCTATTTTGAATAACGTCTTGAGTAAATTCAATTGGAGTTGCACTTGGCATCAATCACCTCAAACCCACTTTTCTCTATTTTGAAATGTCCTTATATGATTTTCTTTTGAAATTTATTTGTTAAAGGTTTTTGAGAATATAAAGCTTTATGATTTCATTATCCCATGAAAGATATGACTGTCTATTATAAGCTTAATTTCAATTTAATCATTATCAGTCAGTCTAAAATTTCGTTGTAATCACATGAGGTTCATATTATCTTCTTCAAAATTTGTTAAAATGACCTTAAGGGTGTCCATTTTGCTGTGTACAGACATTCAAATCTGTGTTGATATTTTTCCACAATTAGTGGCTTCATCCCATTTTGATCTTTAGTTTATTATCTGATGCTGCAATGTGCATCATATTTATTTACTAAAGACATTATTAAACAGTCACTGTAACAATACATATTTTTCTCAAGTTAATTCGGAATGAGCAGAGGTAATAAATTGTTGTTGCAATTTAAAGGGAAGCCTATTTTCATATTTATTTCTGGTGAATTTTATGAATTTCAGATTTCCTGAAAATGAATAAACAAATTTTATTTAGGCTGATTTCACACCCCGATTTAGGATAAATAATTAGATGTGTTTGAACAAAGTCATAATTTTGATAAATAGAAGGAAGAATTGGAAGATTCATAAGGTAAAATCCATAGACAATTCTCTTCCATGTATGCATTTACAAGTTCATTTTAAGCTATTATTAGTTTCTTTTTTCCTTAGTTTATTTTTTATTCTTGTTCTGTTTTATTTGCAGGTTTTCATTTGTTTTCAAAACTTGAAGTAAGCAGAAAACCCATTTCAAATTTGCAACAGGTTCAGGGAAATTTTATTTTGCGATTCATTAGAATTTGAGAATTCTTTAACTTTACTTTTATTTATTTAGAAAACCCAAGAAACATTGAAAACACTATCGGAAGATTCATAACGGAACATTTCACATCCCGATACTGAAAAATTCATACATCTCCGATGTTCATTTTTTTCGTTCATTTTCCATTAGAATGAATTTACCAATATTGTGATGTTCACATAATTTTGGAACCGATATTAAATTTAAATCAAGTTCATAAGAAATATCGCATCCGTTCAATTGCAATAGTGGTAGGATTATAATTTTAAAAGTACCAATGTCTCAGAACCGATATGATATTAAATGATCATAATAAATCCATCGGGTCCATTTTTCATTGCATATCGGTGTATCAAGAATTTTTATATCATGTGCTTAAGATTTTCAATCATCAATTAAATATGTTATCCATTGCATCGCCGATATCGCATTTAACATAAGGTTGATTCATTCATTTCAAAAGTTCCGATGCGATAGATCGAATCACAAAAGCACATTAACCAATGTTTAATCATTCCATTTGAAAAGCTCCGATGCGATAAAAGCTTAATTGCAATCGAAAAAATACATTCTAATGTATTCCTTTGAAAAAACTCTGATGCGATAAAATTCAAATCGCAATCGCAAATTATTTTCATATCACAATTAGTCAAGGGTTAAATATGAAAGATCTTCGATGCAATAAGTCTAATCGCAAATCGCAAATCAGGAGGAAAAATGAATACATCCTTGTGCACTCATTTTAAAAGTTGCGATGTGATAACTCATCGCCGATTTCTCATCGCTATCACTTTCATTAGTCGCCGATTGCTTATCGCTTTTCTCTCTTTTCTCATCATCGATTATTATATCTATCAAATTTCCGATCGTTTTTCATGGTCATGTCACTATTATGAATCTGAGATGCACAATGTGAAAATGCGCAAAATACAAATTGCGAGATGTGGTGTGCGATGTGCAATTTGCAACATGACTATCCCCGATACTAAATATAACATTTCTTCAATGATATGATCGCTCCATCTCATCGCACATATTCCTTTTGTATGATCCCATATCGGCAATTTGCTACTGCAACCCCCGATGTGATAAACTCCAACGCATACCTCTACATGCAATACGCATCATCCGATGAGGTATTGTGTTAATTTAAAGCAATTTTGGGTAATCGCTATGATACTAAAGCGATTGATGAAAAAATTGCAGCATATTCAAATCATTTTTATTTTTCATATATCTCAGTTTTAAATAATTCCATAATTAAATATGAAATTCAAGACCTCTCTATTTTAAATTTCATTATCTTAAATTTGGTCTTAAAATTGAACAATTTATAAAATTATGGAATTTGTATAAAACTTATAATATTTTGAGAACATTCATCACTGCAAATTCTCAATCTCATTTCTGATGGATTTGTTTTAATTCAATTCCCTTGAACACAAAGCATTCCATTTTTACATTTTATTGCTTGCTTTAGTTTAAATAAAATAAATAATGATTTTGGGTTAAATGATTTTGGTTAGTTTTCCTTCTTCATATTTTTTAATGTCAACTAAAAGAAGAAGTCAGCTAGTATTGGAGAAATTGATACCTTCAGGTAAGATCAAGTGCAATTATCCAATGGTAAGATTCATGTACCCACTTTCATTAATTTTCATTTCATTACTTTAGTTTCAGTTTTGTTTTTATGTTGATATTTAAATCTGTTTTGCAGCTCTTCATAAAATCTTTCAATCATCTGCCAAATCATATTTTGGAAGCCCTATGCTCTTTTTCTAGTTTTATTTCAAGAAGCAGCGATAGTCTTCACTGAAACAACTATACTAGGAAGTTTTTGAATCTTTAATATATTTCTTAAAATCATTCCTTTTGTTAGAAAATAATTAAGATAATGCTTTGAAAATGAGAAGAATGACATTAGACATAAGTTTTTCATTATGGCTAAATTTTATCATCACTGCTATCTAAAAAGCCTAAAACATTTACAACCCTGCAAGGTATAATTTATCTGAATCTCGACATAAGAAGGAAAGATTACATGATTATTTCTTTTACTTCATGTTGTTGAGACATTGGTATAAACATTCTTGTTAGAGTTTGTATTTCAAAACTTAGTTTTTCCTTTCCACTTTTAAATTTCTTCATTTTTATTTTTGTTGATTTCTTTTCTCACTTTAAATTAAGAATTATTTTCCTTTGGTTTTCAGTTTTGATTTTGGTGACTTTGCCATGATTTATATGGAAGGCCTTTTTGTTACCTAACAATGGTTGGCATACATAAGAAAAATTGTTAATAATCTCCTATTAGCTTTTTCTTAAATCTCTTAGCAAAATTTGTTTTTCTTATTATAAAGGTAGACATACTTAAGGAAGAGATTACAAAACAAGAGAAGTTGACGAAGTATCATGAAATCTGAGAAATTTCTTTTTCATCAAAATTGTAATTATGTTGAGATTTCAATATTTTATTAAGATCTTTCAAAATTCTATTATCAGTCAAGAAAATTTATTTTTAACAAAGTAAAGACACTTTACAACAAAGCACTTTTAACTCTGAAATTGTCATTCTGAACTCTTAAGGAGTTAATGATTCTCCCTATTTAAAAGAGTTTTATTTTTCTAGAGTGTAACCTAAAAATATATTTAAAACTTAAAAGATAAGAGGTCTCATCATGAGCTTGCTTACCATGATCATAGGGGAAAAATAGGCTGACATTACCAACACTGCTAAACAAACTAGGGTAATGGCTTATGATTGTAAACAATTATAAGACAAGGGGTCTCATCAAGAGCCAGCTTGTTCATTCCAATTATAACTAGTGAATGGCATTTTCAACTATGTGGCTACCAAACTAGGACAATGACTTTTAAGAAAAAAAAAAAAAAAAAAAAAATAATAAAAAATAATAATAATAATAATAATAATATATAAATGGATTTATCTCTAGGTCGATAATTCTTAAATAGATGGGATACTAAATCATTCATGATTAAAAGGTAACCCTGTCGAGACTATAGATGCTTGTTGGCAGCAGTGGCTCTACCTGTGACAAATGAGTACATTTTAAAAGCTAAGCTGTAAAGTGGCCCCTGCTTTATCCCTACAACTAATTAAGGACTGATATAGAGTTATGAAATATTTTAATATATGAGGAATTTTAAGAAAATTATTGTAAGATGATTCTTGTTTTTATTCAGACTAATGAACCTAGTCAAGCATTCCAAAAATAATTTTCTCTTCTTTAATTATTTTTACTTTAATTTTGAGAAAATCTCATTCATATTAAACAACTATAACTGTTTCTTCTAGTGAATCGCCAATTGTTGTATGGTAAAACAACCCCCCCATTTTTAACTTGTTCATTTCAAATAATGGGGACCCTTTTTATAAAATTTTGGCTAAATGCCTTTTAAGATTTTTATTAAGTTAATTACCTCATGATTTTACTGATTTTTCATTTTCTTTAGATTCTTGTTATGATTGCTTGGTTGAAATTGATTTTTTATAAGCTTCATGTTGACACTTGTTTCATCTCATTTGGTCAACCGGTTTGTAAACGACACTCCTTTGAAGTCTAATCAATTATGTCACCTGGGTTAAAAAATGCGTAAAATGTACAATATTCCATTTTTTATAATTAAATTAGTTTACTAATGCATTTAGTTTAAATATTAACCCTCTAGTTAGTTATTACTAACAATATTTATTTTTACTTATACAGCCAAATCATAAAGCATCGAGATTTCAGTCATTTATTCCAATTTTCCAATTTTCAAATAAATTACTAATCTCGAAAAAATATAAAATGTCAAAGTGGCTGTAGTTTAGATAAGAAAAATTCATAACTTACCATCATTAAAATAAAACAAAAAAAACAAAAAAACTAATATTCAATATTCAATTTTAATTAATTAAATTAATTATTATATTAAATACAATTAATTTAATTAAATTAAAATTTTATATAAAAAATACATATATAAAAAGTAAAATAAAACTTAATCAGAACATCGCATTGGGAAAATTCAATAAGCACATCTTTTTAAAAGCCCCGATGGCCTTCACCTCCGATGCGATGAAGTATAAACTCATTTACTTTATTGCGATGCGGTGATTTTGTTATATGTGATGCGATTAGACTCATTTGTATTTATGCGATGCGATGAACTCATGTATTATTCCCGATGCGATGAGTTCATTTGATTTTATGCGATGCAATGAGTTTTTTATATGCGATGCGATTAGACTCATTTGTATTTATGCTATGCGATGAACTCATGTCCTATCTCCGATGTGATGAGTTATTTAAGTTTATGGTAAGTAGTATTAACGATTGTGGAGTTTTAATTTTGAAGTCATAGTTTCAATTTAATGTAATGTTAGTTAGTTTTGAATAGGTATAACATTAGTTTGAGTTAATTTAGTATAGTTTTAAAGTAGGTGTAGTGTTATTGTAAGTTAGTAATATATTAGTTTTTAGGTTAGTTTAAGTAGTAGGATGGCAGGTTAGTTTTAATATTAAGTTAGTATATGTTAACGCTAGTATTAAGGTAAGTAGTGTTAGTTGTTAGTGATATGTTAGTTTTAGTTTAATAATTAATTTAATATTTAAATATTTAAAATATGATTAATTTAGATTAATTTATTAATTATATTTGTTAGTTATATTAATATTCATTAATAAATAAGTTATTAAATGATTAGTTTAATCTATAATTTAAATTTAAATTTAAATTAATTATTGGTTAATTGTAGGCTAATTTAGGATTAGATTTTTAATCAAAATTCTATTTTTTTTAGCCCAACAACAGAATTTCCAGATTTATATCAGATTTGACTTATCAACTTTGGAGACTCATAGATTGAATTTTACTTGGCTAAATGAGGCCCAAGATGGCTCACTGGAAAGAAAAAATCAAGGAGAACATTTCTAAAAAGGTTTCACTAATAGATTTCACCGTTTATTGGGTCAAAAATCAAGCAGAAGATCAAGCTCGAAATTTTTAAAATAAAATCATTTTCTGAGTTTTGTTTTCTTCATTTTCATTTGCCCAAGCCTCTTCTAATTGCATATTTATGCATCAATAATATCCTTGGTTAATTAAAATCATTATGAGCATCAATAAGAAGCTCAAATTTCCTTTTTATTTTTTTATTGAAATAGAATTTGATTGGATTTGTTTTAATGTTAGAGATAATATTTTGATTTTATTGTTGCATCAGGAAAAACAATAGAAGGAATATGGAGAAAAAAATCTCAATCAATGAGAAAGCTCAAACAATTAAAGATTAGAATTTTTGAGCAAATAAAATTGGATTGGGTATATTTTTCTTCAACAAACTCTCTTCTCAAAATACTTTTGGAAAGATTATAAATTGCAGATTACAAAATGTAAATGAGGTTGCTCTCCTCTGCAATTCTAGACTTTTAAAAGCATTTTCGTAATAGGAATTTAGAGTTGTAGATGGGGAGGAGAGAAAATTTTAGATCTAAACATTATTAAGGGTTTTTTCTTTATATCTTGAATTATGCATGATAGGCAGAGTTTGCATTTCTACAGCTCTAGTTTTGAAAGCAGAAATTCAAGTAATGTAGAGTACTGTTAGAGACCAGGATCAGAGAAACGAATTCAATTAACTGGTATTTTTGGCATTTCTGTTTCAAATATCAGTTTCATTTTTATGTTAATAAAATTGTTGTTTCATTTTATTCATGTTTATGCATTTTTGTTGATATGGATAATTTGTCTCAAATTGTTATGCATATTTTTTCTTATGAATTAAACTCTGATTTTTGAGTAACTATTTACTAATAAATCTCTTTTATAAAACTGATTTATTAAATAGTAATGTGTTGCGAATTTCTTTCACATGTTATTGTTTAATTATTGGCTTGACTGATTTGATAATCAATATTATTTTTGTGAATTTCTTCTGGAGTGTTGTTGATTTATTATTTCAGTTAAATGGTCTCAATAGGATGTGTTTTGGTATTCACAAATGTGAGCTAAATTGAATTTCTTCGTTAGCTTGACATTAATTTAAAGCCAGACATATTTTAATCCTAATTATTTAATTATCTTTCTCTTAGTTGGGTTAGATCTATATCTACCTAATTGAGATAGGATTTAGATTAGTTTCTTTTTCTTGTATTATAGAATAAGTTTGCATTTAGATTAAGATTCTTTTTGAGTCCTCTTCTTCAAAGAGGAAAAATCTTCGTTGTGGTTATGCTGAACCTAAATCAGCTTAAGGGTCATTCTTTTGCCCGATCATCAAGAAGAAGTGATCCAATATCCCTATCTATTGGTAGTTAAAGAT
Organism: Pinus albicaulis; assembly: GCA_034641835.2. Lineage (NCBI taxonomy): Eukaryota > Viridiplantae > Streptophyta > Pinopsida > Pinales > Pinaceae > Pinus > Pinus albicaulis. Next base: position 437,583,898 of record CM076572.1, on the reverse strand, counting down.
ATATCATGAACCAATAGCGATAGGGAAAAGGTAACTAGACCTAGTTAAACCAGTCGAAGCCACTACCATAAACAAAAAATGAGCTATATTAAGGTCCAGACTGGGTGGTTATCCCCCAATGTTGTCTCAACGATTTTCGAGGCTTCAACATTTTTGGCACTAGAAGGAGGGCCTAAAACTTGTTGTCTATTGAAGTCTTTTCAATTTTAACATTTCATTTAAAATCATGATGGCCCCTCTTAAACTTCCAATTTGGACTTGTATACATAGATGTGCATCTTCCAATACTCCACCCGAAGTGGTAAGACTCTTGTCTTAGGTAAAGTTTAATGTAAGAAAAATTCTTCTGTTTTTAATCATGTCTTTCAATTTATTCAAAATGTTTCAAATTACAATTTTCAAGGAATTGATGAAGGCATTTTATGCAGAATTTTTACTCTCACATTTGTGGCAAAAGCTAGAAACTGGTGTAGAACTCTTCCGATTGCCTCAATTCACAGTTGGGATCAATTTGTTACACTTTTCATTTGTAAATTTGATGGATACGATTATAAACAGGTATGCGATGAAATTGAATATCTACGAAAATTTGAAAATGAGTCTGTTAGAGATTTTAATATTTGATTTCATTTAAATTGTTTAAGATTTAAAGTTGAAGATAAACCTACGGAAGAAGAATCACTAGATTGGTTTGAATATATTTTCTCTCTTCCTCCCATTCCCAATCCATATGAAATTAGTTCAAGCTTTGTTCCATCCCCTTCTAACATAAATGAGAATTCCAATATCAATGCGCAAATAAATTATGATGAAGTGGTCTCACAAAGCTTGGAAAATATTTCTATTCAAATGCAAGAAGACAATAACAGCAATTTTGGAGAAAGAGCTGCCTTGAAATCTGAAAATTCCTCTGCATTAAATTCAGAAAATTAGATCGCAAATCAACACGTGCAAACAACAATCAAAGTGAATAATAAAATGCAAACTGCTGTACAAATTTCTGAATTTTTTCATGATGAACAAATGCTGAAAATAGAGAAGCAAAACAACCTTCTTCAAGAAAGTGTGAGTATATAAAGGAATGATATAGAATCTAAAATTTATAGTGAACAGAGTGCACAAGATTTATCGAACAGAGAAAATTTTAAATGCATTATTTCAGATTCACATTTTCCCCTTTATCTTGATATTTTTAATGTTGGGTAATTTCTCCCCTCTTGGTATTAATGATATTTCAGAAAATAAAGAGGATGATATTAATGAATTAGCAATAAGTTTTTATCAAGATAGAGAAACAATTATTGATCATTCTTTTGCCATTAATGAACATGAATTTTTTATTCTTCCTTGTTTTGATATATTGGACGAGATCAAAGGGAATTTTAAAGAATATTGTGAAGTCATTTATGATAATTAATCTGATATCAAGGATGTTGATTTCTATTCTTCTCAAGAGAATCTGCATGATAAAATTCAGATAACATCTGTGAATGAGGAACATTTCAATTTTGAAATTATTCCAACCAATCCTAATTCTGGAGCAGAAAATTGTCTTCATGATTTCACCATTCGGGAAAACATTCCAATTTATGATTCATATCATGATCAAACTCCCATTCCTACTCAAAATCATATTTCTCTTTTTAATTTACAAGTTGGAATTGGCAATTATTTAAATTCCATTATTTTGGCCAATCCTTGTGAAAAAGAAATTATTTCAAAAAAATCCCAATTGTGCTGTAACATTAAATGTACCAATAGTGATTTCACTTTATTTTTTCTTTCATACTTACTTTGTTCAATTTTAGATTTGTTTTCTGATTTTATTTTTCAAATTTTTGGTACTCTATGCTAGCATATTGAGGGCTTTAATAGTGAACACTCTATTGATGCATTGCCCTATTGGAAAATTGAAGTTTCATATTATAATCATGAACATCAAAAGTTATTAATATTTTAATTTCAATCAATGCTAATGTTTTATCAAAAGCTTCTATCTTCCCAAAGGCAGTGTCAATAAGAGAATGTATTTTTACATTCTGGCCAACAATCTAATCCAATTGATAATTTTCCATCTTATTTGATAGATTTCCTTCCATTTTTCATTAGCTTATTTGAAAATTGTTTGGAAAGTTTTCCTTCATGGAAGATTATTAATAGTTTAACACTTATACATAACTCTAACAATTTTTTTCAGGCCTTTGAATATAAAATCTCATATCCACGATCTAGCCTGTCATCTCCTCTTTTAAATATTTTCGAATCATTAATGGAAACCCATCCATATTTTTATGATCCAATTGGAATTCAATTGGAAAAGACTTTTAAAAAGAAGGAGATTGTAAATAAGCTGTTAATAATAACTGTACATTTTGATTACAGATTTAATTTTCTTAGTTCAATTAGATTTGTATTTTTGTTACTAGCATTTGAACTATACATATATGAAGGAATTAAAATGAGAAAATGGTTACACTGGAAATATGACTACACCTAGTCATTTTCATGTATATGGTTAGAATAGAAGTAGAATTAATTTAGTTAGTTTGTTTTGTGTAGTTAATTTATTTTTAATAGTTTTGCAAATAAAAAAGTGAGCAATCAACCCTTCTTATATCATATACATGTTCAGGGAAATATTTTCCTCTTATCAGAAAATCTCTAATTCTTGCTTCTCATTTTTAAATCAAAATTTATTGCAGCAATATCTCTACTCTGCCTATTTTAAATAACGTCTTGACTAAATTCAATTGAAGTTGCACTTGGCACCAATCACCTCAAACCCACTTTTCTCTATTTTGAAATGCCTTTATATGATTTTCTTCTGAAATTTATTTGTTAAAGGTTTTTGAGAATATAAAGCTTCATGATCTCACTATCCCATGAAAGATATGACTGTTTATTATAAGCTTAATTTCAATTTAATCATTATTAGTCAGTCTAACCTTTCGTTTTAATCACATGAGGTTCATATTATCTTCTTCGAAATTTGTTAAAATGACCTTAAGGGTGTCCATTTTGTTGTGTACACACATTCAAATCTGTGTTGATATTTTTCCACAATTAGTGGCTTCATCCCATTATGATCTTTAGTTTATTATCTGATGCTGCAATGTGCATCATATTTATTTACTAAAGGCATTATTAAACAGTCACTGTAACAATACAAATTTTTCTCAAGTTGATTCGAAATGAGCAGAGGTAATAAATTGTTGTTGCAATTTAAAAGGAAGCCAATTTTCATATTTATTTCTGGTGAATTTTATGAATTTCAGATTTCCTGAAAATGAATAAACAAATTTTATTTAGGCTGATTGCACACCCCGATTTAGGATAAATAATGAGATGAGTTTGAAAAAAGTCAGAATTTTGATAAATAGAAGGAAGAATTGGAAGATTCATAAGGTAAAATCCACAGACAATTCTCTTCCAGGTACGTATTTACAAGTTCATTTTCATCTATTGTTAGTTTCTCTTTTCCTTAGTTTATTTTTTATTCTTGTTCTGTTTTATTTGTAGGTTTTCATTTGTTTTCAAAACTTGAAGTAAGCAACAAACCCATTTTAAATTTGCAACAGGTTCAGGGAAATTTTATTTTGCGATTCATTAGAATTTGAGCATTCTTTAACTTTACTTTCATTTATTTAGAAAACCTAAGAAACACTGAAAACACTATTGGAAGATTCATATCAGAACATTTCACATCCCTGATACTGCAAAATTCATACATCTTCAATGTTCATTTTTTTCGTTCATTTTCCATTAGAATGACTTTACCAATATTGTGATGTTCACATAATTTTGGACCCGATATTAAATTTAAATAAAGTTCATAAGAAATATCGCAATAGTGGTAGGATCATAATTTTAAAAGTACCAATGTCTCGGAATCGATATGATATTAAATGATCATAATGAATCCATCGGGTCCATTTTTCATCGCATATCGGCGTATCAAGAATTGTTATATCATGTGCTTAAGATTGCCGAATTTCAATTAAATATGTTATCCATCGCATTGCAGGTATCGTATTTAACATAAGGTTGATTTATTCATTTCAAAAGTTTCGATGCGATAGATCGAATCGCAAAAGCACATTAATATAATGTTAATTCTTCCATTTGAAAAGCTCCAATGCAATAAAAGCTTGATCACAATCACAAAAATCACATTCTAATGTATTCATTTGAAAAATCTCCGATGCGATAAAATTCAAATCGCAATCGCAAATTATTTTCATATCACAATTAGTCAAGGGTTAAATATGAAAGACCTCCGATGCAATAAGTCTAATCACAAATCGCAAATCGGGAGGAAAACTGAATACATCCTTGTGCACTCATTTTAAAAGTTGCGATGCGATAACTCATCGCCGATTGCTCATCGCTATCACTTTCATTAGTCGTCGATTCTTTATCGCTTTTCGCTCTTCGCTCAACACCGATTATTATATCCATCGCATTGCCAATATCGCAATCACTTCATCATTTTTCATGGTCATGTCACTATTCTGAATCTGTGATGCACAATGTGCAAATGCGCAAATACAAATTGCCAGATATGGTGTACAATGTGTAATTTGTAACATGACTATCCCCGATCCTAAATATAACATTTCTTCAATGATATGATCGCTCCATCTCATCGCACATATTATTTTCGTATGATCTCATATCGGCAATTTGCTACTGCAACCCCCGATTTGATAAACTCCAATGCATACCTCTACATGCTATACACATCATCTGATGAGGTGTTGTGTTAATTTAAAGCAATCTTGGGTAATCGTTATGATACTAAAGTGATTGATGAAAAAATTGCAGCATATTCAAATCATTTTGATTTCTCATATATCTCAATTTTAAATAATTCCATAATTAAATATGAAATTCAAGACCTCTCTATTTTAAATTTCATTATCTTAAATTTGGTCTTAAAACTGAGCAATTTATAAAATCATGGAATTTGTATAAAACTTATAATATTTTGAGAAAATTCATCACTGCAAATTCTTAATCTCATTTCTGATGCATTTGTTTTAATTTCAATTCCCTTGAACACAAAGCATTCCATTTTCACATTTTACTGCCTTCTTTAGTTTAAATAAAATAAATAATGATTTTGGGTTATAGGATTTTGGTTAGTTTGTCTTCTTCATATTTTTTAATGTTAACTAAAAGAAGAAGTCAGCTAGTATTGGAGAAATTGATACCTTCAGGTAAGATCAAGTGCAATTATCCGATGGTAAGATTCATGTACCCACTTTCATTAATTTTCATTTCATTACTTTAGTTTCAGTTTTGTTTTTATGTTGATATTTAAATCTGTTTTACAGCTCTTCATTAAAGCTTTCAATCATCTGCCAAATCATATTTTGGAAGCCCTATGCTCTTTTCCTGGTTTTATTTCAAGAAGCAGTGATAGTCTTCACTGAAACAACTATACTAGGAAGTTTCCGAAACTTTAATCTGTTTCTTAAAAGCATTCATTTTATTAGAAAATAATTAATATAATGCTTTGAAAATGAGAAGAATGACATTAGACATAAATTTTTCATTATGGCTGAATTTTATCATCACTGCTATCTAAAAAGCCTAAAACATTTACAACCTTGCAAGATATAATTTATCTGAATCTCGACATAAGAAGGAATGATTACATGATTATTTTCTTTTAATTCATGTTTTTGAGACATTGGTATAAACATTCTTGTTAGAGTTTGTATTTCAAAACTTAGATTTTCCTTTCCACTTTTAAATTTCTTCATTTTTATTTTTGTTGATTTCTTTTTTCACTTTAGCTTAAGAATTCTTTTCATTTGGTTTTCAGTTTTGATTTTGGTGACTTTGCCATGATTTATATGGAAGGCCTTCTTGTTACCTAACAATGGTTTGCATACATAGGAAAAATTGTTAATAATTTCCTATTAGCTTTTTCTTAAATCTCTTAGCAAAATTTGTTTTTCTTATTATAAAGGTAGACATACTTAAGGAAGAGATTACAAAACAAGAGAAGTTGATGAAGTATCATGAAATCTGAGAAATTTCTTTTTCAACAAAATTGTAATTATGTTGAGATTTCAATATTTTATTAAGATCTTTCAAAATTCTATTATCAGTAAAGAAAAGTTATTTTTAACTAAGTAGAGACACTTTATAGCAAAGCACTTTTAACTCTGAAATTGTCATTCTGAACTCTTAAGGAGTTAATGATTCTCCTTATTTAAAAGAGTTTTACTTTTATAAAGTGTAACCCAAAAATTTATTTAAAATTTAAAAGATAAGAGGTCTCATCACGAGCCTGCTTACCATGATCATAGGGGAAAAATAGACTGACATTACCAACACTGCTAAACAAACTAGGGTAATGGCTTATGATTGTAAACAATTATAAGACAATGGGTCTCATCACGAGCGAGCTTGTTCAATCCAATTATAACCAGTGAATGGCATTCTCAACTATCTGGCAACCAAACCAGGACAATGGCTTTTAAGAATTAAAAAAAATAATAAAATAATAATAATAATAAAATAAAAAACAAAAAATAATAATATATAAATGGATTTATCTCTAGTTCGATAATTCTTAAATAGATGGGATACTGAATCATTCATGATTAAAAGGTAACCCTATCGAGACTATAGATGTTTGCAGGCAGCAGTGGCTCTACCTGTGACAAATGAATACATTTTAAAAGCTAAGCTGTAAAGTGACCCATGCTTTATCCCTACAACTAATTAAGGACTGATATAGAGTTATGAAATGTTTTATATATGAGGAATTTTAAGAAAATTACAGTAATATGATTTTTGTTTTTATTCAGACTAAAACTTAGTCAAGCATTCCAAAAATAATTTTCTTTTCTTTAATTATTTTTACTTTAATTTTGAGAAAATATCATTCATATCAAACAGAGATAACTGTTTCTTCCAGTGAATCGCCAATTGTTGTACGGTAAAACAACCCTCCATTTTTAACTTGTTCATTTCAAATAATGGGGACCCTTTCTATAAAATTTTGGCTAAATGCCTTTTAAGATTTTTATTAAGTTAATTACCTCACGATTTTATTGATTTTTCATTTTATTTAGATTTTTGTTTTGATTGTTTGGTTGAAATTGATTTTTTATAAGCTTCATGTTGACACTTGTTTCATCTTATTTGGTCAACCGGTTTTTAAACGACACTCCTTTGAAGTCTAATCAATTATGTCGCCTGGATTAAAAAATGCGTAAAATGTACAATATTCCATTTTTTTAATTAAATTAGTTTAATAATGCAATTAGTTTAAATATTAACCCCTAGTTAGTTATTACTAACAATTTTTATTTTTACTTATATAGCCAAATCATAAAGCATCGGGATTTCAGTCATTTATTCCAATTTTCCAATTTTCAAATAAATTACTAATCTCGAAAAAATCTAAAATGTCAAAGTGGCTGTAGTTTAGATATGAAAAATTCATGACTTAACATCATTAAAATAAAACAGAAAAAACAAAAAAAAAAAAACTAAAATTCAATATTCAATTTTAAATAATTAAATTAATTATTATATTAAATATACTTAATTTAATTAAATTTAAATTTTATATAAAAAATACATATATAAAAAATAAAATAAAACTTAATCGGAACATCGCATCAGGAAAATTCAATAAGCACATCTTTTTAGAAGCCTCGATGGCCTTCACCTCCGATGCGATGAAGTATAAACTCATTTGCTTTATTGCGATGCGATGAGTTTGTTATATGCGATGCGATTAGACTCATTTGTATTTATGTGATGCGATGAACTCATGTCTTATCCCCGATGCGATGAGTTCATTTGATTTTATGCGATGCGATGAGTTTTTTATATGCGATGCGATTAGACTCATTTGTATTTATGCTATGCGATGAACTCATGTCCTATCTCCGATGTGATGAGTTATTTAAGTTTATGGTAAGTAGTATTAACGATTGTGGAGTTTTAGTTTTGAAGCCATAGTTTCAATTTAATGTAATGTATGTTAGTTTTGAATAGGTATAACATTAGTTTGAGTTAAGTTAGTATAGTTTTAAAGTAGGTGTAGTGTTATTGTAAGTTAGTAATATATTAGTTTTTAGGTTAGTTTAAGTAGTAGGATGGCAGGTTAGTTTTAATATTAAGTTCGTATATGTTAAAGTTAGTATTAAGATAAGTAGTGTTAGTTGTTAGTGATATGTTAGTTTTAAATTAATATAATGTTAATTTAGTTTTAGTTTAATAATTAATTTAATATTTAAATATTTAAAATATAGCTAATTTAATTAAATTAATTATCAATTTAGATTAATTTATTAATTATATTTGTTAGTTAGATTAATATTCATTAATAAATAGGTTATTAAATAATTAGTTTAATATATAATTAAAAATTAAATTAGAATTAATTATTAGTTAATTGTAGGCTAATTTAGGATTAATTTTTAATCAAAATTTTGATTTTTTTTAGCCCAGCAACAGAATTTTTAGATTTATATCAGATTTGACTTATCAACTTTGGAGACTCATAGATTGAGTTTTACTTGGCCAAATGAGGCCCAGGACAGCTCATTGGAAAGAAAAAATCAAGGAGAACATTTCTGAAAAGGTTTCACTAACATATTTGTCCATTTATTGGGTCAAAAATCAGGTAGAAGATCAAGCTCCGAATTTCTAAAATAAAATCATTTTCTGAGTTTTGTTTTCTTCATTCTCATTTGCCCAAGCTTCTTCTAATTGAAGATTTATGCATCAATAATATCCTTGGTTAATTAAAATCATTATGAGTATCAATAAGAAGCTCAAATTTCCTTTTTAATTATTTATTTAAATAGAATTTGATTGGATTTGTTTTAATGTTAGAGATAATATTATGATTTTATTGTTGCATCTTAATTCATTTTAATTTCTTTTTTGCAGGAAAAACAATAGAAGGGATATGGAGAAAAATATCTCAATCAATGAGAAAGCTCCAACAATTAAAGATTGGAATTTTTGAGCAAATAAAATTGGATTGGGTAGATTTTTCTTCAACAAACTCTCTTCTCAAAATACTTTTGGAAAGATTATAAATTGCAGATTACAAAATGTAAATGAGACTGCTCTCCTCTGTAATTCTAGACTTCTAAAATCATTTCTGTAATAGGAATTTAGAGTTGTATATGGGGAGGAGAGAAAATTTCAGATCTGAACAATATTGAGGGTTTTTTCTTTATATCTTGAATTATTCATGATAGGTAGAGTTTGCATTTCTACAGCTCTAGTTTTGAAAGAAGAAATTCAAGTAATGTAGAGTACTAGAGACCAGGATCAAAGAAGTAGATTCAATTATCTGATATTTTTGGCATTTCTGTATCAAATATCAGTTTCATTTTTATGTTAATAAAATTTTTGTTTCATTTTATTCATGTTTATGCATTTTTGTTGATATGGATAATTTGTCTCAAATTGTTATGCATCATTTCTCTTATGAATTAAACTCTTATTTCTGAGTAACTATTTACTTAGAAATCTGTCTTATAAAACTGATTTATTAAATAATAATGTGTTGCAAATTTCTTCCACATGTTATTGTTTAATTATTAGCTTGACTGATTTGATAATCGATATTATTTTTGTGAATTTCTTCCAGAGTGTTGTTGATTTATTATTTCAGTTAAATGGTCTCAATATGATGTGTTTTGGTATTCACAAATGTGAGCTAAATTGAATTTCTTCGTTAGCTTGACATTAATTTAAAGCTAGACATATTTTAATCCTCATTATTTAATTATCTTACTCTTAGTTGGGTTAGATCTATATCTACCTAATTGAGATAGGATTTAGATTAGTTTCTTTTTCTTGCATTATAGAATAAGTTTGCATTTAGATTAAGTTCTACATTCTTTTTAAGTCCTCTTCTTCAAAGAGGAAAAATATTAGTTGTGGTTAAGCTGAACTTAAATCATCTTAAGGGTCATTCTTTTGCCCGATCAACAAGAAGAAGTGATCTGATATCCCTGTCTATTGGTAGTTAAAGATACATTGTAAACCAATTGCGATAGGGAAAAGGTACCTGTACCTAGTTAAACTAGTCGGAGCCACTATCATAAACGGAAAATGAGCTATATTAAGGTCTGGACCAGGTGGTTATCCGCCAATGTTGTCGCAATGATTTTTGAGGCTTCAACAGGAGGTCCAAGGAGGGATTTCAATGGTATTTAGCTATTTTGACCTGAAAAATACTTTTCGACTAGCAGAGGTGGAAAAAGAAAAATTTAAAGAGCAGAAATGGGCACACTACGAAATCTTGCTACGAAACTGCTTAAAGATGCTCCGTTTTGTAGCAAGGTATTTTTAAAGGGTTTTTGAAGGTTTGAAAGGTACATGGAAGACCAACCAGTCACCTGGAGGAATCCAAAATATAGTGGGCCATCTCAGCGTACATTCATTACGTGGCATGTGTGTCATTCATACAAATCTAGCATGAAGAAAAAAATTCTTTAATGTTAATCCTTCCTAGAAAGTAGGACAATTGTTGCTAAATTATTGGGGCGTACATTCATGTCTTGATCATGGAGAATTCCATTTGAGCATCTTATCTCTATCTATGTAATTTTCCCACTATTATAGATGTGGAGGAAATAAATGTAATTGGAGTCCTATTAGGAGAGTAACTCTTAAATGATTAGGTGTCTTTCTATGTTCCATAAATATATTTTTTAGTTGTGATAAAGTGTAAAAGTCAGGGTTCGATGATCTAGTCAGCTGGGCAGATCCTATGTAATGTAAAAATATTCTATCTATAGAAATAATATTGAATAAGAAAGGATTGGAGAATGATTTGACACATCTACTATGTAAATTTTTCATATTAGTAATAGACAGACAATGACTTTTTCTTGGTTCACTTGAGATTCTTGGTATATTTCTGAGTTTATTGTTTCTTTTATATCTTTCCTCCAATAGTTTTGATGTTAAATTACTCAGAATTCATGTCATACATGCTATGACTTCCTTTTAGTATTGAGTTACTAATTATTCCCATGTGTTAGTGTTGTTCTATCATTGAAATAGAAAAATCCTCAGTTTCCATAAGTAAGAATGCTTGTCATTGAATTCCTTTTACTGACTCCATTAGCCCAATGGTAGTTGAATCTTTCTCATTTTTCACTTGAAATCAAATAAACTAATACACTCATAGAGTTAGCCATCTGTTTTATGACCTAATTGAGTAAATCCTTTGATAATTTGAGAGAGCCCTCTCAGGTTGAAGAGGCTAATTCTTAGTCAAAAATTGGTTTGAAAGAGTTACTCTAAGTTGTTTGGTGGAGCAGCCCATCAGTACTAGTTTAGAGATAACATGAGAAATGAACCTCCATACCATGAAGGGGGTATCCTATCCTATACTTTATACATCATGCTCTTATCATTGAGCCTCGATTAGTTAATAAAACAAAAATCATTAAAGGAAAAAGGCATATAAATAAGGGTGGAAAAATCAAGGTTGGGGTATCTCATGCAACATGATTGCTCCCTCCTATACATTATATACCCAAGTGTGGGCTTACCTTTACTAGCTACCCTTGTATCTCGACATGTGGCCCAATATTTCCACTTTCATTCCCTACTCCATTCATCTCTTTATCACATGCCACCACCATTTGAAGGATTTACCTTGGACATACTATCCCCTTTAAAGGTAGAAACCACCTAATCGGGTAGTTGGTTAACCCCCTTTAGAGCTTGTATACATTACCACATGCCAAAGCCCACTATGGAAGGGCATGAAATTATTAAGTACCCACCTATTTTCCATGGTTTTTAAGCTCTTTAACTCAATTTCCTTGAATAACTTGTTGTAGTGGAAGGCTAGGGGATGCATTGTATATTATGCAGGATTGCAAATGGTCTCCATTTTAGGTTTGGTATCCCTATACAATGTCCTAAAAATCCATAGGGATACATTGGAACATATAGGGTGTGTGTAGAAATCCATGGGCCTCGACAGCAGTAGAAAAAATTCTATGAATCCCCAGAGGTGTTCAGATATTTCTTGATATTCCCTTATTGGACGAGGAAGATGCACTTGGTTCACCATGCCCAACTGACCCCACAGTTGTACCATGCACTTGGAAGATGACCCAAGACTTATATGTTGATGTGGAATCACTTAAAAAATCATATGAGCCCTTAAATATGGTCTACATGCATCTTCTATCTACTTGGAGACCCATGAGGTTACTTGTGTGCCCCCACACCCATTGGGAGAACCACAAGTTATTATTTGGAGAATAAGGGGACAACCCATTTTCCACTACTTTTGGGAGTCCTATTAATCCTTATTACACTTATGGATTTCATTAGGCTTCTTATAAAGCCCTATACATGTATTATATATCATTCGACCTCTTGATATTCTTATTCTTTTTTTTATGAGCTAGTTTGGTGGGATTGCCACCAAAAGTTAGTTATTTTGCACATTATTTTATTCTAGGGGCTAATGTAGGAATAATTGTATAAATAGAACTAATTATAAGTGTATAAATACAAGTGATGTGGATTTGATTCTAGCATCATCACTTGGATTGGACTTGTATCTCTTTAGAGAACTTTGCTATTCTTCTTGGAGGATGAATTTTTGGAGCATGGAATGAATTATGTTTAGATTATTTTCTCTTGTCTTGGAGCTTCTTGATTGGAAAAGTTTTGATGGTTGGATAAAATCTTAATACATGGATGTGTAATTTAATGCTATTATTTCTTTCTAATTTTGCCACATACATTGTTGTTGGGATTTCGCTATACTAGGGCTAATTACTGCATCCATTTATGCAAAATTGTGGAAATTTTGTTTCTAGATAGTTATGCTTCATGTATGGGCCATGTATTATGAATGAATGTTCCTAGATATGATTCTTAAATGAAATTCATCTTGATAAGCCATGTATTTTTTAAAAGGAAGTATAAATCTCTTGAAGCTGCTTTTGTTGCTGCCCTAATGCCATGCAAAGTTGTCTTTGAGGCCTTCTTGACATAGAAAATTCAATATCCATAGTCATAATTGATCTTGACTCTAAATCTTCCAAAGGATTTGGCATTGGTACACCATAAAGGTGATCAAATTAAAGCTTATTTATTTCACCTTCCCCTCTTTTCTAGGACTAGCCTACATAGGTCACCTAGGGCATCAATTATATCACAATATAGCCATCCAAACACTTCGATTTTTGTTCCAAAACTACACTGGTGTGTCCTCAAGAATCTGTCCAAATTTCATGAGATTCCGATGGTGGGATCTTGAGATATCTCATTCCCTAGAGAGAAGACCAATTATTGTCCTTGGTTTCCTTAGGCTATAAATCTCACTAGGATCATTGCATCACCTTTCATTGAAATTTAATTCTTTGATCCCATTATAATCCCTGATTAGGTCAATTATATCATTGGTTTCTAAGCCCTACCCACCTTGACCTAACCCCCGGTCCATTTGGTCTTGTCTGGTCCCATCCACTATTTAGGTTAATTCTTCAAAGATCACTTGGAATCCAAGCCTTCACAAGAATTTTAGGGTTTTAGAACCTCCATTTAAAGATAAATACCCTAAACCTAAACCCTGAAATTATCCTTAAGAGCCTTTTACCTTTCCTTCCAAAGCAAGCAAGTTATACATTTGAGAATCTCTTGTGAATAGGCCCCCGGGATTACCCCTCACCCTATCATTGACATATTCATTTCATGATCATTATTATATTGGGTCTCTTCCCATCGGTGAAATTCCATAAATATTAGGGAGAAATGAACGAGGTGACAAAGTAATATTTATCCATTGTTTCCTTTGATATGATAGTAGCCCTCCAAGGATCCCCTTTCAGGACCTCTTCTAGTTTGAGTGGTAAATAGGACCAATTCCCAAACACTATTATTTACAATGGATTCATACTCTTCCACCATTACATCAACCCATACAGGTTGCTCTACTACTTACTCAAAATAGGATGGCTCATTTTCTATAAGCTCAGTCATTAGAGCCATCTAGCTAGTGTACCGATGAGGTGACCTTCTCTACCTACACAAATTTAAAGGAACTCCCACATTCTCCCTCGCATCCTGCACAAGTCTATCAGCTTCCCTGGTCCTTTTTATTCCTTCTATAGATGGTTCTGGTTGAGTTGATGTATCCTCTCTTTTATCCTAAATTTTTGGCCGCTCCACAATTTCATGAGGCTCCTCCTTTGGAGCTAAAATATCCTCTTCTCATGGGATTTGAAGCTCCCTCTCAGGTGAGAATCACATTACTTTCTCCTCATAAAATTTTAAATCCATTCACACAAATTCCATTCTAATGGATGATAGGTACACAAGGTAGTTGTGAGGAGTTTTTGTGTAATCCAAAAATACTCCAAAATTTTCTGTTGGCTCAAGCTTCTTCCCTTTTTATTTGCAAACATGGCAGTAAACAAAGTCTTCAAAAATCCCGATGTGTGAAAAAATCGACTTTCTCCCCAAGAAAGCCTCATCTGGTTTAACCATGCCCAATATATGATGAGGAATCTAGTTCTACAAATAGACTACTATGTTGCATGCCTCTATACACAAATACAGTGGTAGCACTTTGTCATGAAACATATCCCTCACAACTCCCACAATGCTATGATTATTTCTCTCAACCACCTCATTCTGTTGTGGGTTTTGGGGTGCTGTTAGCTCTTGTCAATGCCTTATTTCACACAAAATACTTTCAATTCATTTGACACATACTCGCCTCCATTATCGCTCCTAAGAGCCTTCACCTTTTTTTTTTGGTTTCTTTCTCAACTGGTGCCTTGAATTATATGAACTTGGATATTGTCTCATATTTCTTCACATGAAGAATATCCAACACTTCCATGAGAAGTCATCAATAAAAATGACAAAATATTTGTGTTTGGTAGTGGAAGTTGTCAAGAAATTTCCACAAACATCATAGTGGATCCTTTCCAAGTCTGCATGTGCTTTTCTATCCCAATCATGGAATGTAGATTTTGTGTACTTCCCCAAGGTAAAAAAATTTCATACATCCTGCTTCTCAAGTGCTCTTTTAGGGAGGCCAGTGTTTATTTTTTGCATAATATTCAAGAAGCCATGATGCAAATGGCCAATTTTTTTGTGCAAAATTTTATTGACATTGCGACCCTGCACTTTCTTCGCCTTACTGCTTAATGCAACACAATATTTCACATCTAGCTTATACAGGTTATTCACACAAACCTCGATCTGCTTCACCTGTCCCATGGCTATGTGTCTCGGGATTGATTTTATTTTGTTTAACATCACATCATAACCATGGTCTTCCAAAAATGCAACAGAGATGAGATTTTTCTTTAGGCTTGGAACAAACATGACATCCTTCAGTCTGAGAGGGGATCTCGGCTCCCTCTGAAAGGTTACTATACCAACCTCGGTCACGCTGTACTTTCTGTTGTCCCCCAAATCATTATGCATCTACAAATATTTCTCCTCCAAGTCACTGAAAAATCTCTACACCATGTCACGTGGAACGATGCCCCGAGTCCAAGTACCACATGCTCCCCATCGCTATGCTTTCCATGCATGCAATAAGGGTAAATTCAAGATTGAACTGTGATCCAAAAGATTCACCTATTACTCCTTTTGAGGTCTTCTTGCTCAAATTTTTGTGTGGACACTTTGTGGCATAGTTCCCGAATTCATGACAATTGAAGTATTTAATTTTTGAAAAATATTTCTTCTTACCCCCTTGGATGGATTTTAGTTTGGTTTGATATTTCTTCCCTTTTCCCTTCTCTCCCTTTACAATTAATGCAATTTTTTCTTCATCCTTCCCCTTTTATGAAGTCCCATCTCTGGTATTTCACCTTATTTCCTACTGTACCAAATCATACCATAAGCATTCCAAATTTGGTAGTTTTTCTCTCTTGTTCACCGAATCTTAGTAGCTATGACAACACTTGGGAAGGTCTAGAAGGGTTAGGCTTACCAAGTAATCTTATGCAACATAACATAAACACCGCCAAGTTCATCATGAACTTGTGTGAACCTTATCATATACTGTAGAACAATGTCATTCTTATGCATCTTGATATTTCGAAGTTTATCCTTGAGCACAAGATTCCTATGGTCACTACTATTCTTGAATAATTCTATCAGTGCTTTCCACATTGCAAAAGGAGTTTCTTTCCCATGTATATTTCAGATAATGTGATCTCACATTCCCTCCAATATTATTCTCCTTTCCTTGGCTACATATTTCTTCCACTGAACAAGGTTTTGGGCATTAGATGCCTATGGTTTTGTAACATATGTCTTGATGTATTATAGAAATCCATTGTCATCCAATACAACCTCCATGGTATCCTTCCATGCGCTGAAATTAGATCTACCTTCTAAGGCATACTCTAGCCTCAACCCATTGAAGGTCATCTTCCCAAGTCTGTAGAGATCCTACTATGCTGAACTTCAAATTTGAGCCTCTTGAGAAAAAACTTCAAAATTCCTGCTCTAATGTGAATCCTTCTCTGATACCATGTAGAAGTTATGATGTAGATTTGCAACTACTCATGAAATTTTAATCAAAATCACAAGACAAAAACCTACTCTACTGCTTCGCGCAATTCAATTCACAATTTAGAACATTAATCACAAACATGCAATGAGAAATAAAAGACATACACACAACAATTTTTAGGGGAAAGAAGTCTGCTATAAACTCCTTTTCCTGCTTGCATTAATTTGATGAATAGAGATTCATTACAATTGCTAGATCAATTTTAGCTCAACCTCCAAGTGAATAACCTATCCCTTTTCTCACTGAGAAGCTATGACCTATACTTAGTTAATTTATTCCTTTGCTTGAGCCCCTATTTCCTTGTGAAAATTCTTGATAAATAAGGCCCCTATTATTTAGGAAATTCTTCCAAAATGATTGCGCAATTGCCAAGGTTGATCATATGACTACATGCAACACGTGTACACTCAAGACTAGTCTACAACATATGTTACATTGCCTTGGATCTCCAACACAGCTAGGGAACTTGAATTATCTACATGAACTAGCTATTTTGGCTTGATTGATTAGTTAACTAGATGATCACTAAGTTAGACTAAAGTCCCACAGCCCAACTGACCTTCCACTAGTTCCTCTGACAATTAGAACTAGTTTAACTGAAAATAACTTGAAATGACTGACCTTGATTGCTACAAATTAGAAATCGCACATGCTTAACTGAACTCTAACTCCTCTAACTAGAATTTACTGAGCTAACTGAGTGACAAGAGCCATGTCACACAAGTTAACTGCATCCAAGTTGTCTAATGATGTGGAAATTCAGATTTTATCAATTTGACCAAGGAAAAATCAAATTGAGAATTTATTGATGCATTTTTCAACAAAATGTGTTTTATAAAAGCAAAAATAAGAAAAGAAAAAATTATTAGCATTATTATTTTCACTAGTAAAAGGATGTTCTCATTCTCATAATATTTATTGAGTCAATACTTGTAATTGAGTCAAATTCCTATTTGGACTCCTTGTAAGAAAAGGAGAAAAATATTTTTATCTTGTATCAAAAACCAATTTATCCTTCACAAGTCCAAGTCAACCTACCCAAGGGACAAGCAAGTTGGTTGAGTTTTTGTGGAAATTTTGTTGAATTTTTGAGGCAATATATGTGAGCTTCTTGAGGAAAGGTATGTGAGCTTATGTGGAAAGATACATGAGCTTCCTCTGGAAAGATACACAAGATTCTTGTGGAAATATATGCTAAATTTTTTGTCGCATATAATATGAAAATAATGTAAGTTCTCTAGGATACAAATATGTGAGCTCATGAAGCTAGAAGTCTGTGAAGATATGTGAACTAATGAGGCTATTCCTATGATGATTGAAAATCTAAAATAAGGACTATAATGACTGTGATATGCGAGCTACAAGAGGACTATGAGTTCTATGAAATACAAGATATAGTAGGGGCAAGTATCTCTATGGGAAAAAGAAAGGAGGGCTAACTTTGGGCACCTGTGGAGGTCTTTGTCTTGGTTTTGGGTCTTGGATTTATCACTTTGATCTAATTCTATAAGAAGAGAAGTTGGTTGGGTTTTACCTGGCTTGGAGCCTATATCTTGTGTCCTTTGTCTTTTGTGATCTTCATGTTAAATGTTTTGGTAATTAATTAATGAAATAATAAAACATAATAATAAAAGAAGGCAACAAATTCACGAGTAATTATCATGCAAAGAGAAATCAACCCTAATTTCATAAGCCTATTTTTTTCTCAAAAATTTGTGCATTTTTTTAAGGTAGAATCTTGATTATTTTGCGTGGGATTAAAAAGAGATGAAAGGAGTTCACCACTCTATATATACTCATCATATATACATTAAATAATAACACAAACATGTTTTCCAACCTCATAGAATAATGAACCCCGCAGTAAAGGGTAATGTAAAAGAGGAATTTCAAAAAATATTAGATGCAATTTTTATCTATCCAATCTCACTAAGTGAGTGGGTGTCACCTTTAGTAATACTACCTAATAAGAATAAAAAATGGAGAGTTTGAATTGATTACAAGAAACTTAATAATCCCACAAAGAAAGATCACTTTCATTTACCTTTTATTGACCAATTTTTGGACTCTCTTGCAAGAATTAAGTTCTTTCAATTTCTATATGGATTTAGTGGTACAATTAGATTAAAATCAATCCTGAAGACCATGATAATACTACTTTCGCTTACCCATAGGGGACATTTTCCTATAGGCTCCTTTCATTCGACTTGTGTAATTCCTCTGCCACCTTCTAGAGGGTGGTATTGAGTATTTTTGCTAATGTTTTTCACGACTTAGTAGATATTTATATGGGTGACATCACAACTTATGGATATTATTTCTAGGAAGCTCTCTCTAACCCGTGAAAGGTTTTGAATATATGCATAGAAATGTATCTCTCCTTAAGCCCTAAAAGTGCCAATTTTTTATGAATGCACAAATTTTTCTAGGCCACTTTCCTCTCCAAGGATGGAATTAAGGTTGATCCTAATAAAATTGCAATTATTAGAAAATTTCATGCCCCAAAAAGACAAAAAGGTGTTAGGATATTTTTAGTACTGGGTGGATAATCTAGGATATTTATTAAATATTTCAGTAAATTTGATTCACCTTTGATTGGTTTACTAACAAAAGACTCAAATTTCTGTTGGAAAGACCTTTTTCAAAAGGCATTTAAAGAGCTTAAAGAAAAAATGACAACTACACCAGTTCTCAAGGGCCCAAATTAGGCCTTTCTGTTCCACATTCACATAGATGCATTAGAAAAAGAAGTGGGGGAAGAATTAGGGAAACTAGAAGGTAAATTTCCTTATGCTATATATTTTATTAGTAAAAAAGTGTCCAAAGATGAACTCAAATACATAGTCACTGAAACATAACTTTTTTCTATTGTGCATTCTTTGAATAAATTCAGACATTACATTACTAGGTATCAAGTTTTTGTGCACACTGATCATGTAGCCATGAAGTACTTGATGAATAAAATTGATGTTAATGCTCAAATAATTAGATGGTTATTAATGTTACAACAATTTTATCTAATCATTGTTGATAAGACAGGGAAGGAAAATGTTGTTGCATATTTCTTATCTAGACTAACCCTGTCTTTAGAGAATGAAGATATGGAAAATGACTAGCTTCCAGATGGGCACCCATTCACCATATCATTGTTGTATCCTTTTTTTGTTTATATAAATTTTTTTTTGGTTGTTGGATAGTTTCCCCCTAACTTGTCTTCAAAGTAAAAGAGAAAAAATGTCAGGAAAAGTGATCCTTATACGTAGATTGGGGGTAGCCTCTTCATATTGGGGCTTGATCAAATCCTAATGAGATGTGTAAGAGAATATGAATACTATGACATCTTCTTATCATTTCATGATGGATCTTGTGGGGGCCATTTTTTTGCTAATAGGACAACATACAAGTTTCTCCAGGAAAGCTACTACTAGCTTACTCTTCATCAAGATACCTAGAGCTACATTGTGCAATGTGATGAGTGCTAGAGGATGGGGTAACATACTCAGAGTGATGAGATTCCCTTATAACCTCAAATTACTTTTGAGCCATTTGAGAAGTGAGGCTTGGACTTCATTGGACCTATTGACCTCACATATGGACAAAAGAAGTATATCACCATGTGCATAGATTATCTAACCATGTGGGTTGAATTAAAAGTAGTTAAGGTAGAAACAGAACAAAAAGTAGCATAGTTCTTAAGGGATTTTTTATTTTTTTTTAATATAAATTTGGTTTCCTAAGGGAACTAGTGACACATCAAGGTGCTCAATTCACTTCCAATATGATAGAGGGGATAATGAGGCATCATCATATGAAACATAGAAGATCCACCCCATATAACCCTCAAGAAAATGGGAAAGTAGATGTGACAAATAGAGAACTTGAAGAAATGTTGTCTAAGGTTGTTAGCAACAACAAGAAGTATTAGGTATAAAGGCTTGTTGATGCCACTTGATCCTACAACACTACTTGGAATAAAACCATTGGATTCACACCCTATGAGTTGGTATATGGTAAGAAAGCCCTATTTTCCATTGAATTTGAGAAAAATACACTAAGGATGATAGTACAAATTGATTTGGACATAAAAAAATCTTAGGAAGAGATATTGTAGCAGTTAAAATCTCTTGATGAACTCAGGCTGCATGTCCTTATGCACATTGAAGTGGTTCAATTAGAAAGGAATTTTTTGCATGACAAGCGCATCAAGGCTAGGACCTTCTAGGAGGGTTATTGGGCCCTTTTGTATGATTCTAGGTTCAAATATTTCAAAGGAAAACTCATGACCAGATGGAAGGATTGTTACCTGCTGGAGAAATTCCATGGTAATGGATTAGTTCATATTAGGACAATTGATGAAGAACACATCCTGCTTCTAGTGAATGGATACCGATTACAGTTTTATAAGAATCCCCTCTCAAGGGATGAGTTTACAAATTCAATAAGTAGATATATGGATGTGATTGACAACATCATAGCTCTAAATCCATTCATCCCCTGATCAAGAAAGAAAAAAGAAGAAAAAAATAGAAAAAGGAGAAAAAACCCCAGGTGAAAACCTCCTTTGAGGCACTTGAGGTAGGCTCATAGGTTGAAAACCTCCATTAGGTAGCAAATTTTCCTGAAGAAAGGAAAAAATAAAAAATAAATAAAAAGATACATAGGGGAAATCCTCCCTTGAGGAACCTAGGGTAGACCTGCTTAAACTAAAAGCCTCATTGAGGTAGCTTGTAGGCCTCTGAATAAAAAAAAAAAAAATGAAAATAAAAAACAAGAAGTAAAAGAAAAAATAAAGACACAAAAATTCACCTCTGTTTTGTCTATTCTAATGCAAGAGAATTCTAGAAGTAGTTAATAAGATCAACCAATAGTCCAAGAAATCACCTTCAAAACCTTCAAAAATATTCTTTGAATCCATCTCACTCATTCCCAAACTCTTTCTAAGACTATCTTTTACAATTCCCTTCTATCCATTTTTATCATTGTCTTGAACTGCTACATAATAGAGTTGTATTGCTACATGAAACCACCGAGCAGAGAAAGAGGGTGCCAAGTTGAATTTTTTCCATATGTGCGCAAGGGAGAAGTTCTCTCAAATCCCCTAACACCTATACATTCAATTATATTTCATTTTTCTCATCCCTATTTCACTCATCACGCACAACAATCCAACCTTCCACCTCTTTTTCACTAATCGCCAACATAGAATACCTCTCCATCACTCTAAGTAGGCTCCTCTTAAATTATAAGAATTTTTTAAGGGTGAAACTAGAGGAAATTATGATCCCGAGGAGGTTATGTGTTTGCTACAAGAAAACAAGAAGTCTTTTAGCAGTCCTTAGAAGCCCTACAAGCCCAAATTTGTAGCATCAATAAAAGGAGCTTTGAAGACCACCATATTATGGGAACTCAGAAAATAGGCCTGGGTAGCTATAACATCTCCTATAGGTTGCTACATGATCCTCAATCAAAAAAAATAAAAAAAACCAAGTCACCCATAGAAACAATACTCTAACCATCTAAAGGAGAGTAGTAGCACTAGCAATAAAAACTCCAAAACACCTCAAAAATTAATAAGCGAAATATTGAAGCCTCTAGAAATCATCATAAGAAACTTAAAAATAATAAAAGGTGGCTTCAATAGTAACATCAACAACCTAAATATCACCTGCAAAAACTGTTTTTGCTACGGCAAACACCCTCCAATATTTTTCCTACATTAGAATTTTGGAGCCTACCTCTGATCCCATGATTTGTCACCCCAAGTTTTTCACGACCACCTCATGATTGGTTGATGTTTTTATGAGTGTAAAAGAAACTTTCTAACACATTATAAACATTTAATAAATTCACGAGCGCACTTTTTTTGGTAGGCCTAAAATTCAATTCCCTCCCTTGTAAAGAGACATTGAAAAATTCTCTAGAACAATGCTTGCACAATCCCTTGAAGTAGTGCATTGTGCAATCCCTGCTAACAATGTCCACCCATTATTTAGAGATATTGCATTGAAAAATACTCCTAGATAGTGCACCATGCAATCCATGCTGACAACCAATGCACAACTTCAGTCGACAGATTCTTTCATTCTTAGTCGCAATTGTACCATCACTCGGGTGAGTTTTCTCAACTGTTGCTTTTGTGCGCTTTCACTTTCACAAGTGTCATTTTCACTTTTTTGAGTGTTGTTTTTTCTTGCCTCCACTTTAAATAGTGTCACTTTTACATTATCTTTTATGTATCATGTGTCTCTTTCACTTTCTTTAGCTTTTTAAAGTTTCATTTTCACTTTTCTTACAATCGCAAGTGTCACTTTTGATTATTTTCACACCTGCATGTGTTACTCTTTGGTGCATCACTAGAGGCATCCATAGTGCACTCTTTTGCATTAACTGATCACATATATCATAATAATATGTGCTAGACACTCTCCCATAGCTTAGCACACTTTTTGGTTGTAGTTGACAAGGACTGTTGTAACTTCTATTTTAAGTGTTACAAATATATGATTACAATAAACATGTTCAAGTAACTCATCTTGGCTATGTCACCACACCTACAACTATGCACTATCGGGCAAGTGATATTGAAGAAAATTGTTTTTTTATCACATAACCATACTTATTAAAGTTTAACACTTTTGAATTTATGTGGTGCTCTCTTCAACGAGACTTTCATATTGAACCTACAAATCACATTAACAAAGTTTAATCTTAATGATCAAAGAGCGATAACACCTAATAGTTGGGTGATAAGAAGAAAATATGTGATACTCAATAAAGTTTGACACTTTTTAATTTATGTGGTGTTCTCTTCAATGAGACTTTGATATGGAACCTACAAATCACATTAACAAAGTTTAATCTAGATGATCAAAGAGCAATAGAACCAAATAATTGGGTGATAAGAAGAAAATATGTGATAGTAGGGAAACTAAAAATTTTCAAGTTGCTAATATTTCCCATAAGAGTGAAAAACATATGATCACATCTAATTTAAATACTACCACTATTTGGAAGATATATTGGATATACACTTTAAATCCTTCAAATGGGTTCTCATTAAGTTTAGATGGTTCCAATTGTTGCTATAAGGTGATTAAAGGAATAATGGTCATGATAAAGGATATACCATGATTAATATTACTAGGTACGAGTCAACTCCATTGGATGTAGTTTACGATCAATTGGATACATAAGACTAGGACATATGGCATTAAGGTTAAAATAAGACATCTAAATTTTTGTTCTATTATGTATTTACAAATTATTTTTTTAAACTATAATAAAAAATATGTTATTTATTTCTAAATTTTAACATTAGTTTTTTCATAAGTAAAAATTAAACTAATAAGAGTCAAACCACAAATCCATTGATAGAGTCCTTCTTAGGGAGATACTAATATAATAAAAATATTTATTTTATAGTATTGTTAAAATTTAAAAAAATTATAAAATTTAACTAAATCATTACATTATTTTGAATTATTATTATTATTATTATTAAAAATAACTAATATATAAGTTAAACATATATACATTTAAAAAACCATGTAACTAGATTTTTATTCATAGAGATTCATGTCTATTTTATCATGGAGATTCTTAATCTGTAAATAGGTTTTGTTATAATATCATGGCTTATCAATACCGCCTATCCAAAAAACCATAATTCATTTCATATGACATTTTGTTTTAAATTAATCAATTTAATTAGAAGGAAAAAAACAGAATAACTACCTTGAAGATAAATCTCAATCTTTGATTTGTAAACACTAATAATAATATTACATAATATTATGTGGTGGTTAAATCCTTACCATCCACCTAATAATTATTGTGTCCAAAAGTGCTCTTGAGACTAGTATTGAAGAGATGTTATAATGTCCTATCCTATCCTATCCTGTTAAACATATTGAATAGGCAAAATTACATAAAATAAAAATAAAAGTAAATTAAAATTAAAAAATAAAATAAAATAGATAAATAAAATAAAATAAAATAAATAAATAAAATAAAATAAAATAATGAAATTGATAATTAATATAAAATTGAGGTAAATTAATCAATTTATTGTTGGTAGTATTTTGGATACAAGTTTTGAAAACCCATAAAATTCTTAACCCATGGTTTTTTCTAAGGTATTCTTCTCTAATGTAGCCTATTTTTTTGTTTTTGTAAGTTTAGTAGTACCTTTCATTTTTCTCTTTTTTCACTTTTTTTTTTTACTCCATCTTCATCAACATGTCCAAATACATCACCCCGATTGGAGAAGGGAATTGAATTTGTGATGAGTGCTATAACAGCCCACCTCATCACCATTTAACCAAGACCCCGCGGACTCTAATGTAGCCTATTTGAAAGCATAGAATTCTAGAATTCCATAAAATTGATTTTTTTACTTTGCTAATGAACTTTGCTTTGATATATTTTAAATTTATTTGAGTAGGGTGAAGTATGAAGTTTGTTTTAATATAGTTAACTCTTTTTTTTATGTAAGGTGAAGCATGAACTTTTGTTTTGATATACTTAACCTTTTTTTGTGTAAGGTGAAGCATGAAATTTACTTCGATGGGTGTTCATTAGTATGCCCAATATAGTATTATTGACTGTTAGTAAAACGTGATTAAGTCCATTAACATGTGAATGTGTGGATGAAAACTTTGGAAATAACATTATGGAGTGAAAAAGGATAATAAATAAACATAATGGCTACTGTCTATTGGTAAATCATCTCTAAATTATATCTAGCAACATTTTCATTTTATTGAACTGAATTTATATTTTATAAACTTTTCCATTGTTTAAATCTATTTGTAATATAGGATTTAGTTACAATCAAATTTTAATTTCAAATTTATATTTTATGAAATTTTGAAATTAAAATTAAAATCACAATAGAAGAAGTTAGATTAAATTAAATTCTTTTATCTTTATTCCAAATTAACATTTATTTAAATTTATAAATGTATTTTAAACTAATTTTGTTTTAATTATCTCACACGGCTTATAGTAGATGGTGATGGGGTGTATTGTTAAGTCACTCAGTAATGTGAAGGTCACCATTTCTGTGGGGAAATATCCAACCATGTTAAAGGTTGGTGTGGCGTAGGTCGGGTGCGATCATCGGGGTGATTTTGACTTAGATACCCCTGGGTCGCAATTTCTCAAGCCATATGTCAAACATGAAGAACTCAGATCACTTGAAAAAAAAAAACTTCGATTAAAATTAATAAAGTAATAAATAAATTTACATAACAATATATAGTGAAAAGGAATGATAAATAATGTTTGTTCCAAAAACATATGTAGCAACAATTTCATTTTCTTAATTTATTTTTTATAGAATTAAAATTGTAATAGGATAAATTAAATTATATATATATATATATATATATATATATATATATATATATATATATATATATAAAGTTTTCAAATTAACTTATATTTAAATTTATAGATATATTTTAATTTAAAACTAGTCTAGGCTCATTTTAACTCTAAATGTACCATGCATCTAGAGGTATATTTTTTCTCTAAAATAGGTTTGCATTTCAAGAGATTTGATCTCTCTGGGTGCTTGGTAGATACAACGTAAAAATGGATCTACGTTGGTTGATAAATAAATAAAAATTATGGAAGTCCTATTCCAAAGTACACACATGTAATAAAAGCCATCAAATAAAGAATGAATCTAAGTTAGTTGATAAAAAAATTAAAATTATGGAAGCCCTATTCCAAAGTACATACATGTAATAAAATCCATCAAATAAATAAAGAAAATAATAAGAGGATTATAACTCTATTTGGCATGTGACCATTTATAACCTTCGATATAAATCTCATGAATAAATATAATGGGTATATAAGATTTAGGATTTAGTTACCATAAAATTTTATTTTTATGAAATTTTGAAATTAAAATTAAAATCGCAATAAAAAAATTTAGATTAAATTAATTTATTTTATAATTATTCCAAATTAACATTTATTTAAATTTATAAATGTATTTTAAATTAATTTTTTATTATTAGCCTATAAGGCTTAGAATAGACAGTGATAGGGTGTATTGTTAAGTCACTCAGTAATATGAAGGTCACCAATATGAAGGTCACCCTTTCTGGAAGTGTATTGTTAAGTCACTAAGTAATGTGAAGGTCACCCTTTCTGTGTGGAAAAATCCAACCATGTTAAGGGTTGGTGTGGCCCATGCTGGGTGCGATCTCCAGGGTGATTTTGATGACTTACATGCCCCTGGGTGGTAGTTTCTCAAGCCATAGGTCAAGAAGAACTCAGATCACTTAAAAAAAAAAAAACTTTGATTAAAATCAATAAAGTAATAAATAAAATTACATAACATTATATAGTGAAAAGGAATGATAAATAATGTTTGTTCCAAAAACATCTCTAGCAACAATTTTATTTTCATAATGTATTTTTTATAATTTTTTCCATTATTTATAATATGAGATTTAGTTCCAATCAAATTTTAATTTCAAATTTATATTTTATAAAATTTTGGAATTTATTTTTTATAAAATTAAAATTGTAATAGAAGTTAAATTATATATATATATATATATATATATATATATATATATATATATATCATGTGTCGAGAGGTCAAATCTTTTTTCACTCTTTGCATCTCAAGGGATTTGATCCCTCTGGGCGCTTGGTAGATATAACGTAAAAATGGATCTACGTTGGTTGATAAATACGTTAAAATTATGGAAGCCTGATTCCAAAGTACACACATGTAATAAAATCCATCAAATAAAGAAAAGGATAAGAGGATTATAACTCCACGTGGCATGTGACCGTTTATAACGTTTGATATAAAGCTCATGTATAGATATATCTATTAGAAGCGGTTTGCATCTCAAGAGATTTGATCCCTATTGGTGCTTAGTAGATACAGAGTTAAAATAGATCTATGTTGGTTTATAAATAAATTAAAATTATTATGGAATCCCTATTCCAAAGTACACACGTGTAATAAAATGCATCAAATAAAGAAAATGATAAGAGAATTATAACTCCACCTGACCATGTGACTATTTATAATGTTTGATATAAAGAATAAAGATAATGGGTATATATATATATATCAATTAAGTTTTTAACTTAATTTAAATAATAATAATAATTTTGGATTTTTGACTTTGGTTTAAAATAATGGCGAGATTTGCAGATAAGATAAGGATTTGATATTTGGTGGGATAAGCCAAAACAAAAGGAAAAAGTTTATGGAAAAAATTACTGTTGAGATGGGAGCAAGACCAACATTTAAACCAAAAAATTGAAGAGGTAATTTCATCTTACAGGAGGCCCCATCTAACAATTGTGGGGGATCATTCAGGAGTGGATCCCATCCATCACTAGTATCTGGGTTTGGTATTGTAAAAAACAACAAGTGCCAAAGTAATAAAATTTATTTCCCAATGTAGAACATGTCAATACATTAAAAGTATGTTCTTGTCACTCTCAAACCAATTTGTAAGCATTATGACAGTTACTCTATTGTGACTACATTGATCCAAGCGTGGTAGTGCCAACAACTCTCAACTCATTTTACATTGGACATCAACTACATAATCCATCAACTTTCATATGTTCTCAATATTTTAATTCACCTTCCATTATTATATTCCAATATTCATGGACATAATAATATGAACTAATGCCCCATCACACCATGAAAAATATTGGATAAGCTCATGCTTCCAAACATTGTTTCCCAAGAAAATAAAGAACATGTGCTCACACAAGTATCTAAGGAAAACTCTATAGCCCATGGTAATTTATCTTGTAAGAAAATTCCTATCTATGTAATGGAGGATAAAATGTATGAATGGAAGAAAACATCCACCTAGGCTAGGTACAAGTGACTAAATGGAAAACTATATTATACGCTTTAGAGTTTCATTAGCCCCATACTATGGGTACTACGGGTTTTAGAATTTTGAGTATGAAAAATTTTCCTCACTGCTAATGACCCCATTATCATATATCAAATAAAAATTTATTTCTTAGGTTATAGAACCAACTTACACATGATTCATAGTGGAAAAAACAAAATATTACTCTTTATTTTAACTCTTTAGAGGTTATTTCATCAGTATTTTAGAGTCAACCTTATGTATGACCATTTGTATCTTAGTTCATGCTTGTATTTAGAGAGTATGGTGGCCTACCCAATCCTTACACCAACCTTTTGAGCCTTGCAAGCCAATGTAAGGATCAACTCACATAAAGTTATCCCTTTAATTTTTTCCACCACAAACTTCTTAGCATGCTTGAATCAAAATTTATGTACATTCTCTATCCAAGGCAAAAAAGAGTGATTGTTAACATTAATAGGCCATTGTAAAAGAATAGTACTCTTAAAAAACCTTTTGAGCTGAAAAAGTAGATAAATAACCAAAATATTTCCTTCAAATAGTAGAATAGGAGACCACTATAAGTTGCGGTGATTAAAAGATAAGTTTGTTTTGAAGGAAGGTCCCTCTATGAAAAGAAGGTTTTAACCACCTTCCAAGATTCCCAAATTCTTTCAACCATCAAATTATTAAAATTTTAGCCCTAGTTGAGTTATCATGATAGCGTATAAAGATTATCCTTTCCAAATCACTTTCCCATCAAGAACTCTTAGCTAATTAAATACCATAGTAACACTTTCCAATATTCATTTCCTAATATGGCCCATACAACCTATTTTACACATAGGGATAACTTGTTCTTGAATTCTTATTTTAAATATATACCTAGGCCTCTATGGTCCATAGATGTCTAACACCACACCCATTTAACTTTTTGAAATCTAATACCCTAGATAGAAATTACCAATAGGATTTCCTCAAGTGTTGGTAAGACAATAGTGAAAGGAAATAATAGGAGGAACAATAAAAATGCACTTCATTAAAATTTTGGTGAAATTATAGAATTTGGTTGGCAAGGCCAAGGGTTTATTAATCCATTTCTTAATTTAATTTTCCAAACTTTTCATGAAAAGTTCCTAAATCTCTTTAAGAAAGGCATGGAAGGAAACACGAATACCTAAGAATTTAAATAATTGTCTAAGATAGATATGAGCCCAATATTGGTTGGTCAATGAATGTAGGACACTAATCCCTTTTGCATTCTACATATACATATAGGCATGATCAAATGGCGATAAAAGAAACTAGAGATGAAGAGGAGGAAACTAGAAATGGAGAAGAATTAATTGGCACATTTCCTTTTATCCATTTAATGACATATTATAAGGTATTTTAAATACCAATGAACATGGAAGAGGGTCTAATAACCATTCTCCATAACCCTAATTGTGGAATACTAAATTCTATATTTGATTTTTTAATGATTTCATATGACAATGTAGATAGATATGGAGAATAGTTATTCAAACTCTCTACTCTATTTAAAATGAATTTATATCTAAAAATAATTTGAGGCCATTAAAAGAAAATAAAAATAGGGAAAGGTTATCATTTGACATTTCTTATTTCTCCTTTAATGATGTTTTTTAAAAGATTTCTGTTCATAAAATATGCATTTTCATACTCTTATTTATGACATATGCAAGGAGCTCATTAAAAAGAGAAATTTTTTTGTCCATCTTTAAATAAAATCTTAAAACAATTTATGTATTACATTACCCTTCCTTATACTGTTAAGTATCTTCCCGCAGAAGACAAGGAAAAAAACCTTTCCTTGACATGTTAATTAATATAAACATCAATTTATCTATAGACAAAGTTTATATAAACTTAGATATAAATAATCATAAAAAAGGAGATGAATTCTTTTAAGATGAATAACTTAAAAGAAAACACTTAATTACAATGTTCTTAACTCATAATTCATAATAGAGACATAAATACATCATGGAAAGTTATGCAAATATTCTAACATCTATCTCTTGGGATAATCTATTCAATGAGTGGTTTGTCGAGAAGTTGGGAGAGTTTATTGGGAGGCTTCACATGAAAAAGGCAAAATACAACAACCGTGTGAAGAAGAAATATGTCCCATAGGATATCTTTAGCCTCATGGACGTTAAAATAAATTATTATTCTTCTTCATATGAAATATATCTTTCTATAAGCCTAATGAAAATATAAAAGCAAGCATAGAAAACATCAAAATTAGACACACATGGCATGTTCAAGTTGGAATCTAATTGACGAGGAAAATATTCAAATACCCATAACTGTTAATTGTTGGAAATATGGAGATGATAAAATTTCTCATTACACTTTCACATACATAACCCTCATCCTCATCTATAACCATTCCTATCCCATGCATTACAATCATATCCCTATATATCGTTTGGTTAAATGTGTTCTTCATATATTTCCCTATATACAATTCGATAAAAAAAAATTTGTTAGTCCATGCTTCATCAGGGACTATGGCATTCGGCTCGTGGTGAAATTGCATTGAATGAGAATTACTTTTTTTTTTTTTTGCAATTTTAACCAAAGTGTGAGGAAAATTTTGTATTTTTCTATTTTTCATGAATTCAAAAATAATTTTCTAATTTTTTGGAAATATTATTTCTAATTTCTGATTGGCCTAACAACTTCTGATGGGACATAATTCTCCCGGTGCAGAGCATTTTATTTTTGGTATTTTTCAGTTCTTGAGAATTGAATTAAAAATTAAAAGAAAAACTACTTTTCTCAATGGCTATTTCGTCGCTGAGTGATCTGAGATTAACATTGACACTAACACTGTTATCATATTTCTCTTCCCCATGATGAAAAAATTGACATAATTGCAGATCCTTTGCGTGGGTGGGCGAGTGGTGCTACACATTTCTAGATCGTTTATCATATGAATGTTTATGAAGGACAAGGTATGTGCAGGAGAATGAAAAATATTATTCATTGTGCAGAGATTTTACTGAGCGAAGTACAAAGTATGTGCCAGAGAGAAGTTGCGTAGATATTTAGATTAAAATTGTTAATTTCCATTGTGTAGGGTGGTGCATAGGGAATTGTAAAACTATTAATGTTAATCTGTGAGGAATTTTGTGCACAATGGATTTTTTGGGAAATTGTATGTGCGGGATAATGGGGGATTTCACGAGTTCTATAACAATGTGTTATTGTTCTAAGCATTGGTGTTAGAATTGAATCTTTGTAGAGCACATGGTATGTGTGGGAGATTTCATTGTGAAAATATTTTATTAGGACATGGTGTTTTCGGGAGAATGGGGGTGGAGGGGGAGGTGCATGTGGAAAATAATGTTAAACTATTAATGTTAATATGTTATTATTATTATGTTTCATTTTGCAGATCTTTGACTGTGCGGAAGACGGGGTATGTTTGTCTATTTACTAAAAAAATCCAATACTTTTACACATTTCATGATCGTATACTATATGAATGTTTACAGAGGATGGCGTATGTGTAGGAGAGTGGAGAATATTATTATGTTTCGTTTTGTGGAGATACTTTTACAAATTTCCATATCGGAATATAAAGTATGTGCGGGAGGGAAGTTGTGTAGAAGAGCTATGAATCTTTGCAGACTGATTAATATTGTTAATTTCCATTGCACAGGGTGGTGCATAGGCCTTTGTTAAACTATTAATTTTAATATGTGAGTTTTTTGTGTGAAATGGATTTGCTGAGAAATTGTATGTGCTGGAGAATGAGGGGTTTCACGAGTGCTCTAAAAGTGTGTTATTTCTATGAGCATTGGTGTTACAATCAAATATTTTCATATGATGGGGTATGTGCGCAAAATTCCATTATGCGAAGCTTTTATTGGGATGGGGTATTTTCAGGAGAATGGGTGGTGCATGTGAAAATTAATGTTAAACTATTAATTTTAATATCCTACTATTATTATTATGTTTCATCATGCATAGCTTTGATTGTGTAGAAGATGGGGTATGTTTGTCGATTTCCCGAATAAATTTTATACTTTTACGAAGGACAGGGTATGTGCAGGAGAGAGATGAATATTATTATGTTTTGTTGTGTGGATATTTTATTTTTCAGAGTACGAAGTATGTAGCTAGAGAACATAATGTTTAAAATTATTAATTTTCATTATGTGTGGTTTTACTGTGGATTTGTGCGGGAGAAAAATTGGTGCATATGGAAATTAATGTTAAACTATTAATGTTAATATGTCAATTTTTTGTGTAGAATGGATTTTCTGTGAGATGCAAAGTATATGCATTTGTGTTATGTTAGAAGCATTTGTTTTCTATTTGCGATAAAAAACCTAGAAAATGAGTTATGTGTGGGAGAATGGGGGGTTTTGTGAGTTGTTTGACTGTGTTATTGCTTTGAATAGGGTACATGCGGGGAATTTCATTGTGCAGAGCTTTTATTATGCTGATATTTTATGTTGGAAAATTTATTCAAGAGGAAAGATAAATTAATTTTAAATTTTTATTATTATTATTTTCGTTGTGTGGAGATTTGACTGTGCAAAATATGGGATATGTGTGTCGATTTATAACAATACGGATAGGTGTCATGCATAGAAATTACTTGATATTTTTGAATCCAGGGACATGGGCTTCATTAACTTCTGGCTCAAGCTGAAAAGTGGAGGAACCTTGGTCAGTGGCCATTTTGTGATTTAAAAGGTTGAAATGGAGACAGACTTCAAATTTAATCATTTTAGTATGCTTTAAGAGCAAATCAATGAGAAATTATAGAGCACTGGATATTTTAGCTAAAGAAGCACTAAGCTATTTCTCTGTAAGTCCAGAATCATGCTCCATAGAAAAAGTAGTTTTGCAGATGAATTTTTGCATGTGCATATGTTATGCGAAAGTTTTTTGCAAAGTTTACAAGATAATAAATATACATATCCCTTTTTTAATTCTCATTTAGGGACATATTTCACAATGTATAATCATTAATTAATATGAGTTTTGAATGTCAATGACTAAGGGAATTATTAAGTGCAAAAGTAGTTGTGCATAGATGGTTGTGCATGTGTGGAGGTTATGTAGAGAACAAATGCATGTGTGGAATATGTGCGGAGCAAATCCATTGTACAGAGGAAACCTTAGAGTTCTCACTCCTCAGAATCACAAAAGTTTCACATAATAGGGTTTAATTGGGGATACATAAATTCTAATAAACATTAAATAAAAAACATTAACATTTTATTTTAAATAAGCAACATTGAATTATTGCAATAAGGAATTTAATAATAAAAATTAAATAACAAACATTAATATTTAGTTCTAAATAACATAGAAACCATTAGAGAACTTTTGAGGTCTAAATTTGGCCTCCTAAAAAAATTGTACAACCAAAATAAAATTTATAAGAACCAATGGGATTCAAGATGATGATGTCTATTCATCATTAACAAAATTTGATTTCATAAAGCTTACTTTCATTCAATCAATGTGATGGATAATAGGCCAAAATTTTCATTTTTCTTGTGGATCATTGACAAAATGTTCATTTTTTCGATTATAATGTTATCTGCTAAGGATATGGGCATATGATATCACCATTAATAAAAAATTAGTCAGAGTGTTCATTTTTTCCTCCAACAACATTTCTGGTATATTAGCAGTGCATCATTTTCCTACTTTGGTAGCACAGAACATTATGATCGAGTTGGGTGTTCTGTTAATCATAATGCTTCTCTTTTGAACATGTTGGTGCGATGGGACTAAATTGGTATTCATTATAACCATTCCTTATTCGAGAGTGCTTTTGGCACTTGCAACTTGTCATTATTGCTACATGGAAAGTGCATGAAATATTTTTTAATTCATCTAACAAAGGATAGAATACATGTAACATCTTTGGAATTTATAGAAATTTCTGCCAAAAGAAGGCTTTTTGAATATATCGTTTTGATCCGCAAGTAGTCGTAATGGCCATTCACATGCTTCTAATTTTTTATTTTATTTTTTTTATTAGTTTTGATTGTTATGGAAACTATGGTTACTCTTTCTTACTCAGATATGGGTTGCGTTATATTTCTTAATGTCACTTATGTTAGTTGTACGTCATCAATATTGCATTGAAGGCATTGAGGTGATTATATATCTATACTCGATAACAATGCATATAGATAATGATGATGGTAATTAAACTGTTATTCTCGAATAATGTTGGATCTATTCTCATTATTATAACAATTATGGTAATATCTCTGTATCCATATATGGATTGCATAAAATTGTTTTTGTCACTTCCCCTAGCTGTATGTCTTCAATATTGCATCGAAGAAATTGAGATGATTAAAAATCTAGACAATATGATATCTAGATAATGACTAGGACAATTAAAAATGAAATCGTAAATCTATCGTTCCATTTCTTTGATTGCTAACGTACCAGTTTTTTTTTTCCATTTTTGACACTTAGGTTATCCTTTTGAAAAAAATGTGTACTCCTTTGTTTTCTGGACATACTCTGTGTTTGGCACATTCTTCATTTTGGGTAGTAAAAAAAAAATTCAGTCAACTTCGACAATTGTTCTTGCATATAGCTATATCTGCAAAAGTTCTAAATGAGGAAGAGTTTAAAAATTATCCAAATAAACAAATTTTTCCTAGTGCATAAAGGAGATGTGTTTCCGTACAACTATTGGAAAATTATTATGCCAACAAGTTTCTCTTTGCGAGGAGAAAAAACCATGGTCGATTGAATGTTGGATGTTTTCCAAATTTATGATGTATTGCAAAATAAATTTTCAATTTTCAATTGAGTATGAACGACACCTCTAATATATGTTTGTGTGTGACATAACTGTGCAAGGGGAGGTGAATGCATAATTATGGAAATTTGCATTAAAAAAATTGAATTTATATTCCGTATACTCGTTCTTTAGCATAAATAAAAAATTAAAGGGTTTAAGTTTTATGAGGCTTTTGTTACATATTGTTTTTTTTTAAAGAAATGGGTAGCATTTTATATATTTCAAAACAAAAAACATGCCAGATCCATTACATTCACATATTACTTTGGTTCAAAATTTTCCAGCATTGTTTCAAAGAAATATTTATATATACCCTAGATATTTACTACTATTATGATTACAACATTTAACATATATATCCTCCAAAAAATTCCACAAAGTTTGAAAAAATGACATAACATAACAATTACATATAAAATGAAACCAATTACCTTTTGACCTCTAGCTTCTTCGATGGACTGTCGTCCCGAGACGCATGTTCACTAAGACCAACGGTAATATTCATTCCCAACCCATGATGTTCATATTCCTCATCCTCAGCTTCCTGAGAATCAGATGGAGTCTATTCTCCAACCCTGAATACCTCCATCAACACACCAACCATCACCGCCTCTACCTTGAATTCCATGCTCTCCTTGAAATTCAATTTGATAATTTTTTTGTTCAGGTGATCCAAAAACTTCTGCAACAGCTGTAGATCCTTCCCAATTCCAGAGAGACGAGACATCACCACTGTAAATTAGTCATGGACCTCCTATGCAATTTTCTCCTTGGTTTTCTCCATCATCGCCGCTATGTCTCCTATGGACAATGTCCCATGCTCCTCCATACTGTTGCCACTTCCGTCGATTATGGAGGAATCCATTTTAAGAGCGATATGTCCCTAAATGCGAATAACCCTCAAATTTAACTGCTTCGTCAAAATCCTTAAAACACTACACCATTCCTTGTTTAATGTAGCACATGCCCTTGCACATCGAATGTAATTCCCAAACTACTGATCAATATCGACATGAGCCTCCATCCCTACAACTACCAATTTGATTTCAGATTGTATTGTTAATAATCAACGCAAATAAAGCAGTATAATATTCTTCCATTCCATGGTTTTGGAAATTAATATCATTCCCTTCCTTTTCCACTTGTCCATCGTCATGATTTTTTATCCTTCGTGCCTTCATTTGGAATCATAATATCCCAACTACCTGCCTCAACTCTCAAGAGAGTCCTGCCATATCTCAAAGCGAGCGATGGGAGATAATGGTATGAAAACATTGATGCACATATTATTCCAATCGTCGCTTGAAGTCATGGTGCTTATATCTTCAATCATGGTACATGACATATTTGGGGGTGCATTTGGTCTATTATCAGCCTAGATCCATCTTAACTCTGGATCTATCAAGCGCCGAGAGGGATCAAATCTCTCGAGGTGAAAACCTCATTTTTGAGTGCAAAACTTGAGGAAAGGTTTTCACCTCGAAATTTATTTACAATGATGCGTCCGGGGATCTAAAGCAATTCAAATTGTGCGACCAAGGAAAATCTATCAATAATATGAAGAACATATGCTTAATTTTATCAATAATATGTAAATACATCTAATATTAACATAACCATTTTAAATATGTTAAATATGTCTGAGATTCATTGAGTCATTTTAATTTTAAATTTGATTAGTTACCTCAGTTTGTTGAGATGATAAATATTGTAAAATAACTTTAATGATGAAATAAAATTTTGAACGCAAAGTGACAATGTAATAATATTGAATAATAATGTAGTCAATTACGAAGTCTTCATTGTGATCGATTTTAAACTATTTTCTTCTACTATGCTTATTTTCACCCATGTTAGTTTTGTCATATTTTCATATTGATTATTTGAAAAGGACAGTTGGAATCGTAAACCATTTAAATATTTAGCTCGAGCTGTTGTAGTAAACATCATACCTTGTCTCTCTTGCTCTCCAATATTAATAGGCTGAATTACTGTAACACAAAAATCAATGTACATTGTCAATAATTTTTTATGCTTACACTGAAATCATTGGACACACACTATTAATCCAATGACTTTAAAATTAATGTACCATCATACATAAAATTAGAAATCAACATATACATTGAAATCAATGCAAGTAATGCAAGAAATCAAATAATAATAGAAAACAACATCTACACTAAAATCAATGCATATAATGCAAGTAATGAAATATGATTAGAAATCAACATCTACACTCAAATAAATGAGTCTAGTGCAAGTAGGAAAATAGGATTTAAAGCCAACATTTACACTGAAATCAATGCATCTAGTGCATGCAATCAAATAGGATTAGAAATCACCATCTACACCGAAATA
This sequence comes from Pinus albicaulis, assembly GCA_034641835.2. Taxonomy (NCBI): domain Eukaryota; kingdom Viridiplantae; phylum Streptophyta; class Pinopsida; order Pinales; family Pinaceae; genus Pinus; species Pinus albicaulis. Next base: position 437,546,265 of record CM076572.1, on the reverse strand, counting down.
AATGCATTTAGTGCAAGGAATCAAATAGGATTATAAATCATCTACATTTAAATCAATGCATTTAGTTAAATCATCTACATTTAAATCAATGCATTCAGTGCAAGCAATCAAATATAATTATAAATCAACATCTACATTAAAATTAATGCATCTAGTGAAAGAAATTAAATAAGATTAGAAATCACCATCTACACTGAAATTAAGGCATTTAGTGAAAGCAATCAAATAGGATTAGAAATCACCATCTACATTGAAATCAATCCATTCAGTGCAAGAAATCAAACAGGATTAAAAATAATCTATATTGAAATCAATTCATCTAGTGAAAGAAATCAAATATAACCAAAAATCAAAATCTACATTAAAATTAATGCAACTAGTGAAATCAATCAAATAGGATTAGAAATCATCAACTACACTGAAATTAATGCATATAGTGCAAGCAATAAAATAGGATTAGAAATCATCTACATTAAAATCAATCCATCTAGTGTAAGTAATCAAATATCATTAGAAATCAACATCTACACCAAAATCAATTCATCTAGTGCAAGAAATCAAATAGGATTAGAAATCACCATCTACACTGAAATCAATGCATCTACTGCAAGAAACCTTCTTCCCTATCTCCCCCATATATATCTATATATTCATCCATATCTCCTTCTTTTTCTCTTTATCTCACCCCACCATACACACACTCTCTCTCACTACATATCTATCAGTTTCCTTGTCCCTCCCTCCTCCTCTCCATATATATTTTTTTCTCTTCACCTTACATTTATATCTATATCTCACTATATCTCTCTATATCAACTCCAAAACATAAACTCTCTTTCTCCAATCTATCTATCTATCTATCACTCCCTCCTCCTCCTCCTCCTCCTCTCTCTCTCTCTCCCTCTCTCTCTCTCTTTCGCTTCTATCTCTCTTCCTTCCTGCTACCCTTTCTCCCTCTCTCTCCATATTCTTTATCACTCCTTCTCTCTCTCTCTCCACCTTTCACCCTCTATGTATTTATTCTTACCTCCCCCTCTCTCCCTCTCCATATTCATATCTCTTTCCCTACCTCCCCCCCCCTCTCTCTCTCTATCTTCACCTTCCAACTTTGTTACCATATTCCTCTCTCCCTCCTTCTCTCCCCCCTTCTCTCCATATATCCTTATTTGTCTCTTTATCTCACCCCAAAACATACACACTCCCTCTTCATCTCTCCCTTGTCACTCCCCCTCTCTCTCCACTACTCACTCTCTATGTATTTATTCTTCCCTCCCTCTCTCCTCATCTAGCTCCATCTCTCAATCCCTCCCTCTCTCCCCCTCCAAATCCATATTTCTATCCCTCCCTCTCTCCTCCCCTCTCTCCTCCTCTCTTTCAAGTCCCCTCTCCTTTCCTTCCTCTCTCTCCCTTTCTCTCCTACCTCCCTTTCTTTTCCCCCATCTCTCTCTCTTTCCATCTCTCAATCCCTCCCTCTCCCCCCCTTCAAATCCGTATTTCTATCCCTCCCTCTCTCCTCCCCTCTCTCCTCCTCTTTTTCAAGTCCCCTCTCTTTTCGTTCCTCTCTCTCCCTTAATCTCCTACCTCCCTTTATCTTCCCCCATCTCTACCTCCCTCTCTCTCTCTCTCTCCTACAATCCTCTCTTCCCCCATCACTCTTTTCCTCTCTCTCATCATTCCTCTCTCACCTCCTTCTATTTGACCCCCCAAATCTCTTTCTTTTTCTCTCTCTCTCTGTCCTCCAATCCTCTCTCTTCCCCCATCACTCTATCTCACTCTCCAACTATCTTACTATTTCTATCCCTTTATCCTTCTCTCCCCCCTTGTCTCCATCATGCCTCCTTTCTCCTTCTCTCCCCCCTTCTCTCCATCACTCCTATGTATCTTTATCCCACCCATAAGCATACACACACTCTCTCCATATTTCCCTTGTCACTCCCTCTCTATGTATTTCTTCTTCCTTTCCTCGCTCCGCCTCCAGCTCCATCTCTCTATCCCTCCTTCTCTCCTCCTCCTCTCATCCTTTCTCTCTCTCCCTTTCTCTCCTACCTCCCTCTCCCTTCCCCCTTATTTCTCTCTCTCTCACTCTTTACCCTCCAATCCTCTCTCCTTCTCCCTCCCTCTCTCCTTATCTCTCTCCCACCTCCATATTTATGTCTCCCTCTCCCTCTCTTACCCTTCTCTAACTCTCTCACTATTATCACTCTCTCTCTCTCTTCATTCCTCTTCTCCCTTCTCCTTCAATTTATTTCCATATATCCCTTGTCACTCCCCCTATTTCTCCACCTCTATCATATATCATGATATATTAATATATATTACAATATAATAAAGTTAATATTGTATTAATCTAAACATATTAAATTTAATAATATTAATATTTTAATATTAATGTTAGGATTAATAATGTTTTTTTTTGCATGGTATTAATAATAATTTGGTCCATGGTGTTTGACCCTTATACTTCATATATAATTAGATCTTGATTTCTAATCGTATTTGATGTATTTTTATTTATTTACCTTACCTCTTTATACCTCTTTTATATTTACTTATTTACCATACCTATTTTATAAATATATTATTTGGCCCATGGTATTTTCCCATGGTATTATTAATGATTTGTCCCATGGTATCTGGCCCAAGGTATTAATAATAATTTGTCCCATAGGCTTCACCTAAATAAAACCTGTTTTTGAGTTTTTGTAAATATAAAGTGGTTTATTGAGTAAATATAAAAATCAGTTTTATTTATTTACCATACCTCTAGTTTATTCATATTTTTATTTATTTACCATACCTCCTGAGTAATATAAAAAGAGGTTTGATTTATTTACCATACCTATGGTTTATTTAAATTTTTACATATTTACCATATATTATTTATTTACCGTATCTCTTTTTTGAGTGTTAGTAAACTCTTCATATTTTAAGTTTATATCGTTTAAATTTATTTTTAATAAATTTTTAATTGTTCATTTATATGTTTATGTAAGTTATTGTTCAAGCCGACATTTTTTTTTTGGCTTCCGACATACTTACACATCAGGGTCATACTGGGTTGTAGAATGCGCCTCTCGGCGCAATCAATAACCCTTTTTCTATGACAACGCCTCTATTGGCTCGATAATATTCCTCCCGATTTTTCTCTCTTTTAACATGGAAAAAATATGGTCTCTAATTTATTTAGAAGAATCCCTATCCTCTAGAGAGTAGGAGATAGTTTTTAACCTTTTTAATACTTGATCTTGTAGAAAATTTGAATAATGATCATTGAATATCCAACTATACTTATTTTTTGTATGCCTTTAGCGATAACAATATTTAATCCTTTCCAGGGATATAATGCTTCAACTTGATTATTCGAATCATTTCCCAATCCCCTTGCATACCTTATTTTTATTTTTCCATCGGGGTTGTATAACACCCCTGCCACTCTTGTCTTCCCCTTTTGTGACATATTGTTAATAATAATAATAATAATAATATAAGTAACGTTTCAATGATAAGTGAAATTTTAATTTTTATAAAGCTCTTGTGGCTTAATTTTAACACATAACGTGTCGGTAGTTGCATTGGCTAGTTGTTGATCATGCACTTTTTTTTTGGGATGCATGTTCCCAATGAATATTGGTATATTTCATAGTTCCAGTTGTTACACAGTAATTTTCCACCATGCTCACTTCTCGTCCATGATCCTGAAGTTCCCTATGACAGACCCTGTGTAACGTTTCCACTATGAAGAAATATGTAAAGACATCCCTTGAAGGCTTAAAGAAAACTGCCCTGAAATCTTATTGAAGGAACTTGGTCAAAACCCTAGTTTTCTGGGTCAATGTGTTTCCTAGTTTCATGCTCACACTGATTTCAAATTGAAAGTTTTGGCTTAGCACTGCCATCGTCCTTATTTATTGGAAAACCACGTTGATCCCTTTCTGGCATTTTTTCCTCAAATGGAGGAGAAGTTTCAACCTCTAGAAGTTCCAGGGCAACGAGTTGGTTGTTAAACGACAGTGATCGAGTCGAGCTCTTTGATTTTGGAGCTTTGATCTCATCCATGGGGATTATCCCTTAGAAAGTGGATCTTCCTCCTCCTTTCATGGGCTCCCAACCTCTTCTCTCATCCTATAAATTTTTCCCCATCCTTCCACTACTGGTTGGTCATCATTGGGCTAGTTTGAACTCTCGTTCCCTTTAAATTATTGCACTGTGATAACGCCTAAGTTGTTCGAGAGAAGAAATGATTTAGAGCTTCAGTGAAGGACTCAGATTTTCACCAAAGGGAGGCCTCCAACATCAAGGCTTGGGCTGTAAGCTCTTCCTTTCATATTTATCAATAAAACATCTGATTTTTTCTTTCTATATTTATCTAATCCCTTATGTAGATATTTTGGTACTCCTTGATCTACTAGACAGGTAATGCTTAATGATTACTATGTATTGGATTATGTTGGATGTTGTCTCTTAATCATATGTAGGCATTCGTGTACCACTAGTAGCAAGGCGAGAACCTAAAAGGATCATGTATCAAGGTCATCATCAACGGGTTTGAACATAGCATCAGGGAAAATGTACTTCTATCTCTTTTCTTTTCACGTTTTTAATATTAGCTAAGAAAGCTTTGCATTTGAAAATATATCTAGTTACTAGACCCACTCTAGGGCTAGAGAGATCGTCTATGTCCGCAGAGGGGATTTATCTTGAAAACAAAATTGGCGACTTCACTGGGGAGATTGAGCCTCTTACCCTTCCTTTCCTGAGTTGATATTTGATTAGTTTGACCAATCACTGGGATCTAATTCTGTTTAGGTCTCTATAGGTTTTCATAGGGTTTCATTTTTTGTTTAGAGTGTTAGGTCTAGGTTCATACTTCAGCTTGGATTGATTTTCCTAAGCATTCCTCGACTAGCGCACCCTTTTTCAGACACATTCGCGCTACCAACGTGAATATTTATAAGTATAGTCGCGCTGAAAACCATGTCTTTCACTTTCTCCTCATGCTGGTACAACTTTGTAGACCAACACTAGTTTTTCTATGCAGGGTATTACTGCCAGCATGGGTTTGGGAGTCTAAGGTAGTGCTAAAGACCCTGTCACCACAATTTTTTCTATGTAGAGTAGCGATGATCCTTAAATTTGAGATTTTTTGGGGTTTTTCCAAAAGTCCTAGTGTGTCCTAATCTCTGAAGTCATCCTCCTACTCTGTGTGCATCAAATGTTTCCTTTTTGGTGTTAGTTTCTTTGTGGTGTGAAAAAATCCATCCTATACTTGAGGTGGTAAAAGTGAATTTTGGTTGAGCCTTTCATTCTTTGTAGATTAAAATTATTTTTTGCATTCATTTAGTTTTCATCTCAAAGTTTAGTTTTTGTTAAAGTGCATTGGATCAGATTTCAATGAAAAGTCATTTTTGAGATCTATCATTGAACTCAGATTACATTGTTTAATGATTGAAAGGTAAAAGGTCCATTAAGTGCATTCTCATTCATTGGAAGGTGCATTAAGTAGATTCTTATTCCTTTGAAAAGTGAATTGAGTGCATTCTTATTCATAAAAAAAATAAAAAGTAAATTGTGCATAGATTATAGTTGCATAGTTTTCGGAAATAAGGAAATTTGTGCATAGATTACAGTTGCATATTTTTCAGATTTTTTTTTTCATATATTACATTGCATAATTTTCATATTTCAATTTTTTGACTTGAATTGGGATAGTGAAATTGATCTAGTTAGGAAAATCTTCATTTTTTTCATTTTGATTTGTTGCATCACTATTTGAAACTCTTCCCTAAACTAGATAACATACATTGAATTGAAAGGATCCTTTTCTCATGCTAGTTGCATTATAGGTATTCAAGTGACATCGTTTTGAGCCTTGAAATTGAAACTTTAATCAATATAAAACTAAAAATTTATTTAATTAACCCTAAGAAGCATTTGGAATCTAACGCAAATATTTAGAGTTCTAGGCTAGAGATGTGTTTCGGCGTCGTTAAACGTAGGAGTTGTCACTAACAGTCTATGTTACAATCTGTAGGTGATATCCCACCCCACGTATGGAAGTATATTGATGTATGATGATTATGTTTGGGGTGCTTTGATCAAATGATTACGCATTAGACAACACTACTATGGACTGGAATCCCACGTACCTTCGCGTATATTTTGGGAGACACCATTAGGTTTTAATCCTGACATAGGTAACCGAGTTCACTGCCTTGTAAACGTTATACTCTGATCACAACATTCAAGGAGATTGGATGTCGTACGTTAAGTCCTTCGTAAATTTATTTTCTAAGTTGTATATTACAGTTCATGGATACCTGGTAATCCTTTATGCCTAGTTCACCCTTTTTGATTTATTTTGTGTTTAATTTCTAAAATTTACTACCCATGAAATAATATCTTTCCCATTCACAACTCCTTAAAATATCTTAGGTTGATACCAATGAAAACAATTCTTGAGTTTACCATTCAAGGAATCTTGTTAGATGGGAATCTTGGCCCTTTTCCTTCTTTTGGAAATGTTGGTGCTCCATATATGGAAACATTGTCCCTCTTGGGATTAACCGTTAGTTTGCTAGTTTGGTTATTTTCAACCCACATGGTTCCAAATGTCTAAACTTCTTCTCAAAAAAGTTCACCTCCACTTTCAAATTTTCAACTTCATGTTGATCCTAAAGTTTACCCCTCACCTTCTTCGCCTGTTTCTTTTCCCTGTTCTTCCTCTTCGCCTGGTGAAAGTCTAGATTCTAGTTACCAGGAAGCTAAGAAGAAGAAGAAGAGGATGAAGAAGAAGAAGAAAAATAAGAAAGGGGGAAACCAAGAAACCATTGCTTCCAATTTAGCTGATGATGACAAATATTTTATGCATTCTCACAAAGTCAAATTCCCTTGCAAGTTATCTAAGGGTGATCACCTTCTTAGAGATTATCTTGGAATTCCCAGGGTGTTAGAAACGTGGTCTACCAAGTCGAATCGACCCTTTTCATCGACATCTAGAGATCATGTTGGCAACAAGTTTTCAGCTAATGATAATAAGGCCCATGGGAAAAATGGGGAAGTCAAATTTCCCTGTAAGTTATGTGAAGGGAGTCATCCCATTCACCTTTTTTCTTTATATGGATGAAGCCTCCAAATTTTTGGATAACCTTACGACTTCTGAGCCTTGCCTTCTGGCTGGTTACCAAAAGCTTTCCCCTAATCCTATACTAGTTGATCAAGTGATTGATAATAATTCATCTATGGTCAATACAACTCTCTCTTAATGTGAACTCCACGAATCCGTTCCTGACCAACCATTGGTTGAGAAAATGGTTGACTTGATTTCAGCTTCAATTGATCAAGTATTTCCTATAGAGAGTGAACCGCATAACGCTCAGGTTCATTTTGTTTCTTCAGATTCTCATGAATTGGAGGTAAATCCTTCCATTCCCATGATATAAGAGGGTGTTCCTCCCATTACTGTAGCAAAAGGGGGAAAATCACCCATTCCCACGACACCGACTCCAAGTAGTATGGTTGCTTCCTTTGATTGGTGTCAACTAACACAATATCACCTTCCTTCTTACGTTCCCTTTGAGATAATGGTACAAGCCTATAATGTGGCTGCACCTAGAACCATAATATATTAAGGCACACCTATTAGTATTATGTCCTCAACTACTTGGAAATATTTCGGTTCTCCACAGCTTGTTCCTGTTACCCAGAATCTGTTAGTGTTTAACAGAGGAACCATTCAACCATTATGGATCCTTCCAAAGTTTCCTATTAATTTGGGAGGAAAGAATATCTATATAGATGTGATGGTTGTCCAAGGCCCCTTGGATTTTAACTTACTCCTTGGGCGTGACTATAATCATGTCATGTGAGCTCTTGTATATTCTCTCTTTCGCGTAATTTGTTTTCCACATGAAGGAAGAATTGTGACCGTTGATCAGGTGTCGTGCATTAGTCCTAATTTGGCTCCCAGTAAACCATCATCCCTACATGGTCCTTACATTCCAATGGTATCATCCCTAATATAGGTTAATTATGTGGCAACCTGTTCCATGCTCGTGTCTACTAATGATCCATTCAGTGATATAGTGCACCATGTACTGGGGGCATTGTCCCCTGATTTATATGTTGGGAAAAATACTGAGAGGGGGGGGGGTGAATTAGTATTTACTGCATAATCAAATCTTTTTACTTTTTCATTCCTTAAAACCCATACGCTACTTTCCTTCAGTAAACTAGCGTATATACGCGGATCCCCTTTATGAAACTAGCGTATACACAAAGATCTAGATATGTCATTAAATCTTCACTCCTATTATTCCATCATTCATTCATCGGATGTTTAATAAACAGTAAACATGTGCAGTAAGAACAAAATAAATCATCACACAAAGCATCACACATGAACACCAGGATTTTTAGGTGGAAACCCAAATCGGGAGAAAACCACCGCTGCAGTTGCTCAGCCTTCAATATTTTATTATAGAGAAAACATCTTACAACATATGTGCTAGCGCAGACTTGACCAGCACGTAGGCACCCACCTGCGCTCGTTTACCAGCCTCTCCTGGAAGGGAGCTCCAACCCCCTGACTCGTTTACCAGCCTCTCCTGGAAGGGAGCTACGACCCCCTGATCTCGTTTACCAGCCTCACCTGGAAGGGAGCTACGACCCCCTATCTCGTTTACCAGCCTCACCTGGAAGGGAGCTACAACCCCCTGACTGAAGGCTACAACCCTCAGCACCACCTTGGACCACGTTTCATCAATTTTCACACTGGATCCAACAACTTCAATAGAACAACACTTGCAGGCCACATTTCATCATATTTTCATACTGGACCCTTTTCATACTTTTAAGCACAGTCAACCATGAAACAGATACATGTAACTCACTGACAGATATCAGTAAACCAGCAGAACAGATCAGACATTTCTTACCACAGTCTTTAGCAAACCCTAGTTTGCATACGCGCTTTCCTTTCTCTGATGTCGCGTATATACGCGCTTTCGTCCACACAAACCAGCGTATACCTCAGTGTATATTTTATTGCGCATACGCGCTTTCTCTTCGCTGAAGCCGCGTATATACGCACTTCCTCCGCGGCGAAGTAGCGTATAGATCTTCAATCATTACAGAGCAACATACTTCATCAGATCAGATATTCAGTTCATGTCTACCCTTTTGCTTCAGACAGATGTTCGCCTAGATGCTCGCCTCATCACAGATCTAAGCCTTCCATAATCAGATCTAGCAAATACAAGAGCAATTCAGGTCTAGATCCCCTTCTTCATCATTGGTGCATCATACATTCAGATTTATCATTCAAGTGTAACCCTTTCCATTCAGATATACTTCAGAGAGAAGTATTCATTCAAGCTCAGACATCTTGCACACCACCCATATTTTGCACAATGAATTTCTTCTCCTTATATAGGTTTATCCTTTTTCAATACCATGAGCCCCTTTTTCAATACCATGGACCAAAACAATACCATAAGCCCAAAACTACCTGGACGGGGTCAATTAGGCGGATCATTACCCAAGACCATGGGTTAATACCATGGTGGTTACCCTTGGTTTTGCACTTTTTGAGCGCTTTAGCCCATACGCGACTTGGCACGATCTTTTCCGCGTGCATACGCGACTTCCCCTAGGCCAATCCGCGTATACCAAGAGACATACTCTTTTTCATATGGAATTTAGCACTTCTTGACTTCTTTTCTTCAACATACATGCACACTACGGATACCGCTCAGTTACTTCATCAAGAACACTAAAACATCTATCAAGAATAACTTCATCAGGTGGATTGCCATCAAGGACAACACATGTCAACAATCACATGTCTTCATCTTCATTCAGTGGGTTGCCATCAAGGACAACACTCTGCATCATATTTCCAACAATCTCCCCCTTTGGACTTGATGGCAACCATGATGGTGTTTGGTTACCACAACAGATAAGTACAATGACACCATGTCACTCTCCCAATTCTTTGACACCATTATCTGCATTCAAACACCATTTCACTCTCCCCCTTTGACATCAAGGGCAAAGGGAAAAAACCAATGTTACTCTCCCAAATATGTGACATCATTCTGTCTCTTCATTCAAAACCCCATATACACACTCTCCCCTTTTGACATCAAGGGCAACGGGCGGATCAAAACCAACGCACTCACCCCCTTTTCTCCTCATATAGAAGAAGCGTTCTGTAGATCTGATGTAAACTGAAGTGACCAAGCTCCCCCTGAGTTCATGCTGAATATTTTTCAATGAAGTACATGACTCTATGAACTTCCTATCACCAAAAGACTCATACTTACATCAAATATCCAACCAAGTGGATTTACATATAAGACTCAAGTACCCAACCAAGAGGGTTTACACATTTCAACTCAGCTACCCAACCAAGTGGGTTTACAAACATGACTCAGCTACTCAACCAAGTGGGTTTACAAATATGACTCAGCTACTCAACCAAGTGGGTTTACAAATTGACAAGTCCTTACATGACTGAATATTACAATTTTACAACATGGGTCTCAACCAGACCTTTTCATCAAAGTACAAATATGAATTTTCATAATTAATACCAAAAAGACCTCAAGAGAGATCATGTATCAGAACCACCATAATGCCAGCAATGCATTATACTCAGAAAAACTAATGCTCCCCCTGAATCTGTGCAACCAAGAAATCTTTCCAAAAGACTAAGGCTCCCCCTTAGTTTGTGCATCCTAAAAACTTCCACCAACAAATCATCAAGGCATCTTCATCAAAACATTAGAAACAGAATTATGAGAATTGGAACACCACCAGAGATACCAAACAGTATCAGAGATACCAAACATCATTGCAGCTGTGCTGAAGAGAGCTGAACCAACCAAAAATTGTCAGCAACCAACCATACGCGGTTTTCTGTGCAGGAACTCGCGTATATACGCGACTGTGTTTCAGGAAACCAGTGTATCCCAAGACATCTTCTAAATTTCAACCAGATCTGATTCTTTGTAAGGCAAAGACAGTGTTCAGCTTCTTTCTGAGACATTTGAGTGCTTCCCTGGACTACAGATAGATAGAACGTTGTAGTTGTGTCTTCAAGCGTCATCCAACGGTTGTGGCATCAGTACAATAGTAACCAAGCCTTCAGATTCTTTGTAGCATCAATACAATCTTTCCAAGAGAGATTATCATATCAGAACAACATCTTCACATCAGAGTCAAGAAATCATCCATGTGGTCCAAAATCACCATGATCTTCAAGATGTAACATGAAGTAACATATGTAGGCAAAAGATCTCAACCATAGCAACCAAACTCTACATGATCTGAAACAAATGATATCCAACTCAACCACACAAAGATACTTATCAGCAACCAGGGCTCAAAATCTCATCATAATAATCTATGTACAAAATCATCATCATTTGATCATGAGTATCACCAAGACCAAAGAATAAGCAATCATATTGCCGATAATGCAACCATTAGAATTCAACCTGCTACCAGTGCTTCTCCCTTAACTTGTGCAATCTGAGACACCTTAACAGCAAGTCATCAACAACAATATTTGCATAATATGTCCTCATCTCTGAACTGTAAGACTTTCATCTCAACAATGAATGCTCTTCATCATAAAGCAAACAGGCTTCATCCATAATCTTCAACACAAGAACCCATGCATCATTTCATTTTCATGAGTATAACTAGAATGATGCTAACAGTGCAATCATCAGCAGTCAGACTGATGCTCCCCCCTGAGACTCTGCTCCAGATCTTCAGCTGTCAGATAAATTCTCTCATCATCAATGCATACGCGACTGTGTCTGCTGGAACTCGCGTGTATACGCGACTTTAGTTAAAGTAACCCGCGTATGGAAAGTGAAGCATAGAAAAATTTCATCTTCCTTCATTTCTTCCTGAGCTTGTACCTCCTGTACCTGTCCCTTTCACATCAGATGCGCTGTCAGCAGTAAACATAACCAGAATAAACAAATCAATCATGAAAGTCATCATGCATTGCTCCCCCTGTGACGATACATTACTAAATCTCATAATGTATCCCACATCATTCCTGCAGTCAATAAGAAAAGTCAGCTTCAGAAGCGAATGACTGCAGTAGGGTCATAATTCCCTACGTTTCTGATCGGTCCTTCATCTTGAATTGAGTGTTTTCTTCAAGAAAATCATTGTTTTCTAGAGCATCAACAAAAACATCCTTTTCTTCTCTAGATTGTTTCTTATTCCATCCCTCCATCTTCTTCGAGATTTGTTTTCTATTTGTGTGCTGAAATTTCTCATATCTGTTCGACCTGCATTCCTTTCTTATATGTCCATACTTGTTACAAGAATAACATCTCATGTGTCCGGAAAAATAAGCATAAGAATCATAATGAGTATTTCTATTCTTCCTCCTTTTACAATCAGCTGCTTTGTGTCCATACTTGTTACATGAAAAACAATATCCCTTGAAGAAACCAGAGTACCTTTCTATGTAGAAACTGTTTGTTTGAGGCTGAAATGATCTTCTCCTGCAATTTGCTGCAACATGTCCATAATTATGACATTTAAAACATTCAACGTTCTTGAATGAATTCCTTTGAGAATTCATGATTGTTGGTTGAGCTTTTGTCTCTTTCAATACTTCATGTTTTGCATTGACATCCTCTGAATTTTTGGCACTTCCTTGTGAGCTAGATTCTCCTTTAACAGTTTCATGGAAACCAAGACCATGTTTGATAGCAGGAGACCTTTGATTACTCAAAATATTGTCCAAAATGTTAGTACTATCATGAAACCTCAAAAGTTTAACCTTTTCTTCTAATTTACCTTTGAGAATATTTACCTCAACCTCCAAGGCTTGACATTGCTTTGTCATGCTTTCTTCTTTTCTTCTTCCATCTCCAACTTGATCCTTCAGATTTAGAATCTCTTCTTTCAACCAATCTTCATTTCCTTCACATGTTTGTTGCAGCTCTTCATTCTTCTTATTTGATTTTTCCATATCTTCTTTGAGAGAGATGATTTCTGCTTCAAGGCCTTCCTTTTCAAATGATTGTAGAGCTTCCTTATTTTTCTTACTTGATGCTTCTAAATCTTCCTGAAGACAAATGATTGCGGCTTCAAGTCCTTCATTCTTCTTGCTTGATTTTTCAAGATCTGCTTCTAGATCTTTAATTCGATTGGATGCATAAGTATGAAACCTTTGATACTTGTCCACCTGTCCATTCAGCATTTCTATTTGATCTTTCATTTGTGAGATCATCTCTTTGTAGATAGTTTCTTGATTATTATATGAACTTTGCAGTTCTTCAACTTTAATCTTGAGAGCTTCTTCTAGATCCACAACTTTACTTTCACTATCTTTACTATTGTTTGCACAAAGAAGAGTATTACACGTGGCCTTCTCCTTTTTCTTCTTTGCCATGAGTGCTTGTAGATCTTCGTCAGAATCTGTTTCATCTTCTTCAATTTTTGCTATACATGATTTCTGAGATATCTCCTTTCCTCGAGTAACCTTCTTCTTTTGCTTCTTAGCCATGAGCACTTTTAGATCTTGGTCCGAATCTTCTTCATCTTCACTGGACACTTCATCATCATCTTCTTTTGCATAATAACTCTTTCTCTTTTCAAATTGTTTCCCTTTACCGTGCTTTTCTCTATAAGGACATTTAGCAGCATAATGACCAACTTTTCCACACTCAAAACATTTTAAGGGAAGCTTACCTTTGAATCTTCCAGTGCCTAGTTGGAGCTTTCTCACGAAATTCGCTTCTTCTTCATCGGATATATAGCTGGATTCTTTGACAACTTCCTTTTCCTTTCCTTTTGTAGATGCCTTAAAAGCGGCTTCTCTTACTTGAGAAGGGCCTCCTTGTCTCATTTCAAAAGCAGTCAGAGTACCATGTAATTGAACAATAGTAAGCGATTGCAGATCTTGCCTTTCTTCAATAGCTGAAACTTTAGAGTCAAATTTTGAAGTCAAAGATCTTAAGACCTTTTCTACCAGAGTAGTATCAGCCATGGTTTCACCCAAATTTCTCATCCGATTTACAATATCATCTAGACGAAGAAAGAAACTGGCAACACTTTCATCACTATGCATCTTCAAATTTTCATATTCAATTCTAAGAGTTTGGAATTTTGCACTTTTTACCTTTGTGTCTCCTTCATAGCTTAGAATGATTTTGTCCCATATGTCTTTTGCCGAATGTAGTTGCATCACTTTAGCAAATTCTGATTCATACATGCTTCCCAATAAGACATTCACTGCTTTGGCATTGATTTCATACTTCTTTCTTTCAGCTGCATCAGTAGGAATACTTGCCGAGTATTGATAACCTTCTTCCACGATTGCCCATACATCTGCACCAAGACTTTGCAGATATGATTTTGTACGTACCTTCCAGAATATCAGATTGCTTCCATTGAATAGAGGTGGCTTTATAGACATTAATCCTTCTTGACTTCCCATTGCGACGGATCTCCTTTAAGCGATCAAGCTTCTACACAAGGACCCCCTCTGATACCAATTGTTGGGAAAAATACTAAGAGGGGGGGGTGAATCAGTATTTACTGCATATTCAAAACTTTTTACTTTTTCATTCCTTAAAACCCATACGCTACTTTGCTGAAGCCAAGTAGCGTATACACGCGGATATCCTTCATAAAACTCGCGTATACATAGAGATCTAATTATGCCATTAGTTCTTCACTTATATCATTCCATCATTCATTCATTAGATGTTCTATAAACAGTAAACATGTGCAGTAAGAACAGAATAAACCATCACACAAAGCATCACACATGAACACCGGGATTTTTAGGTGGAAACCCAAGTCGGGAGAAAACCACCGCTGCAGTTGCTCGGCCTTCAATATTTTATTATAGAGAAAACATCTTACAACATATGTGTGAGACTTGACGTGCCATGGGCACTACTGCGCTCGTTTGACCTCTCCTGGAAGAGCTCCAGCACGACTCGTTTACCCGGCCCTGCGGAAGGGAGCTACGACCCCGATCTCGTTTACCGGCCTCACGGAAGGGAGCTGCGACCCCCACGGTCTGCGTTTGCAGGCCTCACGGAAGGAGCTACGACCACGGCCCGAAGCCAACCTTCAGCACCACCTTGGACCACGTTTCATCAATTTTCACACTGGATCCAACAACTTCAATAGAACACCACTTGCGGGCCACATTTCATCATATTTTCAAACTGGACCCTTTCCATACTTTTAAGCACAGTCAACCATGAAACAGATACATATAACTCACTGACAGATATCAGTAAACCAGCAGAACAGATCAGACATTTCTTACCACAGTCTTCAGCAAACCCTAGTTTGCATACGCGCTTTCCTTTCTCTGATGTCGCGTATATACGCGCTTTAGTCCACACAAACCAGCGTATACCTCAGTGTATATTTTATTGCGCATACGCGCTTTCTCTTCGCTGAAGCCGCGTATATACGCGCTTCCTCCGCGGCGAAGTAGCGTATATATCTTCAATCATTACATAGCAGCATACTTCATCAGATCAGATATTCAGTTCAGATCTACCCTTTTGCTTCAGACAGATGTTCGCCTAGATGCTCGCCTCATCACAGATCTAAGCCTTCCATAATCGGATCTAGCAAATACAAGAGCAATTCAGATCTAGATCCCCTTCTTCATCATTGGTGCATCATACATTCAGATTTATCATTCAAGTGTAACCCTTTCCATTAAGATATACTTCAGAGAGAAGTATTCATTCAAGCTCAGACATCTTGCACCCACACTCATGTTATGCACAATGAATTTGTTCTCCTTATATAGGTTTATCCTTTTTCAATACCATGGGCCAAAACAATACCATGAGCCAAAAACTACCTGGACGGGGTCAATTAGGCGGATCATTACCCAATACCATGGGTCAATACCATGGTGGTTACCCTTGGTTTTGCACTTTTTGAGCGCTTTAGCCCATACGCGACTTGGCACGATTTTTTCCGCGTGCATACGCGACTTCCCCTAGGCCAATCCGCGTATACCAAGAGACATACTCTTTTTCATCATAGATTTAGCACTTGCTGACTTCTTTTCTTCACTGCCTTCTGTACACACACTGCAGATACATCAGATTTACTTCATCAAGAACATATTCTATCAAGCACAACTTCATCAGGTGTATTGCCATCAAGGACAACACATGTCAACTGTCACATGTCTTCATCTTCATTCAGTGGGTTGCCATCAAGGACAACACTCTGCATCATATTTCCAACATTATAGAGTGTTGTTCTACCATCTAGTGAGATCCTCTTGGAATACATGACCTCTTATGGGTTGTGATCAAGTATTATGGAACATAGTTCCTTTTCTTGTTTCAAGCTCCTTAAAAAATGAGACAAGGTGACAGAGCATAGTTCCTTTTCTTGTGTCAAGCTCCTTAAAAAATGAAAGAAGGTCTCCTGAGAAAAGTTCCTTTTCTTGTGTCAAGCTCATTAAAAAATGAAACAAGGTGTCATGAGGATAGTTATTTTAATGGGTCAACATCATTAAAAAATGAAACAAGTTCCTTGTGAGCATAGTTCTTTTAGTGTGTCAAGATCATTAAAAAATGAAACAAATCCCCTTTCAATTCGAGTCTTTGATTAGATCCAATAAATTCCCAGTCGAGTCTTTAAATTGATCTTGTAAATGAACCTTCATTCCATCCACCTATTAGTAACCATTATTCTACTTCGGTGAATGAACTGAAGCTGGTGGGGGCATGTACCTTGAATTGAGTCACCATGATGGGGGAATGAAAACTTATTCCGAGCATAGTTTGTCTTTGTTTCAAGCTTGTGAAAAAATGAAACCAATTCCAAGCATAATTTCTTATTTCAAGCTTGTGTAAAAATGAAACCATCCTCATTCTACCTCTCGTGATTTCCTTTTATCTGCCGCTTCTACTAGATGAAACTTGGTTTTTTCATTCCATCTTCACCATCTACTTAGGCGATCATACGATTTCACTTGGTTTTCACCTTTTCCCAGGGAATCACTGTGAAGGGTGGTCTTGTTAGCCAACCTCCTGATATTTAATTTTTTTGAGCAGTTCCATCATCACCAGAACTAGTTGCTACCTTTTATACCACTCGTTCCTCCAAGAGGAGTCAACTTTCAGCTCTTTTCTGACTCTCAAAAAGTGAAAATATTTCTGATTACTTGTCATTTCAAATTTGTTAAAGTAAATGAATTGACGTAGTATCAGTATACGTTTACCCCTTTTTCAGTCTGAGATTCACTATTTATGAAAAAGGAATACCTTGATCGATCATGGTCAAGAGGTTCTCTCAGATATTGTTTTCTACCTTTTCAGATTCGAGAGAAGATTTACAAAAAGGGACATGATGGATTTTAATTTTTGTTTGTTTACAAACTCCTTAAATGTGAAAATTTAATGAGTTACTCTTTCGTTGGACTCGTTAAAAATTAAACAACAAAATAATTGCACCATGACGAGACCGAGTTTCTCCTTCCTAGGGCTCGTTAAAATTACTAGGTTGGAATCATTCGAAGAATGAAATTACATGCTTAGCATATGTTATCCTCTTCACGCTAGCTGTAAAAAATAAAGAGGTACGCGTTAGCAATAACGGGGTAAAATTGAAAGTGAACAACCTATCTCTATTTTGGGCAGCTTGTCACTCTTGAACATGCCACTCATCTGTAGTTCGTGTTGGGTTGGGGATACCTTCATTCATCATTTGTCCTATGTGGGTCTGGGAAATCCATATGAATTCTATTTAGTCACCATTTTCTGTCATCATGACCTCTGATTCCATTTTAGTCAAATGTTTCCACACTCCAGAGTCATGTCGCCATGTGTTCAAGAGAAGTCCTTTTTGTCAAATATCCTTTACTTATTTGACCTCCTTTGTTACAATATCGAATCACTCCTATCATCTTGAGATATATGTTGTTTCGTGTTGATTATGTGGGAATTATTATGGCCCTCATTCGATGAATCACTTCCTGTCGAATTCATCTCATTATCTGGGAAGCTGGTTTAGAAACTTCTTTTCAGTACCTTGGAACTTGCATGCTTCAATGCAAATTTCTTCGTGTTTGATGATAGGTTCACATCATTGGCCTTTGATCGAATGATTCTGCAAGTGTTCAACTTCAACACCTTCATTCACACTTGTAGATTATGATGTTGTACCTTGAGGGACATCGTAATTATTTGTGGTTTCTCTCGTGCATGTTAACAATTTTCATTATTGAAAAGTAATCGGGTAGTTTCTAGCATGTTCGACACTAACACATCTATTTACATGGATATATTTGTACATTGGGTTGATTGAGATCGCGGTGAAGACCCTATTTCACATCTGATTTGATCCAGGCTGTGGGGATTTATTGAGTATTCATGATTATATACATGGTCCTATTTATATAGATGGTTGCATCCATACCACATATCCATTTCCAAGATCTCTTTAGACGGATGGCTGTGACCATGCCGTGGGTTCATGTGTTTTTTATGCCTAGTGCAGAGTTATGTGATTAAGCATATTCATACCAGAGATATCATATATTATATTATGTTTTATTTGGTAGGTTTCTTAGCAGTGATCTGAGTTCTTTGCCTTGGTTCATAAATCATTTCAACCATCACTCCTCGTTCTACCTTCTTGCTTTAGGGGGAATATGTTACACAGTAAATTTTCACCATGCTCACTTCTCGTCCCTGATCCTGAAGTGCCCCGTGATAGACCCTGTGCAATGTTTCCACTATGAATAAATATGTAAAGACATCCCCTAAAGACTCAAATAAAACTTCCTTGAAATCTTACTGAAGGAACTTGGTCAAAAGCCTAGTTTTATAGGTCAACACGTTTCTCAGTTTCATGCTCGCAATGATGTCAGATTCATAGTTTTGGCTTAGCGCTGCCAGTGCCCTTATTTCTTGGAAAACCGCGCTGATCCATTTCCGACAGTGTTTCCTCTAGAGAAGAAGCTTCGACCTCTAGAAGTTCCAGGGCGTCAAGTTAGTTGTTAAACAGTGGTGATCGAGTCGAGCTATTTAATTTTAGAGCTTTGATCTCATCCATGGGGGTTTATCCCTTAGAAAATGGACCTTCCTCATTCTTTCATGGGCTTCCAACCTCTTCTCACTTCTTATTTTGAAACAGTATGTCAATTGATGGAGAATGAGTATGATGTTCCCTGTTTAAGATGCATAATTTCTTAGTATTTCTACAATGCAATTCTACATAAGGATTCATTTGCATTAAATTGTGTAGAAAAATACATGAACGAAGATGAAATTAAGTGATTTCCAAGAATAATATATTTTCTAGGTTACAATAAACAATTATCAATGCTATACAAAAAAGGGAAGATAGACGGTGGTCTTTTTGTTTATGACTAGATAAAATATATCTTGACCATATCTATATACATATGTTCTGCTAATGGTTTGGCTATTGTTTTTTAATTCTGTGGATTCGATAAAGATGAGACAATATTCCATATTACGCAATTTGGTACGATTGTAGGTCATTTACATTATGAACCTATCAAATAAATATTATAACAAAAAAACATTTCATGTGCTTTTGAAACAATTAACGAAAAATAATTTATAGAACCATTCAATAAAAATCATAGTGACATTAATACATTTGACTTTAAAAACGTGGATGTGAATGAAAATGTCATAGAAATTGATACAAAATTTATCAATACAAACAAGAGATCATGAATATCAATGCATCGAGTCAAAAAACATATGAGAAACAAGGACATTTTCAAAACAAATGTTCTTAGAAAACTATGCAAGCCATTAAATTATAGCTTTAAGAGCATGGACATTGATGAAAATATTATGGAACTTAATACAAATACTCTCAATGTAAGATAAAGAACTCATTATTCATTGCATGAACTCAAAAAATACATAAGAAACAAAAATGTCATTGAAACAATTCAAATTACCAAACGATTGAAATGACGAAAATCAATACAAAATATCATATTTTCTAATGAACATAACGAGTCATTACAAATGTTCGATTTTACATTGGAGACATTGGCTAAAAAATAATATTTTAAGAAAGTACAAGATGTTCCTATTTATGGCTATGCAATTTGCAATCAAATTTGGTTTAAAAGATATGTCATAGAAAACAAACTAGAAATGTGTCTAAAATTAAGTGCGTATCCAAGAAATTCAGAAAGGCATTAGAGAATGAAAAAATTATGAAATTTGCAGTTCCAGAGAAAATTAGCTGTAATAGACGAATTTCCATAGTAAAAGAAATTTAGGAAATGGAGGAATAATTAATATCATTACGATTACCATTTTTCAAATATGAGAACTTGGACATCTTTTTATAAAACCGTAATTGGCATTGAATGGTGGACTAATCAATGTACCTGCTAAAAAATCACAACTTTAAATTGCACTTCCTCATGAAAAATGAATCTAGAACTGTGGTTGTGGAAATTAAAATATGTTTAATGTTTAAACTCATATTTTGTATTCAGCGAATACATGTTCATAAAGTCATGAGGACATTGAGATAGTTGTGTAAAACTCCACTATATAGACTAGATAATGTTAGAATAAACAAAATATGGAAAAAAGTATTCTATCAAAACAAAGATGCATATGCATGTGAGACAAATGCACATACGTGAAGAAGTGATGAAAATGATTATTGTGACCAAGAGCCCATGAAAAAAACATTGTTACATGGGTTTAGTGATTCGTATAGTATTTATTATCTTCACAATAATCAAATAAACATTGCTTCGAGTGAAGGCTATAATCCTTTTTGCATATTTAGAAATAAGTATTCGAAAGAGATGAGCTTTCCCACAATGTTTTTTGGAAAAAAAATATATTAGACAATGTTACAATAAAATTTACATATAACGATATTGCTAAGTGGGAAGTTTTGCATCAACATCATGATTTTGTGTATCATATAATGAATTTTGTTTATAAAACAATGTGAATTATCCTCAATCAAGTATTCAATTGTATTTGGATTCGTATAATAAAAGGATAGTTGAAAGGAAAAACTAATAGGTAAAGATGTTAAAACAAAGGAAAATTTGAAGCACATTCTTACATTGAACATTTCCTATATGGATCTTAGACAAATACATACATCGCCGAACTATTTTTTTCATTTACATAAGAACTTTTATGAAATGATTTGATAATCACATTTACATCCACCCTCTTTCTTTGTTTTGTTTAGCAGTGTTGAACGTATGTGGGAGCCTTTAGTAAAGGCTTTGCAACAAATATACTGAAAAAAAAAAAAAATTCATGTACTGAAATGAAGTAGATGAAGATGATGTTGATACCTAGATAAGAAATCACTGCATCACGTGTGTATGATATTACAGAGGTAAAGTGAGTGCTCTATTTCAGTTAATTTCACATGAATCCAATTACTTTGGTGATATCATTGACTATTTATTTGTAACAAAATTCCAAAATAGAGGAAGCCAACATGAACATGGATTGATATGGATTAAAAATTCTCCCATATATGGAAAAAGTACACATATTGAAATCGAAAATTTTGTGGATAAGTACTTGTGTGTGATTAAGCCAAACTACCTACGAATCTGAAAACTATCCAACGTCATCGTCACACTATCACTTGTAGGAAAGGAAAAAAGATGCATGGTAGGTTCAATTTTTTGATACCACCAATGCCAAGAACATGAATACTTGAGCCTATGGAATTCGACAATGCAAAAACAAAGGTGAATGCAAGAAAAATATTTGATGCACTAGAGCACATGGAACAAGATGAGACATATACATTTGATAGTTTTCTGGAAAAAATAGGTATAAGAGAATCTTCTTATATCCATGCAATTTAGTGTATTCTGAAATGGAGATTAATTTTGTTGAAAAGAGAACCAACAAGAATTTGGACTAAAAAATTTGCAAAACATATTCCATTAATATAGGGTGCAAATATTGATGCTCATTTTGTAATTGATTCATATAATACAACTACTTATTATATTTCATACATGAAAAAGATGGATAAAACAATGACATCAATGCTTAAACGTGTGCGAAGTGGGCGTCAAAAAAATGATGGTGATATCATTGAAACAATTAGAAGACTTGGAAAAGCTTTATTGAAATTACAAAAAATGTCTACACAACAAGCTGTATATAGAGTGTTGTCAATGCCACTCTATACTAGTTTAAGGGAATGTATATTTAGTAATACTTCAACAATATATGATCGAACATTTTTACTAAATGAATTGAGAGACCTAGAACGTGAACCTAATGATTCAGAGAAAATAACATGTTTATCAATTATTTATCACTATCTGTAATGACTAGTAAACATCAAACATGTATGTTTAGCAAAATTTGCATAGTGTTATACATTGAAAGGGAAAAAAAGAGGATTCGCTGAGAGACCATATGTTATAAGATACGTAAGGTATAATAAACATATTGATGCTGATAACTATTAGAAAGAACAATTGATGTTGTATGTCCCATATCATACTAAGAAAAATCTATTTAGGGAACTATATTCGAGTTGGGAGAATGCATATTTCTTATTTGAGAAAATCATAAAATTTAAAGAGAGAAAATTCACCAACGAAACAATGAAAAGGTGGACTAATATTGATAACATAGTCACTGAGCTTGAAAACAAACAAGGAAAATTGTTTGAAAGAAATTTTCCTCCATGTGGAGAAATATAAAATGAAAAATGTTATCAAGAATAGGATATTGAATCAGATATATAATATTTTCAAAAGGCTAAAATTGTAAAATCAATTTTTGAGAGACTTTATCAACTTGTAAAGCAACCAGAAATATTAGAAGAAACAAAATTCTATGAAATAATGAGAATTCTTAACCCAGAACAAGAAAAATTAGTAAAATAAATAATTGACTAGAAGAAAATAAATCCAAATGACGCATTGTATGTACTTGTAATAGGTTGTGCGGGCGATGGAAAAATGTTTACTATTATAGAAATATTCCAATCTCTAATTTTTTTATACAATAACATGTTTGGATATGATCCATGTCAATTAAAATGAATCATCACATCATATAAAGGGAAGGCAATGTTCATTGCAGGTGGTATAACATTGCATTATGCATTCCATTTACCATTTAACAAATCAAAATATCTTTCACTTAAAGGTGAAAAATTAGACACATTGATAAAACATTGCAAACAACTTCGTGTTATGCTGATTGATGAGGCATATCTGATAGGTTCAACATTATTATACCACGTCGACAAACGCTTGCTCAAAATTAAACATACTTTGTTGGATTATTTTGGAAATATCGATGCAATATTTTCATGTGACTTGTTCCAAGCGCCTTTGATTTTTGAGCAACCAATTTTAACAGGAAAAAAACTAGTATACGATTTCTGGAAAGAGAAATTCAAATGCTATGAACTTCATATGACAATGCATTAAAAAGATAAGAAGTTAAATGAAATCCTTAACAAAATGCGAGTGAATCAACAATATAATGAACACATAAAATATATAAATGATAAGTGTTACATGCCTACCCCAATGGATCCATTGTTTGCATACCTATTTTACATAAACATGGATGCATAGAAGCATAAAAAAAAATGTTGTCACGTGTAAATGAGGAGCTAATAGTTCTTGATGCAATTTATGAATCTCACAATAAGGAAATAATATTGCTTGCATATGAGAAGATAATGATATTATTGTCAAGAATACTTATCAAATACAATTTTATTGTTGAGATATATTCAGGGAACTATGATACAAAGGATGGTATTGTTATTGGTGTTGATGGAATATGCAAAAAATATATGTAAAATAGAAATAATGTTGATGTGTTATGGATAAATTTCATAAATCCAGATATTTACAAACTTCAAAGAAACAAGTATCGTGAACTGTATGAAAAAAACATTTCATCTAATTGGACTCCAATATTGTGTGTTTAAAATCTATTGACATGTAATAACACGTGCTTTAAAATTATAGTGTGCAAACAATTTTTGGTACAACTGGCTTGTTTTAGAACAATCACCGATCACAGGGTTTAACATTAAATGGAATTGCACTTGATCCTAGTGGCATATCAAAGCCTAGACAAGTTTACAAAAAATTCTCATGTGTTAGAATGATGGAATCATTGTATATTCTTCAAAGACTAACATAAAAGAAATTTTGTGTAAATAAGAAAGTATTAGAAGAAACAAAACACTAAAGAACAAAAGCATCATGGAAATCACGATACATAGAGAAGCCAATAGCAAGTGAAAATACCTTAATGATTGCAAGTTTGAATATGCAAATAGGAAATACATTTAAATTTTCCACTGAACAATTCTGAATTTTGTAAATCCTATTTCAACATATCAAATTTCCTTTATTGAGTACATACTTTCATACAAGAGAACATAGAAATTTATCAACGAAAAACATTTGCAGTGACAAAATCAAACTTGTTTTGTCAAAAGTATATTTCCAATGTCGGATACACATAATAAATGTATATGTTTCACCACTTGTACTTGTTTCCACAATCATTGAAGAAATATCAATAGAAAAGGAACAATTCACATTCAGTGATTACATTTTTATACTTATTGGAGATTTCAATATCAACATTAATTCAAATAGAAAAAGAATTAAACAATTATCAGAATATATGCGGTGTGAGAAGTTACAAGAAATAATGAGGAATTTTATTTATGGGAATAAGAAAATTATTCATCACATTTGGACAAATTTCCCTATTCAGTAAGGTCATGCTCATATTTCACATTTGTACTGGAGTGACCATGATTCCCTACATGATTCGTTATACTTTGAGTGTTTGTAAGACTGAAAAAGCTATTGTAGAGCTATAAAAAGGGTCTCTTTCACCTCTAATTACCTCACATTAATATGTCAATCCGGGAGCGTTTTGTTATTACAAAGAGTGACTCAATCCGAGGCTATCATTTGTTAGAGTAATGCTAGTAGTACAGTGCTTAAGAAATACAAGAGTAAACGGATGCTTGCTTGTAACTAAATTACTTCAAAGAATAAATCACACACTCAGAAAACTCAACGGTTTATCAGTCAAGGGTTCGGCAGTGATAACCCATCCCTTCGGAAACTGATGGAAAGGAAACTAGAGCATAGATCACGAGCCTGGGAGCTAGACAGTGACTGCCAATGCTCACTACAGCTTTAGATCATCTCTCACACCAAACCAACAACTGCAAGTAAATGGAACAGCAAAGCGAATAAAGGATTGAACAACAATTCTGGAATAGAACAGCAAGTCTAAAATGGAACAGCAATTGAAATAACTAAGTCCCGCGGGTTGTAACCAGACTTAATCTATTAACTCAAATACTCTCTTTGCAATCAAATAACATTCTTTCACTCTAAAGGCAATTCACACGAATCACACTAAAGGAACAGCAACAACGATTAATGAATTATGGAACAGTACTGATGAATTAGAAACGCACACAACACGAACGTTTAATATAACAGCTCTGTAACATAACAGTAAGAACATGCAATGAACTCTTGAAAGGATTAATAACTTGATATGGAGTCAACACACGATTCTATCTGCAAAAACCTCAATGATTCAATCTTTAACAGAGCATGTAATATGAACTTATAAAACATATCAAATCACCAAATAATACTGATAAGCAAACCACACAGAAGTAAAGTTGTAATGGTACAGAAGCAAGTGTCCTTCGGGGCCGGGCCCTTAGCCTCCAAGGATACACCGCTTGAAGTTAATCCAGTCGCAGAGATGAAATAATCACCAACCTTTCATTAATGCATCGGTCAAAAAATCATTGAACCAGTTCTCAACGGAATTTAATAATCAAAGCTGATGTTTTACAGAAAATTACATAAAAGCGTATCCTATCTCTATATCCTTCTATCCCAAACTAACAGTGTTGTCTTTTTATATAAAGATGACGGCGGAGATGTCCAAGTAACAGGGTAAATAAAGCAACGATCCCTCAGGATCGAAGATCCTGAGGGATTCGCCAAACTGTTAACTCTTCATCCTGTCTTTTCTTTTGCGCTGAGCTGGTGTCTTCTCCTTCTTTTCCGAGCCGATTTGCTTTGATCTGTTTATCTTTGTTTGCGTTCGGTTCTCGTCTAGAGGGACAGTAGTTATCTCGACTTTGTCCTTTCCTTTGGAACGGCAATCCCTCGTTTTCTCCTTTTCCTGTATAGAAAATAACCATTATCAGTGGCTAATTCTTGTATATCAATTCTCATGTGTTTTTTTATAGTTCCTTATTACTTTCCAAATTCATGACACAAAAAGGTTCACAAATTCTATTAAAAAGCCACTGAAATAATGATCAAAAGCATACCTTTTTAGTACTCCACACACCCCCCTGCTTACCTTGTTTCATGTCCTCATGAAAACATTGTAGTTGACATGCAATGCAGTGAGAGAATATGTTGGAGAAGGAGTCTCATGCGGAGGCCTACAACCATGTTGAGTAATTAGATAGTCAAAGAACTGACCTGTTTGCCCCTCAGGCATATCATACAGGGCCTGGTATCCGGGTGCAGGATGCCAAATAATTGGAGTGCGAAATCTATATCCTAACCAGGATGATCCTGCTTTCAGAATGGTCTCGCCATAGAGGTTCAAACGGTCGGCGGCTAACTCAAAGTTCTCATACTTAAATGGTTCTCTGAGCTGGATGTGTGGATCAGAGATTCGGTATCGAAATTTGGCTGCATTAATGGCCAAGTCTTTGATGGAAAGAAAATACTCTAAACTCTCTTGAATGAGTGCCTCATGCATGGGTCCTAATGTTTCAATGGCACCAGGAGCCTTTATAAGATTTCTATGAGCTTTCCACAACTGTACTGGGTTCCTAGGCTCAGCCCTAACCCGTAAATCTAGACCATTTTCCTGACCCTGGAAAGTGTCATAGGCTTTGAGCCACTTAATCTGATTAACCCCAAATGAAATGAATGCTTGGAATTGGATGTCTCCAATGAAAGGGCCAGGGTTTAATTCAGTCTCCTGACTTAGCACAAGGTCGTGCAAATAAAGTTCACACAACAACCTCTGGACTTTCATTCCATAATGTTTACAGCAGTCTATAAAGTCATTGACAGTGTTAATTTGTATAGGGGTGCCTGCTTTAACATCTTTTATTTTTAATTGTAAATACCATTCTAATAAAAACAGAGCATAGTTTTTAGCAGGGGCCCTACATGCTAAAACATCATTGTATAAAGAACACAAGTCATTCATCTGTTTGATAACAGTATTTAGTCTACTGGTTACCTGTGCAACTTCCTCTTGTTCCTTTTTCCAACCTTCAAAGGCCTGGCTTTTGGATTGACTGGCGTCCCTTAGTTGCTGCTGTAACTCTTCATATTTTTCTCGGGGAACCGTTTGCTCTCTAAGCTGTTCGGCTTCTTGCTGGGCTTGCTTCACCATCTTATGCAAGGTTTTCGTTTTCGGATCTTTTTTCCATAGGTCGGTGGAGGCCGGGAGTTTTACCTGAACTTTCTTATTATGCTGTTTGGAGTTCAGAACCCTTATTACCCCTGAGGGTGGTGCCTCTGTCTGAATTTGCTTGTCACTGATCCTTATATCATCCTTTTCTGTTTTAACGCGAACATCCGTCTGTTCCCGTTCCTCAGCATCATTTGGAACGGCAGCTGGATTCTCGGTAGGGTTTTGAACAGCAGGCCGCTTGTTGGCCTTCTTTTTCCTCCCTCCGGTCTTTCTTACCTTCTGGTTCTTTTTCAGAATCCTAATTTGTTGTCTGAGCTGGGTTATCGTATTCAACAATTTATTCCGTTCCCTCCGCAACTTCTTAATTTCCAATGTTTCATTCGAAGGAACAACAGTCTGTCTGCTACGGACTGGATCATGACTAGTTGCTAAATATTCCTCTTGGGGTTCTTCCTCTTGGGGTTCTTCCTCACTGCTCTGCTCTGGCTGTTCAGGGGTAGGAACCTCGACTGGTTCTGTCTCTTCCTGAGCAGATGCTGTCTCTGCTCCTACTTCCTCTAGAATTTCCTCTTGTGACCTGGGAACAGATTGTTCCCGTTCAGTATTTTCCTCCTCTTCATCATGAACAGGCATGTTTTCTTCTTGGGGTTTGTCATGGGGGTCCTCTGAACTAGAAGGTTGGCCATACTTACTCATATTGGCTAGGACTGCGGCCAAGTCATCATCTCCCAGTAGGTCTTGTAATGGGCTATCTTCCCGCTGTCCCATTTCTTCCTCCTATTCAGTTTCTGCTTCTATATCTGTTCCCGAAGGTTCGACTGCTTCTTCTTCAGGTTGCTCATCTTCAATTATCACTGGTTGGCTGGTGCTCCCCTGAAGCTTCTGCAATTATGTCATCAGTGACCGGTATTCGCTTCCCCCTTACTGTGGAGTGATCATCCTGTAGGTTCTGCAAAAATTCCATCGCCACTGTTTCGTTGGACTCCTGTAGTCGATTGAAATAATTCAACCATCCTGCTCTTTCCAGGATCTCCCGGGCAGCAGCGGAGATCGTCAACTGTTGAGGCTCGCTTCGAATTGCCTTTCCTCCCATAGTTTCACTGTAGATTCTAAATGGAACGGCAACTACGTTTTCTGTTTGAAACACAGAGAGGGTGAAAATCGCAAGGTTTCGAAAAAACACAGAGTATGCAACAGTGCAACAGAAAGCAACTTGTGACAAAAATAGAAATGCCATGCCGTTAAACCATGCCAAACCGTCGTATACTAGCTTTCCCGAATGGTAAGTTGACACGTAATACAGGGAATGATGAGGTTAACCTCCCCCCCCGCAATGTGATAGGCTGTCCCAACCGGAAAATAAAGGAGCGGCACCCGGTCTGCAATCAAGTCAGAAAGGAACAGCATATGGAATTATGCCATGTTAAAAAGGACAACGAATTACCGAAATCGAGGCGGAGAATTGATCGCGTATGATATAAGAGGCTGCTGTGTTATGATTTGAGGCTGATGGATAGGGCATGTATCGTACTTGCCAATCTCAAGTGGTCATGGTCACTTCCGTTGCCATGATTGGTAATGATAAATGTTCATGCGATATATAAATCGGGAAATGACATATGATTAGTTCCTAGGAGATAAGAAACAAAAGAATATTAGTATCTTTACCCATTGGTGTAAGCAAGGTGACTTCAATACCATTAACAGTACTCTGCTGCCAACATGTGTCCATAACCTTGGCAGAGTTGTTTTTTTACCCTCGGAACCATAATCCTTTGTGTATACTTAGGAATGTTGTTATGTCAAAATGTAGACCATTATGCTGGCTTGGTGACCGGTTAACCATAATGCCATTCACGAGGAAGGAGCGAAACGTGGGCAGGTCGGCTCGTAATGAGACCTCCTGTTCCAAGGTTTGTTTATTTGATATACCTTTTGGACCATATCCCTGGTGTGGTGGCCAGAATGGGAATGCCACTTCACTTCCATCCTCATGATCATGGTAGGCTAGCTCTCGATGAGACCCCCTATCCTGCATTTGACACTTGACATATCATGTTCACATATTTTTTCTTTTTCATAGAATAATTTTCCTTATACACAAAGGGTGGCTCAACACTCCTTAAGAGTAGGAATGGTGGAAGAAGTCTTATTATCTCAATAGGAAGATATAAACTCTTTGCTCTTATTCCCAAGTACTAATAAAAAAAAGTTTAAGGGAATCAGCATGATAAAGATAACCAATCAGGGAAAAATTAGTAAAACCATGTCAACAAAAGGTAAGAAATAAGTATGTCCTTCCATTTGTCCTCTTACTAATGCAGAGCCTTATAGATATAGCGATTTATGGTGTGCAGATTTCGGTATGTTGTGATTTTATATTTCATTGCATAAATACATAGCTGTATCTTAAAGACTAGAAAGAAGACGGGCAATAAGCATCCTCAATTTAGATCAGCAAAAGAATAAGTTGTTTCACAAGGAGAGCAGAAGTATGCGAGTGGTGTTCCTTTGAAAAAGAAACAACGACGGATGATAAAAGACAACAAAAATGCAAATGCCGTTCCTTTGGGAAAAAGGAACAGCAAAAATAAAAATACTATAAAAACACTCAAAATGCCATTCCTTTGAAAAAGGAACAACAGCAATAAAAGAACGTTGTTTCTTTGAAGAAAGAGAACAGTGGTAACCAAAAGGAACAGCGGAAAATGCAACAATGCCGTTCCTTTGAAAAAGGAACAGCAGAGATCCCGAATGCTGTTCCTTTAGAAAAGGAACAGCAAAACAAGCGAAACCAACATCATACAAAAACACGCATATGCTATCTTTAGAAGAGAAAAAATCAAACTTTATGAAAGAAAAGGAACAGCAAAAATGACAAGAAAATATTTAATTCAAACTTATGTACAAGAACCACTCAAAAAAACAAGAACTTATGTACAAATTGCAAAAAGAAATGAACCCTTAATGAATTACAGGTGAGGAAGATTTCTCTTCCTCTCCTAAGATCTCCATATCAGTATCTCGGCGTAGGTGCTGGTAGAAGGATTCCCGAGTGAGTGGTTTATGATAGAGACGGACTCGGTGGCCATTTACTTTGAATGCATATCCAGAACCGTCAATGGTGATTAGAGTAAGGGTTCCGTTGTCATGTACCTTCTGGATTTCGTATGGTCCCAACCATCGAGTCTGAAGTTTTCCAGGGAAGTTCTGAAACCGAGAATCGTATAACAGAGCCCAGTCTCCCTCGTGGAAGACTTTGTTCTTGATGAGCGCATCATGCCATTTGGCTCGCTGCTGTTGAACTAATGCTGTATTTTGTAATGCAGAGAGCCTGAATTCGTCTAATTCATTGATCTGCTGCAGTCGATTGAGTTGTGCCTCGGTTAGATCTAGGCCAACTTCCTGTGCTGTCCGTAATGTTTGGATTTCGAATTCTATGGGAAAAATGGGTTGTTTCCCAAACACTAATTGATAAGGTGAGTAACCGGTGGTGCTCCTCCATGTGGTTCTATAGGCCCAAAGTGCTTCAGGTAGTCGGGTAGCCCAATCACGCCTATGTGACGCAATGGTTTTCGTTATGATTGATTCTATTATCTTATTGCTACTTTCTACCTGCCCATTCGCCTGTGGGTGATATGGAGTAGTGATCTTATGCTGGACATGATAATTGTTAAGTGTTGCAGCTAATTTATGCCCAACAAATTGTGGTCCTCCATCTGTAATTATTTCCCTAGGAAGGCCATAACGAACGAATAGATGGAACAGGAACTGTATGACAGAGTCCTCTGTGGCTCTTGGCAATGCTTCTGCCTCAACCCATTTGGTGACATATTCTGTTGCCACCAAAATATATGTTTTCTGATTTGATGAAGGGTTGATGGGTCCGACGAAATCAAGAGCCCACCGCTCGAATGGTTCGATGACTAACTGTGGTTTCAGAGGCATCTCATCAGCTTGACCAGGTCGTCCTGCTCGCTGGCAACTGTCACAGGCTTGGACAAACTTCTTTGCATCTTTGAAGATCGTAGGCCGGTAATATCCTGTCTGCAATACTTTATGTCCAGTCCTACGCTCAGCGAAGTGCCCCCCACACGGTCCATCGTGACAGGCTTTTAGGATGTCAAAGATTTCATCCTCTCTAACACATCGCCTGATATGCATGTCTGCTCCTGTGTGAAACAAATAGCCTCCAATCCACGAAAATCGAGAACTTTTCTGAATACTCTGCTTGCGCTCATTAGGAGTTAAATGTTTTGGTAATTTACCTACTGCGAGGTAGTTGGCAACATCAGCATACCAGGGTGTTTGAACGGCAACAGCAAACAGGTGCTCATCCGGAAATTGATCTTCAACTGTTGTTGCATCTCTTGATTTTGGTATTCTCGAAAGAAAATCGGCTACAGGGTTTTCTTTGCCAGGCCGGTCCTTGATTGTGATTTCGAATTCCTGCAATAAGATTAACCATCGAGTTACTCTGGCATTTGTGACAGGCTTATTTGCTAAATATTTTATAGCAGAATGGTCTGTATACAAGATAACAGGATAGCCTGTAATATAATGTCTAAATTTATTGACAGCATGTATTACAGCTAGGAATTCTTTTTCAGTAACAGTGTAATTCAATTCAGCAGGGGATAGATTTTTGCTGATGTAATAGATAGCGTATGGTTTTTTATCCTCTTCCTGCCCAAGGACTGCGCCAATGGCTGTATCTGAGGCATCAGATGATATCTGGAATGGTAGGTCCCAGTTTGGTCCTCGAAGGACTGGGGCTGTGGATACAAGCTTCTTTAGATCCTCGAAAGCATGGTCACATTTTTCTGTCCACAGAAAATCAACGTTACCAGTCAGAGCATATAAAGGAGCAGCAATGTGCGAATAATGCTCTATGAATCGTCTATAATAACCGGAAAATCCAAGAAAGCTGCGTACCTCTGTTTGAGTAGTAGGTGTGGGAATAAGCAAAAGTATTTGGATTTTGGCCGGGTCTACCTGAATGCCGGCTGCTGAGACATAGTGTCCTAGGATAAGTCCTTCAGTCATCATCAAGAAACATTTTTCGCGGCTTAAGCAAAGCCTGGTAACAATGCAGCGTTGTAGGACTTTTTCTAGGGTGTCTAGAGCTGGATCAAAATCATCTCCATATGGTGTAAAGTCATCCATGTACACTTCAAGTCCATCATTTATTAAATCTGCAAAAATGCTAAGGATAGCCCTCTGAAATGTGGCAGGAGCATTACATAGGCCAAAAGGTAGAACTCGATAGGCAAATGTTCCCCGGGGACAAGTAAAAGTAGTTTTATCCTGGTCTTCAGGGGCAATCTGAATCTGATTGTATCCACTGAAGCCATCCAGGAAAGAAAAGAACTTCTTCCCTGCTAAAGTATCCAATACTTGATCTATGAAAGGGAGAGGAAAATGATCTTTTTGTGTTGCCTTGTTTAGTTCCCTATAATCCACACAAATTCTCCATTTTCCGTTCTTTTTTGGTACCACCACAAGCGGAGAGACCCATTTACTATCAGAAATAGGGTAGATAAAATTAACATCTAAAAGTTTCTGAAGTTCAGTTTTTACGACATCTTTTAGATGAGGATTAAGTCTCCTTTGCGGCTGACGCACAAGTCTGGCATCTTTTTCTATATAAATGTGGTGTGTACATAACTGGGGATCAATTCCTTTCATGTCAGGGTAATCCCATGCAAAGGCTTCTTGATATTTTGTTAACAAATGGATGAGCTTAGTTTCCTGTTCAGGTGTGAGATTAGCATTGATGTTTAAGGTTTTCCCCGGTGCAATTTCCACAGTTTTACTATGTGCAACAGAAGTAACAGGTATCGTTTGGTCATGAATATCTTTCAAGGGATCTTCTTCCAATTCATTATCAAATGTTGCTTCTATCATGTGACACTGTGTGCGAGGTTCAGTTTGAGTAATGAAATTATTAATGGCATCGTCCTCTGTTTGATCCTTAAAATCGAGTGCCTCTTGTATAGTTAATGGAGATCTGATGTTATCAGTAAGGTATGATACAGGGTGTTTATTAGTTTTAATCATTGTGACACTTGGCTGCGCTGGAGGATATATAACTAAATTTTTGCTATTTGGTCCTCTGGTTATGGTCATATTTCCCTGCCGGCAACCAATGTAGGCATCGGCAGTGGCAAGCCAAGGTCTACCTAAAATTAGTGGATGTCCATCAAGTCGGGTTTTTGGATTAATTATCAGGAAATCGGTTGGATACTCCCAGGATTCTACGGAGACCATGACATCATGTAGAGTGCCCTCTGGTCTAACCACAGATCGGTCAGCCAATTCTAACAGAGTAGAGGTGGGTTCTACAGATGTAATGCCGAGCTTTTGGCAGGTTGTGGTTGTTAAAATATTAATTGCAGCCCCCAAATCAACTAAGGCATTAGACAAGGTCTGACCATAAATTTGAATAGTTATAATTGGATTCCCGGGGTCTTCATATTTAAGGGGTGTTTCTTTTCCGGACAATAGATCAGATAAAGTTCCGACTACTTGGACTCTTGGATTATTTGTTATATTCCTCCTTGGTTTCTTTATGCACAATTCTTTGATAGTTTTTGCGTATATGGGAATGTCTTGAATGGCTTGGAGGAATGGAATTTTTATGTACAGATTTTGCAATTCTCCCAGAATGTCAAAGTCAGGATATTGTATGGGTCGTGGTATGGCTAATCGTTCTGGGAATGGAGGAGAGGATGTGGTTGCTTGATTATGGGTTTGTTGCTTATTTACATCCTCTTGTTGTGACTGATGTTCTCTGGGTAACTGATCTTCAATATGAACTGTTTTATCTCCCTCAGTTTCAATTATACGTCCAGATATTAACTGAAGGTCATTGCACTCCCTCAAGTCAGGTCCTGTTTCTGGTGATTCTATGATTTGGATAGATTGGACCTGTCTATTATTTGGATTGGGATCGGGTTGGGCTGGGAGTTGCGGTCTCAGGTTAGACTGGGGATTCTGTTGTAAGGCTGGCAGAGTAGGTTGAGGGAGCGGAATAGTTCCAGCTGGATGGTACATCGGTCTTTGCCATCTTGTCTGCCAGGGTGAACTTTGTGAAGTAGAGGGAGTCCACTGTGAAGGGTATGGGCCATTTTGCCAATATGGTGGAGTATAAGGGAAATTCGGCCAACCAGTTTGGCTTGTTTGATTCAGCCATGGATTTGAAGAAGGAAATGATTGTGGTGACCAGTTTGTAAATGGGGGTTGAGATTGATTTTGCCATATACCATATTGTTGAGCATTATACTGTGGGTTTTGAAAGAAAGAGGTTGGGTCTGGAAACATACCAGGTTGTCTCGGCTGCCACTGGCGGCGCTGGTTGATCGAATTCACCGATTCTAGTTCTTCTTCTGCTTCCTTATATACCGCTTTCAATCCAGGAAGTGAGGGGCAGCTCTCCGTAAGGTGATCTTTTGTACAGATGGCGCATGTTTGGACTTTATCCAATGGACACTCCTTGTGGCTATGTTTTTTTCTACATCGGGGGCAGAAGATTGCCAAATTCTGTTCTGCCTCCAGCTGCTTCTGTTTAGCCTGCACAATATCAAGTTGTGTAGTTAGTGTCCCCATAATATCGGTTTTAAAATTTTCTAATAAATTTCCAATTTCTGCACGTGTTACTCCTTCTGCTGATACTTTCTTATCTCTTGCAAACCGATCATATTCTGTCGGTTTTATTCTTGTGCTGCCTCTCGAACTCCTGATACACAAATCAATAATGTCAGCAAAACTCTCTTGATAAATATCCCCTTTGCCCATAATGTTTAATGTTTCAATCCATTGTTCCTTCATACCCCTCATTAATGCAGATTTTAACACATTATCAGGTAAAGGTAGCGATGCATAAGGAGATCTTTGTAGGTTGTACTAAAAACGTTCCACATACTCTTCTAGTGTTTCATTTGGTCTGGCTGACATTTGGAATATTTCGTCTTTTAATTCTCTAGACCTACAATAATCCTGATATTTTTTTAAGAAGGATTCTTTCATTTGATCCCAATTGTTGATAACCCCGCCACCCAGCCCCATAAACCATCTTAAAGCAGCCCCTTTTAATGTAGAGGGAAATAATTTCAATTTTTGGGGATCGGTGGTGTAATCGTACCCCCTACATAACACATCGAATTCGAATAAGAATGCATCCGGATCTTGTGATGTGAGTCCGTGGAATGTAGGGATATGCTGAAGAGGGATAGCTTTCATGGGTGCATTTGCTGCAGAATCCACTATAGGATATTGTAATGTAGAGGTTTGAGTATTTGGCTGGTTTTGAGCGTTTGGTTGGTTTTGAGCCATGGGATCGAATATATGCCAATAACCTTATGGGATATCTAGGAGGGTATTCCTAGGTTGAGTGGGAACGGTTTTGACAGGGATCTT
The DNA here is from genome assembly GCA_034641835.2 of Pinus albicaulis. Taxonomy (NCBI): domain Eukaryota; kingdom Viridiplantae; phylum Streptophyta; class Pinopsida; order Pinales; family Pinaceae; genus Pinus; species Pinus albicaulis. The sequence goes on along the minus strand of CM076572.1, from coordinate 437,510,344 downwards.
CTTAACAGCGCTTCCTTTATCTGGAATAATGGGAATACCAGGTGTCTGAGGAGATTGAATTCCTTCAACAATGACTTTCGCAGCACTCCCCTTATCTGGGCTATCTAAAGGTTGATTTGTCTCAATAGGGGATTTTGGTTCCTTGGTTTCCCCTGTTTCTCCTTCTCCCTCACAAAAGTTACTAGAGTTCCCTTCCTGCAATAATTCTGGAGTAGAATTTTCAATTTCTTGAAAGTCCTGCTCTTCGGTTTGACTATGCACCTCAGCGCAGGCTACAGATGGTGATCCTGTGGCCTGAAGGGAACTAGTAGGCGGTTTAGAAATGTTTTTCTTGAGGCCTACTGATGGCTGAGATTCTGTTTTCTTATAGATTTCGTCTATGAAGGTCGTTCGGCCAAGGGTCATCGGCCCCTTAGCTTTTTCAGGCTTGGATGGGGGTTTGATATTTTTTTTTGGTCTTTTCTACTTAGTCATGCACTCAAAAATGAACTACCAACTTTTATTCAAACAAAGCAAAAACAAATCTGTTAGGAAAGCGGATAGTGGAGCAGGGTTTTTACATGCTCCGCACGTAGGTTCTTACCTTCCGTTTTTAGGATCCAACTCCTCCCTAGCAGGCTCGTACACTACTCTGAAAAAAGCAAATGGCTACACTCTTTCCCCGGCAACGGCGCCAAAATGTAGAGCTATAAAAAGGGTCTCTTTCACCTCTAATTACCTCACATTAATATGTCAATCCGGGAGCGTTTTGTCATTATAAAGAGTGACTCAATCCGAGGCTATCATATGTCAGAGTAATGCTAGTAGTACAGTGCTTAAGAAATACAAGAGTAAACGGATGCTTGCTTGTAACTAAATTAATTAATTATGAGAATAAATCACACTGGAAAACTCAACGGTTTATCGGTCAAGGTTCGCGGTGATAGCCCATCTATCAGGGTGATAGTGTCGGAAACTAGAACGCAGATCAGAAGCACAGGAATTCAAGGCATGGTGTGCAAGTGCTCACTACGGCTTTAGATCATCTCTCACACCAGCCCAACAAACTTATAGTAAATGGAGCAATGGCAGATAAAAGATTCAGGCAACGGATAAGACCATGAAACAGCAAGCATAAAAATGGGCAATAATTGAAATAACTAAGTCCCGCGGGTTGTAACCAAACTTAATCTATTAACTCAAATACTCTCGTTGCAATCACATAACATTCTTTCACTCTAAAGGCAATTCACAGTCACACTAAAGGGTAACAACGATTAATGAATTATCATTTGATGCGATGAATTAAATACCCCAAAAAAGACGTTTAATATCATGACTAGCCAACACTATGGTGACATACAATGAACTCTTGGGATTATGCTTGATATGGGTCAACTGCAGTTAATCTGCCAAAACCTTAATGATTCAATCTTTAACAGAGCATGTAATATGAACTTATAAAGCATATAATCTGAATATCCTGCGTCGCCAAAATACACAGTAGCGTTGTAATGGTACGGAAAAGTGTCTATTTTGTTATCCTTAACCTCTGAAGATGCATTAGTTAATCAGGTGGAGATGAAATCATCCTGACCTTTCATTAGTACATCGGTCAAAAAATACATTGATGATTCTCTTTGAGACTTAATAAAAAAAAGCGATGTTTTACAATTACATAAAAGCGTATCTATCTCATATCTACTTCTATACTGCTATAAATACGGTGTTGTCTCAATTCTCAAAATAGTAGTAGGAGAATCCAAACCATGGGTAAATAAACGCGAGTCTCGGATCGAAGATCTGAAGTTACTTCGCTATTAACTCTTCATCCTGTCTTTTCTTTTGCGCTGAGCTGGTGTCTTCTCCTTCTTTTCCGAGCCGATTTGCTTTGATCTGTTTATCTTTGTTTGCGTTCGGTTCTCGTCCAGAGGGACAACAGTTATCTCAACTTTGTCCTTCCCTTTGGAACGGCAATTCCTCGTTCTCTCCTTTTCCTATATAGAAAATAACCATTATCAGTGGCTAAGTCTTGTATATAAATTCTCACATGTTTTGTTATAGTTCCTTATTACTTTCCAAATTCATGACACAAAAAGGTTCACAAATTCTATTAAAAAGCCACTGAAATAATGATCAAAAGCATACCTTTTTAGTACTCCACAGCTATATGTTTTTGTTTTGAAGCAATAAATTTCATACGCAATTGTAAATGCAATACAATACACTTTTGTAAAATTTAGCTATTTTTGTATAAGATGTTACCATAGATTTGTTTATTCATTGTCATGCAGAGTCCAAAATGAATAGATAATTTACTTAACTTTTACAAGGCGATAACAATTTCATATTTGTTAGTTGTATTAGTATAAATCAAGCTAATTAGTAATTGCACATTTGCATAAAATAGGAAAAAATGCATGAACAATGTGTGAATCTTGAAAATGTGCGGAAGTGTTGTTATTTTTTTTCATCTTCCTTTTTCTGTACATACTGGCTATTTTTCATATCTTCTCGGAATATACCCATTTTTTGTCACACTTTTCCCATATGTTAATGAAATTTTTAAAAAATTCCATTAATTTTTGAACCAACATTTATTTAGGTTGACAGATAAGAGAATGAAGAAATTCACAATAATTGGTTAAACTGCATGCGTCTTGTTGGGTAAATTGACTCGGGGTTAGAGTTAATATTAACTAGGTTAAACAAACAAGTAATTTTGGGCCACATGGTATTGTGCACCCATGGTTTTGCGCCCATGGTATTGCATGTAATGGAGCCTATAAAAGGTTGGGAAGACTTCATTGTAAAATAGGCTAGGGAGGTGAGCGGTGAAGGCTCACATGGCCGGGTTGGCCAGGGTTTTGGCCAAGGCTAATGAAATTTCATTAGGATGGGTTTTCCTCTGAGTTTGGGGTTTTTCCCGAATAAACATATGTGTTCATGTTTATGTGTTTTGTTGCTGGTTATGCTTTATTATTCCTCTCGATAATTATTTATATTCTCTGGTAAATTATTTCTTCATTTGGTATCAGAGCCAAATGTTGGCTTCAGAGGGACGCTTCTGTTGCCAAGGGTTTTATTGGCCTATGAATGGAGATATGATTTCTGGAATGTAAGGGCTTATAAGGCCTGATGAAATGATTTCCAGTTGTTTACAGATCTGATTTGGAAGTGGGTGAAAGATTGCATTGTGCCCAGGCTGAGATTTTGGAGAACTGAGTACGTGGACTTTGAAGCATGAGAGAGTTCACAGCTATGGTGATAGTAAAATCCATAGAGGAATCAAAGACGCGGTATCGGACCAAGGTCGATTTGGTAGTGTTGCAGGGGTTGCTAGGTAGCTGTTTTGGTGAAGTGGAAAGCGTCACATGGCTCCAGAGGGGGTTGACCCAATGGAGGTTACCCACTGTGTGGAGTAGCTGAAAATTATATTCAATGGGAGAAAATTAGACATGGTTATCTCTAGTGAATATTTGACTTGATTGACAATGATTTTTATGTGAATAGGGCCGTAGAGGGCCTTGAATGAATGTATTGGCATGTGGAGTTATTTGGGCCGAATAAGAATCCATGAATAGTTTGCACCGTGGTAGAGAGTATGTCATTCATGGTGTTTCATGGTCAACAACAACAAATCAGAATGAATGAGGAGAGTTGTTGTAGTAGCAAAAGAGAAGTTATGGACAGAAAACGCGTTGGCTTGGATGCAAGTTGTGCAAGAGAAAATGAAGTGGGCGCCAGAGGTGCATGCCTTTGTTAAAGGGACCGAGAACTCCGTTAGAGATAATATTAGACATGAAATGCTATGTTGTAGATCCATGACAAGATAAATACCCTCGAATTAAATATTTCGACAAGAGTTGGATTGTTTCCTATGGGGGTGGACGTGATAGGGAAATGGAGAGTATTGTGTGTTTTGAAAGACTCCAAAATTCACCTTATTTATAACCAAGGGATAGTGGATTCAAGCATTGGTTATAGGTCATTGAAGTCAAAGCAATGTGTGAGAGAGGATGTGTTAAAATAGCAACAATGAAAAAAAAAAATTATTGTAATGGAGTCAAAATTTCATTACATGTAAATGGGCATATTTTTGTAAGACCTAATATGGCATTCTTACTCCTGGGTAATCACTGGTAAAGTTTGGGTTAGACCTAGGTGATAGGGGGGATGTCAAAGTTAACAACTACCTTGGGTAAAAACTTTGAGGGGGGAAAGGGCTAGAGTGAGCGGGGTTGACTCACTTGGCAAGGTTGGCTGGATTTAGTTAAGGAACCCCGAGTCAAGTTTAAGGGGGGAATGTTGGGTAAATTGACTCAGGGTTAGATTCAATATTAACTAGGTTAAAAAAACAAGTATTTCTGGGGCACATGGTATTGTGCACCCATGGTTTTCGGCCCATGGTATTGCATGTAATGGAGCCTATAAAAGGTTGGGAAGGCTTCATTGTAAAGTAGGCCAGGGAGGTGAGCGGTGAAGGCTCACATGGCCGGTTTTGCCAGGGTCTTGGCCAAGGCTAATGAAATTTCATTAGGATGGGTTTTCCTCTTAGTTTGGGGTTTTTCCCAAATAAACATATGTGTTCATGTTTATGTGTTTTTTTGTTGGTTATGCTTTATTATTCCTCTCGATAATTATTTATATTCTCTGGTAATTATTTCTTCACGTCTCTTAACTTTTCCAAATTTGTGTTTAAGGTTATTCATATTTAAAAGACGGTATGACTAGGTAGTGAGCATCAACTACAACACCTTGTAATTTTGTAACAAGCATAACTTGGCACAATTTTTTTCCAACAATAATTATTATCGACAGTCTGTGAGCTAGCTTCCATTATTGTAAATAATTTATAGTCACACACAAATGAGACACGAAATAAATGGATGAGATGGTTTTGTAGTTTCAAGGTATTTTTTCACTCATTTATGTAAACATTAACTTTGGTATCTTCACTTATTGTTTTTGATAAATTTTCTATGTAATATATTTCACAATTGTAATAGTTCGAATTTATTTTGCATTTGAAAAAGTAAGATCTAGTGAATATATATAGAATCGAGGAATTTTGTGTGTGCAAATCAACGTTGTTGAGAGAATTATTGATTCAAAAGGTGTTTTCAGCTATGAAAATAATATAACTAGTAGAGAAAGAAAATAATTTATTTTCACTAATACTATTAATTCACTTGGTGTTGTTGAAGAGAACTTCCACTGGACGATTTCATATGAGCATTATGCTAATATGCCAATGAATGAAAAGAACAATAACAATATTTGGACTAGTGGATTAGCAAATGTTGCATGTGTTAGTGTCAGTATTTGCATACTGCCCTCACTGATTAGAAATACTCTTTTCATATCATTTTAGGAATCTCACTCAAAAATATTTGTCATTCCACCAGACCTTCATTAAAAAATTTACCCACTGATGGTAGTCCTAGTCGAAAAACATCATTCTTCCTGAAAAATTCATACTTGCTGGCCCACCTTCATGTATTGCTGAGAAAATATTAGTCATGAAACTCCTTTTCATCATGTCATTATGTCAGTCAGGTCACCATGAAGTCTGGTCACTCAAGGTCTTCATTAGGTCTCTAGGTTTTCATTTTTCAAGGTCTAAATAAAACACCATTTCATTGCATGAGGTCAGTAAAAGTATGAGAGTGATCCAAATAATATCCCTTTACAATTTAAAGAGAATTTGTAAGCATGTAAAGATAGTTTTAAAAGTTGGAATTCTTCTTTCAAGTGTGAGTTTCATTCTAAAATGTAATTTTATTCCAAAAATAGAGATGTAATTTTATTTTTCATTTATGTAATTTTACGTTAATTATATGTAATAAGTACCTACTTCCCAAGCAGCCAACTTAGTTCCACATGCCAAAAAAGCACATGTCAAAGTGCAAGAGTTCTCAATTCATCCATTGATCAAATGTCAAAGAAATAATTTCAGAAGTGTAAGGGTATTCTACAAAGTTTAAAAGTGAAATTTGAAACATTAGAAAAGTGGGTTTCAAAGGATTAAAATCAACTTTACTCAAGTATATAAACCCTCATGACATTAAGAAAAACTTCACTTGTCTCCTCCATCCTTTAGAAACCTCAAAAAAATAATGATTTTCAAGTTTTGAGGGCGAAATTTTACAAAATAGAGGCAGTGTTGTGCGTTGGCTCTTTGTGCTGTGCGTTTTCTCTGTGTGCTGCACATTTTCTCTTTTCGTTGTGTGTTTGCTCTGTCCGTTGTGCATTTTCCTGATTTCTACAACAAACTCCAGAACGCCATCCAAATATCATCACATGTCCTTCAATATTCAGAAATAGTGCATTCAACCTCCAGCAAGCAAGTAAGGTCTAATTCGATCATTCCTCTCCTCTTGAAATTGAATTTGTGGTGTTTGTCTTTGTTGTGAAAGATTTGGTGTCTTACTTGCTTTTGAAACCATATTTCACTCTCAATTCACAATTTCACTTCTAATTTCATTCCAAAAAATGACACATTCCTTTCCCTTATTTCTGTTATTCCTATTTCAACCCCTATATCAGATAATCCCCTTTCCCTAAACCTTTCATCCCCAAACCATAAACCCTAATCTACTCATTGCATAGGCTTCCAAAATCCCAAAAATATAATTAAATTCCCTATTCCAATTCCCTCATAATTCCTACTCCTTGTCACCTCCCTCAAATAAAAAATCCCTTCCCCCATCTCCCTAAATTTTCGCACACTATTCCCCACTCCCTTTACCTACATTCCACTATCATCACATCTCCCTAGGGTTTCATACTAAGATACCTATGGAAGAAGAACCAAACAAAAACTATAGTGAGGGAGAAGAAAGAAAGGAGAAGAATTCAAACATAGGAGGGACAATCTTTAGACTCAAGCCAACAAATACCAGGGAACTCATGGCATCTCCCATAATTGTGACATGTTTTAAACATGTAGCCTATTTTGGATTCTGTGAGAAAGTAAAAAGGGCCCAACATCATCCTCTGTTGACCAGAATATTATTCTCCAATATCCATGATAATCGGGTAACCCTTGCTGCTGTCACTTTCACTTTGTCCACTTCCATCATATTAGCTTCCACTGGAATCCCGAATGTTGGGGAAAAATGGTTCAAGAAACAGACTTGGAGGAGCGATACTATGACCCATACATTAAACCTAGATACAAGAATGAAATAAAGAGGATTTTTCATTTCTCTTACCTCCTGGAGAGATATTCTCCCATGATGAAAATCATCATGAAATACTTTTCTTGTGAAAGTAGGTTCTCTAGACTTTATACCTGTCACATCCGACTACTTATGCACTTCACAAGGGTCAAGATGCTCAATATACCTTATCTTATCTTCTAGAGCATTGACAATATGGAATTTATTTTCCAAAAGAGAGATTATGACCACCAAATGCAAAAAAAAAAACACCATTCCCTCATCAAAATCATAGTCCTCCATCACCTCAAACAATTGAACATTTCATGGAGTTCTTTCATAGTTAATGATATATTCAATGCTCCATCTATTCAACATGCTAAAGATGTGCCTTCATCATCTCATCCTTCCACATCCATTCCTCCATCTTAGCCCACAATTCATGCATCATCACCAGATCAACCTCCTTCAACCATTTCACCACCATCATCTCCATTTCAAATTGAGACTGGGTCACATAGCAGAGCTGAGATCAATGAGCCTAAGAAGGCTAATTTGGATATGATAGAGCCATTGGAAAAAACATACCATAGAGGTGACAAGAAAGTGTTTGTTCGACAGATTGTGGGAGGGGTGTTTCCTTCTATATCAACAAATAAGGTAGACAAAGGGAAGAAAAAGATGACAATGGTAGAGATTCAGGCAGAGATCACACATGAGGAGGAGGACCTCCATAAGAAAGAACATGATTTTGAACTTGTTGACCTAGATGAGCATGATGATGATGAGATCACTAGCAAAATCATCAAGGAGAAATAATCCAAGATTAAGGAGCTTCAAACTAAACTTCACAAGTCTAAATTTGTCATTGACTTTCTTCAGTAGGAGAACCAAAATCTATAAACAAAACATGTCATTGATGAGGCCAAATTCATCAAAGCTCAAAGAGAGGCAGAAAAAGCCAAGGTTTTTCTTGAAGAGACAATTGAAACATATGGTGTGACAGATAAGGTAGCAGAAAAAGTTCCAAGGAGAAAGCCTAGGACTATAGGGCTGAAAAGAGCTCTAGCACTACGAAGGCAAAAAGAGGCTAAACTTGCTAATCAACTCACTCTGGATGAAAAACTTGTAGTGGTAATAAATGAGAAATGGGAGCCATGGATTGATAGAGCTAACCAACACTTGGATAAGGAAAATAGAGATAATGATATACTGAGGAATAAGGTCAAGCGCTATGCCCAAAAAGACAAAATTGCAAGGGCCAAGCTCAAAAGAGCCAATGCAAAAATTGATGCTTTGACCATGCAAGAAGATAAAAGGAGGCTTGACATATTGGATGAAGCCTCACTTCATTCCTAACCACATAATAAGCATAAAATTATCAAATTTTGAGAATTTTTGGGTAAAATTTTGAATTTTTTGTGATTTTTTGCACCCCTATACAGTCTTATGACAGTTAGATTGTCAAACGCGCAACACCCTAGGTGTTGCGCTATTTTTTGAGGCACTTTTTGCTGAAAGGAAGACCAATAGAATATGCATAATGATGAATACATTTAGGAAAACCAATTTTCTATCCTTGTTCAGGACAACTGGTTGTTCAAAAGGTGAAAAAACACTCAAAAAATTAATGTTCTACCCACTTTTTTGCCTATGCGCTACGCGCTGAGAAGTATTGGGAGAATAAATTTTTGATAGGGAAATTTAACTCCATTCTACAAAATAAAGGCATATTTGGAAATTAGACTAGACAGGCTTTCCAACTAGTCATCCTGAGCCCAAATTAGACATCGAGAAGGCAGTCAAAATCAAGTTGCAACATGGATGGTGCGCTTGAAAAAGGGATGGTGCGTGTTGAGATTCAACAAGATGATGAGCTTAGTGAAAAGAGTCGCCTTCACTAAGTGGGCCCGCAGGCTATTTTTGGCGCAAGACTATTTTTTAGACTATATCTATTTTTAGACATGATGATCATATTTCAGAAGTTGCAGGATGCTATTTTTGGATGGTTGATCAAGTTGTAAAAATAGATGAATTTCTTTTTTTAGAATATTGGGCGAAGTCTATTTATAGATTGTCATTCTAAAAATAGATGCATGTCGATTATTATTAGCTCTTAATAATAATCAGACTCTAAACAACAACTTATTCTCTTGGAGCACTTCAGTTCAGTGCATAGATGTGGCACAGCAGCTGAAAGAAGGAATTACGCTATTTCTAAGGGTTTACTGGGGCTAATGCATGGAGGACTCAGTTAGAACTCAAGTGGCAGAGTTATGACATGGTTGGAAGAAGTAGTTATGGAGTTGTATTTAGTTTAACTCGGTTAGACTCAGTTGAGCTAGTTGTATCTAGTCTAATTGATTGATACAATAGTGAGAGTGGAGTGAATTAATTACTTAATTAATTCATAAATAATAACTCATTAATCAAGTGAATAATACATCAGTTAAATATAGTGGATGGTAGTTTCAGTGGAGACCAGTGGAGAGATAGGTGAAAGGGCAAGATAGACTAGCTGTTGTGACTATAGTGATGCATTGATTGCATCCAACACTCAGTGGAGATGCCAATGATTATTGCACAGTCAAGGGTGGAGTAATTCAAATTCATTCAGGGCCATTCTTCAGCAGAGATTGCATAGTGGAGGTAGGCTAGCAGGTGGCAAAAATGGGTGCATGGATTTGCAATATTAGGCCTGTATAGTGTATGACGATTGTACTATACTGAGAGCTGTATGTTTGTATGATATTTTCATATGATCTCCATGTTACATAATATATAGTTTTGGTTTTCAGCTTCAAGCTTTCCCAGTTAAAAACTGTGTTATGTGCGATTTACAATTTTTGTTTATGCTTCACATGTGTATGCAATTAATTGTTTCCGCAAAAGATCAACAAGTGGAATTGATTCTGTATTTTGCATAAAGTTAAATAGTGTGAGATCAGGAGAATCAAGGACATATGAATGCTTAGTGCATATAATTTCTACATGGTATCGGAGCATTGTTGATTGAATATTGCAATTGTGAAGTGAGTTTGTGCTGGTGGACAATTCAAATTTGCTACAGAAGATTCTTGGTGCAAAAATCGAGTATATATTGAAATGTCTTTCAATGGGTTGATATTGGAGTATGCCCTTGATGGGAGCTCAAATTAAATAGCCTGTAAGGACATGATGGAGGCGGTGCTGGAGGATAATGGGCTGAATGAGTTCATCAATAGCGATGTTCCTAAGCCGGGATCTAGCGATGATGCATTACTTGATGCATTGAAAAATAAGAGTACAAATACGAGGAGGATTCTGTTGGAAGGTGTGAAAGACCATATTGTGTCCAGACTTCACGGGAAAGTCACTCCATTATTAATGTGGAAGGCTTTGACAGATTTTTTCCAAAGCAGAAGTGACTAGAGGAAGTTGGCACTCAAAAATAAGCTCAGAAAAATAAAAATGGAGAAAGGCGAAAGTATTCCAAAATACCTCACGAAGTTTGTCCATTGCAAGGATGAGCTGGGAAGTGTGGGGGTTACTGTTGATGAAGAAGACTTGGCTCTCCTTGGGCTTCCGAAGAGTTGGCATAGCTATGAAGACTCTCTCAATGGATGGGAGAAACTACCAGGATGGGAGCGACTTTGGTCAGATCTTGTGCAGGAGGAGATAAAGCGAGGTACCAAGGATGGATATTCATCGAAGAATGAAGATGAAGAGAATTTCGCTTTGGCTTCCAAAGAAAGGAAAGGGAAGGGGAAGAAAAATCCTTCTAAATCCGGTGTGAAAGGCAAGAAACAAGACTTGTCCAAAGTGAAGTGTTTTCACTGTCACGAGCATGGAAATTTCGCAACTAACTATCCACAGAAGAAAAAGAATAAGCAGGATACTGGATCTGCAGTTGGAGAAGCCTTAGCCTCACAATTTGAGCTAGATTTTTCCTTGATCGCATGCTTGGTTTCAAGCTGCATGGGATCGGTGTGGTATCTTGATAGCGGTCCGTCTTTCCATATGACAGGAGACAAAGAGTTGTTTAGTGACTTGGAGGAGAAGGACCTCCAGATTCATATAGAGATGGGCGATGATGGTCGGTATAGTGCTACTGGCATTGGGACCATTACCTTTGAGAGGGAGTTCGGTAATCCATTCTTGTTGAATAATGTCATGCATGTTCTAGGTCTAAAGAAGAACTTCGTCTTAGTCGCAATGCTGGAAGACAAGGGTTATGATGTTGTTTCCAGTGAGGGAAAATCCTTCCTTAGACATAAAACAACAGGTCAAACCAAGAATATAGGGGTTCAAATTAAGAATCTCTACAAGCTAGAGGTAGATAGTTGCGCTGCAATGGTGGGCAAAGCAGAAGAAGTAGCGAGCCGCGATGAGGGTGAGTTATGGCACAGGAGATTGGGCCATCTTTACCATGGTGCATTGAAAAGTTTGCAGCAAATTTCTACTGGACTTCCCAAGGGTACTCTTGCACAGTCAAATCAGTGCAAAGGATGTACAATGGGTAAGTTTGTGAAGACCACCTTTCAGGAGAAGGAGAACCATGCTTCGGTGATCCTGGAGAGAATTCACACAGACGTGTGTGGACCATTCTTGGTTGCTTCAACAACGAAACACAGGTATTATGTGATATTTTTTGATGACTTTTCTCGTAGATGCTGGATCTTCTTCATGCAGAAGAAGAGTGAAATTTTCTCGAAGTTCTGTGAGTTCAAGGCATTGGTGGAGAAGGAGTCAGGGAAGTAGGTGAAATCTCTAAGGAGCGATAATGGTGGTGAATACATCTCTGGAAAATTCAAAGGCTTCTGTAGAAAATAAGGAATTCAAAGAGAACTCATAGCGCCTCATAACCCCTAGCAGAATGGGGTCATGGAGAGAAAGAACATAATGATTGTGGGTGCTACACGAGCGATGTTGCATGACCAGGGACTATCGATGCACTTGTGGGCGAAAGCATGCAACACTACGGTTTATGTGCAAAACTGTTGTCCTCATAGAGTACTTGGCATGAGTACACCCAAGGAAGCTTTTATTGGTAAGAAGCCTGATATTTCTCATTTGAAGATTTTTGGCTCACCTGTTTACATTCATGTGAAAAGGATGCCAGGAAGAATTTGGAGCCGACTGCACAAGTTGGGATATTTTTGGGGTACACAGAAACGCCCCACAACTATCATGTGTATTTTCCAAATAGTCAGATGACTGTTATGCGACGAGATATAAAATTCAATGAGGTGAAATCCATGAAGTTGTCGCTTGAGAGGGAGCTACACTTGCATGCAAAAGAGGAACTTCTTGTTCCCGAAAATGAGCCTCTGGATGTGGATCAGCCATAGGAGGAGATTCATGGAGTGGAGGAGTCCACTCATGTAGAACCAAACATCAGACAAGGAAGAAAGCATACCACAGAAGATGAGAGACTAAAGGTGGATGCAACACAGAATGTAGGAGTCCCTACATCACAGCGCAAACAAAGACAGTCACCTGACCGATATACTGGATACATGGCTCTTCTGAGAAAGTGTATTGTGACAGAGCCATCTTCTTTTGAAAAAGCAGCGCAGGAGCCCACATGGGTAGATGCCATGGTGGAGGAGTATGACTACATTGTCAGAAACAGTGCTTGGGAGATTGTTCCAAGGCTGGTGGGAAAATCAGTTGTAGGATCAAGATGGATCTACAAGGTAAAGCAAGTTGTTGATGGGAGCGTCAATAAGTATAAGGCAAGATTTGTTCCCTGGAGCGTCTCACAGATTGAAGGGATTTACTATGAAGAAACCTTTGCACTGTTTATCAAACATTTCTTCCACATGCACTAATTCGCTTCTCTCACGATGGGTTGGCATTGATTCAATGATGGATGTAGATTGTAAGTCTCTGACAGATCATTGAAGATAGCAGAGGGAAAACATTGTTGTTTTGAGGATTAGACTTTCCAACAATTAGTCAGAAGTGTGTTCAAAGAGAACTGATATAGACAAATAAATGATTCCTAAGCTACAAGACTGGTGATTTTGATGAATATTGACTGGGACTTTGGCTTCACCAAGAGTGAGGTGATGCAAACCTGTATTCGATTGTGGTTGAGGGTGCAAGCTTTTAATCATTGTACTTTATGTTGATGATTTAATACTAACAGGTGATGAGCAGCTTGATACACTCATGCAAGGCCGATCTTGCAAAGGAGTTTGAGATGAAGGATTTAGGCCTCCCCACATTTCCTCGACTCGGAACAATGGCCAACCAGTTGCAAACTGTTTGTGTCTCAAGGCAAGTATGCCTGGGAGATATTGGAGAAGTTTCACATGCAAGGCTGCAAGCCTATCGACACTCCTCTTATAGAAAATTAGAAGAAAGAGGATGATACATCGGCAGAGGTAGTGGATGCCACTGTTTATTGACAGGTGGTGGGTTCACTCATGTATTTAGTCAATACAAGACCGGACATATGCTATGCGGTGAACCAGCTTTCACAAGCGATGGTTAAGCCTACCAAGCTCTTTTGGAATGCGGGAAAGCATGTAATTAGATATCTCAGGGGCACATCTGAGTATGGTTTATGGTACAGACAGACGGATGAGGTGAATTTTCATGGCTTCACGGATGCAGATTGGGCAGGAAGCCCAAAAGATACAAAGAGCACATCAGGAGGGATTTTCAACATCGGATCTACGACAGTTTCTTGGTACAGTAGGAAACAAAGATCTGTGGCACTCAGTTCAGAAGAAAAAGAATAAATGGCAGCAATTTTAGCTGCATGTGAGGCTATCTGGATGAGGAAGATCCTGGTTGTTTTGTTCGGTTCACATTTAGATCCCACCATAATTCATTGTGATAATCAGAGTTGCATTAAACTCTCATTTAATCCTGTGCTTCATGATAGATCTAAACATATTGATATCCGGTATCATCATATCAGATATTGTGTGCATCGGAAGATCATGTTGCTTCAGTACATTCCCACAGAGGATCAGGATGCAGATATTCCGACGAAGGCGCTCACCAAGAGAAAATTCTAATACCATAGAGGCAGGATCGGTGTGAAGGATAATCCCTATCTTGTTGAGAAGGAGTGTTGAGATTCAACAAGATGATGAGCTTAGTAAAAAGAATCGCCTTCACTAAGTGGGCACGCAGGCTATTTTTGGTGCAAGTCTATTTTTTAGACTATGTCTATTTTTAGACATGATGATCATATTTCAGAAGTTGCAGGATGCTATTTGTGGATGGTTTATCAAGTTGGAAAAATAGATGAAATTCTGTTTTTAGAATATTGGGCGAAGTCTATTTATAGATCATAAATCTAAAAATAGATGCATGTCGATTATTATTAGCTCTTAATAATAATCAGACTCTAAACAACAACTTATTCTCTTGGAGCACATCAGTTCAGTGCACAGATGTGGCACAACAGCTAGCAGAAGGAATTACGCTATTCCTAAGGGTTTACTGGAGCTAATGCATGGAGGACTTAGTTACAACTCAAATGGTATAGTTATGACATAGTTGGAAGAAGTAGTTATGGAGTTGTATTTAGTTTAACTCAGTTAGACTCAGTTGAGCTAGTTGTATCTAGTCTAATTGATTGATACACTAGTGAGAGTGGAGTGAATTAATTATTTAATTAATTCATAAATAATAACTCATTAATCAACTGAATATTACATCAGTTAACTACAGTGCATGGTAGTTTTAGTGGAGTCCAGTGGAGAGATAGGTGAAAGGGCAAGATAGACTATCTATTGTGACTATAGTGATGCATTGATTGCATCCAACACTTAGTGGAGATGCCAATGAGGATTTTGCAGTCAAGGGTGGAGTAATTTGTATTCATTCAGAGTCATTCTTCAGCAGAGATTGCGCAGTGGAGGTAGGCTAGTAGGTGGAAAATATCGGTGCATGGATTTGCAATATTAGGCCTGTATAGTGTATGACGATCGTACTATACTGAGAGCTTGTGATAAGCTTTGTATGTTTGTATGATATTTTCATATGATCTCGACGTTACATAATATATAGTTGGGGTTTTCAGCTTCAGGCTTTCCTAGTTAAAAACTGTGTTATGTGCGATTGATAATTTTTGTTTATGCTTCACATGTGTGTGCAATTAATTGTTTCCACAAAATATCAACAACTGGAATTGATTCTGTATTTTGCATAAATTTAAATAGTGTGAGATCAGGAGAATCAAGGACATATGCATGCTTAGTGCATATAATTTCTACAGTGCATTTGACAGTTATCTGAATTTTTCTAAGTTTTTCTGCAAATTGACTTTTATCTTGGGGAATCATGATTTTACCTCTGTAAATAAATGATGTAAATGTAATTATGGTGTTTTTAATATTACCTATGGTAAATACGTTAGGTAAATGAACTCAATGAGGTGTAATGAATCAGTTCACAAAAGTTAGGAATGAGTCACCTGGACCTCCCTACACTTCAGCTTTCAGCTCAGTTTTTGGTGGAAATACTCCTCCTCTCGTGGATTATACCCCTGAGGTTGGAAGGATTTTTTTTTAGGTCTATATCATGTAGGTTTTCAGTCATTTCATAGGTTGGAATCAGTTGGATGTTTTCATATTGATCAGAGACTTTATTGTAATCATTTTGGCAGGAGCTTAGTAAAAATGTTGCAGCTATTTCCTTGGGATACCTGTGGTATGGTTGTCTAGCATTGTTTCTTCTTATGTCTCATTATGTTTGAATGTATTATATTCATAATTCATTGCACTTATATTGTATGATCACTTTCAAGTTGATAAAAAAAATTCATCTCACATGCTATGTTTTTGGGAAAGTTTTCATAGTATGTTCATCTTTCTTTTAGTTTAGGAAGAATTCATTTTTCTTGCTCTTCCTAGCTCCTCACCTGTCTGAATAATTTCATCCCAAGAACCCTAATGTTCTAGCCTTCCTACCAACCTTTCCCCATTTAATGGATTGTAACCCTAATCCTATTTTCCTCGACCTAGCCTATTTGACCCAATATCCTCATCCAGCAACCCAATCAAATCAAATCAAACACTTCTGCATTTCATACCTAGCCTGAAACCATAATTTATCCAACCCTCATGGCTGTGATTTTTTTTGAGAGAGCCCTCTCAGACTTGGTATGACTAGATACCAAGTTAAAAGGTTGGTCTATGGTTACCTCTGTTGGGATTTCTTCTTCAGCCTTAGAAATATGGCGGAGTGATAACATCATGTATGCCAAAAGTTTTTTTATTTTAGGGAAATTGTTCATTTGTGCACACATTCTTTTGATTAAAATATAAGAACAATTATTCTACGAACAAAGACAATATCTTTGAATGCAAAAAATTTAGATGAATATTCAAGTTACCGGAAGCTAATATTCACTTGCCATTGTACAAAGCACATAGTTTCTTGATCTCAGAAGAAAACATAGCTAATTATATTATATATATATAATTTTATTTTATTTTATTTATTTATTTATTTAATTTTTTTTTTTTTTTTTTCTGAATTACAAAGTTCCTTATGATCTCTCTATTCTAGAAATATATTTGTTTAAACAACCATTTAGATACTTTTGTTGGCTATGTGCATGTTTCATGGGCCAAGAAACTAAAACAAGATTTCCAAAATGCATTGTCTATATGCTTTATCACACATACAAAAGAAATTGTTTATTTGACTGGGTTGATATCATTTCTAATGAATTAGCTTCCAAATTAACCAATTTATCCAAGACCAATGGGTTCTCCATGATGGCTTAACTCATAATAGCTTTGATTTCTAGTGATCGCTTTAGTGGTTTCGCAGATTTCCATGTAATCCTAAACTCAATATGAATCAAGAACCTATGTAATTATGGTATCCTATAATGTGGAAGAATAACGTTTCTTTAAGCTTTTGTCTAATCCAAGATGTTTTTGTAAGGAAAGCCAATTACATGATAACTAGACAAGAGCCTCATCATATATCTCGACAAGCACAAGTTTTCCTATGGGGCAAAGGTATGCATGAAGAAAGAGAAAGTATTATTCTAATTAAAATATATGGATTTCAAGGTAAGCCAATTTTACTACTGAAATTTGTTATAGAAAAGTATTTTTTTGCTGAAGTCTATATGCAATAACTTTATTGGCTAAATATATTTCAAAACAAAAAGACAAAACAATTCATTCCTTTGTTGTTTATTGTTGGAGAAATCATAGTGAAAATTGTGGCCGATGTTAAAGAGTTCGTAGAGACTTTGAATCCTTTTGAGTTAAGTAAATATGAAGAAATTAAAGCCTTTGATGAGGAGGTTCTATTTCACGCACACTTGGAAACAATTGGATACAAAAAATTGTGTCCATAAATTATAGAGAAGATCGAAGAATGTCAAAATGCATCGACAACAAAAAAAATGACTAATCATAGATGTTGAAGATATATTGGAAGTATCAAGTATAAGTATTTTTGAAGATCAATATGTATGCTACATAAATGACTCTCATGGAAATCAAGGACTAACCATAAATGCTGTAGAAATAATCCATGAACCAGGTATCAATACTTCTATAGAGAAATATGTATTCTTGATAGAAAATGTTGATTCAAGTTTATTATCAGCGAAAACAAGATGAAAGATACTGCAATTACTAAACTGATTCACAAGAATCTATCAGATAACATGAAACACAAAGAGCATGACCAGGGTTTTATTTTAGACGAAGTGTATGATCATGAAATAGCCAATTCTAGAAGTCCCATGGAAATATTAAATGTTGAAGAATCTATAAACATAAAAGTTGAAACTTGACATCATTGTGTTACCTAATTGGATTAGTGTTTGTTTTGCAGAAAATCAAGAAAAAATAGCACAAATTGCCAAGGAATTGATTTTTTTTATGGCGATTTTATCACATTGAAAAATGCAGAGTATCAAAGAAACAATAAAAAAATGAAGATTGAAAAGGTAAGGCTTCAAAGCAATAAGGTTTTAGAAAAAAAAAGATGCATGTTGATTTCTATGGAGTTTCAATCACATCGCTCTTGAAGCTACATCAAGTTACTAGTAACATGTTTGCAGACTCCATTAGTCAACAAGAAGTAGGAAACTTAATCTTAAAAGCAAGAATAAATGACCTAGAAGATGCTATAAATTCAAGTCCTTTGTTGATTACTTGATTAGCAACACCAACAAAAATTCCTGCAGTTACTATTCACAACACATCATATATATTTTCTAAATATATCAGCTTCCTTAATGTGGTGAAAACATATATATTATCAATATATGCCAATGATTACAAATCACTAAACATGCATGGAAAGAAACTTCCGATCTAGATCATTTGGAAAAAAGAGTTAAGTCATTTTTCGATTTCATTCAACACGATCTCAAAGGAGACAGATATTTTGTGAACACTTACTTATTTGATTTCAACCAGAGACTTGATTTAGTTTCTGATGCGGAGAAAAGAGAGTAGGATTTTCCAAATTCCAATCAAATGAAGCAACTCAAAGATTCACGATCTCAAAGAATTAGAAGAATGGAGAACATTATTTATGAACATAAAAAAATAGAGAATGGAAGGGTAGATGCATATGTCAAAGATGTACAAATTGTGTAGGATCCAAACGTCCCACGAATCACATATGACTCTAGATTAATTTCAAGACAAGCATTAACAATTAAAATGGATAAGTTGAAATAGTCAAAGGAAACAAAATTTGATGATATAGTTGATTTTAGTACACATGAAAGCAGGTAATGTCTAATTTACTTTGTTAATTTAATGAACATAACTCTTCTTTAGTTTCACATTTGCAAGCATAAGCCACATAAATTGACAAAGAGATATTCAGTTAAAGTTTCAAATTGAAAATTACAACCGCTCCCATGAAACATTGCATACATGAAAAGTTAAATAAATTTCTTCAAGAAGACGAAATCTCTGGAAACAATTAGCAATTAAGCAATAAGGACATACGCTTCTACGTAGTGTAAATTTTGGAATTTTCATTTTTCTGTTTACTAATGATCAAATTTTCATATTTTTATATATGTTATTATGAATTTAGACAATCTGTGAATGCAGTTTTTTGCTTTTCATTGCAAATATATTTTTCATACAACAGTTCACAGGATTCCAATTCATTTACTTTTGCACCTAGGTAAAAGCATTTTGATAAACTCTTTAGAAATCAAATGCCATTTTTTGCGTCCAAAATTACTGACGTGCCTTACATTTGCACATGGGTTTTCTTCTTCTTCTTTTTTACCCACATATCTTTGTTTCAGAGTCACATTATCATTTATTATTTGTGAAGAAATTATTTCTATTTTTACACAATGCAGGGGCACAAAGTTAAAGATACAAAAGGACTGAAATGGAACCCATGCCAATATGCTAGTGAACTATGATGTTAGAAAAAGTATTGTTGTCAACATAATAACTATTTTGAATAGCCATATAGTATAATGGTTATTCAAATTATATACCTTATTTTTAGAAACTCATTTTTTTGGGAAAATTATGACACTATTTACCCATTTTGTGAAAAATTCAAACATAATTTCTCTTTTGTTAATAGAAATGAAAATGGATATTCAGTAAGTGTTTTTGATTGTCGAAAATCTATTTCAACTTTCATCTTTATTTTAATAATAGCTATGGTAATTACAATTTGAACCTAAATACAATTCTTGTTAAACGAATGTTGTGTTTCATTTTTGTATAACACTTATAATGAAGTGTATTTTTACTTTGAATATTGTCACATAACTTTGACCAATGTTTTCAAATTTCACTATTCTCTTAACTACATAATACAAAAAATGAACATTAACAAATTGTTTTCACAAAAAAATAGAAATTGCCATCTAAAGTTTGAAATCATTCTGTATCCCGTATGATGAAATATCTGCTTTCAACTCTTTTTCCCCTCTCTTCCCCCCCGTTTCACCGTCGTTTTTGAAAAGAACTTGTGACCACCTTAATCCTGTCATAATTAAGAAGATCATACTGAAATGAAATTCAACTACATCAATTTTAATGATATGAAATTAAATTTAGATACTCTAGACAACTTATTTTATTAATATGCTAGAACACGTTCTATTTTTGTTAACCAAATCTCTCCTATCAAGAAATACAAGTCGTTTTTTGCCATTTATTCATAACAGTAATATGTATTCAATACATTCATTGTGTAACTCTCTGGCTCGAATACCCCTTGTCCCACTGTCATTTTTGCAAATAACTTACAACCACCTTAATCCTGTCATAATTGAGCATATCATATATGAAATGACATTCAACTACTATCAATTGTAACGATATGAAATGACATTTAGCTACTCTAGGAAACTTATTTTTATTAATATGTTATATCACGTTCTATTTTGATTAACGAGAGCTCCCCTATCAATAAATAAAAGCTGTTTTTTTTCCATTTATTTAGTGAAGTAACATGTACTCAGGACATTCACTGTGCAAAATTGTTTTACTATATGCTAATTTTGGATTAGATAATTGCACATTTGGCCATTGTACTCGTATTATTAAATATTAACCAAAATAAGTTCTTAAGATAAATAATAATAATAAAAAATTATAAATTTTCTTTCCACAAAGTAGAGAGGCACTTCTCATTGTAGAATTACAACTTATCATATTTTATTCTTTACGAATTTTATAATGTCCTCAAATATAAATATAATGAGAATAAGAGTTGCAACTAGTAGTCCCATAAACTGAAGAAAAAAAATCATACTTTGATAGCCTATCCATGTTGAAGCTCTGCAATAAACTGCTTAAGAAAACATACAAATAATACTATGTACATTTTGTAAAGGTTATAATAAAATCAAATTGCAGAAGAATTCTATTCCAAATGATTTATGTTGAAAAATGCAGCAAGAAATTCTCAATTTGATTTTTCCTTGACTAAATTGAGAAAATTTGTAGTACCACATCAACATACAACTTGGATGTAGTTAACTTGTGTGACATGGATTGTGTCACCCAATTTACTCAGTACATTCAAGTTAGAGGAGTGAGATTTTATTTAAGTAGGTGTGATTTCTAATTTGTATCAATCAAGGTCATTTATCTCAGGTTGTTTTTGGTTAAACTAGTTCTAAATGTTGGAGGAACTAGTGGAGGTTCAATTTGTGTAGTGAGGCTTCCATCAAACTCAGTGACCGTCCATTTAATGACCAATCAACCCAAAATAGATAGTGCATGCATATAGTTTGAGTTCCCTAGGCTTGGTGGAGATTCCAAGGTAGTGTAACATCAATTGTAGACTAGTCTTGATTGTACAGGTGTTGCATGCAGTCAT
Source organism: Pinus albicaulis (assembly GCA_034641835.2). Taxonomy (NCBI): domain Eukaryota; kingdom Viridiplantae; phylum Streptophyta; class Pinopsida; order Pinales; family Pinaceae; genus Pinus; species Pinus albicaulis. The sequence continues at coordinate 437,488,904 of CM076572.1, read as the reverse complement.
ATGGTCAACCTAAGGAATTGCACAATCCATTTTGGAGGAATTCCTATATAATATGAGACTAATTCCTCAAGGAACCACACAAGAAAATAGCAGCTCAAGCAGAAGCATAAATTGAATAATTATGGGTCAGAGACTTTCAGTGAGTAGCGAGATAGGTTATTCACTTGCAGGTTGTGCTTAGTTAATGAAAGAAATTATAATACATATCTATTCATCAGATTAATGCAAGTAGGAATTAGGGTTTTTAGCATATTTATTTCCCCAGGAAAAACACAATTTTCATGTGTGTGATTTCTTATTGCATGTCTAAAATTTTTGTTCTAAATTGTGAATTAATGTCCGTAGAGAAGTAGAGTAGGTTTATGTCTTGTGATTTTGATTAAAAATTCATGAGAAATTGCAAATATAAAACATAATTTCTACATGGTATCATAGTAGGATTCACATTAGAGTAGCTATTTTGAAGTTGTTTCTCAGGAGGCTTGAATTTTGAGTCAAGTGTAGCAGGATATATTTAGAGCTGAGAATATGGCCTTCAATGGATTGAGGCTAGAGTATTCCTTGGAAGGCACATCTAATTTTGTTGCATGGAAGGATCACGTGGAGGCAGCATTTGATGATACATCAAGGCAAATGTTGCACAACCACCAGAATATGATTTCCAGAATCGTGCTCAATGGAAGAAATATGTAGCCATGGCGAGGAGAATAATATTGTATGGAGTAAGATATATAATTGTCTCAAATATACATGGAAAATAAATTCTAATCACAATGTGGAAAACACTAACAGAATTGTTCGAAAATAATAGTGACCACAGAAATCTAGCACTTAAGGATAAACTTCGAAGTATTAAGATGCAAAAGAATGACATAATTCCTCAGTATCTGAGCAGGTTCACTCAATGTCATGATAAAATTGGCGGGGTTGGTGTTAATTTTCTTGAAGAATACTTGGTAAGACTAGCCCTTATGGGACTTCCCAAGAGATGGCACAACTATCAAGTTTCAGTGAATGGGAGGGAGAAACTACCGAATTGGGAGCACTTATGGTCTGATTTGGTAGAAAAGGAAATGAGGTGAAATACCAGAGATGGGACTTCATCCAAGGGCGAGGATGAAGAAAAAATTGTATTGGATTGAAAGGAAAAGAAGGGAAAAAGGAAGAAATATCAATCCAAACCAGAATCTAGTCAAGGGAGCAAGAAGAAAGATTTATAAAAAATTAAATGCTTCCATTGTCATGAATTCGGGAACTATGCCACAAAGTGTCCACAAAAAAGGAAAGAAAGAAGACCTTAGGAGGAGTGGAAGGTGAAGCCTTGACTTCACAATTCGAGATTGACCCTACCCTAATTGGATGCATGACTAGCACAATGATGGGAAGCGTGTGGTACTTTGACTCAGGTGTATCATTCCACATGATAGGAAATATAAAAAAATTTAGTGATATGGAGGAGAGATATTTGCAGATGCACATTGATATGGGGAATGACTGAAGGTATAGCACGACCGAGGTTGGTACAATCACTTTTTAGAAGGAGTCAGGCTCCCCCCCCAAGCTCACTGATGTCATATTCATTTCGGGCCTAAAGAAGAATCTCATCTCAGTTGAAGTTTTGGAAGACCATGGTTATGATGTGATATTTAGCAAAGGAAAGTAATTCCTAAGACATAAAGCTACATAATAGGTGAAGAATATTGAGGTTCATGTAAAGAACCTGTATAAGCTATATGTGGAAGACTGTGTTGCATTAAGCACAAAGGAGGAGAAGGTGCAGAGACATGATTTCGGTCAAATTTGGCATAGAATACTTGGCCATTTGCATCATGGCACCCTCAATATCATGCAATATATAACCACATACCTCCCCAAAGGATCACTTGAGAAACATGATATATAGTAAAGGATGTAATTTGGGGAAGTACACAAAATCCACATTCCATGAGCGGGACAACAAAGCACATGTAGTCCTTGAAAGGATCCTCTCTGATGTTTGTGGAACTTTCTCAACAACCTCCATTACAGGACACACATATTTTTTCATTTTTATTGATTACTTATCAAGGAAGTGATGTATCTTCTACATGTGGAAGAAAGATTAGACATTATCCAAGTTCATAGAATTCAAGGCATTGGTTGAGAAATAAAATGACAAGAAGGTGAAGTATCTTAGGAGAAATAATTGAGGAGAGTACGTATCAAATTAATTAAAAAAAATTATGCAAAAAAAGGCATTTGATGATATTTGAAAACACCCCACAACCCACAAAAAAATGGGGTGGCTGAGAGAACGAACCGTAGTATTGTGGGAGCATCAAGGGTGATGTTGCATAACCAAGGCCTACCACTTCACTTGTGGGAAGAGGAATTCAACACAATAGTCTATTTGTAGAACCAGAGTCCTCAATGAATTCTAGGCATGATTACACCAGAGGAGGATTTCTCAGGGAGAAAGCCAAATGTGTCACACTTCAGGATTTTTGGAGCCTCTGTCTACTTCCATGTCTCCAAAGAATCAGGGAAGAATTTAGAGCTGATAACATAATTGGGGGTATTTTTGGGTTGCACAGATGCTCCCCAAAAATAGGGTTTGTACTTTCCATACCTCAGAATGATAGTTGTGCGAAGGGATGTAAAATTTGATGAGGAGAAACCGATGCGATCCTCTCTTGAGTGGGAGATTAAAATCCCACCAGAGGAGGAGATTTTAGCTCCAAAGGTGGAACCTTAGGAAGTTGTGGAGCAACAAAAAATTGAGGAGTAGGTATTGGAGACCACCACTTAAGAATATCCATCCATGGATGGAAAGAAAAGAACCATACAAGATGGGAAAATTTTGCAGGATGCGAGGGAGAATGTGGGTGCTCAAAATTTGTGTAGGAAGAGGCAATCACCAGATTGGTACACTAGCTGAATCGCTATAATGACTGAGCTTGTAGAGACTGAGCCATTCTATTTCAAAGAAGCAGTAGAGAAACCTGTATGGGTTGATGCAATGGTGGAGGAATACAAATCCATTGTAAAGAACAATGTTTGGGAAGTGATCCTAAGACCAACATATAAATTATTTGTGGGTTCATTATGGATCTTCAAGGTAAAGTAGGTAGCATATGGAAGCAAAGATAAGTACAAGGTTATGTTTTTTTCCAAGGGGTACTCTTAAGTTGAAGGTATTGAATATGAGGAGACCTTTGATCTTTTATAAAGGTACTCATCCATTAGATAAATTCTTTCTCTGGCTATGCATATCGGGTGGAAGATCCACCAGATGGATGTAAAAATAACATTCCTCAATGGAGTTATTGATAAGGAGTGAAAATATAGGGATTTGAGACTTTTAATCAAGATTCTGATGCATGTAGACTCAAGCGAGCATTGTACGGTCTCAATAGAACACCTCGTGATTGGTACACCAAGATTGATAGTTGTCTCACTAGTTTGGGCTTCACCAAAAGTGTGGTAGATGAAAACTTCTATCATATTTTGGTAGAAGGTAAATTGTTTATTATTGTCTTATATTTTGATGACTTGATTTTAATCGGTGATGAAGATTTGATCAGATCTTGCAAGGAGAACCTTGCAAGAAAATTTGAAATGAAGGACATGGGTCTCATGAGCCGAGGAAGTATGACAAGGCGATGGGGAACTATTTGTGTCTCAAGGCAAGTGTACAAATGAGATACTACAGAGATTCTTCATGGAGAGTTGCAAACCCATGGAGACACCTCTAGCGACCAACTGGAGGAAGAAGGATGCCACTTTAGGTGACAAAGTGAATGCTACTATTTATCGACAGTTAGTGGGTTCATTGATACACCTCATGAACACACTTCCATATATGTGCTATGCAGTCAACCATCTAAGACAAGCCATGATTAGGTTGAAAAATTTATTTTGGAGGGAATATAAGCATGTTCTACTATACCTCATAAGCACTAACCAATTTATATTATGGTACAAATGGAAAAAGGGAGTGAAGTTATGTGGCTTCATAGATGCAGATTGGGCGGGAGTCTATTGGACCGAAAGAGTACATCGGGTGGAATTTTTAGTGTTGGGTCCATAGTTGTTTCCTGGTATAGCAGGAAGCAAAGATTTGCGATGCTCGTCTCAATAAAAGAAGAATACATGGATGCAATTCAAGAAACATGTGAAGTGATTTGGATGAGAAAGATACTTGTTGGATTATTTTTTCATCTGATGGATCCAACTGTGATTTAATTTTATAATCAGAGTTTCATCATGCTCTCTAAGAATATTTTTTTTCATGATTGATCCAAGCATAGAGATATATGGTATCACCATTTGTGGGACTATGTGCAGTTGTGGATCTCGTTATTGCAGCACATTCTGATAAAGGAAAAAGATGCTAACATTTTGGAAAAGGCCTTGTCAAGAGGGAAGTTTTAGCTCCATAGGTGTAAGATAGAGGTGGTTTATAATCCCTTTCTTGTTGAGAGGGAGTGTTGAAAAATCCAGCAAGAAATTCTCAATTTGGTTTTGCCTTGATTAAATTGAGAAAACTCACATTTCCACATCAATGGAAAACTTGTGCAGTTAAATTGTGTTACATTTCTTGTGTCACCCAATTTACTCAGTAAATTTTATTTAGAGGATTTATATTTTAGTTAAGCATGTGTGATTGCAAATTTGTAGCAACTAAGATCAATTATCTCAGGTTGTTTTTAGTTAAACTAGTTCTAACTTTTGGAGGAAATAGTGGAGGGTCAAGTTGTGCAATGGGATTTCAATCAAACTCAGTGATCATCTAGTTAAGTTATAAATCAACCCAAAATATCTAGTGCATGCATATAATTCGATTTCCCTAGGCTTGGCGGAGATTCCAAGGTAGTGTAACATCGGTTGTAGACTAGTCTTGAGTGTACAAGTGTTGCATGCAGTCATATGATCAACCTAAGGAATTGCAAAATACATTTTGGAGGAATTCAAAAATAATAGGGCCTTAATTATTCAAGGAACAATGCAAGGAAATAAGAGCTCAAGCAGAGGCAGAAATAGACTAAATCTGGGTCAATTAAGCCTTCCAGTGTAGAGAGATAGGTTATTCACTTCGAGGTTGTGCTCAGTTGAGAAAAGAAATTGTAATACATCTTTATTCATCAAATTAATGCAAGCAAGCATTGGGGTTTTTAGGAGATTTCTTTACCCAATAAAAAAACCATTTGCATGTGTGCTATCTTATTGCATGTCTAAAATTTTTGTTCTAAATTGTGAATTAATTTCCACATAGCAGTAGAGTAGGCTTGTGTCTTGTGATTTTGATCAAAACTTCATGAGCAGTTGCAAATATAAAACATAATTTCTACAGTTTAGACATTAACAATTCTAAAACTGAAAATTGTAGCTATAATTAACATTATAACTGAGGCATGTTTATCGAAGTTTTCAATTGTGGTGTATGAAAAGCTATCTATGTTTATGCACATGCATTTGTTCTTCTCCATAGATGCCTTCTCTGAACAACAATTTTTGCACAACCATTTTTTCTCAGATTTCTTCAACTACCTATTTTTATAGTTGCGAAATATGCTCATAAATAATAGTAATAATAATAATAATAAAACATAACAACAAAATAATACAAATTCATACATGTATAATTTCACAACAAATTCATAATGCACAAAAATATCTCGAGCTTTCACTATACTAACCTCTGCACAAACAATGTACAACTAATAAAATAACAATTGGTTTTGTATACGCACCAATTCCACACAACATTTTTCAGGAAGCTAACACCAAATAGTATTCACAACTAAAAACTCAGAAAAAGTTAACCATACATATCCTATTGCATCCTCATTTGAGCACAACATAATATAAATGAGTCTCAAACTATTCAGTTGAAAAATATTCTGCCCTAATCTCTAATTTTTTAACTAAAATTTGTGCACATGTTCTTTGTCTATGACTAACTTCTGACACCAATGACGTATAGATATGAGATACTCATTAGAACACCAAAAATACCAACAACAACAATAGCAACAAGGAGCACACCAACACCAATAGCACTTCCAACCAAAACTCATAGCTTTTTCTCTAATTCAGGATGACTCAATAAAATGCTAAATACCTATCTTTTAAAAGCAATATATACTTGAATTCATCAAATAAATATTGAAAAGGGTATTTTATAATTTTAATAGATACAACCTTACAAGTATATTTTCCAATAGCTATGATTTACTGAATGCATATTAATAGTAGTACCCTACATTCAATAATGTTTGCATGCTAAGTGTGAATACCAAGTTTTTGTATCGTAAATGCAGAGAATTATTTCTATATTTTGTACGTTGCTTGCTATTATTGTGATTATTACGAGATGCAATATGTCATAAACATGAATATTAATTTCTCTAAAAACCACTACATTATGCAGCACTAATATTGATAAATGAAATTTGATATTGTATATGGCTTTGATATTTCCACACTTACTATCTACATCCAAAGAGAAGTTCCATAGGTGTCCAGACAAAAAATACTAAGTGGAAAGTACTTAGTGTAGAAAAAAATATTTTTTTCTTAAGAGCATCAGAGCATAAGCTTAAATTTAACATGCCAAAAATCCATGAACTTTTGTACAAATCTTTGATTGTACGAAGTGACCTCAAAGTGCATATGTATGTGGGGTGCAAAGGTTTATGTTCCTTGTTCCACACAACATCCTTCATAACATATTTGAAATTGTTATGTTGTCATTTCAAAGAAAGAAGATTGGATTCTAATCCAGTTGTAATAACAATTATTTAATAATAACATTAAATCTAATGACTATTGTGTTCGACATTAGCTATATGAAGGCATATTTATTCTCCCGAGATTACCGAATGACCTAGATTCAGTTGAAAGGAAGCATGTGCAGAGGAAAAATGCACATGTGTATTTCACACAACACTAATATTGATAATTGAGATTTGATATTGTATATGGCTTTGATATTTCCACACTTAATCTCTGCATCCAAAGAGAATTTTTGTAGGTGCTCGGACAAAAAATATAGAGTGAAAAGTACTAAGTGCAGAAAAAAAATATTTTCACTTAAGAGAATAAGAGCATAAACCTAAATTTAGCATGTCAATATTGCATGAATTTTTGTGCGGATATTTCACTGTGCACAACTAACTCAGAATGCGGATGTATGTGGATGAAAAGGTTTATGTTCCTTGTTTGACACACCATTTTTCCGCACATATTTGAAATCATTATTTTGCAAAATCAAATAGTTTAAAATTAAATGTGTCTGTGCGGAATAAGGTTTACACTTCATCATAAATACATGTCAAATTTTATGAGAAATAAATGTGTCAGGTTATCTGTAAATTAAATTTGGTTTAGTTTTACAAATTAGTGGGACTAGTTGTCAATTCGATTCGTCGCAAAGAGTATATGAATACGTGTTGAAATGATATATATTTTCGAAGTTCATTGCACACTTTAATATTTGTAGCTATTATTGATGGTGTTCTCTACGAAGGCTATAATTTCATCCGGATAAAAAAAAATTGTACAAGATCCAGTGGGAAAAAATGAATAAATCCAACCTTGGGAGTGTTTGGATTGTGTTTTTGATGTTGGAAATGGATTCAACACCATAAAAAATCATCGGGGAACTCAAAACATTGAAGCTTAACAGTTTTAACCTGGATTTACAAAAATTCCTTGCGGATTTCATCAAAATATTGCAGGAATTTCGATGATTTTTCTAGGAAAATTTGAATATTGGTTATACCAAGATATACGTATATCAACAATATTAAGGAAATAAGAATTTACAAATAAAGAAAGAAAATAATTTTTGAATTTCAAGATTTATTTTACCAGGTACCATCAACATTCTCTTTGAATTTTTGAATTGCTATTTATTGAAAGTGTTAAATGTGTCAATAAATCTATAAATAAGATATGAATTCAACAATGGCTAATGAAAAATGGTAGTTAGGACTATTTTAATTGTACTATTAATCATAATTATAAATTAAACTTTGTCAAAAATCATGAGAAAATGTATACACAACCAGCTAGATGTTGAAATGGCACCCAAGGTGGCTTGTGATTTATTTTTCCCTTAATGAAATTGGAAGAGAAATTGTAATTTCATCTCATGACAACTTATATTAATTAACTGAGTTAGAAATACTTAGTTATCTTAGTAAATTCGAGTTGAGGGTCAGAGAGGAGGCATCTAGAGTTATCCCATGATTTTAGGGGGTCATGTTACAGTTATTTGTGAGTTGTAATTAGTTAACTCAATTAATTGAGTTAAAATCAGTTTAACTAGTTCTAGTTGAGAGATGAGCTAGTGAGAGGTCCAGTGAATTAAATCTGATTTAATTCACAAGTAGTGATCAATTAGTTAGCTGATAATTCACTATAAATATGTGTTTCGTGTCAGTTCTAAGGAAGGCCCAGTTGAGTTTGAGGTTAAATGGAAGATAACTATCAGCTGTATAATTAGAAAATTGTACAAGTCATGTATGAGGCCATCGGGAAGCCTTGGATGAATTTTGAAATCAGTTCTTGGTAATTTCCTTTTTAATAGGCCCAAAATTCCTCCAAGAATGCATGAGCAAGGCTAGTCAGACAGAGGTTGATAATTGGCTAAGTATTTGACTGATTTTGCCTAGATTAGAGTGACACGGTCAAAAAAGTGCAGAGATTTCTCAGTGAGAGAAAATAATTGTATTGTTTCATGGTCTTGACTTTATACAATATACAGATAGTGAAATTTTGAGAAACTTATTTCCCCTGATACATATTGTGTTGTGTGATTGATTATTTCTTTCTCTTACTTGTTATGTGATTGTGCGATCAAATTTGGTTTCTCAAAATTGTAGAAGAATTTATTATTTTATTTTATTACATTAAAATATCACTTTGAATCCCTTTGGATAATTTATACATTGTATCAGGGATTTAGGAATCACAATAGAAGAGAATAACCAAATTTTGTTTTGAACATGTACATCAAATTTGCAGATTTATTCTTTAGGACCAGCAGCGGATCAAGATGTATTTTAATGGATTGAGACTCAAATATTACCTTGAGGGAAATTAAAATTGCATAACATGGAAGGAAATGATGGAGGCAGTTCTTGAGGAAAACAAACTAAAGGCATTCATAGACAGTGATATTCCCCAGCCCACAGCAACAAATGCTCAACAACTTGATGCATGGAAGAAGAATGTAGCAAAGGAGATAAGGATATTGTTAGAGGGAGTTCAAGATCATATTGTATCGAGTATCCATGGAAAGGTGACTCCATGTGTTATGTGGAAGCCCTTGAAATATTTTTTTTAGAATAAAATCGACTAGAGGAAGCTGGCACTAAAATACAAGCTCAGAAAGATCAAGATGGAGAAGGGCGACACGATCCAAAAATACTTGATGAAGTTCACTCAATGTCGATATGAGATTGGAAGTGTTGGGATAAAATTTTCTCAAGATGATTTGGTGAGCCTGGATCTTCTAGGCATTCCCAAGAGTTGGCATAGCTACCAAGACTTTTTGAATGGGAGGGAGAAGATGCCCGACGAGGAGCGATTATGGTCTGACTTGGTACAAGAAGAGATTCAAAAGAGCACCAAATATGGATTCTCATCAAAGACTGATGATGAGGAGAAATATGCCTTGGATGGAAATGTGAAGAAATGGAAAGGGAAGGTGTCCCATTCCAAATCAAATTCCATCAAGGAAGTCAAGCAGCAATACTTGTAAAAGGTGAAATGTTTTCACTGTCATGAGCATGGACACTATGCCGCAAATTTTCCCCAAAAGAAGACCAACAAGAAGGCCTCCGGAGGAGAAATAGGTAAAGCACTTGCTTCACAATTTGATTTGGATTTCACTCTCATCGCATGAATGGTTTCATCGTTGATGGGTTCTATGTGGTACTTGGATAGTGGAGCTTTGTTCCATATGACCGACAACAAAGAATTCTTCAGCAACTTGGAGGAGAAGGATCTCTAGATGCATACCGAGATGGGTGATGACAGGAGGTATAGGGATACCAGTGTAGGTACAGTTACCTTCAAGAGGGATTCAGGTAATCCAATCACATTAAAATATGTCATGTATGTTCTTGGTTTAAATAAGGATTTGGTTTTTTTTTGTTATGTTGGAAGACCGTGGATATGATGTGATCTTCAGTGAAGGAAATGCATTCCTCCATCACAATGCCACAGGATAGGCGAAAAATATTGGGTTTCGAGTAAAGAACCTATATAAATTGGATGTAGAAGACTGTTATGCCTTGAGCATGGAAGCATAGAAGGTGGAGAGCCAAGACATCAGTGAGTTATGGAACAATATATTCGGCCATCTACACCACAGAGCTTTGAATATCATGCAACAAATTTCTACAAGAGTTCCAAAGCATGCACTTGCGTAGAGAGATACATGCAAAGGTTGTACATTGGGGAAGTATACTGTTATGAAACCAGCTCCAAAAATAGAAGAAAAGAGAGATCAACGCCTTAGAAATCAGCCACTTTGAGGGGGAAACCTCTAATACATTACCTAAATTAACAATTCTTGGATGCTACTGTTGAGCCCTAAAAGCATCTTCTACTTTGCCGAATTCCACTTTATCTTATCATTCATTTTGTCATTTATATACCTAAAATATCAATAAGAATGATTAAATTCACTTAAGGAATACATGCAATGACTAACTTGTTGAACTTTTTTGGTTTTGTTGTCTTAATGATTTCTAAGCAATTTTAGCTACAAAATGCAGTCATTATGTAGCCAGTTACACATTCCGTAGCCATTTTGGTGTTTGAACATATTATAGGTGTCATCTGAAGAAAAGGAGTATATGGTTAGATTCTAAATATTTCCTACATTGTTCCTTATCATCCACGAAGGTTGAATCAAAATCTAGAGATGCTTGTGCACGTGGTCAAACCAAGAGTCCAAGAAGCAGATTTCTATAAGGATAAGGATTCTTGATTTTCTTTCAGCAAATCACGAGTCCTAGCAAATATTTTTAGTTTGATTTTGAATTTAGAATACACCTGTGCCTACTTTCATTCAATAAAAGTTATGTAATTGCCTATAAATTTAGCTCGGTGAGACCGAGGAAACAAGTTAACTTTTATTTGCCAATAATGTGATACTCTGTTTCGAAGTATTTTTGATAATAAGAAGAAGCATAACTTTCATGCTGTGTTGAAGACAAACTTGAGGAGTTAAATATTTTCATGCTAACTTGATAGCAGAGGGCCCCTGCTATCTAAGGAGGCTTTTCAGATGCTTTCTAGATAAGTAACTTTCTCTGTGTTGTTATATTTCTCACTTAGACAGTTTTCTGAGTTTATATCTTTTAGTATCATGTCTTGTTTTGTTTTTTCAACTAAAAGATCCTCATGATGTTATATTTAGTCATTTCTTAAATTTTTCCAATATATCTCTATTCATTGAATGGATTTAATTGTGACATCTTGAGTTACCAGCATTTTAGTTTTTGTGATTTAAATTCTCATTATCCTACAGCCACTTTTTTTCTTAAAAGGCTTTTCCAACATATCAATTTTGACTTAATGAGATTTGGTTGTATGATGATAAGCTAATTAGGTTGTATTTCCTAGTCTGCAATTAGATAGAATATCCTCATATTGTTACAAATAGTCCTTTCTCAAAACTATTCCAACAAATCTCTAAATCACAGAAAAGATCTAATTGTAATACTGTGGGTTACTTGTTGTTTAGAAGATTCTTATTTCGTTATATCTAGTCTCTTTCAATAAAATATTCCAGTAAATCTCTAACTGGTGAATGAGAACTAGCTATGGTGACATAAGAAGTTTAAATATTCATAGGAGATCCTTAGCATATTGTAGCAATTTTCTTCTCAAAGTTGTTCCAATATATCTAATATATGAACAAGATTGCACTACAATATTCTAAGTTATTGTCTGTTTTTAGAAAGACCCTCATCACATTGGAGTTCAATCTCTTCTACAAAATATTCCAACAAACTTCTAATCAAAAGGATTAGGTTGAATTATAATGTCTTGAGTTACATTTAATGATTCATTTGCAAGATAGGACATCCATGGATTAGAATGCTCTTTTTTTCATCATTAGGAACATAATTTACAATTACTCTCTTTTTTGAGTCTAAGGTTCTCTTTCCTTTCCTTTCTATCATAGATTTAATGTCATTCTTTTGAATATAAATTAGCATACTAAAATCTAAACATAAAAAAACCCAAAAACATCAACAAAATATTGAAAACAATGAAATAAGAATAAGGATATTTAGGCACATATAGTGCAACTATACCTCATCATTTTAGAATCCCTGGTCGATAATTTATGCTATCAATTCAGGACACTGAAATGACTAAACATTTTGGCGCCATTGTCGGGGCCTTATTTACTATTTCCCAAAAACAATGATATGCGTAGAGAAAGAGATTCTAGGGGTAGATTTGTAAGAGGCAGAAGTTTAATTCCCACAACTCCACTCACTCCACCTAGACCAAGAAGTAGCACACCTCCAGCCCAAACTCACATTACATATTATATTGGTCATAGGCTTCCAGAAGTCTCAAGATCAGATATCCCATCAGGAAGATCCCCCACATCATCCACTGAAGCAATTCTAGAGGAAGAAGATCCAAGGACTCCTACAGAAGGGGTAACCTTTTTCACTTCTACAGGGGAATATATTCTAGCAGAAGAATTACAAATCCCTAGTGAAGAGGAAGGAGAGGACTATTTCTTCAATATACCCTTAATAGAAGACCAGTAGAACAACTAGCTCTTCCAAATGAACCTTATATCATTTCAGAGGAGTCTATCATGGCAGAAGAAGGGGAAGGAGAATTCGTTAATGGAGAACATACATTGTTTGGAGGAGGTAGAGGAAGAGGAGGAGATAGAGGAGGTGATAGAGATAGAGGTAGAGGAAATGTAGAAGGAGGCAGAGGTAGAAGGGTAACCGGAAGTCCTTTTGGATTCCCTATAGTAGATGAAGAGACCAATGCAACTATGAAAAACATCTCACCTTCTATTATTCCTAATTTTCATGGAATGAGAAGTGAGGATCCTGAAACCTTCTTATTTGAATTTGAAGTTCTATGTAGAACTTATGATTATCTACAAGATGCTTAGAAACTTAAGCTGTTCCCTTCAACATTGAAAGGAGTAGCATTAAAATGGTTTATGAGTTTAATCAATAGGTCTATTAGGACATGGGATGAAATGAGGAAAGAATTTCTAGATAGATACTTGGATTACTGCATACTAGTCAATCATAAGGAAGAAGTGTTCAAGATGATGCAAAAAGAGGATGAAAAACTGGAACATTTGTTGGAAAGATTCAATTATAACATCAATAGAGCAAAAATGGAAACCTTATATCAAGAAAATTTGAAGGCTCTCTTGTTGAAAACAATTAGGGATGAATGGATAGATATCCTCAATATGATGGGAAAAGGGGACATATCTCAGCTTCCATTACCTGATATAGTTGAATTATGTATCAATCTTTCAAGAGGAAAATCTAAAACTCTAAAAGGACCAAGAGACCCTGCTCTTGCAAGGGCAAGTAAATCTGCAGCTGGAATAGTAAGTAGGGCAGAAATAGGTAATATTCTTGATGAATTTAAATCTAACATTCTAGGGAGTCTTAATGAAAAAATATACACCCTTAAGTTACAAAACAAGCAAAAAGCTGAAACAGATGCCTTAGCAATCTTTTGTCCCAAATGTAGGAAGAAGCATTCCTTGAGAGAGTGTCCTTTAGATGCAAAAATAATAGATACTTGTGCAATTTGTTTAGAAAAACACGAGACCAAGAGTTGTCCCTCACTCCCTGGTATTAAGGCTGTCTTTCAAGAAGAAACACCCACAAATTCCACAAAATATCTTAACTTTGTCTCTAGAAGACCTTGGCAGGGGCCTCAGACATAAGGGGTTAATAGTCAAATGCACAATCAGCCCCCACCAAATTGGAACTCTTGGAAACAGCCTTGGACCCAATTCCAAAATCAATCTCAACCTTGGGCATAAGAACAAAAAATCCAAATGGAAGGTTCTCCCAGTATTATCAATATCCACCTTCTTATCCCTCATATCCAACATATTCAAATTCCCCCCCACAACAAAATCCTCAACAGAGTCCACAACATCAGAACCAAAATCAAAATCAACCACTTCCATTACCATTTCCTCAAAAAGCAAATCAATTGCCTGCTCAGCCAATACCAAACCCCAACAACAAAAATCCTCAGAATACATATATGATAGAAGGTCAAAAAATTCCAACCTATTTGATTACTCCTTTAGACCTTAATGATGTTCAGCTTAGGTCTGGAAGAATATTTGAAAAGAAGAAACCTTCTGTAATTATACTAGAGCAAAACAATTCCGAGGAAGATTCTCTATGAGTAAATAAAAGTCTTGAGGAAAGCACATCTTTTCAAGACCAAAACATTGAAAAATCAAAACAGAAAGAGACAATAATTTCAACTCCTATATTAGATCAACCATCAACATCTACTTCTACACCTCCTTTTCCAGAAAGATTACAAATTGATAGAGATGTAGAGAAACAAATAATGGTGCCTAACTATGATTTCCTAGATGAATTAAGGAATGTTTGTATTAAGATTCCATTATTACAAGCTATCAAGGAAATCCCAATCTTAGAAAAAACAATAAGGGAGTTGAGTATGAAAAAAACAGGAAAAAGAATGAAAGAGACAAAGAAAATACAACTGGTAGGAAAAATAGCAGATATAATGATGGGTAAGATTTCCATTCCAAAGTATCTAGACCCAGGAAATCCAGTTGTCAGAATACACATCAATGGAATTGAAATCCAGAACACACTCATTAATTTAGGAGCAACAATCAACATCATGAGTAGGAAAATCATGGAAAAATTAAAACTTCCTAATCTTCTTTTTACACCCACACTACTACAATTAGCAGATAGGTCTGTGATCAAACCAGATGGGATAATAGAAGACATTCCAGTGTCCTTATATTCTTGGGAGTATCTTGTGGATTTCATGATCCTAACTCCTAAAAATGATCTAGGAGGACATCCTATTATATTAGGAAGACCTTGGTTAGCTACAACCGATGCTTTCATTAGCTGTAGATCTGGTGATATGTACATCTCTGATGGAAGTTCAACCAAGAAATTTACCTTGTATTCTCCAGCTAGAAAAATCACAGAATTAGATGATACTAAATGGATTGATGATGAAGAAGATATACAACCTCTCTTCACTATTTCAGAAATTAGTGAAGACATTCAGATTCTAAATACTTTGGAAAATTATGAATCTTCTTCAGAATTTAAATATGAACAATTTTAGGAAGAATCTAACATTGATTTCTTATCATCAAGACAGATGTCTCTTTACTCCATGGAATAATTTGGCAGCTTTGCAATTGAAATATTCACAGGAAAGACCTTAAACATAAACAAAAACCTAGAGAAGTTTCAACAAGAAAAGCTAGTCAAAATATTATAGAGACATTTTGCTGCATATGCTTGGGAGTATACTGACATGAAAGGGATAAATCCTAAGACTTGCACTCATCATATCTACATAGAGGAAAATTGTAAACCAATCAGACAACCTTAGAGAAGGATGAATCCAAACCTTAGGGAGATTGTTAAAGAAGAATTGCAGAAATTGTTAAATGTCAAATTTATTTATCCCATTTCAGATAGTCAGTGGGTCTCTCCTTTGGTGATTGTACCCAAGAAGAATGGAAAATGGAGGGTATTTATTGACTACCAAGAACTAAACAAAACTACTCTTAAAGACCATTTTCCCTTACCTTTCATAGATCAGGTGTTAGACACATTAGCAGGCAAGAAATAATTTTCATTTTTGGATGGGTTCAGTGGCTATAACCAAATTCAAGTAGCACTTGAGGATCAAGACAAAACCACATTTACCTATCCTTGGGGTACCTATGCCTACCGATTATTTCCATTTGGATTATGCAATGCACCTAAGACATTCCAAACGACAGTATTAGGAATCTTTTCAGATCTAATACATGACTGTGTAGAGTTATACATGGATGACTTCACAGTCTATGGAAACACATTTGAAGAAGCCTTAGAAAACTTGGAAAAAGTTATAAAGAGATGTAAAGAAGTAAATCTTTCATTAAGTCATGAAAAGTGTTTTATGATGTTTAGTGAATGGATTGTTCTAGGACATCACATTTCACGAGAAGGGATCAAAGTTGATAAGTAAAAAGTTGAAGTCATCTCCAGACTACTAGTTCCAAGTTGTCAAAAAGATGTTAGGAGTTTTCTAGGATTTACAGGGTATTATAGGAGATTCATAGAAAATTTCACCAAGATAGCATCTCCACTTTTCAAATTACGTATCAAGGACTGTGAATTCAATTGGACTTCTGACTGCTAGTTAGCCTTTGAAACCTTGAAAACAAAAATATCTGAAGCACCTATTTTAAGGGGACCTAACTAGAAATTACCTTTTCATATTTCAACAGATGCCTCAGATACAACTTTAGGATCTGTATTGGGGCAAAAATACCCGATTCCCTATGCCATCTAATATACAAGTAAAAATTTGACTCCTAAGGAGTCAAATTATACTGTAATTGAAAAAGAGTTCTTAGTTTTTGTTCATGCCATAAATAAATTTAGACACTATATAACAGGTTATGAAACTTTTGTTCACATAGATCACTCTGCAATTAGGTACCTAATGAACAAATCAATTACTAATGGCAGAGTCACAAGATAGTTATTGCTTTTACAAGAGTTTAACATCACTATTCTGGATAGGCCTGGAAAACAAAATACAGTAGCTGATTTCCTATCTAGACTCCAAAACATTAAAGATAGTACTCCAGTTGAAGATAATTTCCCTGATGAATATCTGCAATTACCACTCAAACTCCTTGGTTTGCTGATATTTCTAACTATCTAGTTTCAGGAAAATTTCCTTCAATTATGAATACAAGAGATAAAAGAAAGATCATTTATGATAGTGCAAAATATTCATGGGTTGCTAATGATTTATACAAAAAGAGGTCTAGATTTCATCATCAGAAGATGTGTTCGAGAAGATGAGATGCCTGAGATCCTCAAGGCATGTCATGATGAACCATGTGGTGGACACTTTGCTGATAAAAGGACAACTTATAAGATCCTTCAATTAGGATATTATTGGCCATCCCTCTTTAAGGATGCTAAAGAATATGTTAAAAGGTGTGATAGTTTTGAAAGGGTAGGGAAACCTTCTCCTTCAGGTGAAATGCCACTCCAACCTCAGGTACACATTGAACTCTTTGAAAAATGGGCTTTGGATTTTGTAGGACCTATTAATCCTCCATCAAGACAAAAGAAATATATATTAGTTTGCACTGATTATGTTACCAAATGGGTAGAGGCCAAACCATTACTTTTTGCTACTGAAGCATCTATAGTTAATTTTATTTTTGAGGATATTTTTACTCATTTTGGTGTCCCAAGAGAAATTTTTACAGATCAAGGAGCTCAATTCACATCAAATCTAATGGAGAAAATGGTGGAAAAGTACAAGATTAGACACAGAAAATATACTCCCTACCATCCACAAGAAAATGGGCAAGTGGAATCTACCAATAAAGTCATTGAAGGGATCCTAACAAAGACTGTTCATTTACACAGGAGAGATTGGGCAGAAAGGCTTTTTGAAGCTTTGTGGGCCTACCGAACTACATGGAGAAACACAACAGGTCACACTCATTATGAACTTTTTTATGGAAAACAAGTCTTGTTTCCCATAGAGTTTCAGATCCAAACTTTCAAAATGGAAGTCCAGTTGGGAGTTGATCTAATAGAATCACATAAGCACATATTGGAGCAGATTAATGATTTGGATGAGATCAGACAAGATGCAATCCAGAGAAGAAGCATAGTCCAAAAACAAAGGACTATATGGCATGATAAGAACATCAAGGAAACGAAATTTAAAGAAGGTGACTGGGCTCTCTTATTTGATTCAAAGTTCAAGGATTTTTCAGGTAAATTTCAGACTCATTGGCTTGGGCCATATGAGATTGTGAAAATCTTTGAAAATGGAGCAATAAAAATTAGGACAATAGATGAAGGAAAGTTAGCCTTTCTTGTAAATGGACACAGACTGAAATTGTATCATAAGCCACTTTCAAGAGAGGAATTTGTCAAGAAATTTCAAGATAACATTGATATGAAGTTAGTGAAGAAGAATCCTTCTTCTTCACTAACTTAGTTGCATATTTCCTCAATATATATATATATATATATATATATATATATATAAAGGGTATAAACATGAAAAGCAATCATTGATTGGCATGTATATACAAAAAACCTAAGGTGAAAATTAGAGTTCTTCTGACACTTTAGATTTTCAAAAATTGTTCTTTTCTGCAATTAAGTATCATAAAACCATAAGTTACAGATTCACTTTACACATTCATGGTCCATTTCATTCATTCCATCCATATCTCACCTTATCCATATTTTGTTCCATTTCATATTCATAATCCATCTCATTCCCTTACATACTTCATTCCGTCCACATTTCACTTCATTCCATTTCATATTTCAGAGTTATTATAGGTACATTCTGTAGCTACCTGTTCTGCAGCCAGATCCATTCTACAGCTAATTGATTCTGCAAAATCCACTTCAGAAAATAGAAGATGAGTCAAAGAAGATTATGGAGCCTAAAGAATTAATATTCTTCAAATAAAAGACAAAGCACATCAAAGTAGCAAAAATTCAAAAAGGGCTAAGGTAAAATTGTATGAAATTATTTTTGATAGAAAATCATTAAAAGTATAATGTGGTTAGTTCATATGTTTTCCTAAGTTATTTTATAATTCAAATTGATCAAACTCCTATCATAAACCCTCCTTGACCAAATCCCTTTTACCTCGCTCCATACCAAATCATTATTAAATGAAAGATAATGGTTAGGACCTAGAAGTGACCTATTAGGTCACGTCATCAAGCCAGAGTATTCATTGATGATTTTTGAAATCTTCATAAGATTTCTTCACGGTCATTCATTCTATAAAAAACTCTTATACCCGATTACCCCTATGATTTACCGCTACCCTATTTCGTTCACTCTCACTCATTGCTATTTCTTCCATAGCCAAACCCTCATCTGCAGAGAAGTCACTTTAGGGAAAGACAATCCTTCACAATTTATTTTTCTTTAAGAACATGAACAGAGTAGTGAATTGAAGCTAGAGAAAGGAAGCAATTTTCATCAAAAATAAATGGGGCTTATTGTCAGGTCAGAGCCAATTGGAACTAAGTATTTGGAAGGATACCCTCATATCAAAAGGGTTATTGCAATAGGCTTGATGGCTGAGCTTTATAGAGAAATTTAATGGATTTCATAAAGAAATCACAAAGTCATTTGGCAGATCATTCAATGGAGAAGAAGTGTAGATTGAGGATATAAAATTCTCCATCACGGAGTCTTTCATAGCAGAAGCAATAGAGCTGCCAAGGCAGGGAGAACGATGGTTTAAAAACAAAGAATTTCACAATGAGGCTTGGAGACAAACATTGAAAAACCCAGGTATGGACACTACAGTGTTTAAGAAAGGTATTCCTAGTTCAGCTTTGAAGAATAAATGGAGGAATATGCTATTAATATTACAAAAGTTCATAACCTGTGAAGGCAGATTTGGTACTTTGTATGTTTATCACATTAGGCTCATGATGAATTTTCTAGATGAAGAAATAAATCTGCCATTTTTCCTACTTAATAGTTTAAAAAGGATGTCTTCAAATTTCCAGAAAAGGCTTCAGTTCTTAGAGACTACCTTACATCATCATGGCTTAATTAAAATTTTAATTGAGTTTCATTTGAAGAAGATAGGAGATAATTGGGATGAATTCCTCCTTAGGAATCATTTTGAAGAACCCAAAGAAAAATTGTCCAAAGAAAAATCTGTGAGAAGAAGTAAGAGAGGAAAGGATGTTAAAATTGTTGAAATCAAACCTAGTGTATTAACACAAGAAGAAAGTGATGAAATAATATCTGATAAATTGGTAAAAATCAGGAAACAACTCAAGAATAAAAGGAAGAGGGAGTTAACTAATGAAAATGTTGAAGAAGATAATCTAAAATATGAAAATACACCTAAATTAAGGATAATTTCTAGGCTTAAGGGCATGGTGAAAAATACATGCATTAGGGGAATTGAAATCATCAACATTGAAGAAGAAGAAGTTCCAATTTAGACCCTAATTGACAGATCTCATGTATACCAATATGAAGAAAGCTATGGTAGAATAACCCCATATGTAGATCCAGATCAGTAGCAGTTTTATGACCATGTGGAATCATTAGAGAGAAAAGCCTCAGAGAATAGAGAAAGGTACCCCGGTCTACAAGAACCTCCAATTGAAAAATTAAAAAGAGATAATTATGAATTGGAGATACTGAATAAGCATATTAAGAATGAAAATGAAATTCTAAGGGAGCAAGTTAAATTGAAAGGTAGCATCAACAATACTCTCTCTCAGAAAATAGAAGGGTTATATAAAGCAAACAAGAAGTTGAAGAAAAGGAACAAGAAATTGAATAGGGCACTTATTAACATGAAGTTCAAAACACTCATGAGGAAACCCAGAATGGCATTAACTACCAGAAGAAGCAGAAAAATAAGTTCAGATGTTCTTGCAGAGGTATCAGTACAAATGGAATGAAATTGCATGAGGACATGCAATTTTTTTGTAGTGGGGGTATGTTGAGCCCTAAAAGTGTCTTCTCCTTTGCCGAATTCCATTTTATCTTATCATTCCTTTTGTCATTTATATACCTAAAAGATCAATAAGAATGATTAAAATCACTTAAGGAATACATGCAATGATTAACTTGTTGTACTTTTGTGGTTTTGTTGTCTTAATGATTTCTAAGCAGTTTTAGCTACAGAATGCAGTCATTCTGTATCCAATTACACATTTCGTAGCCATTTTGGTGTTTGAACATATTACAGGTGTCATCTGAAGAAAAGGAGTATATGTGTAGATTATAAATCTTTCCTACATTGTTCCTTGTCATCCACGAAGGCTGAATCAAAATCTGGAGATGCTTGTGCACGTGGTCAAACCAAGAGTCCAAGAAGCAGATTTCTATAAGGATAAGGACTCTTGATTTGCTTTCAGAAAATTACGAGTCCTAGAAAATAGTTTTAGTTTGATTTTGACTTTAGAATACACTTGTGCCTACTTTCATTCAATAACGGTTATGTAATTTCCTATAAATTTAGCTCAGTGAGACCGAGGAAACAAGTTAACCTTTATTTGCCAATACTGTGATACTCTGTTTCGAAGTATTTTTGATAATAAGAAAAAGCATAACTTTGATGTTGTGTTGAAGAAAAACTTGAGGAGTTAAATATTTTCATGCTAACTTGATAGCAGAGGGCCCTTGCTATCTAAGGAGGCTTTTTAGATGCTTTCTAGATAAGTGACTTTCTCTGTGTTGTTATATTTCTCACTTAGATAGTTTTCTGAGTTTTCATATTTTAGTATCATGTATTGTTTTGTTTGTTCAACTAACAGATCCTCATGATGTTATATTTAGTCCTTTCTTAAATTTTTCCAATATATCTCTATTCATTGAATGGATTTAATTGTGACATCTTGAGTTACCAAAACTTTAGTTTTTTTCATTTAAATTCTCATTATCCTACAACCACTCTTTTTCTTAAAAGTATTTTCCAACATATCACTATTGACTGAAGGAGATTTGGTTGTATGATGATAAGTTAATTAGGCTTTATTTCCTACTCTACAATTAGATAGAAGATCCTCATATTGTTACAAATAGCCCTTTCTCAAAACTGTTCCAACAAATCTATAAATCACAGAAAATATCTAATTGTAATATTGTGGGTTACTTGTTGTTTAGAAGATTCATATTTCGTTATATCTAGTCTCTTTCAATAAACTATTCCAGTAAATTTCTAACTAGTGAATGAGAACTAGCTGTGGTGACATAAGAAGTTTAAATATTCATAGGAGATCCTTAGCATATTGTAGAAATTTTATTCTCAAAGTTGTTCGAAAATATCTCTAATATATGAACAGGATTGTACTACATTATTCTAAGTTATTGTCTGTTTTTAGAAAGACCCTCATCACATTGGAGTTCAATCTCTTCTACAAACTATTTCAACAAACTTCTAATCAAAAGGACTAGGTTGAATTATAATGTCTTGAGTTACATTTAATGATTCATTTGCAAGATAGGACATCCATGGATTACAATGCTCTGTTTTTCATCATTAGGAACAAAATTTACAATTACACTCTATTTTGAGTCTAAGGTTATCTTTTCTTTCCTTTCTATCATAGATTTAATTTCATTATTTTGAACATAAATTATCATACTAAAATATAAACATAACAAAACCCAAAAACATCAACAAAATATTGAAAACAATAAAATGAGAATAAGGATATTTAGGCACATATAGTGCAACTATACCTCATCAGTTTACAATCCCTGGTCGATAATTTATGCTATCAATTCAAGACACTGAATTGACTAAACAAATACAAATGACCAAATCCTCCTTCTATATATATGATTCCATGGGCCCACAATATAATCCTATCTGACCTAAAAATCACAATATAAGGGCACAATAATAACAATATTAGGGTTACAGGGGTACAACAGTAACAATAAGTGGGCTACACTAATAAAAATAAGGGACTAAACTAGTAATATATGGACCTAACATGCCCCTCTCCTTCAAAAAAGTGTTGTCCTCAACACTTGAGTAGCTCTAGGTGCTTCTGTATAAAATTCTCATCCTCCCATGTAGAATCTTTAGTGGGTAAGTTCTTCCACTTGATGAGATACTCTGAACTTGATCGATTTCATAGCTGTCGAGTTCTTGTTTCCATGACCTCTTTAGGTTCCAATATGAATTTTCCTTCCTCGTCAAGTTCTGGAAATATTGTTTGAACTGGAATACTTTCACCTATAACCTTCTTTAAGCATGAAACATGGAAAACTGGATGCACTCGTGAAGAAGCAAGAAGCTCCAATTTGTATGCCATAGTACCGATATTTTGCAACACCTTGTAAGGACCATAGTACTTTGGCGATAATTTATTATCCTTCTTAGCTTGCCTGAGGGAAATTTGTTTGTATGGTTGTAGCCGTAAAAATACCCTGTCTCCTACATCAAAACTTCTCTCGCTGTGATGTTGATCTGCCTGTTGTTTCATTCGATTTTGTGCTAAATTTAGGTTATCCTTTAAGAGTTGGAGAACTTCTTGTTGATGCTCGACGTGATCTTCCACTGCTTGAACCTTAGAATTTTCTCTTAAATATGATGTGATAGATGGTGGATGATATCCATAAAGTGCCATAAATGGGGTCTTTTTTGTTGCAGTATGGAAGGAATTGTTATACCACCATTTAGCGAGAGGTAACCACTTGACCCATTGTTTTTGTTTATCAGATACAAAACAACGAAGATATTCTTCCAAAAATTTATTCACTATCTCAGTTTTACCATCGGATTGAGGATGATAATATGAGATATGAGCTAATTGAGTACGCAAACAAGAAAATAACTCCATCCAAAATTTTCCAGTAAAAATGGGATCTTTTTTCGCTCACAATAACCTTTGGGTTTCCATGTAGCTTTTGAATTGTGTCCATAAATGTAGTAGCAACTTTACTTGCTTTAAATGGATGATATAATGCACAAAAGTGTGCATACTTGGTAAGTCTATCAACTACCACCATGATGACACTCTTTCCTTCGGACATAGGTAAACCTGTGATAAACCCATTGACATCTCCGCCCAACGTTGACTTGGAATGGATAAAGTTTGTAGAAGACTCGGGGTCTTAATTGTCTCAACTTTATTTTGTTGGAAAACCAAACATTCTGCCACAAAATTTTGAATATCAGATTTAGGACCATCCCAAAAAAATTCTTTCTTCACCCTGTGGTAAGTTTTTAAAAATCCTGAATGTCCTCCTAAAGGAGAAGTGTGCAATTCCAAAAGAATCTTTTGTTTTAGTTGGGAATTATTACAAAGATATAAGTGATCTTTGTACCATAAGGAATCATTTTTCCAAATAAATGTATCAGATGTACTAGGATCTTGCTGCAACTTTTGAATGAGTGTCCACACTTCTTCGTCCTTATTCCATTCATCCCTTGCTTCGGTTATCCAATCTAGTTGGATAATAGAAATGGCACAAATCAATGTTTCCACCTCTTCATTCTTTATTAAGAGTGCATCTGCAACAACATTTAGCTTCCCTTTTTTGTAGATTATTTCAAAGTCACAACCCAACAACTTTGTGACCCATTTTTGTTGTTCTTCTGAGGATATTCTTTGCTCCAAAAAGTGTTTAAGACTATCATGATCAATTTTTACCTTGAAGTATCTTCCCATTAGGTAAGGTCGCCATTTATTTAGTGCATGTAGTATTGCTAACATTTCCTTCTCATAAATAGCTTTATGTAAATACTTTCCTTTGATTGCACGACTTTCAAAAGAAATGGGTCTTCCTTCTTGCATTAAAACAACACCAATTCCATTTCCTGAGGCATCACATTAAACAATAAAGGTTTTTGTGAAGTATGACATAGCTAACACCAGTGCTAGGCACATTACCTCTTTAAGATGTTCAAAGGCCTTAGTTGCTTCAGGAGTCCATGAAAATGCATATTTATTCAATAATGTTGTTAGAGGTGATGCTATTATCCCATAATTCTTAAAAAACTTGCGATAATACCCTGTTAACTCAAGAAATCCTCGCAACTTCTTTATGGTTGTGGGGACTTTCCATTCCTTAATGGCTTTAATTTTTTTAGGGTCTACCTTAACACCCTCATGAGATACAATATGACCCAGATATTCCACCTCTTGTACTCAAAAGAAACATTTGGATGTTTTTGCATATAATTGTTTCTCCTCCAATAGTTTGAGCACCCTGTCAACATGTTGAACATGATCCTTCCAAGACCTGCTGTGGATTAGTATATCATCAAAAAATACTAGCACAAATTTTCTAACGAAGGGTTTGAAAATGGAATTCATCAACCCTTGAAATGTAGAAGGTGCATTGGTAAGGCCAAAAGGCATGACCAAAAATTCATAATGACCCTCATGAGTTCGAAATGTTGTTTTTGGAATATCTTCGGTCTTCATTCTAATTTGATGATATCTTGAACGAAGATCCAACTTGGTAAAATAAATTGCTCCACGTAATTCATCCAATAATTCATCAATCACAAGAATGGGAAATTTATCTTTAATGGTGAGCTTATTGAGCTCCCTATAATCTGGACACATTCGCCATGATCCATCCTTCTTGTGTACCAATACTACAGGAGCAGAGAAATAACTTTGACTAGGTTGAATTATACCCGCCTCTAACATTTCTGCAATCATACGTTCAATTTCGCTCTTTTGGAAGTAAGGATATCTATAAGGCCTGATGTTTGGAGGAACACTTCTTGGAATCAAATGAATAGCATGATCATGATCACGAATAGGTGGGAATCCTTTGGGAGTTTCAAACACCTTGGAATGATTGTCCAAGACTTGTTGGAGATCTGCAGAAATAGATGATTTTGATGTTGGAACTTCTAGTGAGCATAATTGTACAATTATGCCTCGTTGTTCTTTCTTTAGAAGCTTTGTCATGACATTAGAGCTTATTATCTTTCCTGGATTCCCTGCAATACCCCTTAATTCGACTTCCTTTCCTTCTGAAAAAAAATTCAAGAAAAGTTCTTGAAAATTAAAAGCTACCATCCCCAAAGATTGTAACCATTGTACTCCTAGTACAACATCAGCACCTCCCATAGGAATGGAAAGCATTGGACTATTTAATACATATTCCCCCATGGTTAGCTTGATATTATGGCATTTTCCAGAGAAATTTATAGTTCCTCCATTTGCAACCATCACTTGAAATTCTAGTGCTGGGTATAGGAAACAATTAAATTCCTTGGCTACCTTACAATGAATAAAATTATGGGTACTACCTGAATCAATCAACACTATTACCTTTTTCTTCTTGATATGTACTTCTATCTTGAGAGTTTGAGGAGTGGTAATTCCTACCAATGCATTACACGATATGGTCGGACTCATTTTTTCCTCTTCTTGGGTGGGTTCCTGGTGTATATCCTCTTCTTGTTCATTTTCTTCTTCCTCTTCACAATCTATGTAAAATAATTTCTTCTCAGCACACTTATGACCTTTAGTGTATTTGTTATCACAACTATAGCAAAGCCCTTTTGCTCTTTTTTCTTCCAATTGTTGTGGTGTCAACCTTGTAGGTTGTGGAAATCTAGGCGTAGCCACACTTCCTTCTTTATAGAATTGAGTGGTAGGCTTCCTTATTGCCATAATTTTACATTCAACTTTTCTTGCCAACCTGAATGCCTTCTCCAATGAATCAGGTTCCAAAACACGAACTTCATGTTGGATGTTATCCTTTAGAGTGCCTATGAAGAGATCAATCCTGTGTTCCTCTGGAATATCAGTTACCCTTATATTCAATTTTTGGAAGTCCTCAATGCGCTGCCCCACTAAACCCTTTTGTTTGAGATTTATCAATTGGCTAAAGAAGGTGTTGCTCTTTGTATCCTCATAATGTGCTATCATTTCCTTTGTAAAAATTGACCAAGTGACAATTTTTTTACGGGAGCAAAGCCATCGATACCATACAAATGTATTTTGTTCTAAATGTAAAGTTGCAATGCGTACCTTTTGTGTGTTTTGCACATTATGGAGATCAAAATATTACTCCATCTATAGTATCCATGTTACAGGATCCTTTCCATCAAACTTCCTCATATCCATTTTTGGAATATGGTGGTTCTTCCCTCCAACATTAGAGTTTATGAAATCACGATTAACATTTATTTTGTTCTCATCATGAGTTTCCTCTACTATCTTTCACCATTAGGAAACATTCTTCATCTAACATAAATATAGATATCTAATAATTTGATCCTTCTTCTGTGTTCCATTTTTTCTGATGACATCTTCTTTGCCAAACTCTGCCTCCATCACGTAACTTTCATGCCTTTATTCAAACCATCCATCTTATTTTCCACGCCTTTCTTCAAAACCTCCATTTCATTTTTTGTTGCTCTTTGCGATAGGTGCACTTACTCTTGTAATTTGGACATCTCATGTTGCATTTCTTCGTCTTCATGAGTCATAGTAGAGCCTTCTGAAGGCTTAATGAATTTTGAATTCTTTTTAGGGGGAATTTTAGAACCCAATACTGATATCTATTCTTCAATATGCCCTTGGAATAAATTCAAAATATTTTTTTCAAATGAGACTTATGTAATTCGAAAAAAAATACACACCTTTTTCTTACTTTTGAGGAGCTCCATATTGAAACTGAATTATATTTGTGATTTCAGATCTTCAATATCTGAAACTCGGCCCTGAGATAGCCCTTTGAATCCTCTTTGGAATTCCATAGGTCTGACCTGATTTGGACTCTTCAAGACAAAGTTATGTCCAATCTCCCACAATGACCTAATTATGGAATGGTTCAGTAGAACGAACTTGTACGACTTGCCACGTGTCACTGTTTCCTCCTTCATCTCTAAAATTTATAGAAATCAAACTAAACTCCATGTACTGTGTCGAATTTTTACAGAATCTCAATCAGACGCTGAGAGAGAGAGTTATGATGTTTTTCCCATAGTCACATCTTTTAGATGAAATTCGGGAGCCTGAAAAATCCTAACTTCCACAGATCATATCTCCAAAACTATTGCGAACAAAGATCTGAAATTTTTACAGGAGGTTCTACAAAATTTTGGCTTCGCTCTGTGAAAATGTCAGCTTCTGAAATCTTGTAAAATATTTATAGAGAAAACTCCGCGATGACCTGTTTATGTTAAATTCAGGAGCTTTCAAAAATCCCTAACTTCCACAGATCATATCTCGAAAATATTGTGAACCAAGCTCTGAAATTTTGCGACGATGTTCCTCAGGATTGTGGCTTTTCACTCTAAAAATTACAGCTTTTGAAACTTCGTAAAATAAACATTATAGTGAAAATGCCATGATGACTTGTTTGGAGCAGCGAAACCCTAGAATCCAAAGCTCTGATACCAAATGTTATGAAACCAGCTCCAAAAATAGAAGAAAAGAGAGATCAATGCCTTAGAAATCAGCCACTTCGAGGGGGAAACCTCCAATACATTACATAAATGAAAAATTCTTGGATTCTACAAATGAACAAAACCTCCTTCTATATATAGGAGTCCATGGGCCCATAATATAATCCTAGCCAACCTAACAATAGCAATGTAAGGGCATAATAATAACAATATTGGGGTTACAGGGGTACAACAGTAACAATAAGGGGGCTACACTAATAACAATAATGGACTAAACTAGTAATATAGGGACCTAACATATACCAAAGCCACCTTTATTGATAAGGAAAGATGAGCCAAGGAGATCCTTGAGAGATTTCACTTAGACGTGTGTGGACCGTTCTCGACAGATTCCATAGCAAATCACAGGTATTATGTGATTTTTGTTCAATATTTTTCAAGAAAGTGTTGGATTTTCTTCATGTAGAAGAAAGATGAGATGTTCTAGAAGTTTATGAGTTCAAGGAACTTGTCGATAAATATACAGAGAATTGATAACACCTCATAACCCACAAAAGAATGAGGTTGCAAAAAGAAATAATAAAACTATTGTGGGAGCAACACGAGATATGTTGGATGATCAAGGCCTACCATTGCATCTGTGGGTGGAAGAGTGCAATACAACAATATTTTTGCAAAACAGAAGTCCTCATCGGATACTTAGGATGAGTACACTAGAGGAAGATTTTTCAGGTAAGAGACCAGATGTATCATATTTTAAATTTTTTGGTTCATCTGTTTATTGCCATGTAGCCAAAGATTCTAGGAAGAAAATAGAGCCAAAAATAGATTTGGGGATGTTTGTGGGGTACATTGATACACCTCACAACTATCAGGTGTACTTTCCAACACATAGGATGACAACGTTCAAAAGAGATGTGAAATTCAATGAATAGAAATCCATGCGAATTTCCCTTGATAGGGAGCTTGAGTTGCATGTATTTGAGGAGCTATTGGATCCAAAATAATAACCTCATGAAGTTGTGGAGCAGCCACAAGAAAAGGAACAAAGAGTGGAAGAAACCACTCATGCAGATCCATCCACCAAAGATGGAAGCAAGCACACCAAAGAGGCTGGCATCTTGTTGCTAGATGCGAGAGAGAATGTGGGAGCACCCACATCACAATGCAGACAGAGAAGGTCCCCAGAGTGGTACACTGGATACATGGATCTTATGAGTGAAGGTATTGAGATAAAACCATCCTATTTTGAGAAAGCAATGAAACAACCAGTTTATGTTGATGCTATGGTTGAGGAATATGACTCCATTATCAAAAACAGGGCATGGGAAGTTGTCCCAAGACTAGTGTGGAAGTCAGTCATAGGATCCAGATGGGTCTACATGGTGAAGAAAGTAGAATATAGGAGTTTGGAGAAGCATAAGGCCATATTTGTGGCTAGATTGTTCTCTCATGTGGAGGGGATTGTCTATGATGAAACTTTTACACCAGTCACAAGGTACTCATCTATCATATCCATCCTTGCACTCCCAATGTAGATGGGGTGGAAGATATATCACACGGATGCAAAGACAACCTTTCTCAATGGATTTATTAAGGAATAGGTGTACATTTAGAAACCAGAATGTTTTGAGACCTTAGATAAGGAGTCACATGTGTGCAAACTCAAGAGAGAATTGTATTAGATGAAGAAAGCACCTCGTGCTTGGTACACCAGGATTGAAAGTTATTTCACTCGGTTGGGATTCACCAAGAGTGAAGCAAATGAAAACCTATATCATATTGTGTTTGATCATAAGCTTTTGATTATTTCACTTTATGTTGATGACCTGATACTGACAGGTGATGAGCACCTCATCAAGTCTTGCAAAGAGGATCTTGCAAGAGAATTTGTGATGAAGGACATGGGGCTCTTGCACTATTTCCTAGGATTGGAAATATGGAAAAGAGATGGGAAGATATTTGTATTTGAGTGAAAGTATGCCAATGATATCCTCAGGAAGTTCCACGTGGAGGGAAGCCAACCCATAGAGACTCATATAGCAGGAAACTAGAGGATGGAGGATGCTACTTCAGGTGAAGTAGTGGATGCTACTGTTTATAGGAAACTTGCGAGTTCACTCATGTATTTGGAGAACACACGAACAGACATATGCTACACAATTAACCAACTTAGTCAAGCTATGGTTAAGCCTACCAATCTCTTTTGGAAGGCAAGCAAACATGTGTTGGGATACCTCAGAGGCACTATATAGTATGAGCTATGGTACAAACGAACATAGGGAGTGAAGCTTCAAGGCTTCACTGATGAATATTGGGAAGGGATTCCATCTGACAGGAAGACCACATTAGGGGGAATATTCATCATAGGATCAACAAAAGTTTCCTGCAACAGCCGAAAAAAATTATCATTTGCACTCATTTCAGAAAAGGAAGAGTACACGACATCTAGTCATGGAACATGTGAGGTCATCTGGATGAGGAAGATACTTGTTGGTTTGTTTTTTCAATAGATGGATTCGACAATGATACATTGTGATAACTAGAGTTGCATCAAAATCTCGGTTAATCCAATGTTTCATGACAGGTTCAAGCATATTGATATCTGGTAGCACCATCTTAGAGATTGTGTGTAGAGGCGGATTATGTCATCAGAGTACATTCCCACGGAGGAGAAGGATGCAGACATCTTGAGGAATATGTTGGAAAGAACAAAATTAGAATTTCACATAGAGAGGATCAGGGTAAGATATAATCCTTTTCTTGTTGGGAGGGAGTGTTGAAATGGCACCAAGAAATGGCATCCAAGGGGGCTTCTGATTTAATTTTCCCTTAATTAAATTGGAAGAGAGATTGTAATTTCATCTCATAATATATATATATATTAAATAATTGAGTCAGAAAGACTTAGTTATATTAGTAAATTAGAGTTGAGGGTCAGAGAGGAGGCATGTAGAGCTATTCCATGATTTTAGGGGGTCCAATTATAGTTACTTGTGAGTTGTAGTTAGTTAACTCAATTAATTGAGTTAAAATCAGTTTTAACTAGTTCTAACCGAGATATGAGCTAGTGAGAGGTCTAGTGAATTAAATCTGATTTAATTCACAAGTAGTGATGAATCAGTTAACTGATAATTCACTATACATATTTTTTGCATGTCATTTCTAAGGAAGGCCGAGTTGAGTATGAGGTTAAAGGGAAGATAAATATCAGTTGTATAATTAGAAAATTGTATAGGTAATGTATGAGGTCAGTAGGAATCTTTAGATGAATTGCACAATCAGTTCTTGGGAATTTCCTATTTAATAGGGCTACAATTCCTTCAAGAATGTGTGAGCAAGGCTGGTCATATAGAGGCTAAGAATTGGTTAAGTATTTGACTTATTTTTCCTAGATCAGAGTGAGGCATTCAATGGAGTGCAAAGGTTTCTCAGTGAGAGAAAAAAATTGTATTGTTTCATTGTATTGACTTTATACAATATACATATAAAGGGGTTTTGAGCAGTTTATTTCCCCAGATACACCTTGTTTTGTGCGATTTATTATTTATTTCTCTTACTTGTTATGTGATTGTGTGATCAAATTTGGTTTCTGCAAATTGTAGAAGGATTTAGTATTTTGTTTTAGTACATTACAATATCATATTGAATCCCTTTGGATAATTTATACACTGGAATTCATTATGGAAATTAGCTTTGTACAGTGATATTGAAAACCGTCTACCCTTCACCATTTTTTATATTACCTACCAAAATAAAACAAATCATTAATGACTGAGTGGTGGGGGCCAACTTAGTAACTAAATCAATTCATGATAGAAAAAACTATTATCATGAGATTTTTTTTACCTCATATATGCACTTATCTGTTTCAAAAACTTATACGTTTGTTAGGTTGTGCATAACTTTCACCATAGAATCGTTAATCCAACAAATCGTTGACAGATTTTGGGAAATTTAAGCTAGAAAAAACATCAGAAAGCCTTTCAAAATGTATTGTAGACAGACAAAAACCTTATATTGTATCACAAATTTATGTTTGTATGACACATATTTCAGTGATATTAAATCAATAGAAAAATACACAATAAGTGGAAAAGATGGTTTTCCAATATCGACATTTATTTCTATTAATGCCCATAAACATTGGCTTTGATATTTTCAATAGCTATTTATTAAGAGTATCATATGTGGTATTTTCCATGAGAAGAATAACAAAAATTGGTAATTGGGACCGAAGCAACAAATTGTGAAACTAAAAAACATTAGAGACGAATATAAGTAGTGGATAAATGAAGAAATCTATTTGTACCTATACAATCAACCAAGCGATATTTGAATCTACAACCAGAAAAGAAGAGAAACATAAAAATTTTCACTAGCAAATACTTTCCTGATTTCACATCTCAACGGATTCAACTTTATTCAGCATTTCATTTTTTCAATTACTCGGGTTCTTTCACAATTGTCTCTACAACATATTTCTTTTTCGGTATAATTGTTTAGGGATTTGTATTTTCTCATTTCACACTCTAAGAACACAAGAAATTTAGAAAAATTCTTAACATATGTCTTAACACATATTGCAAAGATTATAAATTATGATGATGCATGGAAAGAATTTTTTGATTTAACACATTTGGAAAAGAAATTGGCGATATTTATGAACTTGGTTAACAATAATATTACAAAAGACAATAAATTACTTGACAATTAATTAGATACTTTTAAGCGAAGGCTACAACTACTCTTTGCTTTTGAGAAGCAAAACCATCAACTACTAGATAGTGAACGAGTGAAGCAATTGGAAGCTGGATGGGTAGAAAGGGTCACTACAATGGAGAATATCAATTCTTCCTATAGTGACCATTAGGGGAATTTTGAGGTCTAAAATGGGCCTCCTAAGGAAATTATAAAATAATAGTTGAAATAATAAAATAAGGTTTGATTACATCATCAAATTTTAGAGGGAAAAAAAAAACTATTGTTTCAACTTGTATTTTCAACTTATCTCCCTATGGGTTTACTGAAATTTCAAGCGGGAACACTCGTTGGATGTAGAATTTGGTTCCTCATTTGAGGAGTACCCATGTTGCATACTTTAGATGGACCCTTCTACACGAAAAATGATAAATAATTGAAAAATGTGATTGCAATCACGCTTTTTCATATATTTCTTATTTTTCGTGTAGAAGGGTCCATCTAAAGTATACAATATGGGTACTCCTTGGATGAGAAATTAAATTTTGCATCCAACGAGTACTACTGATTGAAATTTGAGTAAAACCTTAAGGAGATAAGTTGAAAAAGTAGTTTTATTATTTTATTATTTTTTAATCTTTTTACCTTTTTACCCCAAAAATGGTAAATCATCCCCGATGGTTAACATCATGATCTTGAATCCTATTGGTTCTTATAAATTTTATTTTGGTTGTACATTTTTCTTAGGAGGCCCATTTTAGACCTCAAAAGTTCTCTAATTCATATGCAAAAGGAGAGGTATTTCCTATCTTATGGAAATGTATATTATAAAAGGCTTATATGTTCTGCACATGCTACAAGATTCTGAGTTAATTTCAAACGACAAGTTACAAACTCAATTGAAGGATTAAAAATAGAAAATGGCAATGGATTTTGATATAATCAATGATTTTACTACAGAACATATTGACACATGGATACTTAATTTTTTGAAGGTCAATAAGAAGAATTCGAAGTCAGTTGTTGAGGTGCAGGAAGAAACTAGGGAAATTGAAAAAGAGATTTTCATTAAAAACGTGAAATTGGAAGTTAAAGTTTCCCCTGACAGAGGCTACTTTAAAAAATAGGTGAACATGTTTCTTCAAATAGTCATGGACTTGTAATACATGTTACAAATTGTTATTTTGTCTCTATAGATATTTTTAAAGGAAGTGGAACACCAATTTATGCTACAACAAATCCATCTACTTTACACTTTTCTTTGCACAATTCTGATTCTATTCAACAATTTTTCCTTTTGAGACTATGTTTTGAATGTGATCTCGTATAAATATGAGATATGGATATGGTTATTGAAATTTTATTTTGACCATAATTCTTACTGAATGTGATTCTGTATCAAGGTATGATATTTTTTCTATAAATTTCGAAAAATAATATTTCAAATTTTCTATTACATTCAGTGTTGTGTTGTTTCTTTAAACAAAATTGAACATCTAGAAATGGTTGAATATATATATATATAATATAATACTGACATAATTTCTTGAGACCTGCACAAATTTCATTCCTCAGAGTAATTAGTTATGTTTCCAACACACCCTTTCTACCCACAATGAAATAACTCTCGGTATTATAGTTCTGATACTATTGAGCTTCGTTTTCTAATTCTATGTTATTTGGTTCCTGGTATAGATTTCTCATTCTACATAGGGTAAAAAAGTTTTGTTGTGCAGAGCAAGTTTCTTCTACACAGTGAAATATCTACTCAAAGCAATATCATATGGCCACCATTATTGACATTTTATTCTAAATACAATTCTTACTGAATCTCATTAAAAAATGTTCTTTCAACTTTTTCTATTATATTCAATGTTGTGTTGTTTCTTTAAATGAAATTGAATATTTGATAATCCTTTTACTTCTTAGACATATATCTCTTAATAATATAATACTGTAATGTCTTCATACTTACATAGATTTCTGACACACCCTTTTTTCCTATAGCGAAATAACTCTTTCTATTAGATTTCTGATCCTATTGAACTTCTTTTGCTAATTCTATGTTATTTAGCTCCTTATACAAAGTTCTCATTGTACAGATTAGTTCTCATATTTTCAAATTGAACTACAGGAACTATTTTCCATTCAAAAATATTTGACTCTATCGGTTTTATGATAACATTTTTTACTTGTATTCGAGCACATGCTTTAAAACCTTGTTTTATATATCATAATGCATTATTGAATAAGATAAAAATTAACATTTAACAATAATTTTGGATATGAGAGATAGATATATTAAGAATATAATTAATAACTACAATTCATTTGAGTTAAGATTCGATTATTCCATTACATATTTTAATCAATTAATGATTTTCCTTACTAATTTTGTGTTATTTGAGACTTCTTGGTTCCCTATACATAGTTGTCATTGTCCAAAGGTTATTATGAAACACTTTTCTCTATAGAAAAATATTTATCAGATAGTCAAACCTCTACACAAGGACTGCCATACTTTAAAAACTATAAATATGAAAACCATAGATATGAATTAAACTAAATCCGCTTTATAAAAAATTCAAAATTATTTAATAATGAGTTATATTCACAATTCTATGCAAATTGACTATCGAAATATGCATTGTTTATTATTAGAAATATGAAAATAAGTTCATAATCAAGAAACTTTTGAGGTATGGTATATATATTTTGAACTTTTCCGCGCTCAAATTTTGTACTCAAAAAAATCATTTAGTTCCAATTTTGAATTTGTTCAATGATGCGAAAATTGAAGTCGCCAAGAACACTATCGATAATTTAATACTAAAATATTAGTAATAGAATGATTTAGTGCAAAGTTACAAATATTTCCATAATGAACACTCTATTTATAACTAAAATAAAATGAAAACAAACTACAAAGATATGCATTATTTATATCTAAAATATTATCAATAATATTAGCAATAATATTAGCAATAAAATATTTTCATGTGTGTTGAAATTCAACAAGAAAATGTACCCACGCTCTAGTGAGGTTACACACTGGTGAGGAATGTGGGTGTATAATTTATTTTTCCCTTAAATAAATTGGACAATAAATTGTAATTTCATCTGATAACTACTTGTATCAGTTAACTAAGTCATGATGACTTAGTTAGCTCAAGAAAGTCGAGTTGAGGGTCTAATATGAGGCATGTAGAGTGATTCTAATAATTTGGGGGTCCAGTTAAATTTAATTTATTATTGGGGTGCGGGTATAATCAATTAACTCAATTAATTGAGTTAAAATTAGTTTGACAAGTTCTAACTGAGTGATGAATTAGTGAGAGGTCCAGTGAATTAAATTAGATTAAACCCACAAGTAGTGATCAATAAAATAACTGATGATTCACTATTATTAGTTGCATGCATGTCAGTTCTGAGGATGATCCTATTGATATAGAGGTTAAAGGGAACATATATATCAGTTTTATTTTTAGAGAATATCCCATGTGCAACTATAAAGCCATGAGGAAGCCATGATGGATTGTGCAATCAAGGAAGGCTTATTTTCCTATTTAATAGGGGCCTAATTCTTTAGGAATTCTGTGAGCAAGGCAGGTTGAGAATCGGCTATGTGTTTGTCCAATTTTTCCTGTATTAGTGTGAGACAATTGGTATAGTTATGAAGATTCTTGTGAGCAAGAAAGCATTGTATTGTTTCATGATTCCTTGAATTTATACAATATATGATAGCAGGGTTTTGAGCAGTTTCTTTCCCCAAAAATATCTTGTGTTGTGTGATTGATTTACTTCTTTCTCTTACTTGCATGTAATTGAGCGATTGTGTTTTATATTTCAAAAATATTGTAGAAGGATTCATTATCTTGTTATAGTACATCACAAGATTAGATTGAATCCCATTGGTATAATTTCTACATAGTATTAGAGCGCCAAGAATCACAATAGAAGAGAAGAAATTGAGTTTGTGTTGAACAAGATTAAAATTTTCATATTCATTCTTTGGTACCTAGCAGCTAACCAAAATGTCTTTCAATGGCTTGAGACTCAAATATGCACTCGAGGGAAATTCAAATTATATTGCATGGAAGGATAGGATGGAGGAAATATTGGAGGATAACAGACTAAACAAATTCATTGACGGTTATATTCTTGAGCCCGTTCAAACAGATGTTGTGCATCATGAAGCATGGAAAAATAACGTTGCAAAAGTGAGTAGAACCTTATTAGAGGGAGTTGGAGATCATATTGTCTCGAGTCTCCATGGAAAGGAAACTCCATATTATGCTATGTGGAAGGACTTGATAGATCTATTTCAAAGCAATAATGGCCACATGAAATTGGCACTCAAGGATAAGCTCAGGAAAGCCAAAATGGAGAAGGGCGACACAATCTAGAAATACTTGACCAAGTTCACTCAATGTCGAGATGATCTTGGAAGTGTTGGGGTTACTGTGGCTAATGATGAATTGGTGAGCCTAGCACTTCTAGGCCTTCCCAAGAGCTAGCATAGTTACCAAGAATTTGTGAATGGGAGGGAGAAGTTACTAAAGTGGGAGCGACTATGGTGAGATTTGGTACAATAAGAGTTTCAACGGACTACCATGGATGGATCCTCATCCAAGAATGATGATGTGGAAAATTGTGCCTTAGATGGTAAGACAAAGAAAGGGAAAGGGAAGAATTCCAAATCCAAATCCGAGATCGAAAAAGAAGGAAAGAAATGAGACATGTGAAAGGTGAAAATTTTCAACTGTCATGATCATGGACACTATGCCACAAATTGTCCACAAAATAAGAAGAATAAAAAGAAGGCTCCGGGAGCTACAACAGGTGAAGCTTTTGCCTCACAGTTTGAGTTGGACTTATCTCTCATTGCATGCATGGTGTTAACTGTGATGGGATCTATGTGGTACTTGGATAGTGGAGCATCTTTCCACATGGATGGAAACAAGGAACTCTTTAGTAGCTTGGAGGAGAAGTATATTTAGATGCACATATAGATGGGTGATGACAGGAGGTATAGCGCTATTGGGATTGGTACAATTAATTTCCAGAGAGATTCAAGTAAACCCCTCATAATAAAATATGTCATGCATGTACTAGTTTTAAAGAAGAATTTGGTTTCAATTTTTATGTTGGAGGATCATGGATATGATGTGATTTTGAATGAAGGAAAGGTGTTCCTTTGTAACAAAGTCATAGGATAGGTAAAGAATATTGGGGTTCATATGAAGAAAATTTACAAACTTGATGTAGATGGTTGCGCAAAATTGAGCAGTAAAGTAGATAAGGTGGTGAGCTGGGATACTGGTGAGTTATGGCATAGGAGGTTGGGTCATCTACACTACAATGCTTTGAGGATCATGGAGCATATTTATACCAGGCTTCCAAAGGGTACACTTGCGTAGAGAGAGACATGAAAGGGTCGTACTATGGGGAAGTATACAAAGGCCACCTTTCACGATAAGGAAATTCAGGCAACAAAAATGCTTGAGAGAGTTCACTCAGATGTATGTTGACCATTCTCAAAAAATTCCACAACAAAGCATAGGTATTATGTGATTTTTCTAGAAAGTGTTGGATTTTATTCATGTAGAAGAAAGATTAGGTGTTCTCCAAGTTTTTTGAGTTCAAAGCACTGGTAGAGAAAGATATAGGGAAGAAGGTGAAGGCTCTGAGGAGTGATAGTGGTGGTGAGTATATCTCTAATGAATTCAAGAAATTTTGTGCAATGAAGGCATTTACAGAGAATTGATTTCACCTCATAACCCACAATAGAATGGGGTTGTAGAAATAAAGAAAAGAAAATTTTTGGGAGAAACACGAGCTATGTTACATGATCATGGCCTACCGTTGCATCTGTGGGTAGAGGCATGCAACATAGCGGTATTTGTGTAGAACCGTATTCCTCATCAAATTCTTGGCATGACTACACCAGAGGAGTCTTTTTTAGGTAAGAAACCAGATGTTTCATATTTTAAAATTTTTGGCTCATTTGTCTATTTCCATGTGACCAAAGATGCCAGGAAGAATATAGAACCAAAAATAGAGGCTGGAATATTTGTGGGGTACAAATATACTCCCCACAACTATCGATTGTATTTGTCAGCACACAGGATGAAAATTTTTAGAAGAGATGTGCAATTTGATGAGGAAAAGGCCATGCGATTGGCCCTTGAGAGGGAGCTTGAATTTAATGCAACGGAGGAACCATTAGTTCCAAAGGATGAACCCTAGGATGTGGAGCAACCACAAGAAGAGGAACACAAAGTGGTAGAAGCCACTCATGCATAGCCATCCACCAGAAGTGGTAGGAAGCGCACCAAAGAGGCTGACAGATTGATGTTAGATGTGATAGAGAATTTAGGTGCACCCACATCACAACGCAAGAATAGAAGGTCCCCGGATAGGTATACTAGATACAACGAATCTATTGTGACATAACTATCCTCTTTCAAGGAAGCAGTGAAACAACCCGTATGATTTGATGCCATGGTTGAGGAGTATGACTCCATTATCAGAAAAAATGCATGGGAACTGGTCTCAAGACCCGTGGGGAAGTCAAAGATTGGATCTAGGTGGATCTATAAGGTGAAGAAAGAAACAGAGGGGAGTGTGGAGAACCACAAGGCTAGATTTGTGGCTAGAGGGTTCTCATAGGTAGAGGGAGTGAAGCTTCAAGGCTTCACCGATGCAGATTGGGTAGGCAGTCCATCAGACAGGAAGAGAATATCGAGAGTCATATTCAACATTGGATCAATAGAAATTTCTTGGTAAAATAGGAAACAAAGATCAATTTCACTTAGTTCAGCAGAGGCAGAGTACATGGCAGCTAGTTAGGCTACATGTGAGACCATCTGGTTGAGGAAGATACTTGTTGGTTTGTTTGGTCATCATATGGATCCTACAGTGATACATTGTGATAACCAAAGTTGAATTAAACTCTCAGTTAATCTGGTATTCCATTATATGCGGTATCACCATATCAGAGATTATGTCCAAAGGCACATTATGTTGTTGTAGTACATTCCAACAAAGGATCAGGATGCATACATTGACGAAGGCTCTGGAAAAGAGAAAATTCAAATACTA
This sequence comes from Pinus albicaulis, assembly GCA_034641835.2. Taxonomy (NCBI): domain Eukaryota; kingdom Viridiplantae; phylum Streptophyta; class Pinopsida; order Pinales; family Pinaceae; genus Pinus; species Pinus albicaulis. The sequence goes on along the minus strand of CM076572.1, from coordinate 437,448,916 downwards.
CAAAGGTAGGATTAGGGTAGCTAATAATCCCTTTATTTTTTAGAGGGAGTGTTAAAATTTAACAAGAAAATTCTCCCACACACTAGTGAGGTTACACAATAGTGACGCTACAAATTGGTCAGGAATGTAGGTGTATAATTTATTTTTCCCTTAAATAAATTGGACAATAAATTGTAATCTCATCTCATAACAACTTGTATCAGTTAACTAAGTCACAATGACTAATTTAGCTCAATAAATTAAAGTTCTGGGTCTAAGATGAGGCATGTAGTGATCCAGATTTATGTAGGAATGCAACAAAATACACATATAAGCATAAATAAAAATATGCAGCGAAAATAACACTTCATTTCATTAATATCAAAGAACTGAAATTTTCTTACACACAGAATGGGAATAAACTAGTGAGGGCGCTAGTAGCTTATCTCTGAGAAGATATTTGGTGGCTACAGGCCTCTGAACTGTGTTACAATGAGGCTCAAGGGCCTATTTATTACTTAGAAACAATGGAAAACCCTAAACATCCAAAACCCTAACCCTAGGAGATGAAGCACCAAAATTATGGGCCCCGTTTGGGTAAATTGGTGTCTCAACTTCTTGGGGTTGTAACTTAGGCATACGATCTCCATTTTCCCAAAAAATGTCGTTTAGGGCCTCAAAATGGTTCTGGAAGTTCAAGACCCGAAAAACTGCTAAAAATAGTAAGTTGTGCCGAAACTGAAAAACTGAAAGAGATAATGGTGGGGCCCCAAGTGGAATCGGTGGGTGGCCACCAATATCCACCTAGATCATTCCTCCCTCCTTATGAAGCAATGGTCCCCATTGTGTTGAGTTCCTCCATGAGATGAAGAAACTTCTGTTGAACTTGGTCCCTAGTGAACCACTTTCCTTGGTTCAGGAGTTGGCCAGCTTTGACAACCCGATAATGTTTGATATTATGTTGGTGAGTGTTCCTGATTTGCATGCCCATGATACAATTTGTGGTGGCATGTTCCATGCAGTCAAGGTTTAACTCTATTGTTGTGAGTTGTTCTGCAATGTCAGAGGTGTCTAGTAGAGGTTGGAAGTAGGGACAAAGATGGTCCAAATTGAATACTGGGTGCAGACCAAGAAATGGTGAAATACTGAGCTCGAAGGCATTGTTACCTATAGCCTTGGTGATGGTGTACATCCCGTATCGGAGCAGGCGACGCTTGCGGTGGGGTCTAGTGAGGCGCTCCTTCTACAAATGTCGCCCACCAGGAAGTTGTGTGGCACCCGATGTTGATCATATCGTTGCTTGTACTTAGAATTGGCTCTGTCCAATATGTCATGAACCTATTGGAGGATGTGTTGAATGCGCTCGATGAAGCTATTATCTTTGTCAGCTTCAGATTGGACATGAGCCGAATCAGCCTAAGTAGCTGAAAATGGCATGGCTACGTCAATGGGACGTAATGGCTGGAATCCCAAGCCCACCTTAAAGGGGCTATGGCCGGTTGACCTATGAAGAGCCATGTTATAACTGTGTTATACATAGGGGAGGCTCTCATCCCATGTGCATGAATCCTTTGAATTTTACATGCGCAGAATGTGTACAATCATCCTGTTGACGACCTTTATCTGGCCATTAGTTTGGGGATGGAAAGTTGTGGACTTGGTGAGCTTGGTGTCCAACATTGACCAGAGGCTGGAAAAAAATGTGCTGAGGAACCTGTTCTCTTGATCTGATGTGATAGAATGCAATATCCCAAAGTGCATCCACACTCTTTCAAAGAAGAGTTTAGTAGTGGCTTCTGCTGTGATATTCTTCTTGCAGGCCGCCATGATGGCCATCTTCGAGAATCTATTGACGACCACGAAAACATAGTCATTTCCATGCTTATTAGAATGCAGGCTTGACATGTAATCCATGGATATGGATTCCCAAGGTCGACTAGGGGTAGGTAGTGGAGTATATAGGCCTTGCGTCTTGATGGTCAGTTTGGAAATGGCGCAATCAGTGCAGGATCTGATGTACTTCCCGACATCCTATCAAAGGTTTGACCAATAGAAATACTTTTGAAGTACTGCCAGTTTTTTCTTGATCCTGAAATACCCAGTGACTTGACTGTAGTGTGCTTCCCATATCATCTTGGCACGCTCTCTTGAAGGAACACAAAGGTGTCCCAGGTGACATAACAATGCATCTTGGAGGTGAAAATTTGGAACTTACATACCCCCCAAGTGTGCCTTTTATGTGTGGCTGAATTCTGGATTTCTCTTGTAGAGAAGCAGCCAATCATAAGTCTTGTGCCCACAAGAGTTGAGCACAGTGGTTAGCGTTACGATCGTTGGTCGACTGAGGTAGTCTGCAACATTATTGATTCTACCCTTCTTGTACTTGATGTTCAAATGAAATTGTTGCAGATATGTGGACCACTTCTAACAGCGATCATTCTGAAACTTCTCTTGTGTCTATATGAACTGTAGGGGTTGGTGGTATGTGTGGATGATTGTTTCCTTCCCCAAAATGTAATGCTTTCGTTGTCGACAAGCCTACATAATGGAATACATTTCTTTGTCATAAGTGGGATATTTGTGAATTGTGTCAAAAATGTCTCACTGTGATATGCAACTGGATGCCCCTATTGAGTAAGAATTGCTCCAATAGCATAGTCAAAGGCATCTGTCTCGAACTCAAATGGTTGTTGCAAGTCTAATAATGTGAGAACTAGGGAAGAACAGAGGCGATGTTTCAATTCTATGAACGCCTTCTATTGAGATTCTGACAAAAAGAATTTTTCTTTCGCTCCTCCCTTGGTGACTTGACTGAAGAGCCAAGTGATATGAGAGAATCCCAACATGAACCTGTGGTAGAAATTAGAAAGACCTAGAAAGCTACGAAGCTCTGTTAGAGTGGTTGGGGCTATCTAATGCCAAATGACTTGGATCTTGGTTGGATCCACAAGCACCCCCCTTTCATCAATAATGTACCCAGATATTGAACCTAGGTCATACCAAAATTGCACTTCTACAAATTAGCACACAACTTGTGTAGCCGCAGTGTTTGGAGGACTTGTTGGATGTGGTGGAGGTGCTCTTCCCAAGTCTGGATAAAGATCAGAATGTCATCCAAGTACACCACTACAAATGAGTTGGTGAATGGCTGCAAGATGTCATCCATAAACCTCATGAAGGTTGCGGGATCATTCATCAACCTGAAAGGCATGACCAGCCATTCGAAAAGGCCCTCTTTGGCTTTGAAGGTAGTCTTCCACACATTGGACGGTTCAATTAGTACCTGGTGATACCCAGACTTCAAGTCTATCTTGCTGAAATATTTCACCCTTTTGAGTTGGTCCAAAAGGTCATCAATTTGTGGGATCGGGTACCTATTCCAGACAGTGATCTTGTTCAACACCCGATTGTAATTAAAAAGTCTCCAAGTCCCATCCTTCTTCTATAACAACATGATCGGGCTACCACATGGAAATGAACTTGGCCGGATGTGACCTTTCTACAGTAGCTCCTGAATCTGCCTCTTGATTTCATCGTTATCCAGAATAGAGTGTCAATAGATCAGTACATTGGGTAGCGGTACATCTAGGGTCAGATCAATGGGGTGCTTGGCCTAACAGTGCAGAGGCACCCCTATGGGTGAGGTGAAAATGTCCCCGTACTCCTCCAAAACCTTGTACATTTGTTGTTGTCGTGCAGAGGAGGCCTGTCTGGAGGTCATGGCCATGGTCTTCTTCTTGCCATAGGGGTGGATCATCAGGAAAACAAATTTCCTAGTTTGGGAAATGAGCTTACTACATTGTTTTGCAGTAACAAAAAGAGATAGCGGCAGGTGGTGGTACCTCTGGTATCCTGTACAACTTATTTCCCAAAGTAACAATAACAACCCGAGGTCGGGACTCATACACAACATATCGCTTCCACAAGTATGGTTGTCCTAATAATAGATCAAAAACATCAAGATGAGAAATGTCACATAATACATCATCCGTGAAGGGCTTGATGTTGTAGGGAAGGTGGCACCACTGGCTGACACAGAGATCCCGTCCTTGGTGAAGCCACCAAATGGTGTATGGATGTGGGTGTGGTGTGGTTGGCAAGCCCAACTGCTTCACAACATCTACTGAACTGAGTTTCTTTTGGCTCCCATTGTCAACAATGAACTGTAGCGGGGAACCCTTTACCCACATCTGGGAGTGGAAGAGACGCTCCTCCTCCTCTAGATCTTCCGCTTCCTCCTTCTAGATCTTCGTAGTGGAAATAGTGGCATTGGGCTTCACATCAATAATCTGTTTCCATTTTTCATTCCACTTGTTAGGTTCTGATTCAGAGTCAGAGCATGCATATGATTCACAAGCCCTCATCTCGGCCACCAGCAACTACTTGGCCCGACACTCAATTGTGTTGTGAGTGGAGCTCTAATGGAACTCACACCACTTTCCCGTGTCCTTCTTTGGCTTTGCGATGTTGTTCTTTGCTTTTGTTTTTGGTAGGTTTTCTTGTGTCGCCATGCCTTTGCTTTTTCCTTTGTTCTGCGGTTTGGGGGCACCTTTCCCTTGCTTTTGATTGACAGATCCAAAGTCTCGCTTATTTTGTTTGAATTTATTCTCAATCTTGGCAGCATACTGATATGTCATACCAATAAAGGAGATGTCAAGGAACTCAATTTCCTCCTGAATGTATTTGTGCAGACAACTTCGCTACTTTAGCACCAAATGTTTCTCCAAATCTTTTGATACCCAACTTTGTGCGTAGGGTATGGAACAAATTCATCATCTCATGCACATGTTTATCCCTTTGTTGCTGCAACGCGGTCCATTGTATGTACTTGTCCTCATAGCACCCCAAGGGATAATATTTTTCCTTGATGGTGTCTCGGAAATAATTCCAAGTGGGTACGGCTGAGAAAAGAGAGGGTTTTGTCTCGTACTGTTGGAAATATTGTCATTGATGGAAAAGGAATTGGCAAAGGAATTAGGGGTTTAATACAGTTTGCAAAGGAGAAGGAAAAAGGGAGAGCTTCTAGGAAGAGTCAAGGAAATAGATTGAAGGACAAATTGAATATCTGGTCGAGATTTGTGTATGTGGATGAAGAACCATGGAATTATGTTCGAGTAAATCTGGAATTTACATGACCTGAGTAATTAATTTCATAATGGGCAGAGGATACCTATGGCGCATAGTGAAGAATGAAGTCATTAGGATATGTGTATTATGGAATCCTTGTAATGAAGTCAAATGATGTCCTGTGTAATTTGGAAGGGTTGAATAATACTCTGTATCTGATGAGGGAGTTGATGGGAGATGGCACAAATTAATGGAGTAGCGGAACACTTGGTGACGGCAGACCGCAAATCATTAAAGAACAATTTAATTATAATAATACTATTAAAAGGCATCAGAACCTTGTGTGGATGAGCGAAACCATGACCATATGAACAATAAAGGTGGTTTACGGTTTTCATCGCACCACCTATGCGGAGTAAGTGGTATTTTCGGATGAGGAGCAATTCCATGGAATACTCGACACATGTCCCTGTACGTTTTTATAAAACCGTTTTTTTTTACTGTGCGCCATCGCGCGTTATAGTTCGACCCAGGTCACCCAGCGATATCGTTGAGCGTCGTTGATCTGGGAAGAGGTCATCGGACGGTCATTATTTGTTGAAGGTGCACGAAGATTAACATAGGTACGGTGGGCCATCGCCCGTTAACATTCGACATCGGAGGTCGAGCGATATGCATATACACCGTTGATCTAGATGCTTGCTAATCTAATGGTGATCAGACGCTGGACTTGCGTGAAGTTTACTATGGTACGATGGGCATGGGCCCGGGGTCAAAGGTTTATCACAAGTGTGATTTATTTAGAAGCGTTGGATGTCTCTAATAAAGTCCGAAGGGTTAAACTTTAGATATAAGGCTTGGGAATTCAAAAGATGTAAATATAATTATTTATCAATTTCTTTAAAATTGATAAATAAATTAAAAAGAGATAAAAAGCCCCATGGGACAAACTAAAAGGATTACCACTAGCGGTTCGTGGTTTTTGACTCATGGTTTTAATAAAGGGAAAACTATATATAAGAAGAATAAAAATAAAGAACGATGTGTGCATTGTAAAGGTTGTGAATAAATTTTCTAAAAATAATATCTGTATGGGTGAGCTCTATTCTTAACTGATAAATCTGAGACCACGATGCACCCATGAATATAATCTGATGACGATAAATCTCCGGTTTGAATGACGGACGATATCATGAAGAACTAGTGTGAGAATACAGAAGATAAATAAATCTGGTAACCGGCAAGGTATGTCGTATGGAAATTGGTGGATCCAGTATGAAAATTGATGAAATGAGGTCTACAGTAGTGCTGATGGTCGAAGCCTTCAGAGAGGGGGTTGTAGCTCCCTTCCAGTGGTAGCTGGTAAATGAGAGAGGGTCGTAGCCTTCTGCAGGTGGGTGCCTGCGTGCTGGTATAAGTCTGCACCAGCATACATTGTACGAAGTTTTCTCTATAAATAAATATTGAAGACTGAGATTACAACAGCGGTTTTTTTCTCCCAAATTGGGTTTCCACCTTAAATCCTGGTGTTGATATGTGTTGTGTATATTTGATGGTTTGTTATGTTATTTCTGTTCATGCTTAATGCTTATCTGATGCAATTCTCTAAGTAAAGACATAATAAGATATCTGGACATACATGTTGAATGCAGTACTGTAACATAATGTTTTAAGAGAAAGAAAAGAAAAATAGTTCAGCCCTAAATACTGATTCACCCCCCCCCCCTCTCAGTATTTTTCCCAACAATTGGAATCAGAGCACGTCCTTCTGAGAAGCTTAGCCGCTAGAAGGAAGATCAAGCAAGATGAGCAATCATGATGGAATAGCATCTATCAGGACTCCACTCTTTAACGGAAATAATTTAATATTTTGGGAGACAAGGATGAGATCCTATCTTCAGTCTCTGGCAGCAGAGGTATGGGCAATTGTTGAACAATGATATCAATATCCGGCTGCAGTACCAACAGATCCGACGGAAAGAAAGAATTACGAAACAAATGCAAAGGCAATCAATGCTCTATTGGGATGTCTAACTGAATCAGAATTTGTCAAAGCCATGCAGCTGAATACAAAAAAGACAATATGGGACAAAATCATTCTGAGTTATGAAGGTGATGCAAAGGTAAAAAGTACTAAACTTCAAACTCTCAAAATTCAATATGAGAATCTAAAAATGGATAATGAAGAGAGCATTGCAAATTTCTTTTTACGTCTTGATGATATTGTAAATCGTATGAGAAATCTGGGAGAAACAATAACTGAATCTACTTTGGTTGAGAAAGTCTTAAGATCACTCACGACGAAATTTGAATCAAAAGTCTCTGCTCTTGAAGAAAAGCAGGATCTTCAAAATCTCACTGTGGTGCAACTTCATGGCATACTAACTGCATATGAAATGAGAAGAGGAAGACCATCTGAAGTCAAAGAAACAGTCTTTAGAACTTCTACAAAAGGTAAGGAAGTACAAAAACCAGAAGGATCAGGATATATCTCAGAAGAGGATGAGATAAACTTTGTAAAGAAACTTCAACTTGGCACAGGACGGTTCAGAGGTAAGCTTCCTTTCAAATGTTTTGATTGTGGAAGAGTTGGTCATTATGCTACTAAGTGTCCTTATAAAGAAACACATAAAAAGGGGAAGGAAGTAGCAAGAAGGAATAAGAATCGTTTTAGCACTAAGAAGAGTTACTATACTCATGAAGATAGTGATGGGTTATCTGATAGTGAGGAAGAATATGAACAAGATCTTAGACTTCTTATGGAATTTGAAAAAGAATATAGAGAAGAAAAGGATACTTTTGTGGATGCTCTAGAAGACAGTGATTTTCTTGATGAAAACAATAAACTCAAAATTTTCTTAGAAGAGAGTAAAATAACCATAGAAACTCTAAAAAATCAGCTTGAAGAAAAAGAGAAACACAATGAGAAATTAGAGTGTGAAGTAGTAAGTCTAAGAAAAGAACTTGAGAAAGTAAAGAATCTGAATCTTAGATTTGCTAAAGGATCTGAAACCTTAGATGAGATTATCAAGGTACAACGTTCTCCTCTTATAAAGACAGGTCTTGGGTATATTGGAGAATCTTCTAAGGCTTCAGCATCAAATTATCTAAAAGTAGTTACAACTGGTTTACAATATGCTGCCACTCAGCAAGGGAATAAAGAATATTCATAGGTAAAGCATGATCATCTCAATTCAAAGAACACAAACAGGAAGGTCTTTCAAAGAAACTCCAATCAACAAGTAAATTCATATAGAATATTTTATGATCGTAGAAATTTCTTCTTCAATGGACAATGTTTCTCATGTCACAATTTTGGTCATAAAGTTGTTCAATGTGTTGCATATAAAACCATCATGACAAGAGAAGCAAGAAAGAAAAGGATTGATATTGAAACAAAGAAGAATACTTATAACAACTTTTCTCCTCTTCAAAATGAAGTTGAATGTGCTTATTGCAATAACTTTGGCCATGAATAATCTGAATGCAGGAGCAAAGTTCAGCCAAAATAACATGTTCCTTCAAGCTCCAAAGTATGGAAAAAGAAGGAATTACAAGTTGAAAATTGTGGTATAGCGTTATTTGCAGAAGATGAATAAAACCAATGGTACATTGATAGTAGATGCTCAAGACACATGACAGGTGATAAAGACAAACTTCTTGCATATAGTGCTCTAGAAAAAGAAAAAAATGTTACATTTGGAAATGACACTCTTGCGGTCATTAAGGGAAAAGGGTCTTTTTTTCTAAAAGAAAAGGTGAAAGCTAACGAGGTTATGTATGTGGATGGATTAAAGCATAACTTGTTAAGTGTAAGTCAAATGTGTGATCAAGGAACTGAAGTTGTCTTTAGTTCAAAAGAATGTGTGGTATGTGATCTTGATACAGGTAAAGCAATTATAAAAGGAAAAATAACTCCAAACAACCTGTATATATTGAAGAACCCCAAAGAACAATGTTATTTGAGTAAATCTTTAGAAAATTGGCTATGGCATAGAAGGTTGGGGCATCTGAGCTTCTCTCAAATTAACAAATCAAGTAGACTTAAAGCTGTTCGTGATCTTCCCAATATTACCCTACCTGAAAATATCATATGCAAATCCTACCAATTCGGCAAGCAAACCAGGGTACAATTTAATGCCAAGGAAGGATCATCAAGTAAGCCTCTTGAACTCATTCATACTGACATATGTGGACCTATGAGGAAAAAGTCACCATGTGGTGAAGAATACTATATCTTATTCATTGATGATTTCTCTAGAATGTGTTGGATTGGGCTGCTTAAACACAAAGATGAAGCATTTGAGAAATTTCAGATCTTCAAAGCACTAGTTGAGAATGAATTAGATCTAAAAATCAAGTGTCTCGGATCTGATCGAGGAGGAGAATATACATCCAATGAATTCCTTGAATTTTGTGAACAACATGGCATAAAAAGACAGTTCTCTGTAGCTGGCACTCCACAACAGAATGGCGTTGCAAAAAGAATGAACAGAACAGTTCAACAAATGGCTAGAGCTATGCTTGATGATTCCGGAACACCTGACAAATTTTTGGGAGAAGTAGCACATACAGCAGTAAACATTCTCAACAAAGCACATGTTTGTATAAATAGTGATAAAACTCCATATGAACTCTGGTATGGTAATCCTACCACTATAAAGCATTTTAAAATTTTTGGAAGCAAATGCTTTATCAAGAATAATGATGAAAAACTTGGCAAGTTTGAACCCAGAGCAGATGAAGGAATATTTCTTGGTTACTCCTCTAGGAGTAGGGCATATAAATGTTACAATAAAAGACTTCGGAAGATTTTTTAATGTATTGATGTCGTTATTGATGAGTCTCCTGCAGCTCCAAAAGAAGAAAAGCAAACAACAGATGAAGATGATGATGACACATATCCTTGTACATCAAATAGTAATGATACAAATAGTGAACCCAGTGAAGAACCCGAAGAGGATTTGTCTGAAAATGCTCCATCTAGATATGTTCAAAATAATCATCCAGAATCTCAAATTTTGGGAGAAAAGGGATCAGGTGTACAAACAAGAAGGACTCTTGTAGGATGTTCTAGCAATCTGGGATTTCTGTCCACTATTGAACCTCACAATTTCAGTCAAGCTAGCAAAGATGAATGTTGGATTCAAGCCATGAATGAAGAGCTTGATCAAATTGAAAAGAATCACACTTTGGAATTAGTACCAAGGCCTCATGACAAAAATGCCATTGGAACTAAATGGATATTAAAAAACAAGTTAAATGAAAATGGGGATGTCATAAGAAATAAAGCTAGACTTGTGTGCAAAGGGTATGCTCAACAAGGAGGTATAGACTTTGAAGAAAATTTTTCTCCTGTAGCCAGACTTGAAGCCATAAGAATGTTTCTTGCTTTCTCAAGCTTCCAACAAATCAAAGTTTATCAAATGGATGTTAAATCTGATTTTCTCAATGGTGATCTAGAAGAAGAAGTCTATATAGAACAACCAGAAGGATTCATTTTGGGAAATGATGAAAAACTTGTTTGTAGACTTAAAAAGGCTCTATATGGTCTCAAACAAGCTCCAAGGGCATGGTACTATCGTCTTGACAAATATCTTCATCAACAAGGATTTTCAAAAGGGTCTACTGATAGCAACTTGTACACAAAAACTAAAAATGACAAACTATTGATTGTGGTTGTATATGTTGATGATATCATTTTTGGAAGTAACAAAGAGTCTATGAGTCATAAATTTGCTTCTGATATGCAGAAATAATTTGAAATGTCTTTGCTTGGGGAACTAACATTCTTTCTTGGCTTGCAAGTACAACAAGCAACAGATGGCATATTCTTATCACAAGCAAAATACCTCAAGAAAATCCTGAAGAAGTATGGCATGGAAGAATGCAAAACTGTAATTACACCAATGATAACTGGATGTAATCTCAGTTCTAATGATGATTCCCCCACTATGAATCAACCTGAATATAGATCTATGATAGTAAGTTTACTTTATCTCACTGGGACAAGACCGGACATCATGCATGCAGTTGGGATTGTTGGACGATTCCAAGCTAATCCAAAAGAGTCTCATCTTTAGGTTGTGAAAAGAATATTCAAATATCTACAAGGAACTCAAGACTTTGGACTATGGTATCCAAAGAATGCTGATCTTACTCTTCATGCATACACTGATGCAGATTGGGCTGGAAGTGTTGATGATCGGAAAAGCACTAGTGGTAGTGCATTATATATGGGGCCACGGTTAGTATCTTGGTTTAGCAAGAAGCAAATCTCTATTGCCTTATCTACAGCAGAAGCAGAATATGTGGCTGCAGCATCATGTTGCACTCAACTTCTCTGGATGATGCAAACCCTACAAGACTTTCAAATCAAATGTTCACCTCCTATCTCCATTATGTGTGATAATACAAGTGCTATCAGTATCTCAAAGAATCATGTTATTCATTCCAAGACCAAGCACATTCCCATCAAATATCACTTCTTACGTGAACAAGTGCTTGAACAAAAGGTGAAATTGGAGTATGTTTCCTCCAAAGAACAAGTTGCTGATATATTTACCAAACCTCTACCCAGGGAAGCGTTCGAATATCTCAGAGAGAAACTGGGAGTAGTCTCTACCATGCAGAGGACTAGGTCTACTTAAAAACAGAAGATTAATTTGGTTGTGATGTTCTCTGAATGCACAGGATCTAGTGAAGCATTGGTCATATGAAAAGGATGAGTTGTTGGTCATATTATGTGTAAATATGCAGCATGATCTCAAGGGGAGCATGGCACTATTCGTTTAAATCTTGATCAAAATCTTTGCCATTGATGTCAAAGGGGGAGGAAAAGCATCAACGAACTTCTGTAAGGCCATCAGAGGAAGAGTATTGCCATCAATGCCAAAGGGGGAGATTGTTGGAAATATTGTCATTGATGGCAAAGGAATTGGCAAAGGAATTAGGGGTTTAATATAATTTGCAAAGGAGAAGGCAAAAGGGAGAGCTTCTAGGAAGAGTCAAGGAAATATATTGAAGGACAAATTGAATATCTAGCCGAGATTAGTGTATGTGGATGAAGAACCGTGGAATTATGTTCGAGTAAATCTGGAATTTACATGATCTGTGTAATTAATTTCATAAAGGGCAGAGGATACCTATGGCGCACAGCAAAGAATGAATTCATTAGGATATGTGTATTATGGAATCCTTGTAATGAAGTCGAATGATGTCCTGTGTAATTGGAAGGGTTGAATAATACTCTGTATCTGATGAGGGAGTTGATGGGAGATGGGGCAGATTAATGGAGTAGCGGAACACTTGGTGACGACAGAACGCAAATCATTAAAGAGCAATTTAATTATAATAATACTGTTAAAAGGCATCAGAACCTTGCGTGGATGAGCGGAACCATGACCATATGAACAGTAAAGGTGGTTTACGGTTTTCATCACACCACTTATGCGGAGTAAGCGGTATTTTCGGATGAGGAGTGATTCCATAGAATACTCGACACGCGTTCCTGTACGTTCTTATAAAACCATTTTTTTTTTACTGTGCACCATCACGCGTTAAAGTTTGACCCAGGTCGCCCAGCGATATCGTTGAGCACTGTTGATCTGGGAAGAGGTCATCGGACGATCAATATTTGTTGAAGGTGCGTGAAGATTAGCATAGGTACGGCGAGCCATCGCCCGTTAACATTCAGCATCGGAGGTCGAGCGATATGCATATACACCATTGATCTAGATGCTTGTTAATCTAACGGTGATGGGACGCTGGACTTGCGCGAGGTTTACTATGGTATGATGGGCGTGGGCCCAGGGTCAAAGGTTTATCACAAGTTTGATTTATTTAGAAGCGTTGGATGTCTCTAATAAAGTCCGAAGGGTTAAACTTTAGATATAAGGCTTGGGAATTCAAAAGATGTAAATATAATTATTTATCAATTTCTTTAAAATTGATAAATAAATTAAAAAGAGATCAAAAGCCCCGTGGGCCAAACTAAAAGGATTACCACTAGTGGTTTGTGGTTTTTGACTCATGGTTTTAATAAAGGGAAAACTATATAAGAAGAAGAAAAATAAAGAACGATGTGTGCATTGTAAAGGTTGTGAATAAATTTTCTAAAAAGAATATCTGTATGGGTGAGCTCTGTTATTAATTGATAAATCTGAGACCACGATGCACCCATGAATATAATTTGACGACGATAAATCTCTGGTTTGAATTACGGACGATATGATGAAGAACTGGTGTGAGAATACAGAAGATAAATAAATCTGGTAACCGGCAGGGTATGTCGTATGGAAATTGGTGGATCCAGTATGAAAATTGATGAAACGAGGTCTGTAGTAGTTCTGATGGTCGAAGCCTTCAGAGAGGGGGTTGTAGCTCCCTTCCAGTGGTAGCTGGTAAACGAGAGAAGGTCATAGGCTTCTGCAGGTGGGTGCCTGTGTGTTGGTATAAGTCTGCACCAACATACATTGTACGAAGTTTTCTCTATAAATAAATATTGAAGACTGAGATTACAGCAGCGATGGTTTTCTCCAAAATTGGGTTTCCACCTTAAATCCTGGTGTTAATATGTGTTGTGTATATTTGATGGTTTGTTCTGTTATTTCTGTTCATGCTTAATGCTTATCTGATGCAATGCTCTAAGTAAAGACATAATAAGATATCCAAACATACATGTTGAATGCAGTACTATAACATAAGGTTTTAAGAGAAAGAAAAGAAAAATAGTTCAACCCTAAATACTGATTCACCCCCCCCCCCCTCTTAGTATTTTTCCCAACACGTACTTTTTCTCACAGTAGGTTTCCCACCAGTCCTTGACATGGGGGTAGCTTTTAGGAGTGAAAAAATAATCTTCTCCCAGTCGAAAAATTCATGAACCGAGAAATATCCTTCTAATAGATTCAAACATCTATCTATGGCATCTGTATCTATTTGAACCTCAAATATGGGAATGTCAAAGTTTACTTGTACCTTAAAGGGATTCATGCCTCCAGAGTCGCTGTTGGATGTAGATGAACTGCCAGTGGGTAGCCGTTGAAGGATCTGGGAAAAGTTATCCATCATCACGTTCCTTTGCTTTTTGAGGGCCTATTTGAGAAATATTTTGATAGGATCTCTTTCTCCCTCATATTTATTTTCATCCCCCATTGGCAGCCATCAGGGTTTGCAAGGATGGTCTTGCAAAGGTTCAACCAGATCGAGCCCTAACTCCTTATACCCCAACCTCGTTGGGGACATACAAAGAAGGATCGAGAAAAATCAGACTACTCTAATACCACTGATTCAGATTTATGCAGGAACACAACAGAATACACTTATAACCATAAATAAAAATATGTAGTGGAAATAACACTTCATTTCATTAATATCAAAGAACTGAAATTTGCTTACAGACAGAAAGGAATAAACTAGCTAGGGCGCTAGTAGCTTATCTCTTAGAAGAGATGTGGTGGCTACAAGCCTCTAAAATATGTTAAAATGAGGCTCGAGGGCCTATTTATTATTTAGAAACAATGGAAAATCCTAAACATCCAAAACCATAACCCTTGGAGATGAAGCGCCAAAAATATGGGCCCCGTTTGGGTAAATTGGTGTCTCAACTTCCCAGGGGAATAACATTGGCATACGATCTCAATTTGACATTCACAATACCTCGCTAGAAAGATATATCCTAGGAATATAACTTTTTGTTTGGGAATTATTGGTCCATGGACCCATGTTGCTCCCAATTTTCCCAAAAAATGTCGTTTAGGGCCTCAAAATGGCTCTGGAAGTTTAGGACCCAAAAAACTGCTAAAAATAGTAAGTTGTGCCGAAACTGAAAAATTGAAAGAGACAATGGTGGGGCCCCAAGTGAAATAGGCAGGTGACCACCAATATCCACCTCGATCATGTAGAGTGATTCTAATATTTTTGGGATCTAGTTGTAGTTAATGCATTAATGGGGTATAGGTGTAATTAGTTAAATCAATTAGTTGAGTTAAAATCAGTTTAACTAGTTCTAACTGGGTGATGAATTAGTGAGAGGTACAATGAATTAAATTATATTAAATTCAAAATTAGTGTTCAATTAGATAACTGATGATTCGCTATTATTAGCTGCATGCATGTCGGTTGTGAGGATGACCTAGTTGAGAAAAAGGTTAAAGGGAACATAAATATCAGTTGTATTTTTAGATAATTTCCCATGTGCAATTATAAAGCCATGAGGAAGCCATGCTGGATTGCACAATCAAGGAAAGCTGATTTTCCTATTTAATAAGGGCCTAATTATTTAGGAATTGCGTGAGCAAGGCAAGATGAAGGAAGGCTGAGAATTGGTTATGCGTTTGTCCAATTTTGCCTAGATCAGTGTGAGACAATTGGTAGAGTGTGACAGAATATTGTGAGCAAGAAATCATTGTATTGTTTCATGAGTCCTTGAATTTATAAAATATATGATAGCTGTTTTTTGAGAATTTTCTTTCCCCAAGAATATCTTGTGTTGTGTGCTTGATTTACTTCTTTATATTACTTGGCATGTGATTGAGCGATCTTTTTTTGTATTCCTCAAATATTGTAGAAGGATATAGTATCTTATTTTAGTACATTACAAGAATGAATTGAATCCCTTTGGTATAATTTCTACAATGTGAAGTGAAAAATTCCGCATAATAAGATTTCTCCATACAATGTAATTCCTCTGCACTTTCGCACAAAAGCATGAACAAAGATATGCCATTTAAATATATTTATCATTTAATTCCATTATGCAGAATTATTCACACAATGAGAATCAATTAAATAATGTTGGTATGCATTATTTAAAATTAAAATATTATCAATGATATAATCATAAACAATGTTATTCCAAATATAAAATATGGAAAATGTTCTAATACTAAAATATTAACAATAAAATCCTTCAGTAGACATTGCGGAAAACAACACAATGAAAGCTTTAAAGCTTCTTCTACACAATGAAATTTCTTTGCATTTTGCTAAACAAAGAATTTTTGGAATGAAATTTCATTTTTGTACATATTTTTTTCGCAGTATGCAAAACCTTTATTCAATTGACTATCGTATGCAATGACCAACGCTCGTTCCTATTGGAATTTATCTCTCTTTTATTTCATTCATCTGAGAGATCATTATCAAAAGTGCATACCGTAGTACACTTCTTTGGAAACTGCTCTTTCTCATGGCCATATTATTATGGTCATTATTGATAGATATGTGTGTAGAATATGTGAATAAAATATTGTGTGCCAAGACAAGTCTCTTTTTTAATTATCATTTAGGAACGTTTTGTTCGAAACCAAAAAACTAGATGTGTAGAATACTCTAAGCACATTATAGGGTACAAATATAGTTGTAAAGACGAAGTTATGCACAAATGACTATGCTTTTGCAGATCTTATGAGACTCATGGCATTATTGAGTGCAGAAGTAGTTGTGCAGAAAATGTTTTTCGTAGGTGGTTATGTGTACTTATTTTATTATTAATATATTATGGAGAATTCTGAAGTGCATACAATGAAAGATTGAGAGACTTTTGCATACCTGCAACACGTAAAAATTATTTTTCTATTTTGAAAACACTGGATTTATATTTTTTTACAAGCGTCAACTCTAAAAATATTATTTTGCAGAAAAAACTTCAATGTGAGGAGGTCCACACAATGCTCTCAACTTCCACACATTGAACTTCCCTCCATTCAATAGTTCCTTCCCCACTATCTTCTTACACCAAATTCAAAATGGAAATTTTCATAAGAGAGAATTAATTTTTTTAAATACCATATCCATATGAATGTGCCAATCAAGATGTGCAGAGGTGGTTGTGCGTCAAAGTAAAAAATCTTCTTCAACACTTGAAATTTCTCCGGACTTCTCTAAGAAAATCTTTTTCTTAGTGAAATCACTTTTTGTAAAAAAAAAATTCACAGTATACACAACCTTTATTCAATAAACTATCATATGCAATAGCCATCTCCCGTTCCTACTGGAATTTATCTCACTTCTATTTCGTCCCTCTAAAAGATCATAATCAAAACTGCGTGGAATAATACACTTCTTTGGAAACCGCTCTCTCTCATGGCCAATTTATTATGATCATTAGTGCAAGATATGTGTGTGGAAAATGTGAAGAAAAAAGTGTTATGCAGCCAAATAAATGTGCGAAAGGCTTTGTGAAAGGTTTATTAAAATAGTAAAAATACAAGTCTCTTTCTTAATTATCATTTAGGAACATTTTGTTCGAAACCATGGAACTAGTTGTGTGAAATAATCAAAGCGTGCTATTGAGTACAAAAATAGTTCTACGGGTGAAGTTATGTGGAGATGACCGTGCATGTGCAGATACTATGCGACTCGGGAGTTATTAAGTGTGGAGGTGGTTGTGTGTACTTATTTTATTATTAATAGATTATGCAGAATGTCGAAGTGCATACAATGAAAGATTAAGAGATTTTTGCATACCTGTAACAAGTAAAAATTATTTTTCTATTTTAAAAATGGTGGACTCATTTTTTTTTCTAGCATCAACTCCTGATGCCGGGGTTCTGCTAGAAAGCATATCCTGGCATATAAGAAACTCACTTCTTCAATCAAATACAATAATGCTCAATTATTATATAGAATAAAACCATAAAAACATTCAGTTTAAATTCACGTGAAGGCGAAAAAAGCCTTACAAATCAACTGCAGACAACAATATCAAAATTCTCTAGCCAAATATTACATTGGGCGGCCTCTTGGCTCTTGGCCCTTCAAACCTCTCCTCACTCTTCCTGTACTCCCCACTCACTCAACTCTTCAACTATTGTCTCTTCCTCACAAAAACACTCACATTTATACATTAATAATGAATTTAATTCATTCCAAAAATCTCTCCACCTAATCCTCAACTAAATCTAATTTAAATTTATTTTAGGTGTGGACTCAACAAAGTCCCGTACATAGAATTCCTACTCCCTAAATTTGCTACCTAATTCTATTTTCTCTCATATCCTTTTAATTATTAAAAGAATATATAAAAAATCCTCACCTTTATAATTTCTCTCTTAATTTATTTAAAAGTAACAAATTAATTAATAAAAAAATTAAAATGTCACACCCCCCTTTATTACATAATTAAATAATGAAAATTGGCCTTGATGCTCCTGCATCAACTCCGAAAAGATTATTGTCTGGAAAAAATTTCAATGTGAGGAGGTCCACACAATGAGACAAACTTCCTCACATTGAACTTCCCTCCACATAATACTCTTCCTTCCCCACTATCTGCTTACATGAAATTCGAAATAGAAATTTTCACAAGAGAGAATTACTTTGTTTAAATACCATATCCATACGAATGTGTCGATTAATTTGTACGAAGGTGGTTGTGAATGAGAGTAAAAATGATGGCTCATTGTGCGGAGTCCGCATAATGAGTTTCTTTTGCACTAAATTATCTGTATTATCAAACAATTCAACCCTTATCTTATTGAAATATGCTTTTAGCGAAATATTATCGTTTATCAATAAATAGATTCAATTAATTTAATTTAATTAATATAGATAATAAATATGAACAAAAGGAGATTAACAACGAATAAAAGACAAAATCCAGATCTATGAGAACAAATCTTTCTAGTACCGAAATATGATATTGGAAAGTGACTTTCATTGTTTATGGAGGCAGTACTAACGACACATTGCAAATATATAATAATAAGAATTAAATGCAAACTCCACATTAACGAATCACCTTTGTCGATTTTTGGTTCTCATTTGGCAGTTTCTTAGCTAACTATCTTGTGTGGAGAATTGTAGTTGCTCTGCACCTTCGCACAATGAGTTCCTTCCAAAATGTTATGAATTATTGTTATTTTGTAATGAAAAACTTTAATATTTATGTTTTTAATGAAGTTTTATGTTTAGATTCTTCCATGCAATGTAATTTTTAATTATTATCTAGGAACATTTTCCGCAACCACGAAAGTAGTTGTTCGGAAGGAGTTGTGTGGGTAATCAAATGGGCATTATTGAGTGTGGAAGTAGTGGTATGGATGAAGTTTTGTGGATATTCCAATGTAAATGACTCAAGGAATTATTTAGTGTGGAAAAATTTGTGCAGAGGGAAAAGAATTCTCGAATAGGAATGAATTTAATAATGAATAAACAAAAAAATGCCCGTGCAAAAGCAAAAGACAATAACGAAATATTGAAAATGAAAAAAACATTCTCGAATAACGAAGAAATTTGTACCCCATGCTAATGATGAAATGCATAATTAGCGGTAGATGCAAGGACTATGTTGCATCACAACTATTCCCCTTGTTTTGTTTTGTATTTGACAAAAAAACAGTTGTTTTGTTTTGTATGAGGTATATCCATGTCTCTCTTTTCATATATCGTTATGTATATGGCTTAAAGTTTAAATAAAATATTAACATAAAAAATTTCATGAAATATAAACAAGAATTAGTATGGAATTATAAATAAATTTTTTAAGGAAAATATATCATAATTTAGTTTCTACATTAGTAGTGGGACAATTATCACTGAATACTATCTGCAAATGTAGGTTGACTCATCACTATTATTCAAGGAAAACCCCGCCACCTAGAATTACTCACTAGTGGTCTGTAAGGGGCATAATTTCACTCCTGCTATATTCCTCTACTTCTTGAGCCATTAACATGTTTCCTTACATCCGAAAAAGATGAGATATTACCCGTGAAGTTTTCTTTTCAGGATATACTCCTGCTAGAAATCCTAAATACTTATTTTATTTCTTTGCTAGTGATTGAACTACAAGGCTAACTCCAACGAAAGAATGAAAAATACATTCCCTTTCATAATGGATCATGGATGGTATATCCCCATGGCAAATATATATGGCATGAGTCTCTTTTTCACCTCTTAGCTACAATATTGCAATGACCATCAATCTAAAGCTTTGCCAATATTATCACTCTGTTGGGTAATATATCCTACATTTGCATTGCTTTGGAAAATTTGGTTGTATTTTTTTGGGTATTTTGTTTTATTTTCACTTATCAGTACAATATAATGCAAGAAATAATAATTATGTGTAAACAAATGAAATTCAATGAAGGTAATTTACCAGTGAACTTATTGAAAATGCAGAGAATTTAAAGCTTTTTGTTCTTATATAAATTCATAGGAATGGTTTCAGATAATTGGATGTCTCCAATATATAATGCTTTAAGTTATAAATTTGTATGGAGGGAGAGAAAATATGTATGTCCAAGTATCTTTGTCACCTCTCATTTGTAGTATTATAGTATTTGTTAGCTGATAACTTTTCCCATAATATCACTATGTTGAGAAAAATGTTCTCTATCTGTATTTCTTTGCAAATTTTGATGATATTTTTTAGGGCATTTTGTTTTATTTTCATTTATTAGTATAATATAATTCAAAAAATAATAATTATGCTTAAACTTGTATAGATTCCCAAGTTTTAAGGTAAATCACTTGTGAATTTATGGTTGAAAATGTTGAGAATGTTAGTGTTGCTATTTTTCCAACATGTTTTTTGAACCCAATGAGTCAACTATTCTTAGAGGTTTAAGGTAAATTACTTGTGAACTTATTGTTGAAGATGTTGAAAACATGAGTGTTGCTATTTTTCCAACATGATTTCTCCAAATGAGCTAAATATTATTAGTTGTAAGCTCAAGTAGTGTTGAGTTTTTATAACTACCTTGCTAAGACTAGGTCTCTTAGATTGTTATATATGGAGGATGTCTATGTGTATTCAACACAACAACATTTATGATCCAAATTGGTCCCAATTTTTTACATGGTATAAAAAGGGGTACTTCCTACCCTATTCGTTTGTATATGATCCTATTCAACGATATTTTTTATTTTTTATGATAGGTATTCCTTGCATATCATCATGGTTATGTAGATATATTATCCATGCAATCGATCATTCCAATAGTTTACTAGTTGGCACATTTTTGTATCTTTGTTATACATCATTGGGGTGTTAATGTAACACCCTTCCTGTCTACTCTTCTATTTTAAATACAACAACAACATCCAAACCAACATGGAGGAAACCATGACTGGTTAAAAAACCTAAAATAATTAATTATGAGTTGTAGATAAAATTGTTTCTAGTGTGTTATACATCCAATTCTGTTGTGGGTACTATCTTTGGCTTCAACCCCCACATGGTGTTTATAAATACAAAGATTACATGTTCCTTGAATCAATGATCATGCTTCTAATAAACACCATTTGGAGCTTTTTCATGGGATCAAAGGTGGTGCATGTCACAGATCGATGGACTCATTATTTATATGCTTAAGTTTTCATAGTTCTTTCAATTTGAAAATATACATGACATATCCCAACTTCTAGCTATATATATGATGCTTCGACCATAAATTTTATTATAAGTTCCCTTTATAGGGCTACACATTAAATTTTCAACTTGGGATGCATATGATATAAATTGCTTCGCTATCAATTTCCTTGTTCACACTGATTTTGGTTTCCCATTGTCCCAAATAAGAACGACATCATATGTGAAGAGGCCTCTCTTTTCTTGTAGTTTGAAATAGTAATTATTATAAAAAACCATCTGGTTGTTTGGATTCATGGAAACCACACTCCTTGAATCTCTTGGCTTACATGATGCTTTCAATTACTCCATGTAGTTTCTGTAAAGGGAAGGACGCAAGTTCCCATTACCATTGAAGCTGTATAGAAGCTGGTTTAATGTATCATAGAGAGCCACTACTATCGTACGAGCTCCTAAAATTTTATTAATAATTAACATCTCATCATATCCTAATCCAATTTGTATTGGAGGTGTGCTTTTAACTTGTTGCCCAAGATTGTGGTGTTTTGCAAAAGGTTCTTTGTGCCTCATATGCACATGAACCACCAATAGTGAATGTAGATAAATAACCTACCATAAAACATTGCTTCTAAATTGTGAATTATTTACTATTTTTGTATCAATCCTCATTTTATAACCCTCTCTTTTTACAGACCTATACATGGTTAACTACAACTTGCACACAACCCCTTAAGCTCAAATTGTGATCCTTTAATCAAATATCCTTTCTATGATGTTGGTTAGACTAATATATGTATTGGAGGTTCCAACATGAATGACCTTCTTTATCCCTAGCTCACCATTCACAACTTCTCTAGCTTAGTCCATATGTGGTTTCACATCTTGAAGTCTAGATTCATTCAAAGGAGCATCAAGAGATGATGGAGGAGTAGAAGAAAAGGCTGGTCTTAAAGTCTTGGGTGATCCCCTTGATGGGAGGGTTGATTCCATATCAAAAGTTCCATCAGCTTCTATAGCTTTTGGATCTCGAAGAGGGAAACCATCCCCCACATGAATCTATGAGAGCTCTTCCTTTCCCCATTGTCATCGCCAATTTCCTCATTAGCTTTGATATCAACTGATTCTAGTAATCCTTACCTCACAAAATTTTTTACATTATTTTCATCACCAGATCCATTATCAAAACATTCTCATGGCACAATATTGGTGGTTCCTCCTCTTTAAGTCTATTTTCCAACTTATCAGTCTAATATAATTGTATCAAGAAGGATGAAATATTGTAGGAATTATGTGGGACGAAGTTGTTGATCAACTTTGTAATGAGTCCATTACCTTGAAGTTTGTCATTTATTTTCTACAGACATAAAATGAAGAGTTAAAGAATCAATTGAAAGCCAAAGATATTCTATTCCAGAATACTATGGTTGAGAAAAATAGGAAGGTTGATATCCTTGGGAGAACCATGAAAACCTTTTTCAGAATCTGTTGGAACAAGGTCTCCTACAAGCTGCGAAACTGGTCCATTTTGAATATTTTTTATTAGATTTAGTCTAGCGTAGGGGTTTTGGGGTGGGTCAAATCCCCGAATGAATTGTAATGTGTAAAAGGGTAAACCAGGGGTCCAAAAACCATGGTTTGCGGACCATAGGAAATTCTAGGCTAGATTGTTATAAATAAAGGAGCATTTTGTATTGTAAAGGACGAGAATGATGAGCTATTGATGCGATTTGTGGTTTAAGCTAACTTTTTGGGTTTTGGGGAAAGGACTCCTGTTGGCTGTGTGTGCGGAGATCCAAGTCCAGCTGTGTGTGGACCCTGCTGCTATGTGCACATGTTGGGAAGGGAATTGTAAGGAAGAATTGATGAATGAATGAATAAGAAATATTGATAGAGAATTGAATCTATGAGTATTCTTGTGTGAATTGCTGATAATTGTTGTATTGTGCATTTTCTATCTTTAATCCGCGAAGATCTATGTAAGTGTATTTATGGATCTGGATCTATTCTGCTCTGTTATGTATTGTTGTGTTACTGTCATAAAAATCATATAATTATAGATATTGCACACATGGATGTGAACAGAGACCTAATTAACCTTGCGTAGAACAAGGTAATCTGGGAATTACAGGACCTAGCGTAGCTCTGCTTGCCTTAACCATCCTTTCTCAGGGTGCAGAAACCTGGTTCCAACACCCACCCATACTACTTCGGGTGAGACTTTGACCTGCGCAAGCAGGTCACTGCCGAAAGGACCAGTAGTATAGGGGTTTGTTGGCAAACCTTGCACACTGAACCTAGGTCAGGACCCCTCAAGCCAAAAAATGGTTCTATTTCCGGGACCCTAGACGTCGGAGTAAAGGAATGGGTACTGACAAGTGAATACTGGAGAAGGGCACCAACAATGGGGCCCTAGGAAATCATGGCAGTACACTTGAAATTAACTACCTTCAGAAGCACGACCGATGAATACATGGAGCGGTTTTGGTTTGTGACAGATTCTGTATGGGTTGCGTAGGGCGTGGTGAGTGATACTATGAAGAAAGCGTAGCTATCCCTAGCCTTTGATGGAATAGCTTTGGACTGGTATATGAGGTAGGTTTCGTAAAATAGGGGCGCAACCATCTAGAACATCAAGGATGCCCTGAAACAGTAGTTTCGGAAACCTAAATCCTACTCTCAGGTTGTAGCAGAACTAAATAATTTCAAGTAGAGAGAAAGTGAGTCTATATGGGAAGCATATCAATGCCCAAAGAAAGATATCAGAGAAGGATAATTCTAGTATGATGATAGAAAGCTTACGGAATGGTTCATCACCATGCTACTCCCTCACCTACGCGTACCTATGGATCACCAAACTTTTGACACACAAGATAAAGCCTTGGAAGATACCATGAAACTAGAAGCTACGCCTCTAAAGGATGTTGCATTGGAGGTACAACAAATATAGGTGCAGCTTGGGGCTATGCACTAGGAAATTCAGAATCTACAATGGGAGAAAGGAAGAGGGGTTGGCACAGAACTAGGTCACATGACAGGCCACCTATGAATATAAGAACATAGTCCAGGCCACTCAGGTTCAGGACTGCGTAGTCCAGAATGACAGGGCTCAAGGGGACCTACATTCTGGCCCAGAGAGAGCTGTGCAGATGGGTTGCATAATACCAACCAATGACCCTATCCAGGCACCACCGTTTCTGAACCAAAGCGATGTTGGTGCCAGTTTTTTCGATCAGTTGGCCATGAGAAGTAGGACTATCAAATCCATAATGAAGTAATGGACTGGGGAAAGTCACCGAAAGGCCCTACCTCACCAAAACCCCCCTCGAGCAGGGATGACTCCCCCTCTGGAAGAAGGGACGCGAGCCGAAGCAGAAGGGTAGGTCAGGGTCGGGGCCAATCGATCTATTATAATTGTGGTTGCACGGGGCATTTTGCGAAGGATTGCCCGAACCCCTCACAATATTCCTGCAGGTATTGTAGACAGTTGGGCCATACGTTGGAAGATTGTCCAGCCTATGGGTGATGACGGGAGGTATAGTGCAATTGGGATTGGTACAATTAATTCCCAGAGAGATCCAAGTAAACCCCTCATAATAGAATATGTCATGCATGTACTAGGTTTGAAGAATAATTTGGTTTCAATTGTTATGTTGGAGGATCATGGATATGATGTGATTTTCAATGAGGGAAAGGTGTTCCTTTGTAACAAATCCATAGGATAGGTAAAGAATATTGGGGTTGATATGAAGAAACTTTACAAACTTGATGTATATGGTTGCGCAAAATTAAGCAGTAAAGTAGATAAGGTGGTGAGCTGGGATACTGGTGAGTTATGGCATAGGAGGTTGGAATATAGGATGTGGAGCAACCACAAGAAGAGGAACAGAGAGTTTTAGAAGCCACTCATGCATAAAAATCCACCAAAAGTGGTAGGAAGCACACTAGAGAGGTTGATAGATTGATGCTAGATGCGACAGAGAATTTAGGTGCACCTACATCACAACGCAAGAATAGAAGGTCCCCAGATAGGTATACTAGTTACAGCGAATGTATTGTGACATAACTATCCTCTTTCAAGGAAGAAGTGAAACAACCAGTATGATTTGATGCCATGGTTGAGGAGTATGACTCCATTATCAGAAACAATGCATGGGAACTGTTCTCAAGACCAGTGGGGAAGTAAAATATTGGATCTAGGTGGATCTATAAGGTGAAGCAAGAAACATAGGGGAGTGTGGAGAACCACAAGGCTATATTTGTGGCTAGAGGGTTCTCACAGGTAGAGGGAGTGAAGCTTCAAGGCTTCACCGATGCATATTGGGCATGCATTCCATCAGACAGGAAGAGAATATCGGGAGTCATCTTCAACATTAGATCAATAGAAATTTCTTGGTAAAATAGGAAACAAAGATCAGTTGCACTTAGTTTAGCAAAGGCAGAGTACATGGCAGCTAGTTAGCCTGCATGCGAGACCATCTGGTTGAGGAAGATACATGTTGGTTTGTTTGGTCATCAGATGGATCCTACAATGATACATTGTGATAACCAGAGTTGCATTAAACTCTCGATTAATCTGGTATTCCATTATATGCGGTATCACCATCTCAAAGATTATGTTCAGAGGCACATTATGTTGTTGTAGTACATTCCAACAAAGGATCAGGATGCATACATTGACGAAGGTGCTGGAAAAGAGAAAATTCAAATACCACAAAGGAAGGATCAGGGTAGCTAATAATCCCTTTATTTTTTAGAGGGAGTGTTAAAATTCAACAAGAAAATGCACCCACACACTAGTGAGGTTACACAGTAGTGACGCTACACATTAGTCAGGAATGTAGGTGTATAATTTATTTTTCCCTTAAATACATTGGACAATAAATTGTAATTTCATCTCATAACAACTTGTATCAGTTAACTAAGTCACGATGACTGAGTTGGCTCAATAAATTAAAGTTTTGGGTCTAAGATGAGGCATGTAGTGATCCAGATTTATTTAGGAATGCAATAGACTACACATAACCATAAATAAAAATATGCAGTGGAAATAAAAATTCATTTCATTAATATCAAAGAACTGAAATTTGCTTACAGACAGAATTGGAATAAACTAGCTAGGGCGCTAGTAGCTTATCTCTGAGAAGATATGTGGTGGCTATAGGCCTCTGAACTGTGTTACAATGAGGCTTAAGGGCCTATTTATTATTTAGAAACAATGGAAAACCCTAAACATCCAAAACCATAACCCTAGGAGATGAATCACCAAAAATACGGGCCCCGTTTGGGTAAATTGGTGTCTTAACTTCTCGGGGACATAACTTTGGAATACGATCTTTGTTTTCCCAAAAAATGTCGTTTAGGGCCTCAAAATGGCTCTAGAAGTTCAGGACCTGAAAAACTGCTAAAAATAGTAAGTTGTGCCGAAACTGAAAAAATGATAGAGACAATGGTGGGGCCCTAAGTGGAATCGGCGGGTGGCCACCAATATCCACCTGGATCATTCCTCCCTCGTTAGGAAGCAATGGTCCCCATTGTGTTGAGTTCCTCCATGAGATGAGGAAAATTATGTTGAACTTGGTCCCTGGTGAACCACTTTCCTTGGTCCAGGAGTTGGCCAAATTTGACAACCCGATAGATTTGGATATTATGTTGGTGAGTGTTCTTGATTTGCATGTCCATGATATAATCTGTGGTGGCATGTTCCATGCAGTCCGGGTTTAACTCTGTTGGTGTGAGTTGTTCTGCAATGTCAGAGGTGTCTAGTATAGGTTGGAAGTAGGGATGAAGATGGTCCACATTGAATACTGGGTGTAGACCAAGGAATGGTGGAATACTGAGCTCGAAGGCATTTTTCCCTATAGCCTTGGTAATGGTGTATAACTCTTATCAGAGCAGGCGAAGCTTGCGGTGGGTTCTAGTGAGGCACTCCTTCTGCAAATTTAGCCACACTTTGTTGCCCACCTGAAAGTTCTGTGGCACCCGATGTTGATCATGTTGTTGCTTGTACTTAGCATTGGCTCTGTCCAATATGTCATGAACCTATTGGACGATGTGTCGAATGTGCTCGATGAAGCTATTCTCTTTGTCAACTTCAGACTCGACATGAGTTGAATTAGCCTGAGTAGCTGCAAATGGCATGGCTACGTCAATGGAACATAATGGCTGGAATCCTAGGCCCACCTTAAAGGGGTTGTGGCCAGTTGAGCTGTGGAGAGCCCCGTTGTAACTATTTTGTACATAGTGTAGGCTCTCATCCCATGTGCGTGAATGCTTTGAATTGTACATGCACAAAATGTGTACAACCATCCTGTTGACAATCTCTATCTGGCCATTAGTTTGGGGATGGAAAGCTATGGACTTGGTGAGATTGGTGTCCAGCATTGACTAAAGGCTGGAAAAAAATGTGCTGAGGAACCTGTTATCCCGATCTGATATGATATAATGTTGGATTGCAAAGTGTACCCACACTCTTTCAAAGAAGAGTTTAGTAGTGCCTTCTGCTGTGATATTCTTCTTGCAGGCCGCCATGATGGCCATCTTCGAGAATCTATCGATGACCATGAAAACATAGTCGTTTCCATGCTTATTAGAAGGCAGGATTGACATGTAATCCATGGATATGGATTCCCAAGGTCAACTAGGGGTAGATAGTGGAGTATATAGGCCTTGCTTCTTGATGGTCAGTTTGGCAATGGCACAATCAGTGTAGGATCTGATGTACTTCCCGACATCTTGTCGAAGGTTCGATCAATAGAAATACTTTTGCAATATTGCCATTATTTTCTCGACCCCGAAATACCCAACGAATCGACTGTGGTGTGATTCCCATATCATCTTGGCACACTCGCTTGAAGGAACACAAAGGTGTCCCAGGTGACATAACAATGCATCTTGGAGGTGAAAATTTGGAACTTGCATACCCCCCAAGTGTGCCTTGTATGTGTGGATAAATTCTGGATTGCCCTTGTAGAGAAGTAGATAATTAGAAGTCTCATGCCCAAAAGAGTTGAGCACAGTGGTTAACACCACGATCGGTGGTCGACTGAGGTAGTCTGCAACATTATTGGTGCTACTCTTATTGTACTTGATGTTCAAATGAAACTGTTGTAGATATGTGTACCACTTCTGATGGCGATCATTTTGCAACTTCCCTTGTGTCTGTACGAACTGTAGGGGTTGGTGGTATGTGTGGATGATTGTTTCCTTCCCCAAAATGTAATGATTTCATTGTCGACAAGCCTACATAATGCAATACATTTCTTTGTCATAAGTGGGATATTTGTGAATTGTGTCAGAAATGTCTCACTGTGGTATGCCACTAGATGCCCTTGTTGAGTAAGAAATACTCCAATAGCATAGTCAGAGGCATCTATCTCGAACTAAAATGGTTGTTGCAAGTCTGGTAATGTGAGAACTAGGGAAGAACAGAGGAAATTTTTCAATTCTATGAATGCCTTCTATTGAGATTCCGACCAAAAGAATTTTTCTTACGCTCCTCCCTTGGTTACTTGATTGAAGAGCCAAGTGATATGAGAGGATCCCAACCATGAACCTGTGGTAGAAATTAGTAAGACCCAGAAAGCTACGAAACTCTGTTATAGTGGTTGGGGCTGGCCAATGCCGAATGACTTGGATCTTGGTTGGATCCACAAGCACCCCCTTTCATCAATAATGTACCCAGATATTGAACCTAGATCATGCCAAAAGTGAACTTCTACAAATTGGCACACAACTTGTGTTGCTGCAGTGTTTGGAGGACTTGTTGGATGTGGTGGAGGTGCTCTTCCCAAGTCTGGCTGAA
Source organism: Pinus albicaulis (assembly GCA_034641835.2). Taxonomy (NCBI): domain Eukaryota; kingdom Viridiplantae; phylum Streptophyta; class Pinopsida; order Pinales; family Pinaceae; genus Pinus; species Pinus albicaulis. The sequence continues at coordinate 437,419,748 of CM076572.1, read as the reverse complement.
GATCAGAATTTCATCCAAGTACACCACTACAAATGAGTTGGTGAATGGCCGAAAGATGTTGTCCATAAACCTCATGAAGGTTGTGGGATCATTATTCAACCTGAAAGGCATGACTAGCCATTCGAAAGGCCCTCATTAGCTTTGAAGGCAGTCTTCCACACATTGGATGGTTCGATTAGTACCTAGTGATACCCAGACTTCAAGTCGATCTTGCTGAAATATTTCACCCTTTTGAGTTGGTCCAGAAGGTCATCAATTTGTGGGATCGAGTACCTACTCCAGACAGTGATCTTGTTCAACGCTCGATAGTCAATACAAAGTCTCCAAGTCCCATCCTTCTTCTGTACCAACATGATCGAGCTCCCATAAGGCGATGAACTTGGCCAGATGTGACCTTTCTACAGTAGCTCCTGAATCTACCTCTTGATTTCATCGTTCTCCAGAATAGAGCGCTGATAGATCGGTACATTGGGTAGCAGCACATCTAGGGTCAGATCAATGGGGTTCTTGACCTGACAGTGCAGAGGCACCCCTATGGGTGAGGTGAAGATGTCCCCGTACTCCTCCAAAACCTTTTCCATTTGTTGTTGTCGTGCAAAGGATGCCTGTCTGGAGGTCGTGGCCACGGTCTCCTTCTTGCCCTAGGGGCGGATCATCAGGAAAAAAAATTTCCTGGTTTGGGAAATGAGCTTACTACATTTTTTGCGGTAAAAAAAGATATAGCAGCAGGTGGTGGTACCTCTGGTATCCTGTACAACTTATTTCCCAAATTAACAATAACAGCCCGAGGTCGGGACTCATACACAACATGTCACTTCCACAAGTATGGTTCTCCTAATAATAGATCAGAAACATCAAGAGGAGAAATGTCACATAATACATCATCTGTGAAGGGCTTGATGCTGTAGGGAAGGTGGCACCGCTGGCTGACAGAGAGATCCCGTCCTTGGTGAAGCCACCAGATGGTGTATGGATGTGGGTGTGGTGTGGTCGGTAAGCCCAACTGCTTCACAGCATATATTGAAATGAGGTTCTTTTGGCTCCCATTTTCAACAATGAATTTTAGCGGGGAACCCTTTACCCACATTTGGGAGTGGAAGAGATGCTCCTCCTCCTCTGGATCTTTCAGTTCCTCCTTCTAGATCTTCACAGTGGCAACAGTGGCATTGGACTTCGCATCAATAATTTGTTTCCCTTTGTCATTCCACTTACCAGGTTCTGATTTAGAGTTGGAGCATGCAAATGATTTACAAGCCCTCATCTCGTCCACTAGCAATTGCTTGGCCCGAAACCCACTTGTGTTGTGAGTGGAGCTCTTATGGAACTCACACCACCTTCCCGTGTCCTTCTTTGGCTTTGTAGTGTTGTTCTTTGCTTGTGGTTTTGGTAGGTTTTCTTGTGTCGCCATGCCTTTGCTTCGTCCTTTGTTCTGCGGTTTGGGGGTACCTTTCCCTTGATTTTGATTCACAGATCCAAAGTCTCGCTTCTTCTGTTTGAATTTCTTCTCAATCTTGGCAGCATACCGGTATGTCGTACCAAGAGAGGAGATGTCAAGGAAATCCATTTCCTCCTCAATGTATTTGTGCAGACAACTACGCTACTTTAGCAACAAATGTTTCTCCAAATATTTGATACCCAACTTTGTGCATAGGGTATGGAACAGATTCGTCAGCTCATGCACATCTTGATCATTTTCTTGCCGCAGCGTGGTCCATTATATGTACTTGTCCTCATAGCACCCTACGGGATAGTATTGTTCCTTGATGGTGTCTCGGAAATAATTCCAAGTGGGTATGGCTGAGAAAAGAGAGGTTTTTATCTCATCCTTTTTCTCACAATAGGTTTCCCACCAGTCCTTGACATGGGGGCTAGCTTTGAGGAGTGCAAAAATAATCTTCTCCCGGTCAAAAAAGTCATGAACTGAGAAATATCCTTCTAATAGATTCAACCATATATCTATGGCATCTGTATATATTTGACCCTCAAATATGGGAATGTCAAATTTTACTTGTACCTTAAAGGGATTCATGCCTCTAGAGTGGCTATTGGATGTAGATGCGATGCCAGTGGGTAGTCGTTGAAAGATCTGGGCAAAGTTATCCATCATCACGTTCCTTTTTTTTCGAGGGCCTCCTTGAGAAATATTTTGATAGGATCTCTTTCTCCCTCATCTTTATTTTCATCCCCCATTAGCGTCCATCAGGGTTTGCGAGGATGGTCTTGCAAAGGTTCAACCAGATTGAGCCCTAACTCCTTATACCCCAACCTCGTTGGGGACATGCAAAGAAGCATCAAGAAAAATCAGACTGCTCTAATACCACTGATTTAGATTTATTTAGGAACACAAAATAATACACTTATAATTATAAATAAAAATATGTAATGGAAATAACACTTCATTTCATTAATATCAAAGAACTGAAATTTGCTTATAGACGGAATGGGAATAAGCTAACTAGGGCGCTAGTAGCTTATCTCTGAGAAGAGATGTGGTGGCTACAGGCCTTTGAACTATGTTACAATGAGGCTCGAGGGCCTATTGATTATTTAGAAACAATGGAAAATCCTAAACATCCAAAACCGTAACCCTAGGAGATGAAGCGCCAAAACTATGGGCCCCGTTTGGGTAAATTGGTGTCTCAACTTCCTGGGGGCATAGATTTGGCATACGATCTCCATTTGACATGCACAATACCTCGTTAGAAAGATATATCCTAGGAATATAACTTTTCTTGTGAGAAATATTGGTCCATGGACCCATGTTTCTCCCAGTTTTCCCAAAAAAATGTCATTTAGGGCCTCAAAATGGCTCTAGAAGTTCAGGACCCAAAAAACTGCTAAAAGTAGTAAGTTGTATCGAAACTAAAAAACTAAAAGAGACAATGGTGGGGCCCCATGTGAAATAGGTTGGTAGCCACCAATATCCACCTTGATCACATAGAGTTATTATAAAATTTTTGGGATCTAGTTGTAGTTAATGCATTAATGGGGTGTAGGTGTAATCAGTTAAATCAATTAATTGAGTTAAAATCAGTTTAACTAGTTCTAACTGGGCGATGAATTAGTGAGAGGTACAATGAATTAAATTATATTTAATTCAAAGTTAGTGTTCAATCAGATAACTGATGATTCACTATTATTAGCTGCATGCATGTCGGTTGTGAGGATGACCTAGTTGAGACAAAGGTTAAAGGGAACATAAATATCAGTTGTATTTTTAGTTAATTTCCCATGTGCAATAATAAAGCCATGAGGAAGCCATGCGAGATTGCACAATCAAGGATAGCTGATTTTCCTATTTAATAAGGGCCTAATTCTTTAGGAATTGCGTGAGTAAGGCAAGATGAAGGAAGGCTGAGAATTGGCTATGCGTTTGTCCAATTTTGCCTAGATCAGTGTGAGACAATTGGTAGAGTGCGAGAGATTCTTGTGAGCAAGAAATCATTGTATTGTTTCATGATTCCTTGAATTTATACAATATATGATAGATTTTTTTTGAGAAATTTCTTTCCCCAAGAATATCTTGTGTTGTGCACTTGATTTACTTCTTTCTATTACTTGCATGTGATTGAGCGATCTTTTTGTGTATTCCTCAAATATTGTAGAAGGATGTAGTATCTTTTTTTAGTACATTACAAGATTGGATTGAATCCCTTAGGTATAATTTCTACAATGTGAAGTGCAAAATTCTGCACAATAAGCTTTCTCCATACAATGCAATTCCTCCGCACTTTCGCACAAAAGTATGAACAAAGATATGTCATTTAAATATATTTATCATTTAATTCCATTATGCAGAATTATTCACACAATGAGAATCAATTAAATAACGTTGGTATGCATTATTTAAAATTAAAATATTATCAATGATATAATCATAAACAATGTTATTCCAAATATAAAACATGGAAAATGTTCTAATACTAAAATATTAACAATAAAATCCTTCAGTAGACGTTGCGGAAAACAACACAATGAAAGCTTTAAAGCTTCTTCCGCACAATGAAATTTCTTTTCATTTTGCTAAACAAATATTTTTTTGAATGAAATGTCATTTTTGTACATATTTTTTTTCACAGTATGAAAAACCTTTATTCAATTGACTATCGTATGCAATGACAAATGCTCGTTCCTATTGGAATTTATCTCGCTTTTATTTCATTCATCTGAGAGATTATTATCAAAAGTGCATACAATAGTACACTTTTTTAGAAACCGCTCTCTCTCATGGCCATATTATTATGGTCATTATTGATATATATGTGTGTGGAACGTGTGAATAAAATATTGTGTGCCACCAAATGAATGTGTGGAAGGATTTGCGAAACTTTATTAAAATAGTAAAAATATTAGTCTCTTTTTTAATTATCATTTAGGAACATTTGTTCAAAACCAAAAAACTAGCTATGCAGAATAATCTAAGCATGTTATTGAGTACAAAAATAGCTTTAAAGACGAAGTTATGCATAGATGACTATGCTTTTGCAGATCTTATGCGACTCATGGCATTATTGAGTGCAGAAGTAGTTGCGTAGAAAAATTTGTTCGCAGGTGGTTATGTGTACTTATTTTATTATTAATATATTCTGCAGAATTCTAAAGTGCATACAATGAAAGCTTGAGAGACTTTTGCATACCTGCAACAAGAAAAAAATATTTTTCTATTTTGAAAACACTGTATTTATATTTTTTTACAAGCGTTAACTCTAAAAATATTATTTTGCACACAAAACTTAAATGTGATGGGGTCTACACAATGATCTCAACTTCCACACATTGAACTTTCCTTCGTTCAATAATTCCTTCCCCATTATCTTCTTACACCAAATTCAAAATGGAAATTTTCACAAGATAAAATTACTTCTTTTAAATACCATGTCCATATGAACGTGCCAATCAAGATGTGTAGAGGTGGTTGTGCGTCAAAGTACAAAATCTTCTTCAACACTTGAAATTTCTCCGGACTTCTCTAAGAAAATATTTTTCTCAATGAAATGCACTTTTTGTAAAAAAAAATTCATAGTATACACAACCTTTATTTAATAAACTATCATATGAAATAACCATCTTCCATTCCTACAGGAATTTATATCACTTCTATTTCGTCCCTCTAAAAGATCATAATCGAAACTGCATGCAATAATACACTTCTTTGGCAACCGCTCTCTCTCATGGCCAATTTATTATGATCATTAGTGCAAGATATGTGTGTGGAACATGTAAAGAAAAAATTGTTATGCAGCCAAATAAATGTGTGAAAGGCTTTCTGAAAGGTTTATTAAAATAGTAAAAATACAAGTCTCTTTATTAATTATCATTTAGGAACATTTTGTTCGCAACCATGGAACTAGTTGTGTGAAATAATCAAAGCGTGTTATTTAGTACAAAAATAGTTGTACGGGTGAAGTTATGTGGAGATGACTGTGTGTGTGCAGATATTATGCGACTCGGGAGTTATTGAGTGTGGAGGTGGTTGTGTGTACTTATTTTATTATTAATTAATTATGCGGAATGCCGAAGTGCATACAATGAAAGCTTAAGAGATTTTTTCATACCTGCAACAAGCAAAAATTATTTTTCTATTCTAAAAATGGTGGACTCATATTTTTTTTCTAGATTCAACTCCGAAAAGATTTTTTTCTAGAAAAAATTTCAATATGAGGAGGTCCACACAATGAGACAAACTTCCTCACATTGAACTTCCCTCCACACCACAATCTTCCTTCCCCACTATCTGCTTACATGAAATTCGAAATGGAAATTTTCACGAGAGCATTACTTTGTTTAAATACCATATCCATATGAATGTGTCGATTAATTTGTATGAAGGTGGTTGTGCATGAGAGTAAAAATGATGGCTCATTGTGCGGAGTCTGCTTAATGAGTTTCTTTTGCACTAAATTATATGTATTATCAAACAATTCAACCCTTATCTTATTGAAATATGTTTTTAGTGAAATATTATCGTTTATCAATAAATAGCTTCAATTAATTTAATTTAATTTAATTAATATAGATAATAAATATGAACAAAAGGAGATTAACAATGAATAAAAGAAAAAATCTAGATCTGTGAGAACAAAGCTTTCTAGTACTGATATATGATATTGGAAAGTGACTTTCATTGTTTACGGATGGAGTAATAACGACAAATTGCAAATATATTATAATAAGAATTAAATGCAAACTCCACATTAACGAATCACCTTTGTCGATTTATGGTTCTCATCTGGAAGTTTCTTAGCTAACTATCTTGTGTGGAGAATTGTAGATGCTCTGCACCTTCGCAAAATGAGTTCCTTCCAAAATATTACAAATTATTATTATTTTGTAATGAAGAAATTTAATATTTATGTTTTTAACAAAGTGTTATGTTTAGATTCTTCCACGCAATGTACTTTTTAATTATTGTCTAGGAACATTTTCCGCGACCACGGAAGTAGCTGTTTGGAAGGAGTTGTGCGGGTAATCGAATGGGCATTATTGAGTGTGGAAGTAGTGGTATGGATGAAGTTGTGTAGATATTCCAATGTAAATGAATCAAGGAATTATTTATTGTGGAAGTAGTTGTGTGGAAAAAGTTGTGCAGAGGGAAAAGAATTCTCGAATAAGAATGGATTTAATAACGAATAAACAAAAAAATTCTCGTGCAAAAGCAAAAGACAATAACAAAATATTGCAAATGAAAAAAAAATTCTCGAATAATGAAGAAATTTGTACCCCATGCTAATGATGAAATGCATAATTAGCGGTAGATGCAAGGACTATGTTGCATCACAACTATTCCCCTTGTTTTGTTTTGTATTTGAAAAAAAAAACACTTGTTTTGTTTTGTATGAGGTATATCCATGTCTCTCTTTTCATATATCGTTGTGTATATGGCTTAAAGTTTTAAAAAAAATATTAACATAAAAAATTTCATGAAATATAAACAAGAATTAGTATGGAATTCTAAATAACTTTTTTAAGGAAAATATATCATAATTTAGTTTCTAAATTAGTAGTGGGACAATTATCATTGACTACTATCTGCAAATGTAGGTTGACTCATCACTATTATTCAAGGAAAACCCTGCCACCTAGAATTACTCACTAGTGGTCCGTAAGGGGCATAATTTCACTCTTGCTATATGCCTCTATGTCTTGAGCCATTAAAATGTTTCCTTACATCCGAGAAAGATGATATATTAGCCAAGAAGTTTTCTTTTTAGGATATACTCCTGCCAGAAATCATAAATACTTATTTTATTTCTTTGCTAGTGATTGAACTACAAGGCTAACTCCAATCAAAGAATGAACAATAAATTTCCTCTCATAATGGATCATGGATGGTATATCCCCATGGGAAATATATATTGCATGAAGTCTATTTTTCACCTCTTAGCTACAATATTGCAACGACCATCAATCTAAAGCTTTGCCAATATTATCACTCTGTTGGGTAATATATCCTACATTTGCATTGCTTTGGAAAATTTGGTTGTATTTTTTTGGGTATTTTGTTTTATTTTCACTTATCAGTACAATATAATGCAAGAAATAATAATTCTCTGTAAGTAAATGAAATTCAATGAAGGTAATTTACCAATGAACTTATTGAAAATGCCGAGAATTTAAAGCTTTTTGTTCTTATATAAATTCATAGGAATGGTTTCAGATAATTGGATGTCTCCAATATATAGTGCTTTAAGTTATAGATTTGTATGGAGGGAGAGAAAATATGTATGTCCAAGTATCTTTGTCACCTCTCATTCGTAGTATTATATTATTTGTTAGCTGATAACTTTTCCCATAATATCACTATGTTGAGACATATGTTCTCTATCTGCATTTCTTCGCAAATTTTGATGATATTTTTTAGGGTATTTTCTTTTCTTTTCATTTATTAGTATAATATAATTCAAAAAATAATAATTATGCTTAAACTTGTATAGATTCCCAAGTTTTAGGGTAAATCACTTGTGAATTTATGGTTGAATATGTTGAGAATGTTAGTGTTTCTATTTTTCCAACATGCTTTTTTAACCCAATGAGTCAACTATTCTTAGAGGTTTAAGGTAAATTGCTTGTGAACTTATTGTTGAAAATGTTTAAAACGTTAGTGTTGCTATTTTTCCAACATGATTTCTCCAAATGAGTCAAATATTATTAGTTGTAAGCTCAAGTAGTGTTGAGTTTTTATAACTACCTTTTGCTAAGACTAGGTCTCTTCAATTGTCATATATGGAGGATGTTTATGTGTATTCAACACAACAACATTTATGATCCAAATTGGTCCCAATTTTTTACATGGTATAAAAAAGGGTACTTCCTACCCTATTCGTTTGTATATGATCCTATTCAACGATATTTTTTATTTTTTATGATAGGTATTCCTTGCATATCATCATGGTTATGTAGATATATTATCCATGCAATCCATCGTTCCAATAGTTTACTAGTTGGCACATTTTTCGTATCTTTGTTATACATCATTGGGGTGTTAATGTAACACCCTTCATGTCTACTCTTCTATTTTATATAAAACAACAACATCTAAACCAACATGGAGGAGACCATGACTGGTTAAAAAACCTAACATAATTAATTATGAGTTGTAGATAAAATTGTTTCTAGTGTGTTATACATCCAATTCTGTTGTGGGTACTATCTTTGGCTTCAACCCCCACGTGGTGTTTATAAATACAAAGATTACATGTGCCTTGAATGAATTATTATAAATCAATGATCATGCTTCTAATAAACGCCATTTGGAGCAGTTTCATGGGATCGAAGGTGGTGCATGTCACAGATCGATGGACTCATTATCTATATGCTTAAGTCTTCATTGTTCTTTCAATTTGAAAATCTACATGAAATATCTCAACTTCTAGCTATATATATGATGCTTCGACCATAAATATTATTATAAGTTCCCTTTATAGGGCTGCACATTAAATTTTCAACTTGGGATGCATATGATATAAATTGCTTGGCTATCAATTTCCTTGTTCACAATGATTTTGGTTTCCCATTGTCCCAAATAAGAATGAAATCATATGTGAAGAGGCCTCTATTCTCTTGTAGTTTGACATAGTAATTATTATAAAAAACCATATGGTTTCTTGGATTCATGGAAACCACACTCCTTGAATATCTTGGCTTACATGATGCTTTCAATTACTCCATGTAGTTTCTGTCAAGGGAAGGACGCATGTTCCCATTACCATTGAAGTTGTATAGATGTTGTCTTAATTTATAATAGAGAGACACTACTATGGTATGATCTCCTACAATATTATTAATAATTAACATCTCATCATATCCTAATCCAATTTGTATTGGAGGTGCACTCTTAACTTGTTGCCCAAGATTGTGGTGTTTTGCAAAAGGTTCTTTGTGCCTCATATGCACATGAACCACCAATAGTGAATGTAGATAAATAACCTACTATACAACATTGCTTCTAACTTGTGAATTATTTACTATTGTTGTATCAATTCTCATTTTATAACCCTCTCTTTTTATAGGTCTATACATGGTTAACTACAACTTGCACACAATCCCTTAAGCTCAAATTGTGATCCTTTAATAAAATCTCATTTCTATGATGTTGGTTAGACTAATATATGTATTGGAGGTTCCAACATGAATGACCTTCTTTATCCCTAGCTCACCATTCACCACTTCTCTAGCTTAGTCCATATGTCGTTTCACATCTTGAAGTCTAGATTCAATCAAAGGAGCATCAAGAGATGATGGAGGAGTAGAAGAAAAGGTTGGTCTTGAAGTCTTGGGTGATCCCCTTGATGGGAGGGTTGATTCCAAATCAACAATTCCATCATATTCTATAGCTCTTCGATCTCGAAGAGGGAAACCATCCCCCACATGAGTCTATGAGAGCTCTTCCCTTCCCCATTGTCATCACCAATTTCCTCATTAGCTTTGATATCAACTGATTCTAGTAATCCTTACCTCACAAAAAAAAATTCATCATTTTCATTACCAGATCCATTATTAATACATTCTCATGGCACAATATTGGTGGTTACTCCTCTTTAAGTCTATTTTCCAACTTATCAGGCTAAGATAATTTTATCGAGAAGGATGAAATATTGTAGGAATTATGTGGGACGAAGTTGTTGATCAACTTTGTACCTTTAAGTTTGTCATTTATTTGCTATAAACATAAAATGAAGAGTTAAAGAATCAATTAAAGGCCAAATATATTCTATTCCAGAATATTATGGCTGAGAAAAATAGGAAGTTTGATATCCTTGAGAGAACCATAAAAACCTTTTTCAGAATCTGTTGGAACATGATCTCCTACAAGCTGCAAAACTGGTCCATTTTGAATATTTTTTATTAGATTTAGTCTAGCGCAGGGGTTTTGGGGTGGGTCAAAGCCCTGAACACATTGTAATGGGTAAAAGGGTAAACCAGGGGTCCGAAAACCACGGTTTGCGAACCGTAGGAAAGTCTAGGCTAGATTGTTATAAATAGAGGAGCATTTTGTATTGTAAAGGACAAGAATGATGAGCTATTGATGCGATTTGTGGTTTAAGCTATCTGTTTGGGTTTTGGGGAAAGGACTCCTGTTGATTGTGTGTGCGGAGATCCAAGTCTAGCTTTGTGTGTACCCTGTTGCTGTGTGCACAGGTTGGGAAGGGAATTGTAAGGAAGAATTGATGAATGAATGAAAAAGAAATATTGATAGAGAATGAACTTGTGAGTATTATTGTGCGAATTGTTGATAATTGTTCTATTGTGCATTTTCTGTCTTTAAGCTGAAAAGATCTATGTAAGTGTGTTTCTGGATTTGGATCTATTATGCTATGTTATGTATTGTTGTGTTACTATCATAAAAAGCATATAATTATAGATCTAGCGCACGTGGATGCGAACAGAGACCTAATTAAACCTGCATAGAACAAGGTAATCTGGGAATTACATGACCTAGCGCAGCTCTGCTTGTCTTACCCATCCTTTCTTAGGGTTCGGAAACCTAGTTCCAACACCCACCCATACTACTTCGGGTGAGACTTTGACCTGCGCAAGCAGGTCACTGCTGAAAGTGCCAGTAGTATAGGGGTTTGTTGGAAAACCTTGCACACCGAACCTTGGTCAGAACCCCTCAAGCCAAAAAATGGTTCCATTACTGACAAGCGAATACTAGAGAAGGGCACCGACGATGGGGCCCTAGGCAACCATAGTGGTACACTTGAAATTACCTACCTTCAGAGGCACAACCGATGAAGACATGGAGCGGTTTTGGTTTTTGGCAGAGTCAGTATGGGTTGCGCAGGGCGTGGTAAGTGATGCTATGAAGAAAGCGCAGCTATCCCTAGCCTTTGATGGAAGAGCTTTGGACTGGTATATGGGGTAAATTTCACAAAATATGGGTGCAACCATCTAGAACATCAAGGATGCCTTGAAACAATAGTTTCAGAAACCTAAATCCTACTCTCAGGTTGTAGCAGAACTAAAGAATTTCAAGTAGGGAGAAAATGAGTCTGTATGTGAAGGAGATCAATGCCTAAAGAAATTTATCAGAGAAGGAGAATTTCAGTACGATGATAGACAGCTTACAGAATGGTTCATTTCCATTCTACTCCTTCACCTATGCGTACCTATGGATTACCAAAATTTTGACTCACAAGATAAAGCCTTGGAAGCTGCCATGAAACTAGAAGCTACGCCTATAAAGGATGCGGTGTTGGAGGTACAACATATCCAGGTGTAGATTGGGGCTATGCACCAGGAAATTCAGAATCTACAACGGGAGAAAGGAAGAGGGGTTGGCACGGAACTAGGTCACATGACAGGCCACTTGCAAATAGAAGAACATAGTCCAGGCCGCTCGGGTTCAGGGCTGCGTAGTCCAGAAGGGCAGGGCTCAAGGGGACCTACGTTATGGCACAAATAGAGCTGCGCAGATGGCTTGCGTAATACCAACCAATGGCCATGTCCGGGCACCACCGTTTCTGAAGCAAAGCGACGCTGGTGCCGGTTTTTTCGATTAGTTGGCCATGAGGAGCAGGACTATCGAATCCATAATGAAGTAATAGACTGGGGAAAGACACCAGAAGGCCCTACCTCACCAAAAACTCCCTCGAGTGGGGATGACTCCCCCTCTGGAAGAAGGGACGGGAGCCAAAGTGGAAGCGCAGGTCGGGGTTGGGGCCTGTCAATTTCCTATAACTGTGGTGGCACAGGGAATTTTGCAAAGGATTTCCCAAACCCCTCACAACAGTCTTGCAGGTATTCCAGACTATTATTCCATATGCTGGAAGATTGTCCAGCCCTAAAATCAAAGATACAAGAAAATAAGCTCCCATCTACGCATAAGGTACAAAGGGTCCAGACCAAGATAAAGGGTAAGGACCCAAAGGTAAATGTGGTAACGCGCAATGGGTTGGCGACTATGGGAGCTAAGGAGAAAGACGGAATTGATGCACTGATCCACAAGGTAGTTAGCAACCAAGAAGGACTAGACCTAGAAAAAGCAAGGGAAACGTTTATGGAAGCTCAGAAGGACTTCCTCGAAACTAAAGTTCCGCCCTCTGTGCACCCGAGGGATGTGGAGGAGGTTAAACCCTTCCTACAGGCATGCATATGTCTGATGCGCAACCCCCGGGCAGTATGGAATCTACAGGCTTTACTAGAGAGTTTCGCAACATGCACTACCCTGTCACCTGACATTAAGGATGTACATAAGTTATGCAAATATCAAAGACGCACTGCCAGGGAAATGCGGCTGACATTATAGATCAACAACTATGAGATGGATCGGGTTATCTTAGACCTTGGATTGGATGCCAATATACTACCTAAGCACACTTGGCAACACATGGGGGAACCCAAGCTGGAAAGGTCCACCATTTAGCTTCGAATGGCCAATCACCAAAAAATAGTACCTTTGGGGAGGCTCTCTGGGATTCTCGTGGATGTCGTAGGGGTACGCATCCAGGTCAACTTCGAATTCATTCAAATTTATGGGGATGAAGACCCCTACCCTGCACTACTAGGGTTGGATTGGGCCCTCGACTTAGGCGGTATCATTAACTTAAAAAAATAAAGCATGGTATTTGAAAATAATGGCACACGGGTCATTGTGCCATTAGACCCTGAGGAAGGAAAACGGTATACAAAATCTATGCCCAAGGAAGGAGATGGGGATTATATATATAACTTGATAGCGCAAAATAGGGACAACTCGACCTAGGACACAGCACCATGCTATGAGGGAGATGTTGAGGATCCCTGTAAGGAACTAGAAACTTGTCAGACCTAGCTAGGTGAAGCCTCTACGCTGCGTTGGTTTCATATCACAAAGGACTCCCTCTTTATGATCCTAGAGGAAAGGACTGAAGTGGAGCCAAGCCTGAGAAACTGCGGTGAACCCACCCCGGGAGAGGGTCAGGGTGACCCACGAGTGAGAAACAAGTTCCCTATGACACCTTTAGGTTCAGCAAGTAGCGGTCCCATGCATCGAGCCACCTCTACGATGGCGGCACAACTAGGGGTTAGGCGGTATGTGCCGAAAACCGCCCCCCTTGGGGCCTTAGTATAAAAAATGATAAAAATCTCTTGGTCTTAGGCCAAGAGCTACCTAGGAGGCAAGCCTGTGTTGGGGGAAGACAGGCAGTTGCCACAACTAGGTAACCTTAGCATGCCAAGTACACCAAGATCACTAGTGACGCAAAAACTAGTCATTGGAACTGTACCTACCGGTAAAAAGTAGAAGTTACCATTGAGAGAAGCGGCTTCCGAGCCTTTGGCAGGGCAAGTTATGGGAAATTTTTACTGTTCCTTGGGAAACCCTCCCCGAGTAAAATGTCCCCCTCCATCATACGAGTGGAAGTGCTTAAAAGGGGGCAGGATAGTTCAGTTAGCGGTATTGTCTCATTTATACAACTGGCCTACTTCAAGCATCTTGTGGAAGCATTTTAGCAACAAGATTCTTCATAACTGTAGTATCCCTCTCATGTCTGGTCAACCTCCTCTATCAAATAGTGGTCACCAAGAGCTAGGATTCATTTTTCGCGCCAAGATGTTGGCTATGACCCCTGCCGAAACCTTCGCCCCGACCGAGCCTGATGTTCAAGAAGTCCTGGAGGATGAGCCCGAGTTAGAAGAAGTCCCCCCCCCCCCCTGCAATGGTCATAAGGAAAGGAAAGGAGAAAGCACAAAGCTTGGGGAAAACCCCAAAAGCAGCAAGAAGGCCTCAAAGCTCCCCAAGACATGCCAGGTGTTGTGAAACCAGCTCCAAAAAGAGTAGAAAAGAGATATCAATGCCTTAGAAATAAGCCACTTCAAGGGGGCAATCACCAATACTTTACATGAATGAACAATTCTTGGATGATACAAATTACAAAACCTCCTTTCTATATATAGGATTCCATTGGCCACAATGTAATCCTAGCCGACCTAACAATAATAAGTTAAGGGCACAATAATAACAATATGGGAGTTATAGAGGTACAATAATGACAATAAGGGGGTTACACTAACAAAAATAAGGGACTATACTAGTAATATAGGGACATAACATGCCCCTCTCCTTCAAAAAAATGTTGTTCTCAATGCTTGAGTAGCTCTGGGTGCTTCTGTATAAAATTATCATCCTTCCATGTAGAATATTTAGTGGGTAAGTTCTTCCACTTGATGAGATACTCAGAAATTGATCGATTCCGTAGCTGTCGAGTTATTTTTTCCATTATTGCTTCAGGTTCCAATATGATTTATCCTTCCTCATCAAGTTCTGGCAATATTGTTTGAACTATAAGATTTTCACCTATAACCTTCTTTAAGCATGAAACATGGAAAACTAATGCACTCGTGAAGAAGCAGGAAGCTCCAATTTGTATGCCATAGTACCAATATTTTGCAACACCCTATAAGGACCATAGTAATTTGGTGATAATTTATTATCCTTCTTAGCTTGCTTGAGGGACATTTGTTTGTATGGTTGTAGCCATAAAAATACCCAATCTCCTACATCAAAACTTCTTTCACTGCGATGTTGATCTACCTATTGTTTCATTCAATTTTCTGTCAAATTCAGGTTATCCTTTAAGAGTTGGAGAACTTCTTGTTGATGCTCGATGTGATATTCCACTACTTTAACCTTCAAATTTTATCTTAAAGATGATGTGATGGATGGTGGATGATATCCATAAAGTGCCATAAATGGGGTCATTTTTGCTGCAGTATGGAAGGAAGTGTTATACCACCATTCAGCGAGAGGTAACCAATTGACCCATTATGTTTGTTTATCAGATAAAAAACAACGAAGATATCCTTCCAAACATTTATTTACTACCTCAGTTTGACCATCGGATTGAGGATGATAAGATGAGCTATGAGCTAATTGAGTACCCAAACAAGAAAATAACTCCGTCCAAAAATTTCCAATAAAAATGGGATCTCTGTCGCTCACAATAACCCTTGGGTTTCCATGTAGCTTTTGAATTGTGTCCATAAATGTAGTAGCAACTGTACTTGCTTTAGATGGATGAGATAATGTACAAAAGTGTGCATACTTGATAATTCTATTAGCTACCACCATGATGACACTCTTTCCTTCAAACTTAAGTAAACTTGTGATAAAATCCATTGAAATCTCCTCCCAACGTTGACTTGGAATGGATAAGGGCTGTAGAAGTCCCTGGGTGTTAATTTTCTCAATTTTATTCATCTAGAAGACTGGACATTCCGCCACAAAATTTTGAATATCAGATTTAAGGCCATCCCAAAAAAATTCTTTCTTCACCCTGTTGTAAGTTTTTAAAAATCCTGAGTGTCCTCCTAAAGGAGAAGTGTGAAATTCCAAAAGAATATTTTGTTTTAGTTGGGAATTCATACAAAGATATAAGCGATCTTTGTAAAATAAAGAATCATTTTTCCAACTAAATGTATTGGATGTACTAGGATCTTGCTGCAACTTTTGAATGAGTGTCCATACATCTTTTTCCTTCTTCCATTCATATCTTTCTTCAGTTATCCAATCTGGTTGGATAATAGAAATGGCACAAAGCAATGCTTCCACCTCTTCATTCTTTCTTGAGTGCATCTGCAACAACATTAAGCTTTCCTTTTTTGTAGATTATTTCAAATTCATAACCCAACATCTTTGTGACCCATTTTTTCTACTCTTACGAAGATAGTCTTTGTTCCAAAATTTTTTCAAGATTATCTTGGAGTCATTTTTGCAACGGAAGTGTCTTCCCATTAGGTAAGTTCATCATTTATTTAGTGCATGCAGTATTGCTAACATTTCCTTCTCATAAATAGGTTTCTGTAAATACTTTCCTTTAATTGGACAACTTTAAAAAGCAATGGGTCTTCCTTCTTGCATTAAAACAACACCAATTCCATTTCCTGAGGCATCGCATTCCACAATAAAGGTTTTTGTGAAGTCTGGCGTAGCTAAGACTAGTGCTAGGCACATTGCCTGTTTAAGATGTTCAAAGGCCTTAGTTGCTTCAGGAGTCCGTGAAAATGCATATTTCTTAACAAACTTTCTGAAATGTACCTGTTAACCCGAGAAATCCTCACAACTACTTTATGGTTGTGAGGACTTTCCATTCCTTAATGGCTTTAATTTTGTTAGGGTCTACTTTAACACCCTCATGAGATACAATATGACCCAGATATTCCACCTCTTGTACTCCAAAGAAACATTTAGATGTTTTTGCATATAATTGTTTCTCCTGCAATAGTTTGAGCACCCTGTCAACATGTTGAACATGATCCTTCCAAGACCTGTTGTAGATTAGTATATCATCAAAAAATACTAGCACAAATTTTCTAAGGAAGGGTTTGAAAATGGAATTCATCAACCCTTGAAACGTAGAAGGTGAATTGGTAAAGCCAAAAGGCATGACCAAAAATTCATAATGACCCTCATGAGTTCGAAATTCTATTTTTCAGAATATCTTCAGTCTTCATTCTAATTTGATAATATCCTGAACGAAGATCTAACTTGGTAAAATAAATTTCTCCAAGTAATTCATCCAATAATTCATCAATCACAAGAATGATAAATTTATCTTTAATGGTGAGCTTATTGAGCTCCCTATAATCTGGACACATGCGCCATGATCCATCCTTCTTGTGTACCAATACTATAGGATCAGAGAAAGAACTTTGACTAGGTTGAATTATGCCCGCCTCTTACATTTCTGCAATCATACGTTCAATTTCGCTCTTTTGGACATAAGGATATCTATAAGGCCTGATATTTGGAGGAAAACTTCCTGGAATCAAATGAATAGAATGATCATGATCACGAATAGGTGGGAGTCCTTTGGGAGTTTCAAACACCTTGGAATGATTGTCCAAGACTTTTTGGAGATCTGCAGAAATCGATGATTTTGATGTTGGAACTTCTAGTGAGCATAGTTGTGGAATTACGCCTCGTTGTTCTTTCTTTAGAATATTTGTCATGAAATTAGAGCTTATTATATTTGCTGGCTTCCCCAAAATACCCTATAATTCGACTTCCTTTCCTTCTGAAAAAAATTTCAAGAAAAGTTCTTGAAAATTAAAACCTACCGTCCCCAAAGATTGTAACCATTGTACTCCTAGTACAAAATCAACACCTCCCATAGGAATGGAAAGCATTGGACTATTCAATACATATTCCCCCATGGTTAGCTTGATATTATGGCATTTTCCAGGGCAATTTATAGTTCCTCAATTTTCAACCATCACTTGACATTATGGTGTTGGGTATAGGAAACAATTCAATTCCTTGGCTACCTTACAATGAATAAAAGTATGGGTGCTACCTGAATCAATCAACACTATTACCTTTTTCTTCTTGATATGTCCTTCTATCTTGAGAGTTTTAGGAGTGGTAATTCCTGCCAATGCATTACACGATATGGTCGGACTCATTTATTCCTCTTCTAGGGTTAGTTCTTGGTGTATATCCTCTTCTTATTCATTTTCTTCTTCCTCTTCACAATCTATGTAAAATAATTTCTTCTCAGCACACTTATGACCTTCAGTGTATTTTCTATCACAACTGTAGCAAAGCCCTTTTTCTCTTTTTTCTTCCAATTTTTGTGGTTTCAACCTTGTAGGTTATGGAAATATAGGAGTAGCAACACTTCCATCTTTATAGAAGTGAGTGGTAGGCTTCCTTTTTGCCATAATTTTACATTGAATTTTTCTTGCCAACCTGAATGCCTTCTCCAATGAATCAGGTTCCAAAAAACAAACTTAATGTTGGATGTTATCCTTTAAAGTACCTATGAAGGATCGATCATGTGTTCCTCTGAAATATCAGTTACCCTTATATTCAATTTTTGGAAGTCCTCAATGTGCTCCCCCACTGAACACATTTGTTTAAGATTTATCAATTGGCTAAAGAAAGTGTTTCTCTTTGTATCCTCATAATGTGCTATCATTTCCTCTGTAAAAATTGACCAAGTGACAATTTTTTTATGGGAGAAAAGCCATCAATACCGTACAAATGTATTTTTTTCTAAATGTAAAGTTTCAATGCATACCTTTTGTGTATTTTGCACATTATTGAGATCAAAATATTGCTCCATCTGTAGTATCCATGTTACAAGATTTTTTCCATCAAACTTCCTCATATCCATTTTTGGAATATGGTGGTTCTTACCTCCAGCATTAGAGTTTATGAAATCATGATTAACATTTATTTTTTTCTCATCATAAGTTTCCTCTAATATCTTTTCACCATTAGGAAACATTTCTTGTATCAACTTTTCCAAACCTTCGATGTATACTTTTAGATCCTTCTTCATGTTTTCCATGTTGTCTTTCATTTTTCATCAATCTTAGCTTCCATGCCATCCATCTTAGATTCCAAAACATTCATCTTAGCTTCCATGCCTTTCTTCAAACCATTGATCTTAGTTTCCACGCCTTTCTTCAAAACTTCCATTTCATTTTTTGTTGTTCTTTGCGAGAGTGAAATTTATTGCACTTGCTCTTGTAATTTTTATATGTCATGTTGCCATTCTTCATCTTCATGAGTCATAGTAGAGATTTATAAAGGCTTAATGGGTGTTGAATTCTTTTTAGGGGCCATTTTAGAATCCAATACTGATATCTATTCTACAATATGCCCTTGGAATCAATTCAACTTGATTCTTCAAACAAGACTTATGCAATTCAGGAAAAAAAAAATACACACCTTTTACTTGCTTTTGAGGAGCTCGATATTGAAATTGAATTATATCTATAATTGCAGAAATGAAATTTCTGAAATTAAGCCCTATAGTAGCCCTCTGAATATTCTTTCAAATGCCATAGGTTTGACCTAATTTGTATTCTTCAATACAAAGTTATGTCCAATCTCCCACAACGACCCAATTTTGGACTAGTTCAGTAGAGTGAACTTGTACGACTTGCCATGTGTCATTGTTTCCTCTTTTGGCTCTAAAATTGATAGAAAGAAAATTAGAGTCCATGTAATTGTGGCCAATTTTTACATCATTCCAATCCGATGCTCAGAGAGAGAGCTATAAATATTTTCCCACGATCACCTCTTTGAGATGAAATTCAGAAGCCTGAAAAAGCCCTAACTTCCACAGATCATATCTCCGAAACCATTGTGAAAAAATATATGAAAATTTGCGATGGTGTTCCTCAGGATTGCAGCTTCACGCTTTAAAAATTTCAGCTTCTGAACCTTCGTAGAAAAAAAGTTATTAAGAAAATACCACGATGACCTATTTAGGTTAAATTTAGGAGCTTGCAAAATGACCTAACTCGCACAAATCATATCTCTGAAAATATTGCTAACCAAGCTCTAAAATTTTGCGACGATGTTCTCAGGATTATGGCTTCACACTCTAAAAATTTCAGATTCTAAACCTTCGTAGAAAATTTTTTATAGCGAAAATGAAACGATGACCTGTTTGGAGCAGCGAAACCCTAGAATATCAAAGCTTTGATACCAAATGTTGTGAAACCAACTCCAAAAAGAGAAGAAAAGAGATATCAACACCTTAAAAATAAGCCACTTAGAGGGGGAAACCTCCAATACATTACATGAATGAATAATTCTTGGATGATACAAATTACAAAACCTCCTTTCTATATATAGGATTCCATGGGGCCACAATGTAATCTTAGTGGGGCCATAATGTAATCCTAGCCGACCTAAAAATAATAATTTAAGGGCACAATAATAACAATATGGGGGTTACAGGGGTACAATAATAACAATAAGGGGGTTGCACTAACAACAATAAGGGACTATACTAGTAATATAGGGACTTAACACCAGGCCCTTGCCCTCAGAACAAGATGACTAGGAGGGTGCTCTGCCGGCTAACCCGATCAATTGGTTACCCCCCTTTGTTTGACCATGAAGGCCGTCTACACAAACACCAAAAAGCTTGGATGGCTTGGTCACCTACCTGCAAACCTCGCTAACCCCAGGCGAGGTCCCCATCCTCAGTGATCCCTGCAGACGCCTCCATGAGGTTAAGTTCGATGACCATGATCTGTCGGACCATGACACCCTCCCGAAATTGGCCCTTGCATTATACTTTGATATGATCTATAAGGATGATGGAATCACAGTAGTACCTCATCACTGGGTATGCAGCTTGGAAGTATCTGGACTCCTGAATCTGCTCTTAATGCCCCACTTTGGCCATTACAACATCACATATCGGTTGGCTCGCCAGTTACTTGTCCTAATTCACGATGGCTACTTATGGATTCACGAGAGGGTCCTTATTGATGCTGCGTTGATCCACAAGATTACAGGCCTCCCAATGTAAGGACCACACCCGCTAGCATAGGTCGGAAAGAAGTACGAAGACGCTAACACTCTTTTTTTCCAAGAGACCTATGCAGTACAATGAAATCAGCGGGGGTTTGTGATCCAAACCATCAACGACCCTCCTACACAGATGGGCACTCGGCTGTTAGCCTACAAACTAATGCGGAGGTGTCAGGTTGCGACTGTCCCCACCTATGTAATCTAGCTAGCTGGACAGTGTGCAAAGGGTGTTTTTTTCAATTGGGCTCAATACTTGTGCGATGAATTTCTAACTAATGTCCGCGAATCTCAGGGGCACGGGACATATTTCTTCTATTCATGGTTGTTATTCCTAATAGCACTAGTCACCTGGGACAAACCGAAGGAGTCAGTCATTTCAGAGCTCCCTGGTGGGATGTACGAAGGCGCTCGGTATTCTCACTTATGGGACTCTAAGGATAAGCAGCGCATCAAGGATAAAAAGGTCTTTTGGATCCTCTTCCAGAGGAGTGTCATAGCTGCCATAAACTCCCAACCCTAGTTATCCCCTAGTATATATGACAAATACAAGCATGTTTCCACATTCCAAATTACCATGCACCATGTTCGGATTCACAGCCCACCAATAAGTCATGGATGGAACTCCCTTATATGGTAGCCGATGAAGAAATTTACCTACTAATCTTGTTGTGGCCCCTTGCCTAGAAAAAAGGCCTCACCAACACTCCTGGGGAGACCGAAGTGCCCCACCAGCTAGCATTAGTTACAGCCGAGCCTAGGTAGGTTCTGACACAACTACCACCCCTCCCCCAGGAACTAAGAGGACAGGGGAATCAGCATTAGGACCAAGAAAGAAATAGCATGCCCACTGTGTTCACTACGATGTGACAGTCACATTAACGGATGGTGACCTAGAGCAGATCACGGAAACGGTCACCATGGCTACGGAGGATAAGTGGGCACTTATTGAGGCCTAGTGGAAGGCAGGGGTCAACTCTCTACAGGCCGACCTCTGCGCTCTCCAGATCAAAATGGATCACCCCCTAACCAACGAAGGCCAGGCACAACCCCTGTCAGTTGACAGCAGTTCATCACCACTCGAGGAGGCCAGTCATCTCTAGGGTATCCCTAACACTGCCTTGTTCAGAACACAACCCCCAGTAGCCACATGAATTCAACTGGACTTGGCTAAGCTGCCTCACGCAGCCTTAGAAATCCTCTATCACCCTATCTTCCAGGAGATTAGTCACCGCACTCAGTATGCAACCCAACAGCTTAATAGAGCCAAGCACACAATTGTGCAGTAGGCTGTTGACTTGATCCAGGCCATGTCACAGCAGGCGGAGCTTGAGACTATGATCCACCAGCTCTGCATGGAAGTTACACAGGAAATCCCGGCTAAGGATACATCTCGGGATAAGGTGGAAAATTTGGTTGCTACTCTCAAATCCTCTCAGCTAGAAATACACACTGTTAGGACAAAACTGGAACAACATATTTCAGACTTACAGTCCAGGCTATAGCCCGACACACCCCCAGAAGTTTGTGCCCAGCGTACCGCCCTAATCACAGACGCAACAACTGCAATTTCGAGGAAAATTTCTCAAGATGCCAAGTTGCTAGAGTCAGCCATACAGCTCTGGACTCGGGTCCAGCGTGATCCAATCCTCCAACAAATCAATCAGGACTTATGACAAAAAGAAGAAGTTGTCAACCAGATCAACACTATGCTACCTACCTTGGTGCCTGCCCAATTCTTGTCATGATTAAAAACCAACAATGACCTCCAGGATGAGATTGAGAAGCTCCGACATAAACAACACATCATGGCCAAACATCTAAAGCCCTGGATTTCCACAACCCTCTGATTGTCGCAAGACATTGATGGCGCAACCAAGCAACTTAATCAGATTCTTGAAAGTGTTACCACGGCCACTAAAGATCCGCCCTCCAAAAATCTGGTCGATCTTGCACAGAATGCTGCTGCCCAAAGTGACGACATACTCCCTTGGCTCAGCAGTTCTCTTGATACCTTGCGTGCGCAAATTGAAGTCACACCACCGCAGTGACTCAGGATGAGTCACAAGATTGTGTTAGGGGACTGTTGGAACAGGGTCTCCTACAAGCTGCGAAACTGGTCTAGTTTGAATATTTTTTATTAGATTTAGTCTAGTGCATGGGTTTTGGGGTGGGTCAAAGCCCTGAATGCATTGTAATGGGTAAAAGGGTAAACCAGAGGTCCGAAAACCATCGTTTGCAGACCATAGGAAATTCTAGACTAGATTGTTATAAATAGAGGAGAATTTTGTATTGTAAAGGACAAGAATGATGCGTTATTGATGCAATTTGTGGTTTAAGCTATCTTTTTGGGTTTTGGGGAAAGGACTCCTACTGGTTGTGTGCGTAGAGATCCAAGTCCAGCTGTGTGTGGACCGTGCTGCTGTGTGTGCAGGTTGGGAAGGGAATTGTAAGGAAGAATTGATGAATGAATGAATAAGAAAGATTGATAGAGAACTGAATCTGTGAGTATTCTTGTGTGAATTGTTGATAGTTGTTGTATTGTGCATTTTCTGTCTTTAAGCTGCGAAGATCTATGTAAGTGCGTTTTTGGATCTGGATCTATTCTGCTCTGTTATGTATTGATGTGTTACTATCATAAAAAGCATAAAATTATAGATCTAGTGCACGTGGATGCGAAAAGAGACCTAATTAACCCTGCACAGAACAAGGTAATATGGGAATTACAGGACCTAACACAACTCTTCTTGCCTTACCCATCCTTTCTTAGGGTGCGGAAACCTAGTTCCAGCACCCACCCATACTACTTTGGGTGATACTTTGACCTATGCAAGCAGGTCACTTCCGAAAGGGCCAGTAGTATAGGGGTTTGTTGGCAAACCTTGCACACCGAACCTGGGTCAAGACCCCTCAAGCCAATAGAATCTTATAGATTAATTTGATAACATGGATGACCTTGTTGATGGTTTGGAGGAGGAATTTAAGGATATTTATCATTCATAAAAATTTTCCTTGAAGGAGGAAATTTGTAGGATGGAGGAGACTAATGCCCAATTAACTAATGAGATTTCCCACTTACAAGTCTCCATTAATGAGTTCATGAAGAAATTTCCCCTATTAAAGAATATAACAATAGATTGTTTGAGAAATATTAGGTCTTGAAAGAATATTATGATGCCTTTTTATTTCAAACAATAGAAAATAATGAGACTATTCAAGGATTGTGTGACTGCAAATAGAATCGCAAGATAGAAGTTGGTCAACTACAAAACATTGAGAGGAAGACTTCTTCTATTTAGTTGCTAGGACCACTTATTACTTTTTCCACCTTTGATGATATTGATTATAGAATTTTTGTTTGTAAGAAGGATGATGTTGATATTTTCATTTCATTTCTTTCTTTATTATTCATTAATGATATCATTTCTCCTAATTTAAAACTACTACTATTGGTCTCGACTACCGAGTAAAATGGACTATATTGGAGGAGGACTTGGGATAAATGAGCAATACATTTTTTTTCTTATTACCCCTAAGGAAAAAACATCTAGGGAAATTCTTCTATATCATGTTTTTGTTGCAACCTCATTTCCTATATGTATTCTTTTGAATCTAGGAATGTGTTATTTGATGCAAGTGGTGTGTAGATTGAGTTGCTAGAAAAAGCATCCCCCTATTGACTGTGTTAGGTCCCTATAATACTAGTGTAGCCCCTTATTTTTATTGTTAGTGTAGCCCCATTATTTTTATTTTTGTTCCGATGTAATCCCAATATTGTTATTATTGTTCCCCATAGAAGCTCACTATTGTTATTGTTGTGCCCTTACATTATTATTTTTATGTAGGCTCTGACTATATTGTGATGCTTTAGACTCCTATATATATAAAGTAGGTTTTTCATTTTTATAATTTAATAATTTTTCATTTATGTAATGTAAAGGAGGTTCCCCCCTCGAAGTGGATAATTTTTAAGCCATTGATCTATATTTTCTTCTATTTTGTGAGTTGGTTGCATCACATTTGGTATCATAGCTTTGGATTCTAGGGTTTCACTTCTTTAAACATGACACCTTGGAATTTTTGCTATAAATTGTTTCTATGAAGCTTCAGAAGATGAAATTGAAA
Source organism: Pinus albicaulis (assembly GCA_034641835.2). Lineage (NCBI taxonomy): Eukaryota > Viridiplantae > Streptophyta > Pinopsida > Pinales > Pinaceae > Pinus > Pinus albicaulis. The sequence goes on along the minus strand of CM076572.1, from coordinate 437,394,868 downwards.
CCATGTGGATTCGAAATATTGGTGAACCTCGTGTATGAATTTCAGATCTTGGTTCACTATACTTTTGGAGATATGATATGAGGAAATTATGGTTTTTGTAGGATCCATAATTTCATCTCAAACATGTGACCAAGGGAAAATCTTTATAAATTTCATTTCAAGCATCGGATTTGAATTTTGTAAAAATTTCCCAAAATTGTACGGAATGTAGTTTCTTGTATATCAATTTTAGATCTGAAAGTAGAAATAGTTATACTTGGAAAATTGTATAAGTTCGCTCTACCGAACCAATCCATAATTAGGTCATTGTGGGAGATCAGACATAAATTTACCTTGAAGAATCCAAATTAGGTCCGACTTGTGGCATTGAAAACAAGCTTCAAAGGGCTACTACAGGACCAAATTTTAAATCTCGAGGATCCAAAATTACAGAGATACAACATATTTAATATAAAGCTCCTACAAAGCAAAGAAAAAGGTGTGTATGTTTTTAAAAAAAAATTCATAAGCTTTGTTTGAAAAATAAGTTTGAAGTGATTCAAGGGGCATAGTGAAGCATAAATATCATTGTTTCATTCCAAAATGACTCGAAAAAAGAAAAAAAAAACACCTAGTAAGAAACCAAAAATCTCTACTATGACGCATGAAGAAGAGGAAGAAATGCAACATGATATATCAAAATTACGAGACCAAGTGCAATAAATGTCTCTCTCGAAAATAGTAACCAAAAATAAAATGGAAGATAAGAAGGATGGTTTAAAGAATGGTTAAAAAAAATTCATGGAATGTTTGAAGAATGATTTAAAATCAGACATGGAAGTTTTGAAGGATGACATAAAAGCAAAAATGAAAGGAAACATGGAAGATTTGAAAGAAGGTTTGACAAAGTTGATACAATAAATTATTCCTAATGGAGAAAATGTATTAAATGAAACTCATGATGAGAACAAAATAAATGTTAATTATGATTTCATAGAATCTAGCATTGGATTGAAGATCCAACATATTCCAAATATCGATATGAGGAATTTTAATAGCAAGGATCCGGTAACATGGATACTACATATGGAGCAATATTTTGATCTTCATAATGTGCATGACACACAAAAGGTATACATTGAAACTTTATATTTATAACCCAATCAGTTTGTATGGTATCGATGGCCTTGTTCTCGTAAAGCACTTGTCACTGGGTCAATTTTTATGGAGGAAATGATAACACATTATAAAGATACAAAGAGCAACACCTTCTTTAGAAATTGAAAAATCTCAAACAAAAGGGCTCAATGGCGGATCACATTGAGGACTTCCAAAAATTGAATATAAGGGTAAATAATACTCTAGAGGAGCATAGGATTGATGTATTCATAGGGAATTTAAAGGATAACATCCAACATGAGGTTCCCCTTTGGGAACCTGATTCATTGGAGAATGAATTTAGGTTGGCAAGAAAAATTGAAAGAAAAATTATGGAAACAAGTAAGCCTACCACTCATAACTATAAATATGGAGGTGTTGCTGCTCCTAACCTTACAAAACCTACAAGGTTGACACCACAAAAATTGAAATAAAAAATAGCAAAATTGATTTTTTATTGTTGTAATATCAAATACACTAAATGTCATAAGTGTGATGAGAATAAATTATTTTACATATATTGTGAAGAGGAGGAATAAAAGGAACATGAAAATTCAAAAGAAGATGATATACACTAGGAAACAACCTTAGAGAAAGAATAAATGAATCCAACCATATATTGTAATGCATTGGCAAGAATTACCACTCTTCAAACTCTCAATCTAGAAGGACATATCAAGAAGAAAAGGGTAATAGTGTTGATTGATTTAGGTAGTACCCATAATTTTATTCATTATAAGATAGCCAAGGAATTTAATTGCTTCCTATATCCAACACCAGAGTGTCAAATGATGGTTTCGAATGGAGGAACTATAAATTTTGCTGGAAAGTTCCATAATATCAAGCTAACCATGGGGTAATATGTATTGAATATCCTAATGCTTTCCATTATTCAATGGTTACAATCTTTGGGTACGATGGCTTTTAATTTCAAGAATTTTCCTCAATATTTTTTTGGAAGAAAAGGAAGTTAAATTAAGGGGTATCACAGGGAAACCAAGAAACATAATCAACTCTAATGGAATGAAAAATCTTCTAAATAAAGGACAAGAAGGTGTAATTTCACAATTATGCTCTCTATAATTTCAAAAATCGAAATCGTCTATTTCTCCATATCTCCAAAAATTCTTGGAAAAATTCATTCCAAGGTATTTGAGACTCCCAAAGGCCTCCCACCTATTCGTGATCATGATCATGCTATTCATTTAATTCCAGTAAGTCTTCCTCCAAACATCATACCTTACAGATATCCCTATTCCCAAAAGAGCGAAATTGAACGTATGATTGCATAAATGCTAGAGATTGGTATAGTTCAACCTAGTCAAAGTTATTTATCTTCTCCAGTAGTATTGGTGCATAATAAGGATGGATCATGGCGTATGTGTCTAGATTATAGGTAGCTCAACAATCTCACCATTAAAGATAAATTTCCTATTCCTATCATTAATGAATTATTGGATGAATTACATGGAGAAATTTACTTCACCAAGTTGGATCTCCGTACAAGATATCATCAAATTAGAATGAAGATTGAAGATATTCCTAAAAAAACATTTATAACTCATGAAGATCATTATGAATTTTTGGTCTTTCCTTTTTGCCTTAACAATACACTTTATACATTTCAAGGGTTGATGAAATCCATTTTCAAACCCTTCCTTAGAAAATATATGTTAGTAATTTTTTATGATATACTAATCTGGAATAAGTCTTGGAAGGATCATCTTCAACATGTTGATTGGGTGCTCAAACTGTTGCAGTAGAAACAATTATATCAAAAAACTTCCAACTATTTCGTTGGAGTACAAGAGGTGGAATATCTGGGTCATATTTTTTCTCATGAGGGTGTTAAGGTAGACACTATCAAATTGAAGCGATTAAGGAATGGAAAATACCCACAAACATAAATAATATGTGAGGATTTATCAAGTTAACAGGGTATTATCGCAAGTTTATTAAGAATTATGGGAGAAAATAAGCACTTCTAACAAAATTTTTGAAGAAAGATGCATTTTATTCGGCTCCAGAAGCAACTAAGGAATTTGTACATATTAAAGAGGAAATGTGCCAAACACCAGTCTTAGCTACGCCAGACTTCACAAAAACCTTTATGTGGAATGTAATGCCTCAGGAAATGGAATTGGTGTTGTAATAAGGAAAACCCATTGCTTTTGATAGTCTTCAAACCAAAGGAAAGTATTTACATAAACCTATTTATGAGAAGGAAATGTTGGAAATATTACATGCACTAAATAAATGGCGACATTACCTAATGGGAAGACACTTCAAAGAAAAAACAGACCATGAACCTTAAATACTTTTTGGAATAAAGACTATCTTTAGAAGAGAAGCAAAAATGGGTCACAAAGGTGTTGGGTTATGAATTTGAAATCATGTACAAAAAGGGGAAGCTAAATGTTGTTGTAGATGCACTCTCAAGAGAGGATGAGGACGTGGAAGCATTTTTTTGTTCCATTTCTATTATCCAACTAAATTGGATAACCGAAGCAAGGGAGGAATGGAAGAATGACGAAGGAGTATGGACACTCATTCAAAATTTGCAGCAAAGATGGAAAAATGATTCATTATGGTACAAATATCACTTATATCTTTGTAAGTATTCCTAAATAAAACAAATTATTCTTTTGGAATTGAAAACCTCTCCCTTAGGAGGACACTCATGATTTTTAAAAACTTACCATAGGGTCAAGAAATATTTTTTTTTGGATGGCCTTAAATTTGATATTCCAAAGTTTGTGGCAGAATTTTTTTCCTGCCAAAAAAATAAAGTTGAGACAATTAAGAACCTGTGTCTGATACAACCTTTATACATTCAAAGTCAATGTTGGGAGTAGGTTTCAATTGATTTTATCACAGGTTTACCCAAGTCCAAAGGAAAGAGTGTCATCATGGTGGTAGTTGATAGACTTACCAAATATGCACACTTTTGTGCATTATCTCATTCATTTAAAGCCAATACAATTGCTACTGTATTTATGGAAACAATTCAAAACCCATAAGGAAACCCAAAGATTATTGTAAGTGATAAAGATCCCATTTTCATGGGAAATTTTTGGATGGAATTATTTTCTTGTATGTGTACTCGACTAGATCATAGTTCATATTATCATCCTCAATCTAATGGGAAAACCAAGATAGTGAACAAATGTTTGGAAGGATATCTTCATTTCTTTGTATCTGATAAACAAACATAATGGGTCAAGTGGTTACCTCTGGCTGAAAGGTGGTATAACACTTCCTTCCACATTGCAGCAAAAATGACCCTAGTTATGGCACTTTATCGATATCATCCATCATCCATCACATCATCTTTAAGAGAAAATTATAAGGTTCAAGTAGTGGAATATCACATCGAGCATCAATAAAAAGTTCTCCAACCCTTAAAGGATAACCTAACTTTGGCGCAAAATCGAATGAAACAGCAGGCATATCAACATCGCAGTGAAATATGTTTTGATGTAGGCGACTGGGTATTTTTACGGATATAACCATACAAACAAATTTCCCTCAAGAAAGCTAATAATGATAATAAATTATCGCCAAAGTAATATGGTCCTTAGAAGGTGTTGGAAAATATTGGTACTGTGGCATACAAATTGGAGCTTCTTGCATCTTCCTGAGTGCACCCATTTTTCCATGTTTCATGATTAAATATGGTTATAGGTGACAAAATCCCAGTTTAAACAATATTGCAATAACTTGAAGAGGAGGGAAAATTCATATTAGAACTTGAAGCAGTCACGGAAACAAGAACTCGACAACTACGAAATCTATCAATTTCAGAGTATCTCATCAAGTGGAAGAACTTACCCGCTGAATGTTCCACATGGGAGGATTAGAACTTTATAGAGAAGCATCCAAAACTACTCAAGCATTAAGGAAAACACTTTTTTGAAGGATATGGGAATGTTAGGTCCCTATAATACTAGTGTAGACCCTTATTTTCATTGTTATTGTTGTGCCCATGTAGTCCCCATATTGTTATTATTATTCCCCATAGACGCCCACTATTGTTATTGTTGTTCCCTTACATTATTATTGTTATGTAGGCTCTGATTATATTGTGGCCCCTTATACTGCTATATATAGAAAGTAGGTTTTGTCATTTGTATCATCCAAGAAGTTTTCATTTATGTAATGTAAAGGAGGTTTCCCCCTTGAAGTGGATAATTTTTAAGTCGTTGATATATACTTTCTTCTATTTTGTGAGCTGGTTGCATAATAGGTTGTCACTGCACATATTGATGACATGGTTGATAAGACCACTGTAGGTGATAATTTTGCTAATGTATAGTGTTGTACACCTATTAGTGCATCGATATTTGAGCTTGTAAACTAGAAATATGTTCCATATCATCACGCTCATAAGAATTAGAGAAATTTACCTAAGAATCATAATCCTTGTAAATATGGTAACTATATATTCAACTCGTTGCAGAAATGATGTGAAAGTTATAATAATGGAATAGTATTAACTATTAGGATCAATTGTGGTTATATTGATGGATGGGAATGGAACAATATTAAAAGATTCTTTCTATCTTTATATCACTATGTATCAATTGTTATTCACTCGTATAACATTCATTTTTTATTGTTTATTTCCTTGGAAGTGATTGATTATTATCAATAAAAAATAGCAATCGACTAGATTTTACACTGGAATGTTCTTCCTTTAGATTTTTCAACCAGAATGTTTGTTTACTAGGCTATTTATTGACTAATATTTATCCTTTACTTGTTTTTAAGGGGGGGGGTTCTGTGATCAAAGAGACCATATTTATAGGTAGATAGTAGCTATTGTTGTTTGTTTGTTGCCTAGTTTCCTGGTCAAATTTTACAGTTATAACAAATTAAGGTGGGGAAGATCTGGTTTATAATTTCTTTTACTCCAAGTTGAATGACATGGATTTTTTATAGTGTTGGAAACTTGGGGTTACTTGGTATTCTTTAAATATTTTTCTATACTTCTTATTTGAACCTTTCAATGTATATAGGTCGTATTGTTTGTTTGATGGTTGATATTGGTTTCTTCTATTTTGTAACAACCCCTGGTTGATTTTCCATGTAAATAAAATTAAACCAAGTTCATGGGACACATATTCCAAGATTAATGGATGGAAAAAACTATAGTGGGAATCACTTGTGGTTTAGTAATGGCTATGGAAATTGGCAATAGAAAAGAGGCAATAAATGGAACTTAATAATGAAAATAAAGGAAAATAGGAGAAAATGAAGGTGAAGAGACACATATTTGCATGCAAGGGAAATTAGAGGAAAAATGAGGGAAAATGAAAGAAAAAGAGACATCAACAATAAAAAGGCATCAAAGAAACAATTTCTATATTTTTGTCAATTTTAGCTTTTCTCTCTTACACTCTTCCACACTTAGAGCATTCTTGGAGCATTATAAGATTCACTTGTACTTGGAGAAAGAAACTAAAGGACAAGCAAGGAATTGGTGGGTTGCAAAAGGGAAGGTTGGATCAACAACTACCTTAGGGATACTTTGCAGGTAACAGATTGCATCTGTGATTTCCTTGCCAGTTTTTGGATGCATGGTATATGCATGTGGTTCCTTGGTAATTTGCTATCATTAACATGGATATTTTCCTGGAGTGACAATGGTTTCAACCTTGCCTTGCCATTTATTGGATATCCATGGTGTAGTTGGTTCCCCATTTGGTTTTCTGATTGGTTCTTAGGTTCCATATAGTTTTGGGTGCAGATAATATATCCAGATCCTTGGATCAACTTGGGTCCCTAGATTCTATGGGTTTATATGGTAGTTCTCTATAGCCCTATAATATCTTGGGTTCCTAGAGGTCATGGGTTGAGATGGAATCCATGGAGCCTTGGACAACTTGGGAAGGGACCATTCTTATGGATGTTAGTTATTTTTGGATTGGTTAGGTGAAATCATTGTAGTTGAGGGTTGAGGTGGTTTGAAATCTAGAAGCCTTGGTTGGTTCTATTTTGTTTTAACCCTTATGATACCACATTCATTCTTGGAATATGGTGCGAGGGTTATTGGATGAAAAATAGATTTGATTCAAGACAATCTATGGTCGGGTGGTACATGGTAGTCCTTCACTTGGTTGGAATTTTCATATGTTAATGTGAGCTATTTTCCTATTGTGATATATGAGAATTTGTGTTAATTACTATGGTGATATTATGGTTTATTTGTCATGGTTTCTAGTTTGGTTATATGCTTGCTATATTCATGGTTATATGATGAGTTCTGACTAAGGATCTTGTTAATGATTTGATAAGCTATTGGATGGTTGGTGAATGCATGGGATAACGAGTTTTGTTTTAGCTAGCTTGAGAGGCAATAGAGCCTTCTTGGTGATTCTTGGATCAAGTTTAGAGGTTTATGATTAGATATGAATTCATGACCTATACATTCTATGTTTATCATATGTTTGATGAAATTTCTAACATGTATTAGGCATGTTTAGGCCAGTATATTTCTCAATTTTTGAATGTTTAGTAGTGTTATCATCATAGCTATGTTTCTAGAAAGTCATAGGAAAATCTGGGAAGTGGTCTAGAGGCTAGCCTAAAAAAGTGGCATAGATATCATCACCGCATGCACAAAACTTGGGATTTTTTCTCATAATGCATGCAGGTAGGCTTATGGATGTGGTTGGAACCTCATAACGATATGCACTATGTTTCAAAGGTGTTGTTTGTGTATTAGGTTTGTGAAAACATAGTTCTAGCTTATGATCCAATCATCATAAGTTGTGGATTTACTTTTGGGTGATTTAGTGCTCCTATAAGGCATCAAATTTTTTTTTGTTTGTCAGACCAACTTCCATTACTGGAACTTGGAGGTCGGGTCATATCATAGTGAAAATCAGCTCATGTTTACCCCGAAGAGCTTGTAAAAGTGGGAAAATGTGGAAGGAATTGTTACAGGGTGGTATCTGAGCTTCTAGGTTCAAACACTTGGATTGGATGGGATGAAATGCATATTTTTATGTGTGCATTGTGATGGTTATGTTTATCATGCATGTGGTTATTATTTTAGTTTTTAATTATCATGCATGATATTGATATGTTTATGCCATTATATATATATCATGCTAATCTGAATTGACTTGTATAGATGTATAACCTCCCCTGAGATACATTGAGGTATGATTTGATTATGTTTTCTATTGGTTTATATAACATGATATTTTTGTAGGAGAGATGAAGAGAAAAGTGGTGGACTATAGTTCACATGACTCCCCTTACAGGCATGATGTGAATTATATGGAATGGGAAAGGTCAGTTGAGAAACAAGGAGAATAGTATTCTCTTGATCTAGAGGATACATTGAGGATTCCTAGGGTAGATATTAGAATTTTCAAGGCAGAAAATAATAAGATGATTGAGGCATAGGAAAATCTTGCAAGAGCTCAAGAAAAGAAATCAAAATTTAATGCAATCATCTTCAGTTTCTTTTATATTTTCACAAGCAGAGATAGATGGGGATCAATTATGGACACAAGGAGAAGAGTAATGGGGCATATGGTATTAGGTATCATATAGGACATAGGGTGGAAAAATATGATATAGTAATAGGTGGCAGATCTTTGGATACACCTTCCAGGAGGGTTGGTACTTATGGATTTCATTCTAGTTCCGATTCTGAGAGACATAATTTCCATCACCACAATCATCCTTATAGGAGGGGTGAGAGGGGAAATTTTCCAAAAGAGTTCAATAAATCCAAGCCTCCTACATTTGGTGGAGAAATGAAGATATTATAAGATTTAGAAGCATGGTTTTTTGGGATGAAGAATTTCTTCACGTTGCATGACTATTCATAGAACATGAAAGCCAAGATAACTACCTTCAGTCTCAAAGGGAAAGTAGATATTTGGTGGGAAGATGTGAAGAATTTCAGAACCATTAGAGAAGAGGAGATGATTAGGGATTAGTTTGAGATGATATTCAAGAAGAAGTACATATCCAAAATATACTATGATTATAGGCCTAAGTAATTCTATGAGTTGAATATGGGTTCCATTACAAATGATGAGTAAAATAGAATATTCCTAGAGTTGTTGAGGTATGTGCCTTATCTTAAGGATGAGAAAGAGAATATTAAAAGGTTCATCAATGGGTTTCCAGTACCATTCAAAGATTATATTGAGTTTTATGAGCCTCTATCACTAGAGGAAGCCATTCAAAAGCTAAAGAATTGATATGAGCAGTCAAAGCACAGGTATGAGCCTAAGAAATATTGGAAAGGTAATGAGAAAAATAAAGGGAAGTGGCATCAAAAGCAAGGAATACCTCAACATACTTGTGACAAGTAAAATGTAGCACCTTATACAAAGTTCAATGCAGTTAAGATAGGAAATAGGTCTCAGCCCAAGGAGAAAAATAAGGGTAGTGGTAGAAAGATTTTGAGTCGTTGGAATTATGGTGGAGAGTATTATAGGAGTGAGTACCCATCACACTAGGATGGAAAGCCTTATATTTATAGTGCTCAAGAGGCACAAATAGTTGGAGATGTTGGTCAGAGTATTCCTCGAATCTGTACAAAAATGGATAACATGTAGGATAATCATTAGGAATCCATTGTTGATATGGAAGTCAAGCTTTGTGATCAAGTTGATTATATTTTAATTGATCCTGGATCGAATGATAGTTATATCAGTCTTGACTTGCTGGATAAGTGTTACTTGAATAAAGAAGTGCATGCAAAATCTTGGTTGGTGCAGTTGGCTATAGGGACCAAGAGAAGAGTTCATCATTAGGTGAGATCTTATGAATTTGGGCTGAATGGTATGCATACCTCAAAACATCTTAAAGTTCTTCCTTTAGGTTCATATATTATTCTTTTTGGCATGGATTGGCTATTCATTCATTGGAATAAAGTGGACTACTATGGCAAGGCTATTTAATTCCTCAATAATGATGGAGAAAAGAGAGTATTGTAGGGAAGGAAGAAGCCTACATTACTGAGAATGTTTATGGCTCTGCATGTAAATCACAACCATAGGAAAGAATTATTATTATTTACAGTGCATATTTCTAGTGATAAAGGGAAGGATGTTGAGGATAATGAAGTCTTGAAGAGGTATCCTATTTGGAAATAGTCTTAGGATGTGTTTCTTGCAGGGATTCCAGAGTTACTGCCTCATAGGGAAGTGGAATTCTATATTGAGTTAGTGCCAAGAGCAACACCAACATCTAAGGCACCTTATAGGATGAGCACTCTGAATTTGGTGGAATTGAAGTTGCAAATTAAAGAAATTATTGATAAGGGATACATAAGGCCAAGTGTGTCACCTTGGAATACACCTGTACTATTTTTGAGGAAGAAGGATGGTACTCTCATATTTTGCACTGATTACAAACAATTGAACAAAGTGACCATCAAGAAAATGTATCCATTACCACATATTGATGACTTGTTTGATCAGCTGAAGGGAGCTTTAATTTTTTCAAAGATTGATTTGAGATCAGTATATCATCAAGTGCACATAAAAGAAGAAGACATCTACAAGATTGGATTATGTACTAGGTATGGGAATTATGATTTTGTGGTGGTTCCTTTTGGTCTTACTATTTCTCCAACCACCTTGATGTGTTTGATGAGAAATGTGCTGCATCCTTATATGGACAAGTTTGTGGTAGTTTTTGTTGATGTTATATTGGTATATTATAATAATGAGTAAGAGCATGAAGAGCACCTAAAAACAATGTTGATATTGTTGAGAGAGAATCAATTGTATGCCAAGCTCAACAAATGCAATTTATTTCAGTCTTAGATCCATTACTTGGGACATATTGTTTCCAAGGAGGGGATAATAGTGGATCTAGAAAAGAGGTCAAATAATTCATGTCACTAGAATATCATTGTAAGTGGTTCATCAACAACTTCTTAAGAATTGAATATACTATCACATACTTGTGTATGAAAGGGAAGAAGATTGAATGGACTAGGGATTGTGAAGCTAGTTTTGAGTAGTTGAACCATTTTACTACAAATTCTCTATTTTTGTAGATTGCAAATCATGATAAGGAGTTTTTGGTTTGTACAAATGCTTGCAAGGAAGGACTAGGTGGGGTCCTCATGCAAGAAGGACAACCTATGGTTTGTTATGAATCAACGAAGTTGAATGCGCATGAGAATAACTTTGTGACCTATGATCTTGAGTTGAAATATATTATTCATGCATTGAAAATGTGGAGGCATTATCTCCTTGGTAGGAGGTTCATCTTGATGAGTGATCATAGTGGGTTGAGGTACTTGTTTGACTAACCTAATTCGAATTCCAAGAAATCTATATGGTTGAATACCCTCAATGGGTTTGACTTTGAGAATAAATACATCAATGGAAAGGAGAATATGATTAAAAATGCTCTTAGTAGGAGAGTGTGGGTGAATCAAATTTTATCTGTGAGTTCATATGGGATATATTTATAGGATTAGATCTTTCACGTAGGGAAACATGATGAGAACCACCAAAAAATGAAGCATAGGTTGCAACAACATGATGAAGGTGATAGGGATGAGGAGTATCACCTCATAATAGATAGGCTTGGTCAGATTTAGGAACATGGTCTATGTACCAGATAGTAGTGAGCTCAAGAAGCTGATCTTGAGAAAGTTTCATGTCAAGCCATATTTAGACCACCTGGGATATCATAAGACTTTTTCAACTATTAAGACGTTCTATCATCGGCCGAATTTGAAGAGAGAGGTGGCCGAGTTTGTTGCAATATGTTTGGACTATCAACAGGTGAACGAAGGATGTATTCATCTAGCTGGTTTGTAGCCTATTTCGATTCTAGAATGGAAATGGGAGGTCAGTTCCATGGACTTCGGTACAGGATAACTAAGGACATCAAAGTAACATGATTCCATCATGGTTGTGGTTGAGAGGTTGAGCAAGGTAGCTCAGTTCATTGGAGTTAAGTATATTAATTCATCTAGTGACGTATCTCAGATCTTCATAAGGGAGATAGTGAGATTGCATGGTGTTCCTAGGAAGATAATATCAGATAGAGATGCCAAGTTAACTTCCAAGTTTTGGAAGGAATTGTTCGCAGGCATGGGGATAGAGTTAACTTTCAGTATAATTTATCATTCGCATATAGATGGACTTACATAGAGGGTTAACAATATTATTGAGGATATGTTGGGGATGTATGTCATGCATCAACAAAGGGATTGGGAGAAGTATCTTCAACTAGTAGAGTTTGCATATATTAATGAGTATTAGGAGTCCTTGAAGATGAGGTCATTTGAGGCTCTTTATGGGAAGAGTTGTAATACTCATATTAGTTGGAGTGATCCAGGTAATAGGGTCTTGATTGGACCAAATATTTTGGTTGAGATGGAGCATTATATGCAAGTTATTAGAAATAATTTGAAGGAAAAACAGAACAAAAATAAGAGTTATGTATATCAACATAGAGAATTCAATGGGTTTCAAGTTGGAGATCATGTGTACTTGTGCATTAATCTCAAGAGGATCTCCTTGAGGATTGGACCAGTGGCCTACAGACTTGTGCTTCCATCAACAATAAAATTCCATGGTGTTTTCCATGTTTCATTTCTTAAGAGATATTTCCATGATGTTGATCATGTGATTTATTGATATGTATTGTATGTGGAGCCACAGGGAGAATTCCAATCAGAACCTTCGTGCATTTTGCATAAAAAAACTCATGATTTGAAACCAGGAAATAAAGCAATTTAAAGTCCAGTGGAAGCACTTATAGCCTGATAAAGCTACATGGGAGATGACTGATCAGATTCAGGCCTTGTATCCTTCCTTATTTTCTAGTTGATAATATGTGTTGGCATGTGTTTTTTGTTTATATATTTATATATGCATACGTATATTGTAAATAATACAATTATTTGTGTTGTAAATATCCAATAAGAGTTATGTTGTAAATATTGCATCAAGATGTGTTATAAAGCTCCATAGGAAACATGTTTTTTTGGTTATAAGCATCATAGAACACCGAGGACAGTGTTCCCCCAAGGGGGAGGGGATTGAAACAACCCATGTTTGATTTTCCATGTAAATAAAATAAAGGTCATGGGACACATTATAGTGGGCATCACCTGTGGTTTAATAATGTCTATGGAAATTAGCAAAGGAATTGGAAAAGGAAAAAATACAATAAATGGAATTTAATTATGAAAATAAATGAAAATAGGAGAAAGGGAAGGTGAAGAGACACAAATTTTCAAGTGAAGGAACTTAGATAAAAAATTAAGAAAAATGAAATAAAATGAGACATAAATAATAAAAAGGCATCAGAGAAACAATTTCTAGACTTTTGTTAGTTTTAGATTTCTCTCTTACACTCTTGTACAATTAGAGAATCCTTGGAGCATTCTAGCATTCACTTGGTGTTAGTATGAATCTTTTATCGAAGTGTACGAAAAAAGACCACTTTAGCTATGCATAACTTATAGCCCTAACATCAAATATGGCTGCCAATATCTTCAGATCTGCAGTTAGTTGATCAAGACAAGTGCTGCAAAAATCCAGATCTATGCATAAAGAGACATTAAGTAGTAAAAGTAAGGTTTTGCTCCATACATCCAATAGACAAGACAAGAACAATATTTTTGAAAGAATTTTTGTATTAAGGGCACCTGGGAGGAAAACAAGAAGGTGTTTCCAATTCTCCTCAATGGGATGGGTTCTTGGAAGTCCTCAGCACTTCAGATCTAGCATTTCTCTCTCCTGTTGGTGTAGAAAACCCGGACAAAGATAGAACTCAAAGGGAGCTCACACAGCAAATAATGGAAAATATGACAATGATAATGGCTCAAAGTCAGACCAAGAGTATAGATCCAGAGTGATCTAATAGGCAACAAAAGGTGAAGAATGGTAGGAAAAGCCCTCCTATTTATAACAAAATATTGGGTCATTCTAGATCTTGGTGCATGATTAAAATAACATTAACCAAATCTAGATCCACCTTTTATGGAATATTTTATTATATTTGTTGGAGGGAAAAAGTATTTGACTTGGGTTAAATCCCTTTATTTGTGAATAATAAATAAATAAATGATTTATTTATCATTTTAAGGAAGTGGTTGAAAGATAATCAAATAAATAATGATTTATTTAATTATTTATGGGTGATTTAGTCATTTTTAACAAGGAATATTATTTAAATAAGATTTAAATAATTATTCCTAGAAAATAATAAGATAAATAAAGATTTATCTAATTAATTTCTTTGTTTTGGGTTAAACATGACCAGGAATAATAATTAAATTATTGTTTTAATTAATTATTCCTTGAGGAAAATCAAACAAATATAGGTTTGTTTAATATTTCCTTTTGGGGTTTTCTGTTTAGACCATAAACAACCTAATAAATGTGTTTTATTAAGTTATTTTACATAGTGAAAGAAATTTTACTTAGGGTAAAATTGGTCTTACATGGTGTACTTGGGTCCATCTAATGATAACAGGTTAGATGACCAAAAAATGGTGTAACAGATTGCCCCCAGCGTGCGAGTGTTAGGATAAAATCGTATGACCGAAGTATGTTGTAAGAACTCAATCACCAGACATCAAAAGGGAAGTCAGAGAGAGAAATGTAAGGTAGACTAATGTGCTGAAGAACTAGACCCTGAGGAGACGAGACTTACAAGTGCAACAAGTCTCTTTTTATGAGAGGGTACTTGTGCTAAAGGCGGCAGGAGAGGCATACCTATGCCCGCCGAGACGAAGTACAAAAGAATAGTGTGTCCAGTAAACAAGAGACCGAACCATAAAGTACAGCCGCCATAAACATGAGCCAGATAAAAATACAATGAGGGATCCCACATACATGCTGTGCCTGGGATAATAGCCAGGAATTATACAATAATATCTGAGTACATGAGATACATATACAACCCAAATGCCCCCTGGGAATGGGGAAGGGCTCGCAAAATCTGACTGATACATGCAAATCAAAGAGGCGTTGCAAGTGGCTAAGGCCAACATCATCAAATATATGGAGTTGCATCGAAGGCTTCAATGAAGAGGTCATCCGGGCATGTGGGGGGCTACCTGCAGGGCCACCCCCTCATGAGGGTTGAGACATCTCACACACACCCGGGAATCACCAAGAGTTGCTACTGCATCACTAAAACATCAAGTATACAGATCTCGATCATGCTAAAAGGAGCTGGAGCTGAGAAAAAATCAAGTCAAAGGGTACTGAGAAATCCCTTTGCCTGATCCGAAGCGCCGAACAAGAGTGGAAGCTAGAACCAAGGTACACCACCCTCTAGACGTGTCTTCTAGAATGAATGAGCTGATGTCGACAGAAGGAGGTCCGCCATAGGTGAGGCAATAAGGGATCCTCAACTAAGGCATGAGAGAAAATAGTAGAGCGACTAACAGACTAATACCAATGATGATTATGAAATGGAGGGGACTGAGTAGCGAATGGACGACTTCCCTTGTTAGAGCATAAAGGGCAGGAATGATGTGGCAGCGACTGACACAATATCATGAGGGATAGGGGACAGTGGGACTGAAGGCCATAATGTGCGACACAAGAGAGGGACCAAGCAATGAAAGATGGAGGACTATAGTGGGGTACAAAGGGACTCGGGATAAACTCCATGAATGCGATGATGACTCAACTTGGATGCTCTAAACAAGGGCGACTTGATGGTGCTGCCACATAGTAAAGGTCCAATGGGGGACCATAAAAACATGAGTACAAGATGGTAACTCACGACGAACATCAACACGAGCATGGATAAGTATGGAGGCCAAATGGTGCCCCTAGTATGAGTGTTGCAAGTGAAGAAATTCGATTTTGAGGATGGTTATGGTTGAGGGGCATAGGTGCCCCCAAGCATGGTGTGGTCACGCCAAAATGTATTTAGAAAAAGGGGAATCTAAACACATTTTAATGATGTGGTGTGCCATTTGTTTTCGTTATGGTTATGTAGTTTGAGAAAGGGAATGGAGGATTACCAATCTCTTTTGGTACTGCATATAGGAATCAAATGGACTTTAGGTTTCCGAGTTGGCATACCTGGTGTCACTATCCCAAAGAGAGGATTTGGAGATAATGAACTGATGCTCTCATAGAAAAGCTATAGGTTGGTCAACAACAATGTCTAAGAGATTGGGTTGCTGATGGAAGATGAGGGAACGATAAGGGGTATCATCCCTAGAGTGATCTGAAGTGATATGGGACTCTAAAGGTTCTTCAAAATGTGGAAGAATAATGGTACTAAATTCAACATGACCAGATACACTAGGAGAGTTTTGGAGAATTTCTGCTCCTGGTCTCTTGAATATGGGTGCCCCCTTACCCAAATATTGGGTTTCGATGTAATGGCCACAAGGTGCATGTGGTTCGAACACAGGGGTTCAATGTAAGGGGGGATGGATAAAGTCAGGGGTGGGGATTTCATCCATAATGTCGTCATCGTGATAGAAGATGGGGTGACTGGTGGAAGAAAGACCACCTAACGCGGCGAAGCTACCTGACTCATCATCATGAGAAGAGAGGTTCACATGTGCATCGTCACAAGGGGTGACGGAAAAGTAAGCAGATAAAGGATATATCGATGTTGAGCCCAGGGTGATCGCTGAAGGAAGGTCAAGCGAAACAACAAGGGAGGATTCAGAGGGAATCTTCCCTGAGGGTCTCATGGATGATGATAGGTAGAAAATGGTGGATGAAGGCTCCGTCATCTCGAAATCAGGAGGGGGAATGTCAATGGGAGCAGTCATGTCTGGTAGTTCTGCCGAAGAAAAATGCGCAAATAGGGGAGAGGTGGAATCATTGCGCTTGGCCTCGAATTGGTGGACCGTGGCTAGAGAGGTGCGGAAGTCCTCGAGGCGGGGATAAAAATGGGTGTAATGGCCATGGAGATCACACAAAGCATAGGGGTGGTTGGTGTGAATAGTCTTGGGGTTCTTGATCGTGGTCGCGGAAGGAATAGAGGTTTCTGGGACCGTGGATTCAGGGAACGCGACATTAACCATGGGCTTGAGATGCGTCAAGTTAGGATAGGAATGGGTGGTGTGACCGAAAAAATAACACAAAGCACACTGGATGGTATGCTTTGGAGGCCGAGGAGGGGCAGGGTTTATTGGGGCAGCCTTGTCCTTTGATGCCCCCTTGTGAGCTTTGCCCTTCTTACCCGAAGCGGTCGCAACAAGAGGTGGTTCCTGTTGAGGTGACTGAGGCATTGTTGCAGTGGGAAAAGTCTTGGGGACCGGTTGAACCAGGGTCAAAGCAAGATAAGGTTTGGTTTGACCAAGCAAGGTTGGGGCTGGAGGATCAAGGTACCAGATAGGAATCCCAAGGGTCAGGTTAGGAAGAGAGAGGGTGGCCATGACAGGTACCGTGGACACTCCTGGTGGGGGAGCTAGGAACAATATCTGACCAGAGGGGTAATGGCCAGGTGGGATGGCTCCTAAATGGCTAAGGCTTGGAGGAACCGTTCCAGGAGGATAAAGAGGCTCATGACTACCAACTACAGGTGAAGGGCTAGGAGCAGGTTGCGGAGAGCGCAGTTGCTGACTAACCAAAGTAGGTTTCTCGAGAGCAGCCCGAGACGATTGCATCATGCAAACATTCGATGAGCTGGGGTCAGAGACAGGAGGAGGAGGAAGATCAGGGAAGGTTCCAAGAAAAGAGGAGTCTTTGTAGACACCGAGAGAGACACTGATCAAAGAATCGACGGCTTGCTTATTGGCTACAGAAGAGATGGTCGTCTCAGGGGAGGTTTGAGATTTTGACTCATGATATGTCAACTGGTCAATGGTGACTATCTTTCCATTATGAGGGAAAGACATCTTGCGAAAAACCGCGGATGGGACAGCAGACATGGCATAGGTGTAGCTCCGCCCCAAGAGAATGTTGTAATCTAGAGGGGCGTCAATGACTTCGACGTCAACGCAAACAGTCTTGCCCGCAAGAGTGATAGGACAATTACAGAATAGGCCAATGGGCTGGGAGGCATGGCCATCCCACACTCGAAGGGTGATCATGGAAGGGGCCAACTCAGGAGATCCGAGTTGTTTCCAAACCGAAGCGGACATCACACAGGTGGATGCCCCCTCATCAATGATACACCGAGAAACGTTAGCGTTCCGGATTTTGACTGGGATTTGGAAGGCTACGGAAGTAGGAAGAGAAGGATGCTCTGATTGATGGCCATCGAAAACAATCAATTGGTCATCAGCAAGATATACAACACCCATGGCGGATAGTAGAGCCTTCTTTTGGGAAGGGCATGACTGGAGGAGTTCCAATGTAGAAATGTCAGTAGGAGACTGCGCCAAATCATCTACTATGCTATACGAATGAGCAGCTCGACCAGAAGCAGCATTTCGGCGTAATGGTCCCTTAGGAATCTTGGGATAAATCTAAACTTTGGGCTGAGGGATATGTAAGGGACCATTGGATGTCGAAAGAGGCTCTGTAGAACCTGAAGAAGGTGCCTCGGGGACAGATGGAGTGGGAGGCTTGGGGTACTGAAGGGACCGAGTTTGAAGGTTAAGGTCGACGGTTAGAGGTGGATTAGAGTTCATCATGAGGATCTGGTAATTGGAGGAACCAGAAGGGGAAGGCTGAGTGGCCACCTGTCCGTCAGGTGGTTGGGTAGCCACGAATCCCTGATGTGCATCCACCTACGCTTGAGGGGGTGGTGACTGCTGTTGCAGGGGTTGAAAAGGCAAGGGAGGCAGAGGTGCTGATGCTGGAGGAGCTGGAGCACCAAACTGCAGATATGAATAATAAGGGGGTTGGGTAATAGTATGGTGAACAGGAGGTTGGGCCAAAAGAGGAGGCATGCTGTATCATGGATACGTGCTACCGGGAGGGGAACAAGTGTGGGAGGTGATGCCCCCTCCCCCAGGAAAACCATAACCCATTGGAGGTTGGGCATATGGATGAGAGAGAGCTCCAACGATACCATTGGTGGCATGAGGTGCCCTCGGTGCATTGAAACTACCGGTTCTAGGGAGATCAGGTAGAACGGTATAAACATAACATGTCTGAGCGTAGATCAAGTCATATTTTAACGCTAGTTGGAGGGCAGCTTCTTCGGTTTGGGAAAATGCGATGCGACATCTTTCCCGATAGGAGGTAAGAGAGATCTAAGGAACCAGTCCATGTAGACATGGTCTTCGAAGGTAGGGGATTGACATAGGCTCTTTCTTCTCCGCCATTCCTGGACATGATTGGATAGGCGGTTCGCAGATGATTGATGGAAAGAAGTCAAAAGTTCGATACCAGTGTCATAACGAAGGGGAAGCTAGAAGTAAGATAAAAAATCCCAGGCGAGAGTCGCAAAGGTGGTATGAGAGGAAGGGGCCTGATCAACATACCACTTAGAAGCCGCGCCTGCAAGCGTTTGTTGGAACAACCGAAGACGGACAGAGTCATCGGTAATGGAGGTAGATGAACACCAAATGTGGAAATATCGAACATGATTTGAAGGATCTTCTCCAGCAAGGCCTTCAAACTTTGGGATTTCAGAAGGGAGCTTTGTCGGCATAGCAGGCCAACTAGCGTCATGGTGTATAGGGTCGTTTATCAACCAGTCTAAATTGGGGAGTCTAAGGCTTGCCATGAAGGGGAGCAAGGGCGCAGCCGAGGTAGTTCCTGTGGCGGTTCTTCTAGTAGTAGTCCCGGCATTAGGCCCCGGACCAGACATAGTGAAGGTGACAGGGGGAGAACTAGAAGTAAAAGGAGAACCGAATGAGTCAGAAGAGGAGTCGGAGTGCGGACTCGGAGGAGGACTAACTGGACAACGGTGGCAAGGAGTAGGTCGATTGGCTGGAAACTGAGGGTGAAGGCTAAGAATTCTCTGGGATATACGCCTTGGGGGCGTAGGGATGACAACACAAACATGGCACAAGGGGAATAAGAACGACCAACAAGGGTAGGGAGGGGCAGAATCAAGAGATTACAATGTCGAAACAAGGGCAGATAGGTGCAGTGTCAATTGATTTTACAATGTTTTAAAGTCTTTGCCTGGCGGTGTTAACCAGGCTATTTTTCGCTTAGGGTGAGTGTGTGGCGTGTGTTAATTTTAATTTTTAAACCCAAACGTTTTTTAGAGCAAAATAAAGAATGTGCTGCGTAACTGAAAATAAATCTACAGAGAACAGTATATAATGCTGAAATAACAAAAAATTAACAGCTAACAATGCATCGATCTAACCCCAGAAGGTGGGTCTCTCAATACTAATCTAAAAGAGGGAAAAAATCTAGTCAAAACACACTAAAAAGAGGCCAGTAGATCTAAGGTCAGGAGGGACAGGGATATAAAGGAGAAAACTGCTGGAAAGAGGTGCAGAAAACAACAAAGAGGCAGAGGCAAGGTTGCTACAAAAAAGGAGGAAATAAGCTAAAGGTAGAAGGGACAAGGAGGAGGCCCTAGAGGTAAGCCCAAACAAAACTATAGGAGGTGATTTGAAAGGGAGAAGAGCTGATTGAAAACGGATCTGAAAATGAGGTATCAGATCTGAAAAGAAAAGGCTGAAACTCTGAAAAATTTAGACACCTGAAACAGCTAAAACTCTTCCACCAAAAGTGGAGGGTACTAAAGCCCTAGGGGGCTATGTTCCCACTTATATGAGCAAAACAGAGCAAAAACAGGTCTAAACGGGTTGAGACAGAGGCTGGAAAACCCTGACAGAAGCTTCAGAAAAACCCAGAAAAATTGCAGAAAAAGAGCAGAAAAACTGGCAGGTCGCAGGTTCTGACCTGTTTTCTGTGCAAGTCACAGATAATGGGCTGAAAAGTGTGACCTGGAGGCCAGGTCACAGTTTCTGGGCTGAAAAGTGTGACCTGAAGCTCCGGGTGTCCCGACGGCAGATTTCCGAAAAAGTTGCCGTCTCAGTTGCGACTGATGTCTGTCACCTGCGCAATAGGTCCAGAAACACGTGGAAGTTAGAAATTTTAATGTTTTAGGGTTTTATAGGTGAAAAACAACATAAAAATAGAAAAAAAAAAAAGCTAAAAAGAAACCCTAGGGTCTGAAGTAGCTGGATATGCAGGAATATGAAAAACGACAGCGGTCGTAATTGAAAACCCGTGTGGAGTCGCCAGTTGTTAGTATGAATCTTTTGTCGAAGTGTACGAAAAAAGACCACTTTAGCTATGCATAACTTATAGCCCTAACATCAAATATGACTACCAATATATTCAGATCTGCAGTTAGTTGATCAAGACAAGTGCTGCAAAAAACCAGATCTATGCATAAAGAGACATTAAGCAGTAAAAATAAGGTTTTGCTCCATACATCCAATAGACAAGACAAGAACAATATTTTTTGAAAGAAATTTTTGTATTAAGGGCACCTGGGAGGAAAACAAGAAGGTGTTTCCAATTCTCCTCAATGGGATGGGTTCTTGGAAGTCCTCAGTGCTTCAGATCTAGTATTTCTCTCTCTTGTTGGTGTAGAAAACCCAGACAAAGATAGAACTCAAAGGGAGCTCACACAACAAATAATGGAAAATTTGACAATGATAATGGATCAAAGTTAGACCAAGAGTATAGATCCAGAGTGATCTAATAGGCAACAAAAGGTGAATAATGGTAGGAAAAACCTCCTATTTATAACAAAATATTGGGTCATTCTAGATCTTGGTGCATGATTAAAATAACATTAACCAAATCTAGATCCACCTTTTATGGAATATTTTATTATATTTGTTGGAGGGAAAAAGTATTTGACTTGGGTCAAATCCCTTTATTTGTGAATAATAAATAGATAAATGATTTATTTGTCATTTTAAGGAAGTGGTTGAAAGATAATCAAATAAATAATTATTTATTTAATTATTTATGGGTGATTTAGTCATTTTTAACAATGAATATTATTTAAATAAGATTTAAATAATTATTCCTAGAAAATAATAAGATAAATAAAGATTTATCTAATTAATTTCTTTGTTTTGGGTTAAACATGACCGGGAATAATAATTGAATTATTGTTTAATTAATTATTCCTTGAGGAAAATCAAACAAATATAGGTTTGTTTAATATTTCCTTTTGGGGTTTCCTTTTTAGACCATAAACAACCTAATAAATGTGTTTTATTAAGTTATTTTACATAGTGAAAGCAATTTTACTTAGGGTAAAATTGGTCTTACATGGTGTACTTGGGTCCATCTAATGATAGTAGGTTAGATGACCAAAAAATGGTGTAATACTTGGATTTGGAGAAGGAAAGAAAAGGACAATCAAGGAATTGGTGGGTAGCAAAAGAGAAGGTTGGATCAACAACTACAAGAAGGATACTTTTTAGGTAACAAGTTGCATGTGTGATTTCCTTCCTACTTTTTGGATGTATGGTATATGCATGTGGTTCCTTGGTCATTTACCATCATTGGCATGGAGATTTTCCTGAAGTGATTATGGTTTCAACCTTGCCTTGCCATTTCCAGGATAAGCATGGTGTAGTGGCTTCCCCATTTTATTTTCTAATTGGTTCTCAGGTTCCATAGACTTGTGGGTTTGGATAGGATCTTTTGAGCACTAGAACGACTTGGGTCCCTAGAGGTTGTGAGTTGAGAGGGTAGTTCTTTGGAGACCTATAACAACTTGGGTCCTTGGAGGCTATGGGTTGAGATAGAATACATGAATTCTTGGAAAAATTAGGAAGAGACCAATATGGTGGATGTTAATGATTTTTGGATTGGTTAGGTGAAATTAATGTTGAAAAATGGCAACAAGAAAATCCCGATTTAATCTTCCCTTGAATTAAATTAGGAGAAAATCGAAATTCCACATCATAAGACAACTTAAATGAGTTAACTGAGTTTTTATCATTTAATTAGCTTATTTAATTCTATTTAAGGGATTAACTTGAGTTGTGTACATTGATTCCTAAATTTTAGGAGCTTAGGTTGAGTTTAATTTGAGGTATAAAAATTTAAATCAATAAAATTGAGTTAATGTCAGTTAAACTAGTTCCAACTATTGTAGGAACTAGTAGGAGGTCTAGTAGTGAGGTGAAACTTCAATGTTTAACCAGTTAACTAATAAATCAAATAATAATTAATTCATCCATGCATGGAATTCAAGTTTCCCAATTGAGATTAGAGTTCAAGGGTAGTGTACTATCAGTTGTATAATTATCCAAGTTGTACAGGTGGTGCATGCAGTCAGAGAAGGGCCTATAGGGATTTTGCAGTTATGGATGAGGAATTTTCTTAAATAATAGGGGCTAATTCCGAAGGAAACAACGCAAGGAAATAAGAGCTTGGAAAGAAGTAAAAATTGGCTAAGTATTGGCCAGAGTAATTCTGTGAGGTAGGAAGATAGATTATACTTGTGCAAAGGTTGCTTAGGTTTGAGAAAGCATTGTATTTATTATCTAATTTTTTACTAATGCAATACAAATGGGAATGGGTTTTGAGCAATTTATTTCCCCTAGATATATATCTGTGAATGTGTGTTGAATATTGATGCATGTTGGCAATTTTTTTTCTCGATCGTGAATTTACTTCTACAGACGAGTAGAGTAGATTATAGTCTTATGATTTAGTAAATTTCATGAGAATTTTGGGATACACACATTACTTTCTACATGGTACCAGAGCTAGATTCATAGTAGAGAAGATAATTCAAATTTGTCTTTGCAGGATGTTCAAATTTCATAATCAATGTTGTAGGATTTCTCTAGGACTGATAAGATGACTTCCACCGGACTCAGGCTTGAGATTCTTTGGAAGGAACCACAAATTTTAAGGCATGGAAGATCTGCATGGAGGAAATATTATATAATAATGGGCTACTAGATTACATCAAGACAGATGTAGTAAAATCCCCAGAAAATGATGCCTAGGATCTCTGTTAGTGGAAGAAGGATGTGGCTAAAGCGAGGAGGATCATATTGGAGGGATTTTGAGATCATATTGTCTCGAATATCCATGAGAAAGAAACTCCATATTGGAGGGAGTTTTAGATCATATTGTCTCAAATCTCCATGGGAAAGAAACTCCATATTGGAGGGAGTTTGAGATCATATTGTATCAAATCTCCATGGGAAAGAAACTCCATTCGTGATGTGGAAAACAATGGCATACTTCTTTGAGAGAAATATTTACCATAGGAAGTTGGCACACAAGGACAAGATTCAAAGCATCATAATGCAAAATAATGACACAATTCCACAATACATGAGCAAGTTTACACAATTTCGTGATGAACTTGGCAGGGTCAGTGTGACTGTCCCTGAAGAAGATTTGGTAGCTCTAGCTCTATTGGGTCTTACCAAGATTTGGAACAATAATCAATATTCTATTAATTGTAGAGATAAAGTACCAAGCTGGGGGATTTTATGGTACAGTCTAGTGCAGGAATAAATAAGGCGAGATAACTGCAATAGGACCTCATCCAAATAAGAGGAAGAGGACATTACATTAGCTAGGAAAGGAAATAAATCTGAGGGAAAGAAGTCCTAATTTGAGGACGGAAATAATAAATACTTGTCCAATATCAAGTGCTTTCACTGTCACTATGCCATGAAATTTCCACAGAAGAAGGAAAGCAAGAAGGAGCTTGAAATAGAAACAATAGGTGAATATCTAGCTTCAGAATATGATCTTGATTTTAATATCATTGCATGAATGACAAGCATAGTAATGGGAAGCATGTGGTATCTCGACAAAGGTTCCCCATTCCACATGATGGGGAATACATATTTCTTCAGTGAATTGGAGGAGAAATACCTCAAGCAGAACATAGAGTTTGGAGATGATGGGAGGTATAGCGTGGCCAGTATCGGTATAGTTACTTTTCAAAGGGAGTCTGGCTCCTCTCTTAGGGTCAAGGTTATCATGTTTTTACTAGGTCTACAGAATAATTTGGTTTCCGTCGCAATATTGGAAGACCATGGCTATGATGTGATATTTAGCAAAGGGAAGTTTTTCCTTAGACACATCACCACGAGCTAGGTGAAGCAGATCAATGTGTGAGTGAAGAAACTATATGCACCTGAGGTAAAATATGCATGAAAATTCCTTGAGGATAAAGGAAAAGGTTAGAGACTTGCTAGTTTGGAGGGAGCATGATTTACCTCTCAAAATGGTTCCTCAGTAGCAACCTCAACAAGTTGTGGAGCAACCACATTTGGAGAAGAAGAGAAGAGACAAAGGGGAACCATCCACTCAAATAGATACCTCCATTAGGGAGTGATTTGGAGCCAAGTGGAAAGAGTGAGAACATGTAGCCATAACTCCAAGTGTGATGTCTGGTGATATGAATAAATACTCCCCAGAGTTGTAGAAATTTGGGCAGGGTCCATTGAGGTGTTTTTTCGTCTCACGAATCGTTACCTTGCTATGGGGGCCCACAATATTCAGTAGCAGGAGGATCAATTTTAGTCATATACTGAGGAGTGCATATCAGTGTTAAAAGTAGAGCAGGAGGCTTAGTAACAGAGTGATTAGAAACACAATTTTCCTAGTGGAAAATTGTAGATTGATTCAAAGTTGATTTTTTATTTATTTTCAGAAAATTTTCAATTGCAGATGTTGCAGTAGAAACAAAAAAAATGATAAGTGTTACATGTAGTACATTCCAAAGGTGTTGTATCAGGGTAGATGTGAATCCATTTCTTACTAAGAGGGAGTGTTGAAAAATGGCAGCAAGAAAATACTTATTTAATTTTCCCTTGAATTAAATTAAGATAAAATCGAAATTCGACAACATAAGAAAACTTGAATGAGTTAATTGAGTTGTTATCACTCAGTTAGCTTATAGAATTTTATTTGAGGGCTTAAATTGATTTGTGTATAGTGATTCCTAAATTTTAGGATCCTATGTTGAGTTTAATTTCAGTCGTAACAATTTAATTCAGTTAAATTGAGTTAAGGTCAGTTAAACTAGTTCCAACTATTGGATGAACTAGTAGGAGGTCTAGCAGTGGGGTGCAACTTCAATGTTTAACCAATTAACTGATCAATCAAATAATAATTAAATCATGCATGCATGAAATTAGAGTTACCTAGTTGATATTGGAGTTCAAGGGCAATGTACTATCATTTGTATAATTATGCAAGTTGTATAGGTGGTGCATGCAGTCAGAAGGGCCTATATGGATTGCGCAATTATGGATGAGGAATTTCCCTAAATAATAGGGGCTGATTCCCAAGGAAATAGCGCAAGGAAATAGGATCTTTTCAGGCATGAAAATTAGCCAAGTATTGGCTAGATTCAGTCTGTGAGGTAGTGAGATAGATTATACTTATGTAGAGGTTGATCAGGCTTGAGAAAACATTTCATTTCTTCTCTATTTTATGACTAATGCAATAAAAATGGGAAGGGGTTTTGAGAAGTTTCTTTCCCCTATATATATATATATATATATATATATATATATATCTGTGTATGTATGTTAAATATTGATGCATGTTAATGATTTTTGTTCTCAATCGTGAATTTACTTCCACAAATAAGTAGAGTAGATTCTAGTCTTGTGATTTAGTCAATTTCATGAGTATTTTAGGATCTACACATTAATTTATACAATCATTGAGGTTGAGGTGGTTTGGCCTCTAGAAGCCCTAGTTGGTTCTATTTTTGTTTAACCCTTATGATCCCACATTAATGCTTGAAATATGGTGTGGGGGTGAAATTTCTATCATGTATTAGGCATGTCTAGGTCAAGATAAAGCTAAGTTTTGAATAGTTTTAAAATTTTATCATTGTTATCATCTTATTTATATTTATATTTATATTTCTGGCAGGTGATAGGAAGTTCTAGGCATTATTCTGGAGGCAGGCCTGAAAAAGTGGCATAGATCGCGCCACCATATGCACAAAAATGGGGAATTTTGGTCACAAATGCATGTAGGTAGGCTTATGGGTGTGGTTAGAACCTCATAACTACATGCACAATGTTTCAAGAGTGTGGTTGGGGTGTCAGGTTTGTGAAAAATATTTCCCAACTCACGATTTGATCATCAAAGGTTGTGGACTAACTTCTGAGTGATTTAGCGCTCCTAAGAGGTATCATAAAGTTTTAGTTTGTCGGCCTCACTTCCATAAACTAGAACTTAGAGGTCAAGCCATAAAATAGTGACACTAAACTCATGTTTACCTTAGAAAGCTTGTAAAAGTTGATAAATGTGGGAGGGGTCGTTACATGCTCGAAGCCTTTGTTTGGGTTCTTCACCAAAACTTATTTTTATGAAGCATTTATGTGGTGATTTTAAGTGTTTGAATTTTTCATACCTCTACAATGGAACCTATTCTAATTTAGAATTCAACCAAACTCATTGAGGTTACTTGTCTCTCCACTTCAAAGTTTTGGTCCTACTTTATAATTAGAGATTTTAGTCTCTACAATCCTTATGTTCTTGTCATTCAATGGATTATTGTGAGATCTACAATTATAACCTCAATTCCTTTTTGAACATTGGAATTTTCTCTTTTTTGTGGAGTTATTTTTTCGTATGTGTTTTTCTCCTCTACTTATGAGAGTTTATACTTGGGTACCTAGGCCCCCCTTTTTTATACATAACCATAAATATGAATATTTGTATTAAAATACTTGCTTGGAGACACAAACTTACATAAAAAGTTACGAAAATGGATTTTTTCACTCTTGATTTTTCTATGAAAGATAGGATTTTTAAGAACAACAGCAAAAATTCTCTAGTTACATCCAGAGAAAAGCTAACTAGCCTAGCAACATAGAGCCTCTAAAAATCCCGTAATTATTAATACATGAAAAATATATAAATACAAAATAGGAGTAGGGGAGTAGGCATTAATTCCCTAATCTATCTCATAATTAGGATAAGCATTCAAGTCTAGCAGACATCATATGGTCAGATAAGATGAATGAATCAAAAAATACTCTTTTATGTCAAGTTTTCCTGTAGTAAATTATAGCTCATGCAGTTGTTAACAAAGAGATTCCATTTCATCCTCAAGACCCCACAATTTGACTTTTTTCTCCACCAATAACTCCATAGGAGTAGTTAGAGTGGATAAAATTTGACTATGTTGAAGTTGGAGATGCAATAATTCTTATTGAAAATTCTCTATTACCTCTACCCACTCTGGTGGAGAATGATCTAATTTCACCATGCATCCAAAAGAATAAATTAAAGGATGTTGACTAACCAACAACAAACCCATAATTTATTGTCAATGACCACACCATGCAGGAACTTAGATGAAAAAAATTGCTCCACATAAATTTCTTGTCTTTAGCCTATGTAGAGATGCGCCATGTCTCCACTCCCTCCAATAAACCCAAAAACCAATCAGAGAGAAATCCACTTCCCCACAGGAGGAATATCACTAGGAATGTAAAATTACTAGCCTATAATTGTAAATTTCTACCCCCTTGAAGCTCATTTTGTTGAAAAGTAAATTTCGTTGCCAAGCTAACCAATGCAAAAATAACCTTTTACATCCAAAGGGATAGTTATGGGATGGGGAAATATGAAATTTGATCATTGATTATTAATGATCCCCCTAGTGATATAATTTCTTGGTTTTCAATTTCATTTGCCTTGAAGTTTTTGTGCCTCAAAACATGAAAACATTGATAATAAAAAAACCGAGAGAGAATATTCCTTATACAATTGAATATTAAGTTGAGGAGAGGGTCCTTAGGATTTTTTCCATTAAGAAGGTGGCCTAAAATGATTTTGGAGTCCCAAAATATAATAATCTTTTGTACTTTTTCTTGTTTGTGCCTAATATATCCCTTGAAATAACACATACACTTCTACTTGGTTATTAGAATCCATCCCCAAACTCCAAATGAAACTAGTATCTATTTTTCCTTTGGAGCTTAAAATAACCCCCATGCACTTGGCACCCCTATTGCTAGCACCATTTTTTTCCTTATGTTTACTCCCTATGAATTTCTAAAAGCAAGTTGTTAATGTTGGTATTTTTCTAACATGTCAATTTCCAATGAGCTTACTGTTATTAGTTTTGAGCTCACATTGTGCCTAGTTTTCATAGATATCTTTTCTAACACTAGGTCTCTTCCATTATTATATATGAAGTGGAAGGACATATTTATGTAATATTCGCAAATGGGGAAAGCAACAATATAGCACACAATAATGGAAAATAACAGAAATATCAACAGATTAAGACATGAGACAACCATGGGTCCATTCCATTATGACTATAACATCAAAAATAGGTACAAATACTTGAGGAAAAGATTCACTCAGGTTGGGCAAACAAGCCTCCCATGAAAGCATACACCTAGATTTGAAATGTTGCTAATACAATAAAAGTTGGAATGTCAAAATTGCACTGTCTATAAGGGGATAGCTACAAATGAGAATGTAAATACAGGTATATGCTACTGCAATGCTCCAATAGTGCAATAAATATAGATCCGAGCCCCAAAACAGATTTCCAGGACAACCCATAAAAGGTTCCCAGAAATACACACTATACAAAATATAGCAGATTCGGCCCTAGGGCTAAATAATCTCTGCATTAAATCACTCATATAAGGTGGCTGATCTGAAATATGAAATGGCTGATCTTCCTCTAATATATCTCCTAAATGAAGGGTTTATCCCCTCAAAGGAAACACAACTCCTCCAACTAGGGAAATAAACCCACTGTTGCAGCTGCTCTCTAAAATAACGCAGATCCGGACTGATACTACGTTTTAGGGGATAAGAATATGATATCCTGATGCCAAATGTGTCAAATAAGCTCTAGGGCCTTCTTAACTAGCCTCCAAAGAGAAATTAAACTCCCTCCAATGAGATCTAGCTCAGAAATCTCCCAAATAAACTCCACAACTTCTTCCCTGAAACACAAACACAAATCCTCAATAGGAAACTGCATTGTACACTAAGACTGAAGCCTTGGAAAAATGCCTGATAGTGGAATCTATTGCAAAAATTCTCCAAGAGTTTCTTAATGGAAGAGGTGTGATTCCCGATCACAAACACCCAGTGCTAAACAACACTTGCAATATTAGCTGAATAGCTGAAGAGAACAACAAGTCTAAGCAAACCATAAATAAAATAATAATATCAAAAATGAATCATATGGTTTCCATCCTCTTCTTATATAAGAAATGAGCTTTCTAACCCTAAGCCCCATTCATTTATGACACTACTTCCATGCAAGGTGTCTCCATCTAAAACTGCATTGTCTCTCCATAAATGTCCACTCCTTTATGACAATGATGTTGATTTGGTCAAATTTGACCCAGTCCACATGTTTTAGCCCCTGTTCACACCTTAGGGTGCTTTATTAAGCTGAAAAGATGATCCAATTTCACATGAGAAGTGGTTTTATTCGTAATAAAGATATTTATGGGTCTCCCTACCCACTTATTCATCTATCTAAGTGACAAAACATAATTTTAATATTCCATTAAATTTTGGAATATTATAGTCCTCCCCCTCCAAAATGTTGCTTGTCCTCAAGCAATTGTAAGGATATTGAAAAACCTCCAATGGATATTTCTCCTCCCAAGTATACAAATTATCCTTTGTTAAATAAACCAAATAGCTCTCATCATGAAGAAGTGGGAGATATATGGAAAAATTTATATGTTTTACATTGGTCTCCTTAAGGCATGAGAGATGGTAAAGGTTGGGTACCTCAATCCCCATGAGAAAATCCATTTTCCATGTTATCATCCAAACAAAGTGAGCCATCCTTGGTAGCTCATAGAAACAATCACCAATCCCCTGCTTCTGCAATGTGTAGGGGCTGCATGGCTGAAAGTGAGAGATAAAATTGTTCAAATTACGTTGTCTCTCTCTCAATTTATGATGAATTTGGAGCTGATGATCTTGGGCTGCAATAATATAGTCCTCATGAAGCCAAAAGATACTTTGAATGTCATGAGCCCACTCCTTGGTTCTAGGAAGCTTTCTTTCCCAATCCTTCCTACATATAGTGAATAGAATGTCATCACCATATGGGCTCCAAAAGAAACATGGACTAAGTGTCATATGACATATTGGATGGAGACAATAGTCCCTCATGTGAGACCAATGTTGTTCTTCTTCTTGCTGTATCAAAACATGATGTGATGAGTGGCCATCCAACCACTTTCTTTCTGCCATAAGCTTCTCAAAAGCTTGAAAATAGTAGAGGACATTAGGTGTTGGCTAAATATGAACCAAGAAAAACAAATCTTTCCCAAAGTCCTCTAGAAAGTGGTCAATCCCATCACTGAATTTAGTCTTAATAGGAACATGAAATCCAAAGAGAGGTTTTCTCTCTTGTGAAGCAATGTGCTGCAAATGTATGGTAAGGAAATGTACATACATTGTTAGTTTATTAATAAGCATCAAAACATAATATTTGCCATATATCATAGACAATTTGGTGAAGAGGTCCATAAATGAGCCTTCCCATCTCTTTATCAAAAGGGAAAGTGACTGAAACAACCTTGCAAGGTGGTTTCTTTCCTCCTCATACATCAAACAAGCTACATATCTCTTGATATGTTGGTTCATATATTATTTTAGATCCTCTCAATAGAATCCCTCCATGATGGTGTGATAAGACTCAATGAAGTATACATGTCCTGAAGAGAGTGCCTCACATGCTGCATGTAGACTATCCTTCTTGAGCTTAGAGTCTCTAGTCAAGTAGATTTGATCATGGAAATAAATGACTCCATCAACCACTCTATACCTCCCACCCATTACTTTCCCATCAATAACCTTACATGTGAAGAGGTCCTTGGAATACTCCACCAATAGTTGGGATTCCCAATATGGATCTAGGCTTCCCAACAATGACAACATTGTTGAAATATGAAATGAAGCACCTGTCACATCATAACTCTCCTCTTTGACATCCTTAGTCCCAAAGCCACATGTTGGAGTATTGTTACCCCACTTTTGTTGCCTCCCTTGCAGCTGATCTTCCCCAAGATAATATTGAAGCACATGGAGGTCAACCTACTCTTGGAAGGCATTTCCCATCCAAAACTTCCATAGTTTTTCCAATGCATGCAAGAGTGTTAATAACCTCTTGTCATATTCAGAAATCTACCTCATGTGTGGAAGCATCATTTGCTGCATCATATTTCAGTGCAAATAGCTGAGTGGGAGATGGTAATGTCCATATCAGAAAATTTTGCATCCCTCCTTTGAACCCATCAAAGGTTCTCTACACTGTGCTAGCTCCTCCCAAGGCTCCTTCCTTAGCCAAGTATATTAATGATGCACCATGTTGAGAGAACTCTTTTATCATCCTCCAATCAGGGGGTCTCCCTGGTGGAATGCCTCCATGTAATGAAACATCAAGGCCTAGAGCAGGTTGTATATGTGAGTGGACTGATTTGTCCCTGCCCTCACTACGCAAATCATCCTCTTTCTTATGTGCATAAACCTCATGAAAATAATGGGCGTGTATGTACCAATCATTTGATGCTAGTTATCCTTGTCATATTCTCCTACCTTCTGCAATATCTCATAGTTTAAGGTGTTTTTCTCCAATGTAATCAACCCATGCACACCCAATGTCATTTTGGTGTCAAGAGTCTCAATCACAAAGAAGTGATCTATCATTATGTATGTCCCCAAAACTGTGGTCAATGTTGGAACATACTTCCTTCATTGTTTTGTTTCATTTCCTATCAACATAGACACATGTTGCTCCTCATCTTCATGTATGAGATCCTTTGGAACTTCTTGCAAAGATTCAAGAGCTCCTCTAGCTGAGCAGTTGCCTCATATCCATCTCCAAATAGTGGTGGATATCCTCTTGCTATTACAACGCTGGAGGCTCTTTCTAGCTCTCTCTCTCCCTTCTCCTCATCATTGGAGAATACCTCATCATTAAGAGATACTTTGGCTTGATCTCCTCTTGAAGGAGGAATCCTCATGTCTTCTTCTTGAGAAGAAATTTCTTGCAGAAGTGGGGCCTTTTCCTTTGGAAAATAATGTTGCATATCTTTAACCCCCTCAAAAATGTTCTGAAATGGAGTTGGTTTCATGGATCCTTCCAACTTATGCAAAACTTTTTATTTCTTGGTTTTGGCTAGCTCACCCAAAGAAGTTTCATAATTTTCTTGATCAAATCTCTTCACTAAGCTCCTAGTTAACTTTTCATAAGTAAATATATTTTCATTATTCAATGAAAAGGATTCAAATAACCACCAGGCATAAGCCTTACCTTCCAGATGCAGCGTTGCTACTCTAATTTCCTCCTCTTCTGAAACTTGATGCAACTGAAAATATGTGTCCAGTTCCTTGACCCAAGCCTTGGCTGTGCTCTTGGGTGACCCATCAAAAATAGGTAGAAAAAATCTACCCAAAGTGTGATGCATACACCCTCTTCTTCTATTTTAGGTATGGGGTCTTCCATATTCTTTGATTTGACAAAACCCTTGGAAGTTTATATGCTCCTTGAATCCCTTGGACTGAGATTCATATTCTTGGAGATAGTCACCAAGAATCTCCTCCTTTAGTGTTTCTCCTTCCTCTTCTCCTCTTGCCAAGAATGTAGTTATGGTACCATGTTGTATATTTGATGGTGTAGCTGAATTCTCACACCCATAATGAGAATATTTTGAGCTTTCTTCATGTACAAGCCCTCTTGGAGAATATCTATACTTCTCCATTCTCATTTCCTTCATGTCTCTTTTGATGCCCTCCATAGTTTGAAGAAGAAGTTTTGAGAACTCCCTCCCTCATGATAATGAATTTTTTACTTCATCTCTTCTGCATAACTTCTCCTTTCTATGAGAAGCCTCCTTAGATGACATAATTGCTAAAGTACACAGGCTGAGCTAAGATTATGCTCTGATTCCACTGTAATATTCCCAAATGGGGAAAACAACAATATAACACACAATAATGAAAAATAAAAGAAATATCAATAGATTAAGACATGAGACAACCATGGGTCCATTCCATTATGATTATAACAACAAAAATAGGTACAAAGACTTGAGGAAAATATCACTCAAGTTGGGCAAACAAGCCTCCCATGAAAGCATACACCTAGATCTGAAATGTTGCTAATACAATAAAATCTTGAATGTCAAAACTGCGTTGTCTATAAGGGGATAGCAACAGATGAGAATGGAAATACATATATATGCTACTGCAATGCTCTAATAGTGCAAGGAATATAGATCCAAGTCCCAAAACATATTTCCAGGAAAACCTAGAAAAGGTTTCCAGAAATACACACTATATAAAATATAGCATATTTTGCCCTAGGGATGAATTTTCTCTGCACTGAATCAATGATAGGAGGTGGCTGATCTGAAATATTCAATGTTTTATCCTCCTCCAGCAGATCTCCTAAATGAAGGGTTCATCCCCTCAAATGAAACACAACTCCTCCAACTAGGGCAATAAAGCCACTGCTGCAACTGCTCTCTAAAATAACGTAGATATAGATTTATACTACGTTGTAGGGGATAATAATATGATAGCCTGATTCCAAATGTGTCAAATAAGCTCCAGGGACTTCTTAACTAGCCTCCAAAGAGAAATGAAACTCCCTCCAATGAGATCTAGCTTAGAAATCTCCCAAATCAACTCCACAAATTCTGCCCTGCAACACAAACACAAATCCTCAACAAGAAATTGTGTTGTACATTAAGACTAAAGCCTTGGCCAAATTCCTGATATTGGAATGTAGTGAAAAACTCCTCCAAGATCTTCTCAATGGAAGAGGTGGTATTCTCTATCAGGAACACCCAATGATAAACAACACTTGCAATCTTAGCTAAACAACTGAAGAGAGTAACACGTATAAGGAGACCATAAATCAAATAATAATATCAAACATGAATCATATGGTTTCCATCCTCTTCCTTTTATAATAAATGGGCTTTCTAACCCTAAGCCCCATTCATTTATGACACTACTTCCATGCAAGGTGTCTCCATCTAAAACAACGTTGTCTCTCCACAAATGTCCACTCTTTTATGAAAACATTTTTTATTTGGTCAAAGTTGACCCAATCCACATGTTTTAGCCCATGTTCACACCTTATGGTGCTTTATTAAGCTGAAAATATAATCCACTTTTTGAAATGAAAGCATACACCTAGATCTGAAATCTTGCTAATACAATAAAATATGGAATGTCAAAGTTGCGATGTCTATAAGGGGATAACTATAGCTGATAAAGGAAATACATATATATGCTACTGCAATGCTCCAATAGTGTAAGGAATATAGATCCAAGCACCAAAATAGATTTCCAGGACAACCCAGAAAAGGTTTCTAGAAACACACACTATAAAAATATAGCAGATTTGGCCCAAGGGCTAAATAATATCTGCACTGAATCACTGATAGGAGGTGGCTGATATGAAATATGCAATGACTGATCCTCATCCGATAGATCTCCTAAATTAAGGGTTGATCCCCTCATAGGAAACAAAACTCCTCCAACTAGGGAAATAAACCCATTGTTGCAGCTACTTTCTAAAATAATGCAGATCCAGACTGATACTATGTTGTAGGGGATAAGAATATGATAGCCTAATTCCAAATGTGTCAAATAAGCTCCAGGGCCTTCTTAACTAGCCTCCAAAGAGAAATGAAACTCCCTCCAATGAGATCTAGCTCAGAAATATCCCAAATCAACTCCACAACTTCTGCCCTGCAACAAAAACACAAATCCTCAATAGGAAATTGCGTTGTACATTAAGACTGAAGCATTGGCCAAATTCCTGATAGTGTAATGTAGTGAAAAAATCCTCCAAGAGCTTCTCAATGGAAGAGGTGGGATTATCGATCAGGAAGACCCAGTGCTAAACAAAACTTGCAATCTTAGCTAAACAACTGAAGAGAGAAACAAGTCTAAGAAGACCATAAATCAAATAATAATATCAAACATGAATCATATGGTTTCCATCCTCTTCCTTATATAATAAATGGGCTTTCTAACTCTAAGCCTCATTCATTTATGACACTACTTCCATGCAAGGTGTCTCCATCTAAAACAACATTGTCTCTCCATAAATGTCCACTCCTTTATGAGAGCGTTGTTGATTTGGTCAAATTTGACCCAGTCCACATGTTTTAGCCCCTGTTCACACCTTAGGGTGCTTTATTAAGCTGAAAAGATGATCCAATTTTTGAAATAAAAGCATACACCTAGATATGAAATGATGCTAATATAATAAAATATGGAATGTCAAAACTGCGTTGTCTATAAGGGGATAGCTACAGCTGAGAATGGAAATAAATGTATATGCTACTACGATGCTCCAATAGTGCAAGGAATATAGATCCAAGCCCCAAAACATATTTCTAGGACAACCCAGAAAAGGTTTCCGAAAATACACACTATAAAAAATATAGCAGATTTGGCCCTAGGGCTGAATAATATCTGCACTGAATCACTGATAGGAGGTGGCTGATCTGAAATATGAAATGGCATATCCTCCTCCAATATATCTCCTAAATGAAGGGCTGATCCCCTCAAAGGAAACACAACTCCTTCAACTAGGGCAATAAACCCACTGCTACAACTACTCTCTAAAATAATGCAGATCCAGAATGATACTGCATTGTAGGGGATAAGAATATGATAGCCTGATGCCAAATGTGTCAAATAAGCTCCAGGGCCTTCTTAACTAGCCTCCAAAGAGAAATGAAACTCCCTCCAATGAGATCTAGCTCAGAAATCTCCCAAATCAACTCCACAACATCTGCCCTGCAACACAAACACAAATCCTCAACAGGAAACTACGTTGTACATTAAGACTGAAGCCTTGCCCAAATTCCTGATAGTGGAATGTAGTGAAAAACTCCTCCAAGAGCTTCTCAATGGAAGAGGTGGGATTCCCGATCGAGAACACCCAGTGCTAAACAACACTTGCAATCTTAGCTAAACAACTGAAGAGAGCAACATGTCTAAGCAGACCATAAATCTAATAATAATATCAAACATGAACCATATGGTTTCCATCCTCTTCCGTATATAATAAATGGGCTTTCTAACCCTAAGCCCCATTCATTTATGACACTACTTCCATGCAAGATGTCTCAATCTAAAACATCGTTGTCTCTCCATAAATGTCCACTCCTTTATGACAACGTTGTTGATTTGGTAAAAGTTGACCCAGTCCACATGTTTTAGCCCCTGTTCACGCCTTAGGGTGCTTTATTAAGCTGAAAAGATGATCTACTTTCATATGAGAAGTGATTTTATTCATAATAAAGAGATTTATGTGTCTCCCTACCCACTTATTCATCTTTCTAAGTGACAAAACATAACTTTAATATTCCAATAAATTTTGGAATATTACAATTTATCTATTCAATAAAATAGTATTTTATTTATATATGACCTATATTTGTCCCAAATTTATACCAAGAATTGCAAAGACCTATAGGAATATCCAATGCTCGTGCCAATTAATTTATTCAGAAAAAACTTTATCTTGATGAAGCTTGTAAATAAACCCAAACTACTATGTTTCAATTTTTTAAAATAATGGTGATAAGTATTACCTCCATTTCCAAGTCCATTTATCCTTTGCAATTTTTTAAAGGAAATGAACCATGATAATAAAGGAAAAAACACTAATAATACAAACAATAGAGCAAGTATCATCACTAATTGCATTAAAACTAACAATAGAGCAAGTATCAACACTAATCACATAAAAACTAACAATAGACCAAGTATCATCACAAATTTTAGTAAAAATAGGAGCAAAGGCATAAAGAATCAACCTATATCATCAACAATAATAAATTCATCCCCATTCTCCATTTAGAATTGATGCCTTGTGATGTTTTTGTAAGGTGTTGTTTTTTCCTTGTGATGTGTTTTCAATGTGTTGTTTTTACACTTGTGTTGTGTATATGTCTTAAAAAATGCTCTATTTATGTCATATTATGTTTGATTTGTTGCAACGTGCTATGTTTGTTATGTTTTTTTATCCTTAAACATTTAATTAACTATATGTCACTCCCTTAGATTATGTTTATAAATGAAATTTATTTCCATTCATGTGGATTCTAGAGATTTTGTTAGGTCCCTATATTACTAGTTTAGTCCCTTATTGTTATTAGTGTAGCCCATTTATTGTTATTGTTGTACCCCTGTAACCCCAATATTGTTATTATTGTGCCCTTACATTATTATTGTTAGGTTAGATAGGATTATATTATGGCCCTATGGACTCCTATATATAGAAGGAGGTTTTGGTCATTTTGTATCATCCAAGAATTGTTCATTTATGTAATGTATTGGAGGTTTCCCCCTCGAAGTGGCTGATTTCTAAGGCGTTGATCTCTCTTTTCTTCTATTTTTGGAGTTGGTTTCATAACATTTGGTATCAGATCTTTGGATTCTAGGGTTTCACTGCTCCAAACAGGTTATCGTGGAATTTTCACTATAACTTTTTTTCTATGAAGGTTCAAAAGATGAAATTTTTATAGAGTGAAGCGAAAACCCTGAGAAAAGTCATGGAAAATTTTTAGATCTTGGTTCACAATATTTTCGAAGATATGATCTGCGCAATTTAGGCATTTTTGCAGGCTCCTGAATTTAACCTAAATAGGTCATCATGGAATTTTTTCTAAAACGTTTGTTCTACGATGTTTCCGAATCTAAAATTTTTAAAGAGCGAAGTTGAAATCCTGAGGAATGTCGTGGAAAAATTTCAGAGCTCGATTCGCAATATTTTTAGAGATAAGGTCTGTGGAAGTTAGGGATTTTTCAAGCTCCCGAATTTCATCTCAAAGAGGTGACCATGGGAAAATCGTCATAACTCTCTCTCTGAGCATTGGATTGGAATTCTATAAAAATTGGTTGCAAGTACACATAATTTATTTTACTGTGTATTAATTTTAGATTCGAAGGAGGAAAAAGTGACACGTGGCACGCTGCAAGGTCGCTCTACTGAACTAGTCGATAATTAGGTCATTGTGGGAGATTTGGCATAACTTTGTCTTGAAGAATCCAAATCAGGTTAGACCTCTAGAATTTGAAAGAAGATTCAGAGGGATACTAAAGGGCCCAATTTCAGATATTGAAGATCTAAAATCACAGAGATAATTCAGTTTCACTATTGAGCTCCTCAAAAGCAAGAAAAAAGTGTGTGTTTTTTTTGAATTACATAAGCCTCATTTGAAAAAATTAGTTTGAATTTATTCCAAGGGCATACTTAAGAATAGATGTCAATATTGGGTTCTAAAATTCTGCCTAAAAATAATTCAACACCCATTAAGCCTTCATAAGGTTGTACTATGACTCATGAAGATGAATAAATGCAACAGAGATATCAAAATTACAAGAGAAAGTGCACCAAATTTCGCAATCGCAAAGAGCAACAAAAAATGATATGGAAGTTTTGAAGAAATGCATGGAAACTAAGATGGAAGGTTTGAAGAAATGCATGTAAGATAAGATGAATGGTTCGGAAGCTAATATGGATGGCTAGAAGTTGGCATGGAAGCTAAGATGGATGACATGGAAGCTAAGATCGATGAAAAAATGAAAGACAACATGGAAAACATGAAGAATGATCTAAAAGTAGACATTGAAGGTTTGGAAAAGTTGATACAAGAAATGTTTCCTAATGGAAAAAAGATAGAGAGGAAACTCATGAAGAGAACAAAATAAATTTTAATCGTGATTTCATAAACTCTAATGTTGGATGGAAGAACCACCATATTCCAAAGATGGATATGAGGAAGTTTGATGGCAAGGATCCCGTAACATGGATACTACAAATGGAGCAATATTTTGATCTCAATAATGTGAAAAATTCACAAAAGGTACGCATTGCAACTTTACATTTAGAAAAAAATACATTTTGTATGGTATCGATGGCTTTACTCTCGTAAAAAAATTGTCACTTGGTCAATTTTTACGGAGGAAATGATAGCACATTATGAGGATACAAAAAGAAACACATTCTTTAGCCAATTGATACATATAAAAAAAAAGGGTTCAGTGGTGGAGCACATTGAGGACTTCCAAAAATTTAATACAAGGGTAACTACTATTCCAGAGGAACATAGGATTGATGTCTTCATAGGGACTTTAAAGGATAACATCCAACATGAAGTTCGTTTTTGGGAACCTGATTCATTGGAAAAGGCATTTAGGTTGGCAAGAAAAATTGAATGTAAAATTATGGCGACAAGGAAACCTACCACTCTGATATATAAATGGAAGTGTTGCTACTCCTAGACTCTCACAACCTACAAGTTTGACACCACAACAATTGGAAGAAAAAAGAGAAAAAGGGCTTTGCTACAGTTGTGATAGCAAATACAGTAAAGGTCATAAGTGTGCTAAGAAGAAATTGTTTTACATAGATTGTGAAGAGGAAGAATAAAATGAACAATAATCTTCAAAAGAAGAGGATATACACCAAGAAACAACCCTATAAGAGGAAGAAATGAGTCCGACCATATCATGTAATGCATTGGTAGGAATTACCACTCCTCAAACTCTCAAGATAGAAATACATATCAAGAAGAAAAAGGTAATAGTGTTGATTGATTTAGGTAGTACCCATAATTTTATTCATTGTAAGGTAGCCAAGGAATTGAATTTTTTCCTATACCCCATAATGACAAGTAATAGTTGCAAATGGAGGAACTATAAATTGCTCTGGATATTGCCATAATATAAAGCTAACCATGGGGGAATATGTATTGAATAGTCCAATGCTTTCCATTCCAATGGGAGGTGCTGATGTTGTACTAGGAGTACAATGATTACAATATTTGGGGATGGTAGCTGTTGAGGTATAAAAGGTGTCTTTTTAACTCCTATTGAGCTCACATTAATTATCAATCTAGGTACAATTTTTTATTTCAAGAGTGTACTCAGTCTGAGGCTACAATTCAATCTAAGAGTAATGCTTTCCAATATGCAGTACAGTGTTATAAATACAAGAGTAAACGGATACTTGGAAATGAAATATAACTACAATGACATGAAATTAAATGCTCTGAAATCCAATCATTCACTCAGCAATCATCAGTCAAGGATGCAGTGGTAATAACTCTTTCCTTTGGCAACTGATGGAAATGAAATAAAATAAGAACAAGACAATCAATCTGAGAACGCAGGTAGCAATAACCAATGTCCTTTACAGTTGATGATCTTACACTCCACACTAAAGCAATTAAATGGAAACTGAACTAAATCACTAATGCTTCTAATGAAAGTAAACTAGGCAAGCTCTCAAAACCAAACTCCTTGCAGGTATGAAATTAACTATAAACTAATTAACTGAAATGAACATTAGATCTATTTTATTGGAATTGAACAGTAATAGAAATGAACAAAAAACTCTATCTAATGGAATTGAACAACAAATTCTATTGAACAGCAATCAGAACGGAACAACAAATGGAATGGAATAGCAACTGGAATGGAACAGTAGATGTTGAACAACAAAGATCTGTTAAAGCATAACAAGATAAGTTATACGGGGATCAAGATTCTTGTTAAATTGGAAAGGAACGACAACACAATTCAACAATGCAACACACCAAGATTATAAATAAATAAAACAGTAAACTATTAAACTTGAAACTATAATGAAAATAAATGCAAACCATCACACAACTCTAATCAAAAGATAATAATACAAAAGAGCAAGTGGATCCACCAGGGCCGGGCCCTTAGCTGCTAGGGAAACACCACTGAGCTACTCCAGAGTCAAGTGATGGAACAACAACTAAATCATGTATTAATCATGCATAACAGCGTTTACAAACAATCATTCTCTGCTTGAATCATGAGAGTCAATTGAATTATAATTACAAAAGAAGTTTCAATTGTAATCGTTCCTCCTCTGGTTTCTACAGGCACTGCCTTTTATAACAACTCGGAAGACAATAAAAGAAACAAAGATAAACTTTGAACATCGATCCCTGAGGAACAAAAGATCCCGAGGGATTCGCTCTATTTTCTCTTTTAGCTAACGCTTCGTATTCTTGTGTTGTAGCCATACTGTTCCTTGCCTTTATTTAACTATGCATTTTGATTTCATCCTTCTTGTCTGGATATGGCCCTTTGCTGGAGGAACAACAGTTACTCCTGCTTTAGTTTTGCCTTTCGAATGGTGATTTTCCACTTCATTTGTTTCCTATTTATAATAAAATACAATATTTAGCCAATTTCACAATAAACATTAATCTTTGCAATTCTATCATAATCCTTCAATATATCATCTTTCTAGAATAAAAAGAGTTATGTTTAACGGAAAAATATAAAGAAATACATGGTGAATTCATACCTTTTCTAATGCTCAACACACCCTCCTGCTTACCCTTTTTCATGTCCTCATGAAAACCACAGTTTACATGTAAAGAAGTTAGAGAATAGGCTGGAGAGGGTTTTTCATTAAGAGGTCTAAAACCATGATTTGCA
Source organism: Pinus albicaulis (assembly GCA_034641835.2). Classification (NCBI taxonomy): domain Eukaryota; kingdom Viridiplantae; phylum Streptophyta; class Pinopsida; order Pinales; family Pinaceae; genus Pinus; species Pinus albicaulis. Next base: position 437,352,392 of record CM076572.1, on the reverse strand, counting down.
GCTAAAGCTTCAAAGATATGCCCTGTCTGTCCTTTAGGTAATTCATATTTGGCCTTATAGTCTGCTGCAGGGTGCCAGATAATAGGGCTGAGATATCTACAACCTAGCCAATACGAGCCTTCCCTCAAGATGAGGTTACTATAGATAACCAAGCAGTTAGCAGCTAACTCGAAATTTTTCTAATTGAATGGCTCTCTGTCTTGAATATTCCAATTGGAAATCTTCCATTGGAGTTTAGCTGCTACTATGGCCTGGTCTCTGATGGATAAAAAATATTCTACCCCATCCAGGATAATTGATTTGTGTATGGGTCCCAATGTTTTGATCACACCTTCCTTTGTCATTAAGATTTTTTGCCTAGCCCACAATTGTAATGGGTGTCTCATTTCACCCCTAACCCAAAGGTCTAACCCATTTTCTTGGCTCTGAAAAGTGTTATAGGCCTTGAGCCATTTTAACTGGTTAACAACAAATGAAATGAATGCTTGAAATTGGATATCGCCCACAAAAGGGCTGGGATCTGTCTCCATTTCCTCAGCTAATATAAAATTGTGCAAATAAAATTCATAGAGTAGACACTGGACTTTTACTCCATAGAGTTTGTAGCAACTTATAAAATCACCTATAGTTTCTAATTCTATAGGTTTTCCTGCCTTAACAACCTTAATTTTTAACTGCAAATATATTTCTAATAAAAACAAAGCATAATTTTTGGGAGGGTAGCTACAGGCTAGGACATCTGTGTATAAAGAACAGAGAGTATCCATCTGATTCCTGGCCGTTTTTAATCTATTCATTACCTTTTCAACTTTCTCTTCTGCCTTTCGACATCTATCGGAAGCTTTTACCTCTGATGCATTGATGTCCTTTAATTGCTACTATAACTGTTGGTATTTATTTTTAGGAACAGTCTCTTCTTAGAGCTTTTCTCTAGCCCTTTGAGCCTGTGCGAGATCCTCTTGGAGCTTTTCTATACCAGGGTCTTTTATCAAAACGTTTTTGGGTTGAAGATCTACCTGGGTTTCCTTATTACAATGTCGAGTGCCTACAGTCTGTGTCTCTTTGTTGGCCATACTGCTAGAGGACAGTGCCTTGGTCTGAACATCTTTTCACAGACCTGTACATTTTCAGTTTGGGCAATTACATCCATAACAACTGCCTACTGTTCCTTGTTATCCTGAATGTATATGGGCTCAGTTTGAGTCTCCATGGCCCTTGTATTATGGGGTTCCATTTGGATGGCTGCATTCTTTGTTTTTAGGGATATTTTAGAGACTTTCCCCCTTTTTAGCACCCTAATCCTCTGCCTAAGTTTTTTTACTAGTTTTTGGAGCTTTTGTCATTCCCTCCATAGCTTCTCAAGTTCATTTGTCTTCTTCTTCTTCTTGGAAGGAACAGCGGTTCCTTTTTCTGTACTTGGTTGCTCGGCTAGGGTTTTCTCTCCAGTGGTCGTGCCTTCACCCAGGCTTGCTTCTATGTTTTCTATTTGGGACACTTCCTTAGTGTTCCCATGATCCTCGCTACATTCCTCGGGGGAAGTAACCCTGGTTGGTTCTGCTGTTCCTTGAGGGTTTTCTTCATCAGGCATTTCCTTGGCCGTATCTTTGTTGATAAAAATTTATTCCTGCAATTGGTCTATCTCGATGTTGAGGTTAAGCGGACTGTGAGGTTGTATATATTCACTCATATTGGCCAAAATTTGGGCCAATTGGTCCTCCTACAATGGAATCTGTGGTGGGCTTGCAATGGAGGTTTCGGGAGGTTTTGCTTCCTTTCCTTCATCTTCACTGGTGTGATTACTTTCTTCCTCTTCATCGGTGTGGTGACTTCTTTCTTCTTCACTGGTATGGTGAATTCCTTCTTCTCCACTGGTGTGATGACTTTCTTCTTCTTCCTGACTTCCTTCTTCTTCACCAGTGTGATGAATTCCTTCTTTGAGTTGCAGGGGTTGTTCATCTTCCGAACTGGGCAATTCTAAGGGTTGGATACTGCTACCCTGAAGAATTCCTATCATTCCCCTACTTCTCCTTAACCTAGAGGACTGTCTGTGCTTTAAAGGTTTTTTTTTTGTGCTAGTAACTCTTTTACGTTTTGGGGAAAGTAGGGCTATTCCTCCATCAATTGAGAATATCAATTCTTCCCAACTAGTCTGTTGCGAGGCAAGGCTGTAACTCACTATTAATCGGATTAAACAATCGTGTCTTACCACCATCGCTATATGATGGGATTTTCTTATGCTCTGGGCAACATCATGCAATAAAACATTTAAATATGCAGGCAAATTTACAGCCCATTTCTATTTTAATACTACTAATAACTTAAGGTGGTGTGGTCTTACCACATCCTTTCTTCCATCACATGTAATGTAGCTTTGTACTACTTTCGCCAGTTCTGTCCATGGTTCTCCCAAAGTTGCTGGCTGGACTCATTTTCCTTTGATGACCAAGGTCTGCCCTTCGTCCCGAAAGATGTTCATGGCTTCTTGAAGCTTCACTTTTTTTATGGGTCCATATGGGTCCTTCTATTGGTAGACCGGATACCTCGGCGATTATTGGATATGTTACTACTATTTTCCTTCCTCTTACCATGGAATAGCCTTCCTGCAAGTTCTGCAAAAATTCAATGGCCACCGTTTCATGAGGTTGCTGCAGTCGTGTGAGGTAGGTAATCCATCCTACTCTCTCCAGAATTTCCCATGCAGTGTTGGAAACTGCTAGCACCTGTGGCTCACTACGTACTACTCGTCCTCCCATTCTATCTGCACACTATTAATTCTTCACAAATACACAGAAATTGTAATGGAATAGCACCTTGTGTATATTGGCACAATACCATTAAACTCTTGTTGTTTCCGGGGATTTGATGAAAATAGGGATTTGAACCACATGTGGGCATATTTAAAAGGCATCCACGCCCCTCCCTGAAATATGATAGGTCGCCTTCGACTGGAAAATAGAAGAGTAGTGTAATGCACAGTAATTGTACAGCATGGAAAGGCATACATACTTATGATATGATCAAAAAATTATTGCATTACTGAAATCGATGCATATTTTGAAATCGTGAGTAGATATGGAAATGTTTATGTAATGATTTGAAAATAAGGGAAAAGGACAACTGATGTGAAAAAAGTACTTATGCGGTTATTATCCACATAAACCATTATGATCGATTTATAAATAAATTTCATGCATAAGAGGTTTTGAACAAAGGGTTTAGAATCATACTCTCATTTGATATTAGATAAAGATATAAGAAAAGGGTTTATCAGTGACGATGGCTTGAGGAACCTTGAACTGTGCGATAACATGGTTGAATATAAATTGAGCAGCCATTTTCCCGTCAGCAGCTAGTGTAGGCATCGCCTCGGCCCACTTAGTGAAGTAGTCGACGGCGACAATGATATACGCATGCCCCCGGGCCGAGTGAGGGTTACACGTCATAAAATCCACGCCCCATTTCGCAAAAGGGCCGACGGTAATAACGGGATGCAATGGCAAAGGCGGCGCGCGCATCTTGCGCTGAAAAATCTGGCATGGATGACATTTACGGACTGCAGTGATACAGTCTTTGAATATGGAAGGCCAGAAATAACCTGCTCGCAGAATCTTCTGGGCAGTAGCATACCCGGACATATGTCCGCCACAGGCGCCACTGTGGCAGTCGTTTAGGACCTTCTCAGCCTCTTCCAAGGTTAGGCAGCGCCGGAGCACCGAATCTAATCCAACGCGATATAAGGTATCTCCTACTATACGGTAGGGTTGGGACTGGTGCCGAATCCGACGGCGAGCAGCTTTATCCAACTCAGACCGAAATGTCGAGGTCTGAAGATACACTATTATGTCACCGTACCAAGGGTCACGAGTACTGATGAGGAAAAGCGTTTCGTCCGGTATATGGTCTTCAGAGTGTGAGGGAGCAGAGTCTGTAGGGAGAGAACATATCAAATCCGCGAAGACCAGTGATTTAGGTGACTTAGCAGTAGTGAACTCCAAGTCAAAATCCTGTAGGATCACTATCCATTTGGAGTACTTGCCCCCCAGTAATTGTCTAGAAAGAATATACGTGATAGGGTTGCAGTCTCAAACCACTGTTATCGTGCGCAAAAGGATGTAATGGCGAAAGCGTTGTACAGCGTGTACTGCTGCTAATGCCAACTTCTCGACATGTGTATAACGCGTTTCCGGGTCGAGAAGGTTCCGTGACAGGTAATAAACAACATGTTCATCACCGTGATCGTCATCCTGCACCAAGACCATGGCTATGGTGCTAAATGCGGCGGCTAGATATAAAGTGAAGTCGCGGTGGTAGTCCGGAGGACGAAGCAACGGAGCATTAACAAGAAACGTCTTCAGCTTCTCAAATGATTCCTGAGAAATTTCGTCCCAATGAAAGGGAACGTTCTGCTTCAATAAACGAGTGAATCCTTTGGCCACCTCGGCATAATTCGGGATAAAGCGCCGAAGAAAATTCGCTTTCCCTTGCAGACTCTGTAACTGATACAGGGAGGAGGGTGATGGGAGATTTACGATGGCCTCGACCTTTAGAGGGTCAAGGCGAATTCTGGCTTTCGAGACTATGAATCCTAAAAGACGACCAGCGTCAACGCAAAAGACGCATTTATGAGGATTGAGCCTGATATTGTAGCGCCTGCAACGAAGAAAGATCTGGCGGAGATGCTCAGGATGGTCCTCTCGCTTACCCGAATGGGCTGGAAAGTCGTCCAGATAAGGCTGAACGATATGCGAATGTCATGAAAAGCGTAGGACATCGCACGCTGAAAAATGGCTCCAGCGTTCTTTAAGCCGAACGAGAGTTTTTTATACGCGAAAGTGCCCCACGGACAGATGAATGTGGTCTTGTGTTGATCCTCAGGTTCAATATTGATCTGGTTATATCCTGAGAAACTGTCCATTAAGGAATAGATCTCATTCCCAGCACATTCGTCGATAATCTGGTCGATAAACGGAGTGGGATAATTATCCTTTGGACAGGCGCGATTGATGTCGCAATAATCCACACAGACTCAAATTGTACCCTGCTTTTTATCAACAGGGACAATGTTAGACACCCATTCTGTAAGGGGGATGGGATAAATAAAACCCGCGTTCAGAATTTTTTCAACTTCTGCCTTGATTGTGGCGGCTTTCCGAGGATGCATGGGACGTAAGCGTTGGTGCACGGGTTTTGCACCTGGATAGGTTGGAATCTCGTGCACTACAATACTAGGATCAATCCCCGGCATTTCCTCGTAGGACCATGCGAAAACATCTCTGAATTCTTTGAAAAGCTCAGTATAGACTTGAATCTCATCGGGAGAACAAGTCACACCCACGTGAATATTCTCAACAATCCGCGGTTTAACGGAGATGTTGATTGGAATAGTTTGAGTAATGTTACCCAGGTTACCCTCCGAAAAAACCTCGTGCTTCAAGATGGGCGTTTGAAGAGGAGGGGAAGGAACCTGAGTAGCATAACGCTCCAGACAATCAGTCATTGCCCCCAAGCTGGGCATAAACGAGGAGCGATGATGTCCATCGCCCCAAGGCAGCTCCTCAAGAGACATAGTTTCAATGATAGCCTCATCTGAAGGAAAAGTCTCTCTGAGAGGATCAGGTGAATCAGCCTGACCAAGCCAGGGGGATTGGGAGTAGACGTCGAGAGCCATGCTCAAAGGAGCATGCTGAGGAGGTGGAGGATCCGATGCTGCAACAATCTCACAGTAGCTGATTTCTACTGGCGTTAAAGGCATGGATTCTCCAAACTCATATACCTGCTCAGGTGTAGGAATAAGCCAGGGGTCATCGGACCTGGACAACATGTTGACTTGAGCAGTATGCGGTGGTGGTGCGGGGAAGATACCCATGAGGACTGGGTCTTTGAAGAGACCAGGTCCTACACTATCTGGGGGATTCGGAATTTGATTCACGTATGGCACGTTGTTCTCAGAGTTAGAGGTGAAAAATGACAACTGATCCACCGTGACAATCTTGCCCTTGTGAGGGAACTTAATGAATCGAAAGACGGTAGACGGCACGCAGAGCATGGCATGGGTCCAGCTGCGGCCAAGAAGTATATTGTAGTTGAGTTTAGTGTCAACCACTTCCACTTCCACGTTGACAGTTTTTCCCTGTAATGTGATCGCAAGACTCTCGAGAACGCCCAGGGGTTTAGATTCCCGACCATCAAATGCCTCAAGGGCATTGGGAGATGACGACAAGGCTGGAGAGCCGATGGCCTTCCAGCAAGCGGAGGACATAACGCAGGTAGATGCACCCTCATCCACGACGGCCCTATGAATGTTCAGACCGTTAATCCCGACTTGAATAACCAAAGCGATTTGATGTGGGAGCCGGGGAGTAAAATTCTCCAGATCGAAGGTGAGAAGGCTCGAGTCGGCGGGATCGATGCCACCGATTGTAGATAGTAAAGCCTTTCGTTGTGAAGGACAACTTTGAATAACCTCAAGTGCGGACATAGCACATGGCGCCTGTGCCAGATCCTCAACAATACTGTAATGTTGAGTGGCACGAGCGTTTGGATTATAAGAAGATCTTCGAAGAACACCCTTGGCAGGTGGCTTCACAATGGGTTCGAGAGTCGGCTTCTCGATTTCCAATGGACCGGAGACAGGTGAGGGAGGCGGCCCATCCGCAACTGCCTTCCCGGGTGCCTGCCGTGATTCATTGTAATCCTTCGACCGCGTAGCGACAGAGATAGGTGCAACACTCTTCACCATGAAAACCTGAGACCCAAATGGTACAGATGGTGACGCCTGTTCGACCATCTGGGTCTACTGAGATGGAAATGGCTCTTTCAAAACAGCCGGAGTCCCTTTAGGGCCTTTAAGAAGTTGACTAACCTCGGATCGTCGTGGAAAATCCTTAGTATAATGGTCCCCTTCACAGATGAGGCAAGGGTACTTCGGTTTACGCTGGGAGCCATCCTCAGTTCAAGATTTAGATTCTGGTTTCGGGGCATCAGATTTTGATTTGCCTTTGCCCTTTTTCTTCCCCTTGGAGGATTTGTCAGCAGGATTGGCCTGAACGACATTCACCTCCGTGGTCTTACCAGAATCGGATGAGGCGGGATTAGCAGAGGTATTATTGGAAGAATTAGCCTTCTGCTTCTCATTTGAAGACTTCTTCAAATTCTGAGAAACAGAACCAATGACACCATCCACCGCAGGGGTAGGTGGAGCCTTAGTGGTTCCGGGCCGTGGAGCATCAGTCAAGATGTCATAAAGCGTGCCAGACTGAGAATAGACAAGATCTAGGTACTGGGCACGAGCGATGGCTTGTTCCTCTGTCACACACGCTCCCATCGCGATATCCTAAGCGATTTTATTCACAAAGGAGGTGGTGAACCAGTGAGTCAATATCTGATCAGGTATGTGAAACTTGATCAGTCTATGACGGCGCCGCCACTCATGAATGTGATCTGAAATGTGAGTGGCTTTATCCTGCTTCAGAGAATTCAGGAGGTGCGTCCCGGCTTCATAACGAACTGGTAACTGGAAATGCGTGAGGAAAGCCATGGCTAAAGAGTTGAAATCTTGAAAAATGCCACGGGATAACTCTATGTACCACTTAGCAGCAGCTCCAGTTAAAGTACGCTGGAAGAGGCGCAGGCGAATCGAATCGTCGACCCAAGAGTTAGACGAACACCAAAGGTGATACGTCATCACATGCGCCTGGGGGTCCTCTCCAGCTTTTCCCTCAAACTTGGGGCAATCTCCTGGTATCTTGGTGGGAACCGGAGGCCAATACGGATTATGTAAAATCGGATCATTGGTCAACTTTGAAACATCCGGCAGTTCCAAGGTAGCCAGGAATGGCAATGGAGGGTTAACTGCCATGCCAGGCCCAGGATGAGGTCCGGCACCCATACTCCACGATGGTTGTGAATATCCTTGCCCCCACGGGTTCTGTCCCGTAGGATTCTGACCGTAGGGGGCGTAGGTCGTATAACCAGACTGATTGGGATGCTGGTAACCATAGTGCGGGGTTTGATAACCAGGGTATGGACCCTGATTAGGCGTCGGCCCCGTGTAAGCAGCGTTTGGATTTGGCTGCTGAGTGTAGGTAAAACCGGGTGGAGGAGGATAATACTGAGAGCCCCTGGGGTGGTTATAGTTCGGTTGAGACTGACCATGAGGATAATAACCACCCTGAGGATGAGTCGGCTGCTGAAAAGTGGAACCCTGCGGAGCCTGATATGTAGGGCGCAGCTGTTGATTTGGCTGTGATATTGAATGAACCGGCTGCTGTGCAGGGTTAATGGAATGAGGGGGCTGCCCTGAATGAACAGGTTGACCCGACTGAGAGGGCTGACCTGAGTGAACAGGTTGACCCAGATGTAAGGGCTGACCTGAATGACTAGGTTGACCCGGATAGATAGGCGGCGCCGGTTGCGCAGGTTGACCTGGTTGTAAGTGAGCCCTAGGTTGTACCGGATGGGCCGGTTGGCCTGGAGGCGGAACACCGGGTTGTACCAGATGAGCCGGTTGGCCTGGTGGTGGAACAGGACCAGGTACTTGCTAGAAACTGGTTTGACCTGAAGCAGAACCATAAGCTGGTCCTGGCTGATATGCAACGTTAGAAACAACAGGATACTGCGGTTAAATCGGTAAAGAAGGCTGGATTTTCCCCCCAGGACCATAGACCGGTCCCGGTTGGTACCCCGGCTGAGGTTGGATAGGTTGACCGGAAGGGCTATAATACTGTCCTTGCGGACTGTACGATGGCCCTTGCTGGCCCGCAGGGTAGCCCTGGATGGGCTGCCCCTGTCGACCATAAAGATAGCCAGGTTGGCCCGCAGGTTGGCCTTGGAAAGGCTGTCCCTGCGAGTTATAAGCCTGGTTGTACGGTAAACCTTGAGCATAAAGATAAGCCTCAGGAGCGGGTAGACGCAAAATCTCCCCGTGCTCGTCATACTGACCTGGGAAAGCATACACGGGAGTACCATCCTTTGCATAGTGCGAAAATTAAGATCGGTAAGGATCTTGGGCGGACGGTCCAACCTCGGCGTTCGGCTGTTGCAAAGACAACCGATACTCCTCTGGAGAGATGTTCTCCGGTATAGCAGTGGCTAGATAAATATCTTCAGGAGTTGGCCCAGCTCTAGTAGCAGATGCTGAGACAACAGGAGGCGGCCACACAGACAGTGGGCCGGACGGGAACAGAAGTGACGGGCGTCTGAGGAGACACCCCGGGTGTAGTAGCAGCTGGCCTCGAAGCAGGGGATGATATTCCCATAGAGGCTGTAGCTGAAATGATCTGACCCAGAGATCTGTATCCCTGTGGTAAAGAAGGACTGGCTGTTGACAAGTTAGCCAGCTCAGAGTTGTCTCCCTCAAACAATCTACGCGGGAAGAGCTGATAGTCTTGACCGGATGTTGGGATTTCCTCACCAGAATCACTCATGGTTGATCCTGCCGTTAAATCACGCAAGAGACGGCGAGGACTAGGAGGAAATACAACAGTAACAAAAGGCGAACCCGATGTAAGAGAAAGGAAATCAGCTCCTAATCTCAATTCAGACACAGGGTCCGAAAAGGGCCAATTGAACTCAACTGGTCCTCCAAAGGGTTGCTCAGCGAGAACCGGTCCCCCGTCAGGAAACTCGGAAACAACAGGCTGCTGTGGTTCGACAGAGGATTGGGAAGCCTCCGAAGAATCGTCCGTGTAAGGACTACCAGTAGACGAAACCGAAGGTTCCGCCATTGTGGCAAAAGACCAGAGAAAAAGAAGCAAACATACACATGGGCTGAAAACGAGTTAAGACACACGATCAAACGGTCAACAAGCAATATCTAAGTAGGCGTGTAATCATGGGTGATTAATTTTTACCACATTGAAAAGTAAGAAACTCTATCATTTCATATTTTAAGAGTCGAGAAACAATAGAAAGATGACTCTATCTCTTTCATATTTGATACAAGCATGAAAGGACAAGCGCTCGACTGTCTTTTCAAATTTAGGGAGTCAGAAAAGACCAAATGACTGCTCAGGAAAAACTAGGCACAAAGGGTGTACCAAATATCCGTGAACTGCAATATACACCTTGGTTTCAATAATGAAACAGAAATCGACCAAGGACTTTCCGTACGTGTAGGTAGTCTCCCCGAATGCCGTGTTCGGTGTATCACGGGTATAGGGCGGCAGACTCGGCTTCCTGTGGATAAAGGATTGAAAACCTAGAGGGGTCTCCCTTTATATACGCGACGGTACGAGGAGCACAAGTCCGTACTAGCGCTGTCTAAAGCCAAAAGGCGAACGACAGCTGCTAGGTTTAAAGACGCCGGAACACGTCTCTAGCCTAGACCTCTAAAAATGTTTCGTTAAGTTTCAATGCTGCCTTAGGTTAATTGAAAAAATTTTACAGTTGATCTTCAATTAAGTTTCAGTTTCAGGCCCTATCGTATGTAATGTCTCAAAAGACTCTTAAATGCAAAGCTACATGCCACAGTCCAACATTTCGTTCGATGAAAACTAGTTACAGAAGAGTTGAGAGCTTTTACACAAACGAAATGATCGGAAGACAAACAATGAGATCTCTAATGCAACTAATGAAATTGAAAGCTTTTCATCCAAATCACTAATCACTAGCAAAATCGAAAAGATTACAATTGCACTAATTAACCAAAAGCAAAAGAGATTTTTTTTTGTAATTTTCAACGTTTGATAGCTAATATGCACTAAACAAACTGAAAACAAACGGAACAACTTGAGAAATGATATTGAGAGAGCAAAACAAACAAATTTCACTCAACAACACAAGCAATCAGATCCCAAATCGACCAAAGTCTCTCAAAACCAAGAAAAGACTCAAAGGCTCCAATGGGCTGTGTGATCTAGGCCCAATGCAAGACCAAACGAAATTTGAATGAAGGAATGAGCAATCACCCAAAAATCGCAACAAAACAATGAAAAACTACTAAGAGGATGTGGAGAATCAATCAGGAAGTCGACCGGACAAACGAAACACCAAAACTCCCAAGGAGGGCTCGATACACTAAGCCACTAGATGCCCTAGGGCTCAAAATGTGAAATCGATAGATAAAAGCAAACAACCAAAGGACAGAGGTGAATTTCCAGTCAAACAGGACTCCAACACACTTAGGTAGTCGGAAAATCAAGAATAAAAACACTGACCAAACCCAGAGAGCTCAAAAATGAGGAAACTCAAAAACCTTACAGGAGTGGCGCGACTGTAAGGATGTAACTGGCGCCAGAAAGAAATTGGCGCGGGCTAAACAAAAGCAACATGCGCCAATGGCGCGACTGTCGAGCTAAAAAGCGTGCCAGTCGAGTTTCTCAGCCAAAAATGAAAAAAGAACTACTCCAGAAGCAGATCAATGTAAACTAAGCAAACCAAGAAGCAAAAAACAGCAAAAGAACCCAGCCCAGAAGGCTGAACAAGCAAGGAAAATCACAAAAAAATCAAACGAGACAATCCAAATGAGACAGTGAAATCCAGATGATCCCCAGCGGAGTCGCCAAATTGGCGCGGAAGTAAATCCCCTCTGCAGACAGAGGCGATCCCTACTAGCCCAGCAGGGGTCTAGCAACAATCACGAAATGTTACGACGCAAGTTCCTAGTTACGAATGAAAAGACTAAAGATAGAAGCCTACCTGGAATCCAATGCTACAATCTGAAGAAGAGAGCGTTCCCGTTCCTCAGCCTCGGCAGATCACGATCCTCCATGATCTCCGCGGATGGACACCTGCACATGCAAGAAACAAACAGATACAAGCATAAAATCCGGCATACGTAACTAAATATCAGTCAGAAAGGACATTACTCATATTAACATCATTGAAAACAGAGTGGAACCATAATCGTAATCATTCATTAAATAATAATCGAAGAAATATTACAACCAATGTTCTAACGTCGTGTTCCCCTTCGGATGGGTCTCCAGTCGTTCACGTCTCGCAAAGCTCGCCAGGGAAAGGGCAAACCTCTCCAGAGTCTCTCGACGATAGTCTCCTTACTTGAGTCGGCCTTAAGGGAAGAAAGAGGGCTCTTACAGCACAAAGGCTCTTGGGAATTTGGAGATTGAAAGCTTAGGCACTTCAAGACTAGCTTGCTATGGAATTGAGCAGGCTTTTATAGATGGGGAAGGAGGGAGTTGGGATCCCTATTATTGTGGGATTGGCCCTATCAACAAGGAAGGTTCCATGGGAGGTGGCAAAACCATTTCCCTTCCATAGAACTCCCGCAGCCAAACCTCCCAACTCAAGATAGGCAATGGTTTCTGAGTTTGTTGAAACACAACTTCCGCCATCTTTATTTAAAAAACACTCCTTAAATTGGTTGGCGCGACTACTGCTCTGGGACAGAGCGCCAGTTGGCGCAGCCTCTTTGCAGGATTTTATCCATTGGCGCGAGTGCTGAACTGTCTGCCCGCGCCAATGCAAAAGGAGATGTTTTTCATGATTTTTGCAAGGAGATGTCTTTAGGGAAATTGAAGCTCATGCTTAGAGGAATGCATTGATGATGTTTTCAAGGCATGACAATGTTCACAGGTCACAAAATGGGTCCTCCATTGTGCGGGACGGGGAATGGTAAGGACGGTGACAAATTACTGTGTAACATATATATAATATTTTATATTCGGATGTTTAAGGTTTAAATATTTCTCCCCAAAATTATGAACGCTCCATTTGTTTCTGATGGATGGAAGTCAACTGGGTTTTCCTTCTATGATAAGATCATAACCCTTGGAAACCTAATTGGACTTGAGTCTGATTTGGCAATTTCTACCAGAGTTATTGATGGTCGAAAGCATTCATCCTTAGAGACACCTAGAAGACATAAACACAATTTTAGGTGCAAGTCATGGTGGGGTTTGTGTGGAAGCTCTAGTGGTTGTGATCAAAACAATATGTCTACTTCACTTGGGAAGTTTATTTAAGTTGAGAGGAGGGTGGTTTCTTCAAACATATGAGAGAAAATGTACATCAATATGATGTATGATAAAATTTTTACAGGACAGACAAACTTTGATTCCAATCCTCTCTTTGTAGATGGTCAAATCCTTCGTCCCCATCCTACAAGCCAAATACCCTCTGTCAGTAGAGATCAAGTTGACGTTTATACATCATGGGCGTTGACTGAATGGTTCACCAGTGATACTAATTCAAGGGGAAGCTATGTCAGGGTTCACCATCTTAGAAACCATTATTTCTGATTGCAGGTGCCCACATTCTTTTCTCGAATTTGTGGGAATTTTCCTAATCTAGTATTTGTATAAAAAAATGCTATCATGGTTCGACAACCCACATATGAAAATAAGTGGAGCACACTTCAGTCACAAGTACATTCACAAAAGGTATTTCTCTTTGCAAATTCAATATGCCAAACAGTGAATAGAAATCCAATACTTAACTTCATAGCAACCCACAAAACCTCTATTTCTATAGGATTTTTCAGAAAACTTCTTCCAATGCAATAACTTGCCTATTTTCTAAGCGAATCATGGTTTAAAACTGAAATCCCAGTGTGACAGAAGAAAAACATGCAAGTTTGATATAGAATCTAAGAGATTATTTAACTAGTTTAGTAAATTAAAGGCTCAAAATATTACATATATGCCTCCATGGGCTGCTAGTAGTTACAAAACATGAGATTATCACCTTTTCAAAACATTCAAATATATCAAAGGTGCTATTAGATCTTAGTCTTGGATTGGATACAATAGACAAAGAATCTTCTTAGCTTAGCTTTTTGTCTCCTTTTCACTGAGAGAACTCTCCATTCTTCTCCATGAGAGCTCTCTATCTCATCCTTTCTTTGAGTATGAATGATAATCCCCATACTCCTTAATTTTCCTCCCAACATTAATTTTCTAAAACTATGAAACAATGATGGGATTCACCTGTTGACCACCACATGGAAAATTGTGATAAGATTTGCTGGAATGCAAGATGGAAATGAAAGGTATATAATCATAGAAAGGGAAGGGAAGGGGAAAAGGAAGGGGATTTAATTATTTACTTTATTTTATCACAAGAGACACAATATTCAAATTTTAGACATATGTGTGAAACAAAACAATTGATAACATAATCTAGAAGTTGTTGGGCCTAAGCATCCCCCACAGACTTGATTGTTGCTATGCATTCTTCTGATTTTGAAAGAAAATAATTTTCTTTGGTTTGATTTTTCTCTAAGAGACCTTCAAACTCAGACCTTGCCCATGTGAGATAGTGGATAATATTATGTGGAAATTAATGAAGCGTGAAAACGGGTGCCTACTTCTTAGGTGGATCTCGTGATGCTCCATAGTTCTCAGTCAAGTGAGGCTTAACCATTTGGGTGTTAGACTTGGTTCGCAGTGTTATAGACTCTAGCAATGGCTTCTGGAAGTAAAAAAAAACTTAAATATACATACAACCTCAACCTCACCATTCCATCACCAAATACATTTTTAGTATCTGGGCTCACACAATTCTCCATTGCTTTAACTTCCAAATGTGGGTTGATTGCAGTTGCTATTGATGCTTCCCAGTGTTCCAAACTCTAATAATGGCTTCTGGAAGTAAAACCACCTTGAATCTACATACAGACTAGAATTTATATTGTCCAGATCATTTAAAACAATGTCAATCTCACCATTCAAGAAGTAATTTCTAAAAAAAATCGGTATCTGGGCTCACGCGATTTTCCCTTGCTTGAACCTACAAATGTGAGTTGATTGTAGTGGTTGCTGATGTTGCCACTCTTGGCTTTGCCTACCCAATATTCCAACCCCAAAATAGAAATTTCCTACTATATAATTTCATCATCTGTTATAGTTAGCTTTCCCTGGCTCCGACAGGAGGCTCCCATGAGGGCTAAGTTCTTTAGAAGCTCACATCCCAGAACACTAGCCCCCAAAAAAAATAATTTCACATCTTCCAACTTTTTATGCACCTCTTTTCCAAATAGAGAAATCCGGGCATCGTAACGACTATTCAAAGGACCCACATCCTCTGGCCCAAGTAGTTCTACAAGGAGAGATTCCAATGAATTGAAATAGAATAAATGCATGGGAAGGGATATAGAAATCAATATTAGAAAATAAATAATTGAATTCTCCACTGGATTTCCCTGAATTGCCTATATAAAATAGTATAATTCCATTTATATCTAAGAGAAGCACATAAAAGGGTATGTAGGGTGCCAAATAAATAAAACATGCAAAAGTGGATGAAACTTGCTAGAAGAGGTTCTCGCAACCTCGTTCCCAACGATTCCACCCAACATAGCTACCATGCGATTCAACACTACACGGGAACCACTTACAAAATGTTTGAATACATTTACATTTTCATCAATGGAAATGACATCCAACTTAATCAAGCAGTTGGCATTGTCATTTAAAGCCCTTGCCACATCAATGAATATGATCCCATATTTATTCGATGTAGCATAAGGGAAGCACCCAAATTAATGAACAAATTTATGTTGGAAATGTTGTCATTGATGGCAAAGGAGATGGCAAAGGAGGAGCACTTGAAACAACAATAAGGAAAAGAGAGCATAATCAGTTAAATTTTTGAGTTATACCCATTCTTGAGTTATGGCGTACTGGTGTGAATTGTATGCATTGAGGCATAATCAGTTGGGGGCATTCCGAAATGAATGGTTTTTTGTATAGAAACTCAAAGGAGGGCGATTCTGTTCGGTAAGAAAAGCAGTGGAAATTTATGTTTATTAAGCATATTAACTCCATATAAAAGGACCAAACTTGTTTCCTTTATTATAATTGATAGAATCGACTCATTTTATTGATTTATATACAACAGAGAAGCGTTTGCATTACGTTATAGGTAATAATTGCCTGTGTATTTATTGTGTGAGAAGAGCTCCATAAAGTAACTGCGTTTTTAGCCTTTTGAATGAACAATGCCAACGATGTATGCATCAGATGATTGGGCATGGTTCGTATTGAAACATTGTTACTAGAGTTAAATTGAATTAGTTGATTTTCAAGAATCGATACGATTATGGTGATTAAAGGCACATCATTGAAGACGTAGACTCAGAAATCACCATACGTTAGTTAACTGAATTGGCTTTTTTAACCCTATTCGAATGTCGAATTTGATGCGGTATCGGTCTCATGAGGCCTGAGTGATTCCTTGAAACCAAGTGAATTGCATTGGTTTAATGTTGAAGCTCAACGAATTGTGTGCGAATAAAACCCTGCAATAGGAATGTAGTGATATTCTGGTTACTATGGAAAGACCTGATTGTAGATCTGAGAGTACATACTCATTTAATTGAGCCTTTTTGAATTGTATTCATTGGATAAATTGTATAGATCATAGTGGGCGATGTTAATAAGTGGACTGTTTGAACTATTAATTGAAGTGTAACTGGTCCAATGAAATGCAAAATGGAGCTGACTCTGTTTTCAGGGACAAATACGTAATTGTTTGTGAAAATTGTAGTATAGTAATGTTCGGTTAGGGACCATATAGACTCATCATTAATGAAATTGAGAAGGGCGAGCAGTTGGGACTAGAAGGGCTTCTAGTTCCAGAATGGTGTATTGAGGTTTTATGAGTTCCGTTGAAATCAGAACCGTAGAGTAATCTATGTCAACCGGGCGATGAAGCAAGAATGCCGACCGAACAATAGGAGCAAAGGCCGAGGCTTTTAAACCCTGTCTAGCCCTTGAAGCAATGACTGCAAAATAGATATGGGTCGCTCAAGAAATGGTGAAGAACAGAATCGAACTGTATGTTGATTTGTTTGAAACCATGAATGAATCGATTCACAGTAATCAAAGAAGAGAAGACGGAATTTGAAAGGATCTAAGATGTGGTTAAAGCCATCATACAGTAATGCTGTGGAAGTTAAACTGGTTCAATTCGAGATCAAACGCAGTATAACTATGAGCCAGTAGAATGAGGAATGAAGGGGCTGAAATTGCATCAAGGCGATGCAGCTGATAGCAATGAGGTCATCTGTGTGGAATCGAAGCAAATCAAAGGTTTGGCTAAACCACATAATGCGGATGCTCAGTGAAAAGTCTGATGCACAACCGTAAAAGAAAATCCTTCAAGTTGGAACTGTGATTGATGGAACGCTGAGGCAGTTTGATGAGAGTAAACCGGCAGTATCGCGCGGTGTCAAAAATGGTAAGTGGATTTCTCAGTTTGAACGCGATCTATGTCTTCAATCAACATGTGTCCTAAGGCGGTTTTACAAAAAAAAAATTATCACGTTCGTTTGAGCGGTTAAAGCTTGGCTCAATAAAAAATGCGATATGGTATGACATATGTTGGATCATCGGAGTCTATATGATAAACTGTCCGCCGTTGGATGCAAGAGGCGTGTTAATGGAGGTGGGCCCTGGGAACGTATATGTATTAAAATATGTATCGGGTTTGATATCTACTACAATATTTGATATATATTAAAGTTGAGTGCGCATATAAGAATGGTTTATGTGCAGATTATATGTTTGATGCAAGTTGATACATTATGTTATGCCGAGGGTTAAAACCATGGTCGAGGATTGACTTAGGCTTTTATATATATATGTTCAAAGGGTGTTGTCATTTGGAATGTATTAAAAGTGCAGACTTTATCAAACATATGTGGGCCCGTGAATACAATACATCATAAAATCTCGTGCTAATGGTATAAGCCTTGGTTGGAGTATTATAAGCGCTTGCATATTGGGTTAAAGACACGAACCATTGTTATAATGTTAAGTAATAAAGCCGAGAGGATGAATGTGTTTTATTATCTTTTCCCTTAGAGGGTTGGTTAAGGAGCTGTGTATACCGGGCTAATTACCATTCGATACATAAGTCAGAGGAAAAGCTGCAAATATATGTAAAGCACTTCATAAACAAGGGATGAAGGTTAAATTACAAGGCATATATATATATATATTATAGTTATGGATGCGCAATTAAAACTACAAAAGGTTTGTTCGGGTTTAAAACAAACAAAGTCTTATAAGGTGGGACCCGAGTCACGAATCACATCGGAGAAAAGTTATCAGCGGAACGTGTTGAAAAAAGTTTTGATTGAGATGCGGACCCGATGGGTTTATGAACCATGATTCATATATTTTTGAGTTCCGGCATCAAAGTGAACCATCACATCGGCACAGTGAAGTGAACAGTGTTACATCACATCGGAGCGACCCATCGCATCGATGCAGTGAAGTGAATAGTGATTGATTGCATCGGAGGAGAACAGAACATCAGAGCATTCTATTGAAAGCAGTGATTGCGATTATCGCATCGGGACTTTCACAAAGGCTCATCGAAAGGGAATTTTTTGTATTAAAATGAGCTATTATCATTATATTGCCGAAAGTTATTTGAGTTATATAACATGACTGTTCAAATGTTAAAAATGCCTTATTATTATGCCGAGAATTGAATTGCATTATATAAAAAGCGCAGTTACATATATGCAGGAGTTACACAACAACAATGAACAGAAAGGCATACAGAGAAGAAAAAGACAGACACAATCACAGAAAAGACAAATACGTAGTGATCCAAGAGGCTAAATGAGTTGAGCTGGAGTTCTCATTGTAATTAAATGTAAATGTTTTAATTATTTTATATTATTTGTGATGCATTGGAAAGTCTCCGGAAGAAAACAAAAATCCCACTGTAATATTAAAATTAGTACATATAGTTATATTTTTCTGACTGAGATGGAAAATAAACGAGAAGGCAGAAGGCTAAGAGGTATGGCTATCCATTTCGAATTCCCTAAGGAATACAAACAGTCATAAGGAAATCTCTATAAATGATATCACCTTGATATGAATAAAGAGGTTAGTGAGTGAGGTAAGAGATGTAGAAATGAAGCAGTAAGGTAGAGGAGAAGGAGGAGTTGATAGAGAATCCGAAAAGATGCTGAGATGATGCAGGGCAGATATGAAGACTAGTGGACAACAGAAGAGAAGGTTTAGAATAGAGCTGATATCCAAGGTAAATCAGCAAGTGTTTTATTTTGAAAAAGTAAGGAAGTTGGAGCTCCCCTATCAAGTTGCAGCTTGATAGATGTCAGTTGTAGCTGATTGACATTGGAGCATCCTGTAGGTTGGTGCCTGCAGAAAATTGAGAGGGATTTGGAGCTTCCTTGCAAGTTGTAGCTTGCAGAATTGAGGTAGGAGCCTCCTGTGGGTTGGAGCCTACAGAAAATCAGTGGTGAGAGGGAGTTGGAGCTTGCCTTTGCATCACAACAATAATAAGATGTGGTTTTCTCCCTTTATGGGTTTCCACTTATATCTGGTGTCCCAGTGCATGATGTTTATGTGTTGATATGGTCTATATCATCTGCTTATATACTTGCTGCTCTCATATTAAGTCTACTGTTACATTATCTTAATACTTGTTGCTCACAGTCTAAGATTACTCACATATTAATTTGAACATGAAATGAAGGTGTAAATAAGTTTTAATGGAAAATTTTTAAAAGTCCATGAATGTGTTAAACTAATTTACCCCCCCTCTCAGTTTAACTAAGGGTTCAACAATTTATTGGAGGGTGATCAAACTTGGAAAAATCACTAAGAAGAAACTCCCCAAGATTTCCAATTTCTTCCTTTAGTGGCTTAAAGTTTATGAGATTGTGTTTGTTTAGCTTAGTGACTCTACCACCCATCTCATAGCATCCAAAGTTGGTGGTGTCTTCTTGCAGGTGGAAAGAATATGGTCTAACATTCATCACTTTTCTTGGCTTGACATCATTGAGCTCACTCATACCTTTAACTTCATAGAAAAAAAACAAAATTCCCATCCTCAAATTGGAACCTCTCCTCATCGTCCACACATGATACCAAAGAAATATTTTTGTTGGTGATCTTCATAGAAGGTTTCCCACTGTCATATCAGCTTCAAAAACAAAAAAATTTATGTTTTAGTGGTTCACCTCTTAAAGGCCATTTCTTGCTTCTTGTGCCTTCCCAATCAAGGCCGCTTATAATTCTTGTCTTAACTTTAACAAAGCACTTAAAAAAAAAACCTTATGAAATTAATAATTTCAAGCATGCATAATTGCATAAGAGTTGTGCTCAGTGGTTCATCTCTTAGACCTTTCTGAACCACTTATAATGCTTAACTTTGAAGGAAGCCCAATGCTTATCTTAGAAGGAAGCACTTCAAAACAAATTCCAAGTATAATTTTTAAAACTAAATTGCAAAGGGTTGTGTTTAGTGTTTCACCTCTGAAGGGTCATTTTTCCGACATAAGAAAGCCATGTGTAGTGCCTAACCTTCTAGGAAAGTTATAATGTTGTCTTTTGTATAATAGGAAGCAACTTTAAAAGGATTCAGAGTATTAATTTCCCATCTAAATGGTATAATATTTGGTAAATATATGTTTATAATAAATGACATACTTTGCAAATCGAATACATATTACATCGTGTTCATTGATTCACCTCTAAAGGGCCATTTTGCCAACATAAATAAGCCATGTGTACTACCTAACCTTGTAGGCCAGTTATAATATTGTCTTGTGTATAACAAGAAGCAACTTTAAAATGATGCAACGTGCATTATTTTCTTAGCTAAACAATATAACAGTTGGTAAATCTATGTTTATAAAAAATGACACACTTTGCAAACTGAAGACATGTTAGACTGTGTTAATGCCAAAAGTAAAAACTACTTGGAAGTGCAAAGGCCACAAAAAGTGAGTGCTTAGAAATGTCATCTTTGAATTTAAATGGTCTGGTGAACATGCACTTATTTACAAAAAATCATTACCCAATTGATATGCAAGCCCTAGACTACCCACTATTTATGTTTCTTCACTATATTCTCAAACATTGAGATGAGTCAAAATAAGTCAGATTTAAGTGTTCAAGGACCAAAACCCTTGCAAACTCTCTAGCATTTGCAAACATATTTTCACAACACAAGATGGAAAAGTTAATGTGGAAAGAAAATAAATATCATTTTGCCTTTATAGGGGCACAAACTTACTAATTTTTTCAAACCTAAGTGAATTTAAGCATTGATTGATAAATCAAGCGTAGACTGGTAGAGTTAAATGACAAAATCACAATTCGAGTCAAGGAATTCAAATATGAGTAGTAACAATGAATTTGAATATTTTCATTAGTTACTCTTCGCATTTTTAAAATTAGGGCAACTAGTGATCCATCTACTATGCACGGTAACAATTTCTGTTTCATATGTTGTGTAATAGTTCTCTACAGAGATATGGAATTATGTTACCCTTCTGACAGCCATGATCTATGATCTTGATTCAGTCAATGCAATTTAAACAGGTGATTAATTACTATTCAAATGTTATATGTGATGTTTACTTTATTTGAGTTTTCTACTTGTGTATTTCTTTGTATTATGTTTATCTAATCTAAGTTTTTGTTTTTGTACTTGATTCTGAGTGAGTAGTTAAAATTATTCAACCATTTTTGGAAATCCCTCTAGACTATGTTGGATACCATGTTTTTTTTTTAGAAGAGCATACATTTCTCCAGTTTAGAAATGCCCACTTCTAGGATGATAAACAATATAAGAGTTGGTAAATCTATGTTTATAAAAGCTGGCATACTTTTCAAACCCAAGACATATTAGATTTTGTTAATTCCAAATGTAAAAACTACTTGGAAGTGCAAAGACCACAAACGAATTCTACCAAATAAATTGTACTAAGTTCCAAGAAAATGCAGTGAAGATTTATCTCTAAAAGTTACATAACCTAGAATGACTTAGTCTTCCTAAAGCAATTTAAATGAGTAAACATATGAAAATGTGAAAATTCATCATACAACCTTTTTCATTTTTCATTAAGAGACATTAGTTCAAATGAAATCTCAAACGACTCTAAATAACTAAACTGCAATGTCCCACAATACAAGAACATATCCACACTAAACTTACAAAAGACACAATTTATAGAGGATAAAAGCACCGCAAGTGCTACAGTTTGGAAAATATTCCTAATATGAATATGATGTTATAGAGGGTAAGAAGGAAAATAAATTTAACCAATTTAGAACCCAAATTTCACAATTCATCTTCTACAAGAAGTATTGGCTCTTTCTCTCTAGAGATAATATCAACAAGCTTAAGATGCATTAGGTTCAAAGGAGATGCAGTCTGGATATCCGTCTTTGAAAGTTGAAAAACCATTTTTGACTAAGTCTGCAATAAAACTTCTATGTTTCAACTTTCTAATACAACTTTCGTAAGTAAATTTCTCAAGATGTGAGAACTCATCAGAAATTTTTATGTTTGACATTCTAATGTGGCTTCCTTAGGAATTTTTTTCAAAATGTAGGTATTCATCATAAGATCATTTGCATTCGCATTAAGAGATACATTAGTTCAAATCAAACCCGAAACAACTATAAACAACCAAAGTGCAATTTTTTGTTAGATATTGAATGTTACAAAATACAAATAGCATATATCCAACACTAACCTTAAGAAAGATATATTTTTAATTAATAGAAAACTAAAGCACCTAAATTATCTTCAAAGGAAGATTACATTAAGTTGGAGTTTGGAAAATATCTCCTATAGAGAAATTCATAACCACATTCAGATATATATTAGGTTGTGTTAATGTCAAATTTAAAAACTACTTGGAAGTGCAAAAGAAACACACAAATTAGTTCTTAAAAATGTCATCTTTGAAGTTGAATGGTCTGTTGAACATGCCCTTCTTTACAAAGAATCATTGCCCAATTGATATGTAAGCCCCATACTACCCACTATTTATGTTTCTTCCTATATTTTAAAACATTGAGACGAGTCAAAATCAATCAAATTTAATATTCAAGGACCAAAACCCATGCAAAGTCTCTAGCATATGCAAACCTTTTTTTCATAGCACAAGATGGAAAAGAATATAAAAATAAATGAGGCAATATAGTTGAATCGTTAGACAACTCTAATATAAAATTTCCATTTGTGATTTTGACTATTGAGTGCATGTTGCAGTGTGGGATCCACAACCTATGATGAACCCAATGTGTGACTCAATTATGAAATTTTTTATAGTAGATCTAATGCTATTTCTAAATTTTTGTGGAAACATGAAGTGATTGAATGTATGGATATAAATTTTATAGTAAAAATGTGCACATTACCACTGTACCACTGCACCATGTCTTTATGTTACAACATAAAAAGAAGCATATCATGGAAATATGGCTTACGTTAAGTTGAAAATATTGACATCTCAAGAAATAGTCGAATGTTGGTAAAATCGTTGCGATTTCAAAATTGTAACATCTTCACTATCATACTCAAAATGATTTGGTTAAAATAGATTAAGCAGACGGATCAAAGCCCAAAATTTAAAGAACACTCCATTTCAATTAATAACAAAAAGGTGCATTGAGGATGAGAAAAGAGTGAGGATGATAAGCCCTTTTTAAGGACAGGTCTGAAAATATACCATTCGTAAGCTCAAATACATAACCACATGCAAAAATTGAACGACACTGCGTAGTGCTAAATGTTAGTACAAAAAAAAATACATCATGATTTTGATGATAATGACCATTAGCTATTTTGAAGATTTAGCGAAAGGCACTTTTATGACTAGAACACAATGAAGAGATGGGCTATTTCACATGACAACTTAAGGACCTCCGACAAATCAACTAGATGTTTAGCGTGTGGAAGCCATTCAAAATTATGGAGAAACTTGGAAACTCAGAGATTAACAGTGGCAAGCCCTAGTGCCTTTCCGGGGCATACTCGATGACTGACACCGAAAGGTGCAAGCCTTAGATCGTTTCCCCTTACATCCACCACTTCCCCACCCTCTGACACCACAAACCTCTCAGGACAAAACTCATGTGGTGATTCCCAAATGTTGGGGTCATGAGTAATCATCACATATTGACCATGTCATTTGTGCCCACATGAATTCACATTCTGTCAGCGATGTTGGCATCTTCAGTGGATATATGGGCGCATGATAGCAATGGTCTAGGTGGATCCATTCACATTGCCTCTTTCACCATGACAACTTTGGGATGTTTGAATCGTTCACGCTCCAGTCATGCCCCACTATGACATCCAACTATGCCTGTGCTTTCTTATGAGCTTTAGGGCTCAACACTAGTTCTGCCATGGTCCACTCTATCAAAAGAGTCGTCATGTCTATGCCATGAAAAATCATCTCCTACACACACAAAATCCCAAAATTATTTAATGTCCCTCCCCCAAATAAAAGCGACTACATAAGGACCCACTTAATGTTCAATTATAATATAAGTGAAATATAGTGAATAGAGAATGGAAATAAGGACCCAGAGAACAAAAATCATATCCTCCTCATCAAGTTTATCCTCTCCTTGAAACGAAAATAGAGCATCAACAAAATGAGATTGATCACCGCTTTCTCTACGTGCAGTGGAGAATCAGCTTCTAAGAAGAATCTTGCATTAATTTTTAATAATTTGAAGGCATTGTAGGATAACAGCTCTAATAAAGAAGATGCTCGCAGCCTACCTCTAAGCAAAGATTTCATCCTCTAGGCAGTAATGGTCGGGCTTGTAATCCATGTATTTGTTCAAATCTTATTTGAAAATGGCACAGGCATGGGCGAAGGGTGGATAAAACGTGTCGGAGTTGAAGCTGTGGTTGGGGTCGAGAGGAAAATTTTTGCCAACAATGAAGTCCTTGAGCTCCTTGGCCATGGAGACTCTGTTTGGTTTTCCTTATTGAAGCCATGAATCATCTGCATTTTCCCCTTTGAGACTTTTTTGGAGGATTTGAGCTCGATTTTGATGCTTGAAAGCTCTTGTTGGCTCAAGATACTTCTAAAGGGTACTCCTATTACGAATAGACCCCGCCATGCACCCCACGAAACCACACCCTGATGCACCTGTTAGTGTCAGAATATGCATTCTTCCATCAGTGATCAAAATCACTCTTTTCATTCTCATTTTAGGTGTCCCACTCTAAAATTTTTATATCATTCCATTAGGTCATGCTAAAAATTGTTTCACTAATGGTAGCCCTACTCAATAAAACTTCACTCTCCCTTAGAAAATCACTTTTGTTGGCTCACCTTCATGTATATCCGAGCATAATAACACTTTTGAAAAACTTATTTCACCATGTCTTATCTCATTCAAAATCAATCATGAAAGTCAGTTCATTCAAGGTCCCATTAGGTCATTAAGTTTTGTTTTTCAAGGTCCAAAAATGCACCATTTCATCTCAATAAAGTCAACAAAATGTGTGAGAGTTACTCACTAAACATTTTATTTTTACTTGTAGAAGATCATCAGCATGTAAATATCATATTTTTAAATTTGTAATTTTGATTTTATATGATTTTCATATCAAAATGTCATTTTGATATGAAAACAAAGATGTAATTTAGTTTTAATTTCCTATGTAATTTTATGTTTTCTATATGTAATATTTTCACTCCCTAGCTGCCTACTCAAAATATTCATGCCAAATTGAAGGAGATAAATGAAAAACTCCAACAAGATCAACTTGCAAAACAAAAAGTCAGAAATCAAAGAGCATTAGTGTGAAAATTTGAAAGGTGAAATAAAACATTAGAAAAGTGGGTTTTCAAAACATAAATAAAACTCACTCAAGTATAAACACTATCAAATACATCTATTAAAAGTTCATTTGCTTCCTACACCCTCAATCATACTCAACAAAGGAGAAGGTTTTGAGTTTTTAGGTGAAATTTTGCAAAACAGGGGCAGAAGGCGCGTTTGCCATAAGCACTACGCATTTTCCTGAAAATTTTGCGCATTTTCTAAAGGCACTGAACGCTTGTCTAGAGGAGGGCGAGTTTAACCTGGGTGTTGCACATTTGCCTAAAAACCCTTAGGGATTTCCAAAATACCACTACATCTCTCTCAAGCTTCAAAAAAGGGTTGCCTATACTCTCTAGCAAGCAAGTAGGTCACAAATTCATCACTCCTCTTCTCCTTAATCATTTTATGTGATGTTTAATTTGGTTTTGGTGTCATATTAAGTTCAAAACACTAGTATCATTCTACTAGCATACCACTACAATTCCCACATTTTAATTTACCCTATCCCAACCCCCCATATCATAAAACACTTTCCCATAACCCCTACATAACTATCTCCTTCCCTAAGCTTTCATCTCCTTCAAACCCCTAAGCCCTAGGTATTCATTTTCCTAGGCTCTCTATACCCTACCTATAATTAAATCCCCTATTATAAAACCCCTCATCATCATTACCCCCTGTCACCTCCCTCATATCACAAATCCCTATTCCCATCTCCTCAAATTTCCTCACACCAACCCACACTTCTTACACCCACATTCTATTCCATCATCTCCCTAGGGTTTTGACACCAAATACATCATGGCAGAAGAAGTAAACAGAAGTCATAGTGAGGAGGAAGAAATAGAAGATATAATTTCCATCTAAAAAAGGAGGGATAATCAATAGACATGAGCCAAAAAATACTAGAGAACTCATGGCATCTCCCATCACTGTGACATGCTTTAAGCATGTTGGATGTTTTGAGTTCTATGAGAAAGTATAAAGGGTCCAATACCATCCTATGTTGACCAGATTATTCATTTCCAACCTCCATGACAACCAGGTAACCCTTGCTGGTGTCACTTTCACTGTGTCCCCTACCATCATATCAGCTGCCACTGGGATCCCAAATGTTGGGGAAAAATAGTTCAAGCAAGGAGAATTGAAGCAGTTCTTGTATAAGCCATATATTAAACCAAGGTACAAGAATGAGAGAAAGAGAATTTTTCTTTTCTCTTAGCTCCTGGACAGATATGTACCCATGATGAAAATCATTATGAGGTACTTTACTTGTCAGGGTAGGTTTTCTAGACTCTACTCCTATCATGTCCGGCTACTCATGCATTTCAAAAGGGTCAGAATGCTCAATATAACTTAATATATCTACTGGAGCATTAACAAGATGGAATTTATTGCCCAAAAGAGAGATTATGATCATCAAATGAAAAATGTATCTCACCGCTCCCTCATCAAGATAATGGTCCTTTGTCACCTTGATCAGTTAAACATTGCATGGGACACCTTCATATCCAATGAGATTTTCACTGTCCCACCTATTTAGTATGGCCAAGATTCACCTTCATCATCTCATCCATCCACATCCATTCCTCCATCTCAGCCTACAGTTCATACATCATCACTAGATGAGTCTCCTTCACCCACCTCACCATCGTCATCTCCATTTCACATTGATATTAGGTCACCTAGTATAGGTGAAACTAGCAAACCTAAGAGGGTTGATTTGGGCACATTAGTGCATACCTATCAGAGAGTTCATAGGTGTTACACTAAAATTTGTCACCATGACGTTTTAGTGTCTATATGGGTTCATCATTACTCATATATTACTCCCTTAGAAGTCTACAACCCTAAAGTTCCTAAATCAAATCTTGGATTTGGAGAAAAGCTCATAAAAATCATAAAAAACCTAACTCCCCACTTTTCCTAGCCATTACCTGCGGTACCGCACCTTTTGTGAAGGAAAAATGTGGTACCTACCGCACGTTTTGTGTATTAAAACTGCAAACCCCCGTAAAAGGTAAAATGAGTGAAAAAGTAAGTTCTAGAAGCCTAGCTGGTCGAATATTCTCCCAGCTGGAAGCTTCTAGAAGGCATTATCTAGTCGAAGCTTCACTCCCTCCATTATCATGAACATTCATTCCTTCATTAAAGGAGCCTATTCCTTGTATTTTGGAACTTAATCCCTTGATAAGGGGACTCTATCCCTTCCATTTTGGAGCTGTAACCACTTTCCTTCTCCTATAAATTGAAGCTTTGGTTCAGTTTCAAGGGTACTGACTAAGATTGAAAAGGTTAGACTTTGAGAATTTTTGAGGAGAAATGCTGTAGAAACTCAGACTCTCTTAACTGATCATTATGTGGGAATGATTACACACCCATGTGCATTTTAGCTGAGAGAGTGCAAAGCTTGTCAGAATAAAGGAAACGCCTGTTCCGGACCCCAGGAAGGCCTGTACAACATCAAGGCGGACATGGTTGTAAGGATCTTTCTTCATCAAAGATAATACGAATGAATCTCATTTTCTCAATGAGTTCTTTAATTAAGTAGCTTGTTTATCATGTTTTGTCAATGAGTTATTTAATTAATTAGCTTGTTTCTTGAATTCCTTGATCATCTTGATAGATATATGCTTTGTGAATTATTTTATACTATGCAGGTGCTATTGATTTTTTCCATGTTTGTGATTGCAGATCTTTGAAGACGACTCTTTCAAGCAACTGGAAAGAATATTATTACAAATAACACTGGACTACAGGTAGGTTCTCAAAACTCCTGTTGTAACTAATTAATGAATCGAATATTGTCTAGAGAAAATAGTTTTTATTTGTCTGTGTGTTTGTAACTATCCGTAGGACACTTGGGAGGTCTGTCTTTTCCGCAAGAACAACTTATCCGTCCAACAAAATGGTGACTCCACTGGGGAATTGGATCTTGAACTTTGATTTCTTTTATTTTTTACTTGTGAAACTATTTTTCTGATTTTGATTGATTGATACTAGCTTGGGTAATTTATTCTTGCAAAATCCCTGAAAAGTGCTTTAGAGTTTTTTATTTTTCTTTTAGTTTTCTGGTATCCGCACTTTTCTTTTAGAAACAATGCGGGCATCTCCGCTCTTTTCTTGTATAAACAGTGCGGGACCGCACCTGTTTATACTTAAACCCGCGGACCCTGTGAAAATTTTTAGAAAACCTTAAAATTTTCTTTTCTGGATCAGTTTGTTAGATTCGCAGTATATACCCAAACTTGTAATTTCTATCAGAAAGCCTTGTGTGAATTTCTTTCAGCAACTCTTACAATCTTATCAGTATCCGTTAAGTTAATTGGGTGTTTTGAATATTTTTTTTGAGAAATTCAAGGTTTGTCTAAGTGTTAATCGCCCTTGAGTGTTTTTATTTTTTGATCTTTGGAACTCTCACCCAATTTTCTTTACTTACACTTGATTGGTTCTTAGATTACATTAGAATCATATTGTGTTTGAGAATTCTCTTGCATAGATCACATTTGCATAATCAGAATTCTCATTTTCAGAATATGAATGAAAAATGTACATAGATTACATTTGCATAGTTTTCATGTGAATTGTGCATAGATTAAAACTGCATAGTTTACATTCTGAAAAATCAATCGTAGATTTAGATCAATTTTCTTTGATTTGAATTTATATGTTTTTATGCTTGTTTTAAAAACACAAAAATAAAAAATGAAATTTTTTAGAATTAGTTTTTCTTGATGAAATTAGTGCATTAAAGAATTTGTTATATTTTCTCTTATTTATCAATTTTTGCATTGTTGGAAGTGAATGGAAACTCTCTCCTTACTTTAGTTAGAATTCATCGAATTGAAAATATTACATTATAATATTCGATTGCATTCAGTTTTGGGTCAGGTCATAACACCATTGGTTTCATATCCATTTACCCTTTGAGTAATAACAGCCTAAATAACACAGTGCTTAATAAAATTCATCTAGTAATTTTTACATTTTTAGGGCTCTTTCCACCAACATAGCTTAGGCTAGTGTCTTGGAATAGGTTTCAGTTAACTCTCCAAGGCAGTAAAACAAACAAGTAGTCAATATTGCGGTAGGAAAATTCCAATAGTAGCATGTATGCTCTGGGAAGCTCCTCTTAAAGGAGTCAAGCACAAGATCCTATCCAAACCAGTGAGGTAACCAATCCTTCCTCATTGGGAATGATATAAGATATACACATATTAACAATGGTAAACCTCGGATTGAGCATTGTCGAGGAGCTTGGGTCACTTGTCAGTAAACCTTAGATTATGTCAAGGAGCCTTCAAGGGGATTGAGCTTTGTTACTCTGCCCTTGCGTGTGTATCAGATCGTAGACTGTTCCCCTTGGTATATTTGTTCCTGTTGGTGACCTTAGTGACCATAAACTTTAGGATTATTTCCCAAGGTGACGGTGGAGGGAAGATCCCACTGTACCTGGAGCAAACGTCGACTAGACTCACTTGGACTCTCCAGAGGGTTCTCTTCACTCGAGATGGCATAGTGGAGAAACTTGCACCGGTCTGTTTCATTAAGAAAGTTGTCGGGGTAACTGTTCCAACTGCCATTTTTGCATTAAAATTCTGCGATTTTGGATCTCATCACCAACTAGTGTTTTTAGTGTGGGAATCTACTGTTTGTGTGTGGTTTGACTCCTAAATTTGATAGCGCGTGTTCATTTGTTTGTTTTTACTTTTAGAGACCATAGGTGTGAATTTTGAATTTTAATTGTTAGGTGTGAATTGTGAATTGTTAATTTTAGTTTTAAATTGTTAATAAAATTCACTAAAGTTGAATCTAATGGCAACTATTCTAGAATTTACCAACCAAGGAAACCCTCTTAACGAGAATCCTAGTACTTTTCCTTGCTTTGGAAATGTTGGTCCTCCTTATATGGCTACATTTTCATTACCTAGATTTACAATAGGTTTACCGATATGGTTATTTTCAACTTCGTTGGCCTCGAATACTCCAATTTTTCCACCTCAACTGAATGCTTCACCTCAACAGAGTTCACCATCTCAACATTACCAACCTTCTGTTGACCCTTTACCTTCTTCGCCCAATATTTCTTCCTCCCTTTCTTCCTCTTCGCTTGGTAAAAGCCTTGATGCTAGTAACCAAGTGGATAAAAAGAAGAAGAAATGGAAGAAGAAGAAGAAGCCAAATAAGAAAGAATTCAACCAATCAACCATGGTTGCAATTGTTAGTAGTGTTGAGGAAACCTCCAACATGCATCGTAAACCCAAATTCCCTTGAAAGCTTTGTAAGGGTGACCACTTCCTTATCAATTGTCCGGGTATTCCTAAGGTCTTGGAAGTATGGTCAGAACATTCTCATCAACTTACCGTTGATCCATCAACCAGTGATAGTCAGGTTCTTGGGAAAAAGGGTAAAGTTAGGTTTCCTTGTAGTTTATGCAAAGGGAGTCATCAAACTCACATTTTCCCTCACATGGATGAAGCCTCAAAATTGTTGGAAAACCTTACTGTTCCACAGCAAGAAATTCCAACTAGTTACCGTAAAAGTTCTCCCAACCTACTATCAACTGACAGAGTGATTGATCTGATTACAAGTACAGTCAATCCCACTCTTCCATTGGAGAGTGAAAATCATATCACTCAGGTTGATGATCCTTTTGTTGATCAAGTGGTGGACTCGATTTTACATTCGGTCGATCCCATTCTCCTTGTAGAGAGTGAAATTCATACCGCTCAAGTTCTTCTTGTTACATCATATTCTTCTACACCAGGGGGCATTACACCTGTTGCTACAAATCCCCCTCCAAGTACCGAGGTCTTTTCCTTTGATTGGAATAGACTAACAGAACCTCATCTTCCTTCTTCCATCCCTTTCCAAATAATTATGCAATCTTGTCGTAAGAATGTATGCCGCACACATGTAGATGAAAGTGCATCTGTTAGTATTTTATCCTCAACTGCTTGGAAAGCTTTGGGTTCCCCTCAGCTTGTGCCTATTACGCAGAGTCTGAAAGCTTTTAATAGAACCATTAGTGAACCTTTAGGGATCCTTCCTAAGTTTTCTATTTCTTTGGAAGGTAAAACTGTCTGTATCGATCTTATGGTAGTTCGAGGCCCCTTGGATTTCAATTTACTCCTTGGGTGAGACTATGTCTATGTAATGAAAGTTATCGTATCGACACTCTTTCGCGTGATGTATTTCCCTCACAATGGAAAAATTGTGACTATTGACCAACTTTCTTTCACTACCAAAAATCTAACACCCCTAAATGTTCCTTATACTAAAGTGGTATCTAACCCAGCACGGGTTAATTATGTGGCAACCAGTCCCATGTTTTCAGTTACCGATGCAAGCGAGCCTCTCATTGTTTGCTCAATTTCCTTTGACTTAGATCTGGTAATTGACATGGAAAACTCTATGGGGTTATTTGAATGCGATGTTCTTATCCATTTTGAGTCCCTTGACATGTGTTCATTTCAAAGAACTGTTCTTCCATCTAATGAAGACCGCTTGGAAGCCATGATCGAGATGCATCCCTTGACATGTGTTTCTTCTATTTGGAAGCCATGATCAACAATTCTAGCGAGGATAGTTCCTATTACTATGTCAACCTCGTTAAAAATGAAACAAGTCTAGTGAGGAGAGTTCCTTTTATTGTGTAAACCTCGCTACAAAATAAAACAGAGATATGAGGAGAGTTCCTTTTATTGTGTCAACCTCGTTAAAAAATGAAACAAGTCTGATGAGGATAGTTCCTTTTATTGTTTCAACCTCGTTAAAAAATGAATCAATAGGTCAAGAGGAAAGTTCCTTTTACTGTGTCAACCTCATTAAAAAATGAATCAGTGGCCCATGAGGACAGTTATTTTACTGTGTCAACCTCGTTAAAAAATGAAACAGACCCATGAGGACAATTCTTTTCCTATGTCAACCTCATTAAAAAATGAATCAGTAGGTTATATGGGTAGATTGTAGAGAGTAGATATGAGGACAATTCTTTTTCTGTGACAACCTCATTAAAAAATGAAACAGACCCATGAGGATAGCTCTTTTCCTGTGTTAACCTCATTAAAAAATGAATCAGTAGGTTATGTAGGTAGATTAAAAATAGTAGTTTAGGAGGATAGTTCCTTTTACTGTGTCAACCTCGTTAAAAAATGAAACAGATCATTATGAGCATAGTTATTTTCCTGTGTCAAGCTCGTTAAAAAATGAAACAAAGCCTCTCCTTTTCAAGTCGAGTCTTTCATCCGATCTCGTAAATGAACCTTCATTCCATCCAGCTTTTAGTAACCAGTAGTCTACTTAGTTGAATGAAATGAAGCTTGGGGTGCATGCGCTCTAGCAAGTTATGCTTGGGGGGCATTCAAAATTATCTCAAGCATGATTTTTCCATTGTTTCAAGCTTGTGTAAAAATGAAACAAACCCTTTCTCAAGCACAATTTTCCTACGTTTCAAGCTTGTGTAAAAATGAAACTACTTTCAAGCATGATTTTTCCTTTGTTTCAAGCTTGTGCAAAAATGAAACAAACCTTTTTCAAGCACATTTTTCTTTGTTTCAAGCTTGTGTAAAAATGAAACAAACCTATCTAAAGCATAATTTCTCTTTGTTTCAGGCTTCTGTAAAAATGAAACCTATCTTGAGTCGATTTCGGTTATTATTTTCAAGACTCGTTAAACTCATGAAAATCCCGAGATTATTTTGCTATCTTTCATTCTCGTAAAACACATGAAAATGCCAAGTTCTTTCCATCTTTTCTTGCTCGTTAATTAAATTTAAATTCAGCCATATGAGTATATTTTATCACTTTTTCGAACTCGTTA
Organism: Pinus albicaulis; assembly: GCA_034641835.2. Taxonomy (NCBI): domain Eukaryota; kingdom Viridiplantae; phylum Streptophyta; class Pinopsida; order Pinales; family Pinaceae; genus Pinus; species Pinus albicaulis. Next base: position 437,319,035 of record CM076572.1, on the reverse strand, counting down.
AAATTTACAGAAAAAGCGAAACTGCTGAGTATACTTTTATCACTTTTTCGGACTCTTGAAAATTACAAAAAAGAAAAACCTTGGAGTTCTCTTTTAAGCCCTTTTCAGAGTCTCTAAAGACGAAAATATTGTTGAGTACTTGACTATTCGAACTCGTTAAAGGAAATGAACAGTCTTCCCTTCAGTATAAGTTTACTCCTTTTCTGGACTGAAATGGACTATTTACGAAAAAGGTATACGTTGACTAATCATGGTCAATAGAGTTCTCTCCTACATTATTTTATCCTTTTTCGGGCCTGAGAGACTAAAATTACGAAAAAGTACACCCATGGAGTTTTCTTAAGTTTTTTCTTCTGACTCCCTAAAAATGAAAAGCACCGAGTTTCTCCTATACTGGACTCGTTAAAATTTAACAGTAAAGGACCTGTCGATTACAAACAGGAATGGACCACTCCTTCTTAGAGTTCAATTTTAAACTAAGTTGGACTCATCCGAAGGATGAGCTTATAAATAAGCAAATTTTATCCTCCTCAAGCTTATCAAAAATAAAGAGGTACTTGCCAGAAATGGTGGGGGAAAAAGAAAGAAAACGAATCCATTTGTTACACTTTGATTTAAAAGAAATAAACCACTCTTGAACATGACACTTTTTGTCACACTTCTACCTGGGTTGGGAAAATCCTTTGCCTATCAGTTAATCGAACCAATTGAAGGTCTTCAGCCGGTTTCTGGGTATTAGCTTACGACAATTGTCACCAAACCATCTGCAGTGTCGTTATGTGTTCAAGAGGACAGTCAAAAAAACCATTCATCTACAAACATTTGTCTCCATTTGCGTTGACCATCCCTGAGTCAGTCCTTGCAAAAAATTTCTTCAAAACTTGATCTATGGTTTCATGTCATGAGCTTGCTTACGACGGATCACTTTCTATCAGCGACAGCTCATCATCTAGGAAGTCGATCTAGAATCTGTCAATACCTTGGAATCTGCATGCCTTAATGGCAGGTTTCTCGCCTTCGACAACAGGTTGCATCATTGACCTTCGAACAAATGATTCCATGAAATGTTCAACTTCAGATCACTTATTCACATTTCGTGGATTGTACTGAGTACTTTGAGAGCCATAGTCATTATTGGTGGTTTCTCTCACACTTAATAATAGTTCACATCATTGACTAGTAATCAAGTGGGTTCTACCATGTTCGACTTCAACACATGTAATTGCATGGATAGAGTCGTACTAGTTCGGGAAGCAGAAATCAAGACCCTGGATCTAGTTTCCACCATCCAGGCTGCGATGAGTTTTATTATTAATTATGCAGTAGACTATTCATTACAGATGGTTGTTTCCATGCTGTGTCTACAATATTGATGTAATATTAAAATCATTTATGTATCAGAACAAGTTTAGTTAGTTTTTGATCTAAGTATGGGAATTCCTACCTCAGTGATGATGATGATGATGATGATGATATATATATATATATATATATATATATATATATATATATATATATATATATATATATATATATATATATATATATATATATATATATATATATGTTACATGCATTGAATGTTTTTACAGGATTCCGACTGGGGTGTCCACAGGCTAATCCTTGAAATGATAAAACACGTCACTCTTCGAATCCTCTTAGACTTCGCACTTTAGGGGGCAATTTGTTATACTGAAATTTTTCACCATGACGTTTTCGTGTCTATATGGGTTCATCATTACTCATATATTACTCCCTTAGAAGTTTACAACCCTAAAGTTCCTAAATCAAATCTTGGATTTGGAGAAAAGCTCATAAAAATCATAAAAAACCTAACTCCGCACTTTTCCTAGCCATTACCTGCGGTACCGCACCTTTTGTGAAGGAAAACTGCGGTACCTACCGCACGTTTTGTGTATTAAAATTGCGGACCCCCGTAAAATGTAAAATGAGCGAAAAAGTAAGTTCTAGAAGCCCAGCAGGTCGAATATTCTCCCAACTAGAAGCTTCTAGAAGGCGTTATCTGGTTGAAGCTTCACTCCCTCCATTATCATGAACATTCATTCCTTCATTAAAGGAGCCTATTCCTTGTGTTAGGTCTCTGTAACAAGCAAGATTGGCAAAGTCCGATCACAGAGTTAACATCATTTCAACCAACTTTGGGATTCTAGGATCTAGCCCTCCTGAATCCGGAGAGGGATCTCTCCAATATGTACAAAGATGGATATTGTCTTTGAAGTTTGGGGTGATGATATTAGGCTAGTTATGAAGGCCAAGGAGCTATTGATTGGATTTTGGAACTTAATCCCTTGATAAGGGGACTCTATCCTTTCCATTTTGGAGCTGTAACCACTTTCCTTCTCCTATAAATTGAAGCTTTGGTTCAGTTTCAAGGGCACTGACTGAGATTGAAAAGGGTAGACTTTGAGAATTTTTGAGGAGAAATGCTGAAGAAACTCAGACTCTCTTAACTGATCATTATGTGGGAATGATCACACACCCATGTGAATTTTAGCTGAGAGAGTGCAAAGCTTTTCAGAGTAAAGGAAACGCCTGTTCCAGACCCCAGGAAGGCCTGTACGACATCAAGGCAGACACGGTTGTAAGGCTCTTCTTTATCAAAGATAATACAAATGAATCATGTTTTCTCAATGAGTTCTTTAATTAAGTAGCTTGTTTATCATGTTTTATCAACGAGTTATTTAATTAATTAGCTTGTTTCTTGAATTCCTTGATCATCTTCATAGATATATGATTCGTGAATTAGTTTATATTATGTAAGTGTTATTGATTTTTTCCACGTTTGTGATTGCAGATCTTTGAAGACGACTCTAACACTGTTACCGATGAAATAGGTAACCTAACCTCAAAACGGGAACTCTAGCACAAAAAGACTCAAAAAACATGAAAAAACACCCCAAAAACAAAAAAAAGTGTACTCGAGAACGCACTTGGTTTTTTTTGAAGGTCAAATTTCAACATTTTATAAAATTATGCTAAAAACAAAATTGTTTCTTGAAAAAAGGATTGAAAAAACACCCTCAAAACAAAACCAGTTGATGCTGGAATAACAAAAAAAAAATTGTGTCATATTTTTCACATTTTTAAAAATAGAAATAACATTTTTCAATTTTTAAAATTCAAACATTAAAAAAAAAAAAATTTAAGAAAAAAAAAAATTTAAAATAAAAATATTTTAAAGCTTAAAATTTAAAAATATATAGGAATAAAAAAATAAAAATAAAAACAAAATAAAAATTTTAAATCAAACATTAAAAAAAACCTAAAATTTAAGGAAAAAAAAAATAATTATAGATTAAAATTTCAAAATATATAGAAATAAAAAAATAAAAATAAAAACAAAATAAAAATATTAAATTTAAAAAATTAAAAAAAGAAAGAAATTATAAAAAATAAAATATAGAAATTAAATTTAAAAAAGAAAAAGAAAATGTTTATTAAATTTAAAAAAAAAAAAAAAAAAACAAATTTTAAAATAAAAAATTAAATTTAAAGAAATATATTAAATTATGATAAATTTAAAACTTTAAAAAAAAAATTAAAAAAAAAAAAAAAAACATTATTGAAATTAAAAGTAAAAAAATGAAAAATTAATTAAAAATAAAAAATGAAACATAAAATACAAAAAAAATATTAAATTTAAAAATATATATAATTAAAAAACACAGATTTTAAAAAATTAAATTATAAAAAATAAAATATATATATATATATATATATATATATATATATATATATATATATATATATATATATATATATATATATATATGAACTTAAATTAAAAATATATATATTAGATTTTATTAAATTAAAAAAAGAAATGTTAATATTAAAATAACAAATTAAATTTTAAAAAAATATTAAATTTTAATAAATAAATGAATAAAGAAATAAATTTTCAAATAAAAAATAAATTTTAAATATTAAAAAAAGGTTAAAAAACTTTTAAAATCAATTAAAATTGAAAAATTGAAAAAAATAAATTAAAAAAATATATATTAAATAAAAAATAAAATAAAAAACAAATTAATTTGAAAATATTAAGTTTAATTTTAAAAAAAAATCTAATTTTAAATACACAATTTTAATTGAAATAAAAAAAATATAAAATTTTATCTAATTAAAAAAATAATAAAAAATAAATAAAAAATTTTAAAAAAATATGAAATTCAAATAAATTAAAAAAAAAAACAAAATTTACTAAATTTTAAAAACTTAAATGAAAAAACTAAACATAAAATTCAATAATAATAAAAAAATATGAAAAAAATTTTTAAAAAAATCAATTAAATAAAAAAAAATACAAAATTTAATAAAAATTATTAACAAAATTTAGAAAAAATAAAAAATAAAAACAAAAAAAATGAATAAAATTTAAAAAAAATAATTAAAAAAAAAAACAAAAAAACAAAAAAAAAATTAAAACAAATTAAATTTCAAATATAAAAATTAAATTAAAAAATAATAATTTTAAATTTTTTGAATTTAAAAAATAAAAATTAAAAAAATAAAAAAAATCAAATTTATAAAAAAAAAATATATATATATATATATATATATATATATATATATATATATATATATATATATATATATATATATATATATATATATATATTGCTCGTGAGTAACTTAACGCGATCGGCCTACGATACCCGTGTAATGATGCACCATTTCCGGGGCGGGGCCGTTGGAAATCTCCACGAGGCGATTAAAAGGGAATAAGCCCTCCTTGTGGGGGAGGCGGAATTTTGGGAATGGCCCTGAGTCCAATTCCGAGAATCGCCCTCCCACCGCGAGAGGGTGATTCCCGGAATCGGCCTCTCGCGGCAGGAGGGTGATTCCCGGAATCGGCCTCTCGCGGCAGGAGGGTGATTCTCGGAATCGGCCTCAGGGCGATTCCCAGAATCGGTGTCCTGCCGCGGGAGGGCGATTCCCGGAATTGGCCTCCCGCCGCAGGAGGGCGATTCCCGGAATCAGCCTCAGGGCGATTCCCAGAATCGGCCTCCCCGCCGCAGGAGGGCGATTCCCGAAATCGGCCTCAGGGCGATTCCCAGAATTGCCCTCTCGCGGCGGGAGGGCGATTCCCAGAATCGACATCCTGCCGCGGGAGGGCGATTCTCGGAATCGACCTCCCGCCACGGGAAGCTGATTCTCGGAATCGACCTCCCGCCGCGGGAGGCCGATTCTCGGAAACGCCCGCCCGCCCAGCGGCCGGCCTCCGCTGCCACCTGGACGGGAGGCCGATTGGCGGCGCCACCACGATCAAAAAATTCTTTTTTTTTTTATTTTTTTTTAATTTTTGATATATATATATATATATATATATTTAATTCAAAAAATTAATTTTTTTTTTTTTAAATTCAAATTTTTTATTTTAAATTTAATTTTTTTTGTTTTTTTTTTTTTTTTAATTTAATATTTTAGATTAATTATTTTTTAAAATTTAAAATTTATTTATTAAATTTATCAATTTTAATTTAATTTAAATTTTTTTTTTTAATTTTTTAGTTTATTTAGTTTTTTATTTTTAAAATTTATAAATTGTTTCATTTAAAAAAACAGTAAATTTATGGATATTTGTTTTTTAATTATTTGCAGGTGGTTTTTTTTCAAATTTTTTGTTTTTTAATGATAGTTTTTTTATTTTAATTTTTTTTTTCAATTTTAAATTTTGTTTTTTTTTTTTAATTTGTTTTTTTGGTTAATTTTAAAATTTGTGTTTTTTTTTCTTATTATTATTATTTTTTTAATTTAATTTTTTCTTTTTTGTATTTTATTTTTTTAATCTAAATTTTAATTTTGTAATTTAAATTATTTTTAAATTTTCTATTTTAATTTTTTTTTTTTTAATTATATGGTTTTTTTTAACAACTTAGAAAAAAATGTTTTTGATGTTTTTATTTTTTTTATTTTTTTGGTTAATTTTTGTTTTTTTCTTTAAATTATGTGTTTTTTTTTTCAAATTTTGTCATTTTTTTTAATATAATTTTCGAATATTTTTGTTTTTGTTTTAAATTTATTTTTGTTTAAATTTTTTATTTTCACGAGTTAATTTTGTTTTTTTTTACATTTTTATTGGTTTTTTTTATTGTTTTTATATATATATTTTTATCTAAGTTTTGTGTTTTATTACCAACATGAAATCACCACTCTAGAAAATAAAGGTTGATGCTGCATCAATACGTTTCAAAATTAGCATGAAAATCACCACTCTAAAAATAAAAGTTGATGTTGCATCAATACGTTTCAAAATTAGCATGAAAATCACTAACATTTTAAAACAAATATTCATACTTCATAAATAAAAATATTAGAGTGTCAAAAATGTGCTCCAAAAAAAAAAAAGGTGATTCTGCATCACCACTTTTCAAAATCGAGTGCTTTTTATGCTACCAAAAAAAAGTAGGTAACAGTGCGGTTACCTATTTCATCGGTAACAATGTTCTCTTTCAAGCAACTGGAAATAAGATCATTACGAACAGTGCTGGACTACAGGTAGGTCTTCAAAACCCCTGTTGTAGCTAATTCTGAATTGAATATTGTTTAGAGAAAATAGTTTTTATTTGTCTGTTTGTTGCTCGTTGTCCGTAGGACACTTGGGAGGTCTGTCTTGTCCGCAAGAACGACTTATCCGTCCAACAAGGTAGCGGTCTTATATGATCGTCGATCATACCTACAACGCTGTCGTGGTGAGAGCAGGCGGTGCTGGCTTGAGAGCCGCCATCGGGCTTTTAGAGCACGACTTTAACACAGCTTGCATCACCAAGATCTTTCCTACTGCATTTGCGGTAGTGCATTAAGACTGCACACCCTCCACTGTGAGCTCGTTCCTGCGTTCACAACTCATATACAACATATACATAATTCAATCAACTCTCAATTCGACCACCGCAAACGACAACTCTTCCTACTGCGAAGCTCAAGGGGGAAATGAAAGAATCTCCCGTAGCATTTTCACTGGGTTGTTACATTTAAGCATGCACACCAATCATACTCATCGAATCTCCTTCCACAAAATGATCCACGTATCCACCAAATCGATACAAACATCCAACGCTAACTCTATTCAATCCTTCAAGGGAAATAAGAGCTCAAATTTCATTCAATCAAATATGTTCAACTGTAACACAATACCACCGTTTCCATGCTTATTGCATTAGACATAATGCTCATAACCGACACCACTGCAACAACGATGTATAATATTTCACACCAAAACAGAGAAGTAGAAGATCTTTCACGCAAAATGCAATACTTGTAATGTTTCTTAAGTGCCACACTCTGAATTATAAAGTTATGCAAATTGAAGCACACCCCTAATCACATCACAACCAACAATCAACAAAACAGCCTCAACGTATGAGAGACTCATCCTCCAACTCATCTCCTTTGCTATGATACCAAATGATGCCAGGATACTGGGTTAAACAGATCCTAGCATATAACAAATTTTACATTCCTTCAACATTAAAATCTCATATAATTCTTCATAAAAAAACATTTGATTCAGCTCCAAATATACATAACGGAAAAGGAAAAGAGAACCATACAACAAAAATATACTGATATATAATAACATAAGAAATTCAAAATTCAAAACATCTGGCCGAATATTATAGTGGATGGCCTTTCGGCTTTCGGACCTTTACAAAAAAGCTCTCAACCCATTCCTCACTCTCTCTGTATTTCTCACTTCCTCACTTTTTTTTCATCCTCACACAACCCTCCTATTTATACATAAATATGAATTTATTCCACTCCATAAATTCCTCCACTCAAATCTCAACTAAAATCTAAATTAGATTTATTCTTTTTTTTTTGGACTCAACTAACTCTCGTTTATGGAATTCATAATCCCTAGATTATCTACCTAATTCAACTCCAATCATATCCTTAATTATTTAAGGAATATTTACAATAATCCTCACATTTATTTTTTCTCTCTTAATTTATTAAATTGAGCAAAATAATTAATAAAATAATTAAAAATCATCACTCCCCTAATTACACAATTGAATAATGAAAATTTAGCTTTGATGCTCCTGCATCGGTCTGTTGTGCTGTTTAACACAAGGGTGTTCCCGAGCGGGAATACCACACTCATCCTCATGGGAATTCGGGTGCCTACTCAGAAGATATTATTGAGCTGCATAGTCCATATTCTGGCATCAGGCCAAGCTTCAGTCTTAAGCTACAACACAATTTCTATTCAGAGTTGTGTTGTGTTGCAGGGTGTTGCAGTGGAGGATTGATAGGGCCAATTTAAGAGGGTTTTTTTTTTTTTTCAATGGAGAGGTAGCATTTCCATTGGGAGGCGATTAAGTAAGGTCTAGGATCTTCATTTCATATTTTGGCACTAGGCCAACCTATTTCCACCTCCTACAACACAGTTTCCCTCAAGGACTGTGTTATTTCATCGAGTATTTGCAGTGAAGGTTTCAGTGTTTTAGTCGGAGGGTTAGATCTTCATTGAGGGGATCAACCTTTCACTGGGAGAATATATTGGAGGAGTTCTATACTTTTCATATCAGTTTCAGCCACCTCCATTCCAGTTATTCAGTTGTAGCTGCTATTCAGCCCTAGGGCTGCATTCCGACATTTTGCATTTTGTGGTATTTCCGGAAACCCTTTCTGGGTTGTCTTGGAAATGTGATTGGGAGCTTATATATCTGTCCTTAGAACCTTTTGAGATATATAATAGAAGATCCATATTGTTATACTTTTCCTGTAGCATTTATTCACTAAAAATGCGTTGTCTTGGCTCATGGAATTTGTATAGCAGCTATTTTTCATGTATTGGCATATTTTTTATTGGAGGCTTGTGTTGTATTGCTTGAGTGACTTGATCCTCAATATTTTTTGTTCCTCATGGCTGATATGCTTAATAATATGGATTTACATTTGTCTCATCTGTTGGTGTATTGATTTATCACTGCTATTTCCAGTATTTTGTTCTATATTCCTGTCTTTTCCATTTTGGAATATTACACCTTCAATGCTAGATCAGGAAGAGGAACGAGTACTACCTTATGTGGAGGATTTGGCACCAAATGCTCCGATAGAGTTTATAAAAGATAAAGTTTTGTAGAAGAGGTCCAGAAATACGAGATAGGAGCAGTATGACCTTTGGCATATTGGTTGAAGGGACAACTTCCAGACAAAGAAAAATGGTACACCAAAGAGAAGGTGGAGGAAAAATTTCCTCAACTCATTTAGTAAAATATTTTGGGGACTAAAATCCTCCCAAAATAGGGAGGTGTGATATATATTGGATCATTATATTTATTTTCATCTATCTCAATGCATTTAGAGTAAAAAATTGGAGGAATCCACTCATGGGATCGTTTTTAATGGCATGATCCAATTTGGAAAAACGAGGTCTGAAACCTTTCAAGAGCGTTTTGAGGCATAAAATGATGTTTTTTGGGGGTAAAAATTATTGCTCTAGCGTAACATCATTTCATGTTTTTTTACACACAGAGATATTTCCAACGACATAAGAAGCACGTAAATTGGAGTATGTATGCAAAAGTTATGCCACTTAGAATTTGACCTTCCTGTTTTCACACCTATAATTCGGGAGAAAGCCATGTCAATCACCATTATTCATGGAAAAGGGACTAGCCACGTGTTTTTGATGTAAAAGACTCTAGAAGAGTCCATATTGTAACTCTAGTAAGAGTTGATGTTGTCAAAATTAACCACTAGTAGGCTATCAGGCTTTGTTATAATTGGGCCACTAGGAGGAAGAGGCATTCCATTCTTTCGAGAGAATTTGTTCCATAGTTGAAAAAATATAGCCAAGAGGGATAGGAGGTAGAGCACACAGGGAGGATTTATGCACTTTATCAACCCACGAGCCATAGGCCTTAATTTTTTGTACCTATAGCCATATTTCCAAATAGATAAAGAGAGCGAAGCGGCCTCACTTTCCAGCTGGGTTTTCTCCCGAAAAGGTTTCCCAAAACATATTTTGTGTCTTATGCATGTGTGTGAGTTTATTTCGTTGTTCTCTATTTTTTGCATTATTTCCATTCACATGCATGCACTAATTACAATTAAATATACAGATTCGAAGTTTAATAAAACTGTAAAAATGTAGAATCTCATATTTTTATTTTAATATTATCAGTTCTGTTGTGATGAACTATCGAGTAGAATATCCACAGAAGTTTACGGATGAGTCAGTTTACATAACTTCCCTACTACATTCTTCAACATGGTATTAGAGCTAAGGTGAAGAAAGAGAAGGCAACTTGAAGATCATCTTGTTGACATAAGAAGGATGGCTTGTCAGGGGAGTCATTAACAAAAGGACACAAGGAAAGAATAAGAAGGCCTATTGGTGTATATGGAGGTTTAGTTCATCAAGATTTCATCGCAGACCTCATCATCTAAGGAAGGATCAAGCTCTCATTGAAGGAAGGAATAACAAGATCTTATTGAAGGCTCTCTAGTGCACTTTATCATCTTGAACAAGAGAAAGCATAAAATAATCTTGGATCATCATTCACTCTTTGAAGTTGTTCGAAAAAACCATTGTTGAACGCATCCTAGAAGTCATCATTTTGAGGCATCTTTGAAGTCTCTTTGAAGGTCTTGAAAACATCAAGATAGTTTGAGACATTATAAAAAAGGAGGACTATTGGTTGACAAGTAAGTGTCATATTTTCTTCTATGTCTCAATCTATAGATCATATGGATACATTTTGTAAGGAAATCAAATATCTCATTGGATCAACTTCCTAGCATGGAAGAAGAGGATTGACTTGGTACTCATAGAAAATGAAGTCATGGAATATGTTCTTAGTGAAGTTGTTGTATCGAACAAAGAGAAGAATCAAGAGTTAGTAAAATACAATAATGGAGAAGTGAGGGCACAAGGGATCATTGTTGCATTCATAAAGGATCATCTAGTTCCCTTTGTTGTTGATTTGAATACATCCAAAGCTATGTATGATAAGTTGGTGAAATCGTACTCTATAAGTACATTAGGTCAAAATATTTCCTCGAGGAATCAATTATATAGAATAAGGAAGTCAAAGGATTAATATATTTCCACTTATCTAATGAAGATCTCACAAATACGAGACGAGTTGCAAGGGCTTGGGGAAGTTGTTTTCAATTCAGAAATGACTACTTGTGTATTAAATTATTTGCCACCTTGCTGGAAAAATTTTCCAACTAGTATCTACTCAAAGAAATATACTAATCCTTTTGACGAGTTATGGGTTCAATGCATCTTGGAAGAAACTAGAGTAAAGGAAAATGATGACACTAAATCAAATGAAAAGTCTCAAGCCTTTATTGCAAGATCCAAGAAGAAGAAGAAAGGGAAGTTTGGAAAGTCTAAAGGAAAGCCATATATGTCCAAGATTCAATGCTTTGGATGCAATTAGTATGGACAATTTAAGAGGGATTGTCCAAAGAATAATAAAAACAAAAAAATGAAGGAAAGGTGTGAAGCTCACATAGCTAAAGAAAATGGAGAACCTAAGAAGAAGCTGAAAGGAGAAGATCCCAAGGATCTCTACTACCGAAGGAAGCTCCATCGCTATTAGGTTCGTTATGCAAATTTTCTTTCTTTTATTAAGTGTGAAGTAGAGTAGCATGCACCTGAACATTATTTAGAAAAAGTATTTATTTTTGTAAAGCATGGCATCATAGAAATAATCATATGATAGTAGAGGAATTGGAATATACTTGGTTAAGTTTCTTTGGTAAGAATCATGTAACTTAGAAGACTGAGAAGATTGGTACCATATTCCATAATCGAGTTCATCCAAGCATTTTCTAACATAATGTTAGAGGTATCATCTGGCAAATAAGGATCATCAAGATCCCATAAGAACCATCATTTTGGAAGGTTTTTGGAAGTAGCATTATGACTAGTATATATTCCATTTAGTATGGAATCAATACTCTTGAAGGATGAAGCAATGCAGATGGTCGAGTTTTACTATGAAAGGCATAATCAAAATTCTTTCTCAAAAGAAACCTATCTTCGATAGGTATAAGAATTAAGCTCGTTCAAGAAAGGGTGGTTAGATGGTTATATGGAAATAAAGGCATGTGTATTTTTAACTTTCTTTGAGGTAGGGTTCATATCTACAATAATCTTGCACAAATAATTAGTTATAAAAAATTATGCTCAATAAGTTTTCTATATGGTTACTTATTGTTTGGAAGAAGAATTTTAGTATGCTTCGGAATGGCTAAAATTCAAGACTCTCCCACAGGATAGCATGAATATAACAATATTGATCAACATCAAGTATGGTCTCTCGAAGAAAGAAAGTGAATTGAAAATGACAACTCCTAGAAAGATATTATAGCTTACTAATCAAGCTCGATCAATGGGCGCCCTGATTAAAATTAAATCCAAAGAGAAGGACTCTTGTAAAATATGGAAATGGATAATGTAGAAAGATGTTAATCTTGAGGATTCAAGTGAGAAAATTCTTTGGTGAAAGAGCCATCATGATATGGTAAGAATGATATTAATATTTTGATAATGGTTATCTGGTCGACATATTGTTTTTCTACCTAGAAGGATATTGCAGAAATGCATAATGGAAGTTGAGGCAAGTTCAACTATTGATGTTAAACACAATTCAAAGAACACATGGACCGAGGGAATGGTTTTGGAAATGCTTGGGGGATTATGTAGTCAATATGTTTACAACATCATCTTGGGTTAAGAGGTAGTTGTACAAAAAGTTAACCTGGTGTTATTGGAAAGGAAAAGATTGAATGTAATTTTTTGGTGTTAATGTTGTCCACACATTTGGGATTTGTTATATGTTTGGCACAAACATTTTCATAGTATGTGTTGAAAGTTGAAACTATTTTGTTCAATTCAATAGTATTGAAACTTTATAATTAAATTGTTGTAAATATGTCATTTTTTTCATTTAGGTCAGTTTACTCAGTGGATGCTCTTTGTGGTAGGTACAAGTAATAAAACAAATCAATCACGATAGGGAGGTCAATAGATCCAAAAGCATGCTACATAATCCTTTCATTATTACCATGAAAATAGATAGTGCAAAAGTCTATGTGTTTGATTGCAACAAGCATCCATGAAAACCCCATTAGGATGGTAGTTGTAATCTTGATCTCATATTGAGGGATCATAATACAAAAAGTTATGGTTTATCATGGAACCATTTTAAGCAAGTCCATCTTCTACATGGTTCATATGACACAGAAATTTGTTTGTGGGACATTAATGCACCTACCAAAAACAAAGTGCTTGAAGTCCAACAAATATATAATGTGAGTTATTTTGACAGATGTTATTCAAAGTAATTTGTATCCGATTGCAAATAAATCAAACCATCTTAATGACTTCTTATTATCATTCGGTTTCCATTTTAAGACAATTCAGGCGCTGGATGATTTTCCCATATAATAGGATTGGTTCATATTTTGTTGTTTGTCAGTTGCAACTTAGCACAAGATTCTATATGAAATTGAACACATGCAGGTTTTTAGGATTCAAAAGTTCTTTTCCTTCGGTTTGTTAATGTTTCATGCTATTCAGGTTGTGTCAAAATCCATTTTCATCCTAAATTTCATTGGTTTTACATTATGGTAGCATGGAATAAAAAAGAAGGGTAAGTACACTGTTAGAATCGAGCTCACATGCCCACAAATGCGACCATTAAAAGATGTTAGGATCATTCTTAATGTTTACTATCATTCTCTTTTTTTGTAGAAATTTAATGGGATTTGTTGGTGATTTTGTGTTTATGTGTATTGTTAACTTTACAATTCCTATTTCATTATCTTTGTTGAAAGTGTTTGATGACCTCATGTCAATGTAGGTCCATGAGGGTGTTGTGGAAGATGTTGCATGGAATTTAAGGCACAAGTAACATTTTGAGTTTGTTTGAGACGACCGCCATTTGTTGATATGGTACTTTTGTACATTTGCAACTAATAAACCATTGCATTAGCAGTAGCTCATCAAGGTGAGCTAAGTCAACTTAGTGTATGCCATAAATTATGAAATTTTGGCATTAGATGTAGTTTCAATATGTCATTTGCAATGTTTGCTCCATTTAAATGCTCCTTCCTATATTACAAATTCAACTTCATTTAACAAAAAAAAATTGTTTGGGACATACTCCTCCAAGTCTCATTTGTATTAAATATTGGTTTCCTGCCTTTTTGTTCTGAAAAACACCAACTAAAGTGATTTATTATTTAATACAATGTGTGTAGAAGTTTCTCAAAATATAGAATCAATATTAGTTATATGATGCATTTATTAATATGTATTTTTTTTCTGCCTCTTCGTCCCCTCACTCATCCTCAGTTATCAACTCTAACAAGGCTTGTTGTCCTTTCTTCTCTTACTCAGTACTGATATTTTTAGATCTTTTCAGTTTATAACATCTATATTTGTAATGATAGCTTAGATTATACTCTCTTTTGTTAGACAGTTAACATCTAGTATATAAATGCCTTGGCACTCACACTTTGTATTGACACTAGATGTACTATCTTTGTTCCTTTGAAAGACATTTTTGGTCATTTGGTGGACACAAATAAAAAAATGTTATCTTATACTTGGAACACAACCTGTATGAATATTTCTCCATATTTATTTATTTTTGTCATGTTGTTGGTTAACTGTAGGATATTTTTTTTCTCTATAATTAAATCGTCATAAAGTGAATGTCTCTATCTTTCTTGTCAATCCCAGGACGTTTTAGGACCCTTCCTGTGTGTTTTTTATTGAATCTTTAGAATAAATGGGTTAAATGAAAATTTTTAATAGAGCCAATAATTTATTTATGGATAATGCGACCCAATCACATAAGTTTGAGGGAGTCCACCCTCATTTACCGCTATGAATAGATGCTTGCACCTCTAGATGGGATTCAACTTGGTAACATTATCCCATTGGAAATCAGTAGAGTCACATATTCGCACCAAACGTTTTTCTAGACAACACAAATGACATCTTTCTTAATACTACTTAGTTTATGCTAATATTATTGAGCATGTATATGGTAGTAGTTACCCCTCTTGACCCTAAGGATCATGGCATATTGGGGTATGTTACCCACCCACATATATGGGTAACCATAAGATAATTTTTTTCTTTATATGATGCAATTTTCCAACGAGACATTGTTATACATTATTTATTATATGTTGTTTTTTTCTTTTCATTTGTTTTCACAAGTTATCTATAGCCTCAATATTTTAGCATGTGAGTTAGGCAAGATTGTGCCTAATCTTTTCCTGAAGGTTGAATATTAAGTTCCTAAGGTGTTCTTTTCTATGGTGACGTATTATTTTCTTTGTTTATATAGGTTATTTGGCCACATAGTGGCCATTACCACTCTATTGAAGAAAACTTATTCGAGTTTCTTGTTTTTCTAGGGAAAAATGGTATTGACATTGCTAATGTTGAGGCATATGTCGTATAAATCATTTATAGGATACTTTAGTTTATATTATAGTGTTCATCATATTTCATTGTATATTCTTTCATTTTCAAAAGAGAAACTCGGTATTGATGATAAAAAGCATGAATTGAAGAAAGAAGAGAACAATAACATTGGAGCAACAAATGCAGAGAGAGGGAGAGAGAGAGAGGAGAACCTATCTAGTGATACCCTTAACACCAATATCCCATGTGAGACACACACATACAGGTTGATGGTCAAGTCTTTAAAGTTGGAGAATTCACATGCAATGCCTTAACAACACAATGTTAATGTTTTGAAGTGATGATATAATATTTCATGTGTAAATTGTATTTCAACCAATATTAAGTTGGAAACTCACATTGTAATACTTGAAATTTTATATAATATAATTTATATGGTTCAAAATTATTTATAGTTTTACTTGATATTACTACGTCAGTAGGTGTTCTCTCTACGGGGTTGGTGTGAGCAAATGTTGTTCACCCCAACCAATCACAGAAGTCAATGTTTGTCCTCCTTCCAACAATAAAAACCTGACATGCAATAAAAAAAATCAAACTGTACACACAATCTAAATCTAAACCTAACATGCAGAAATAGTTTTTGCACGAACATGGTCTCCCAGATAATCTGCCCTTTCCCAGGTAATCCATCACCAGCTTGCCTGAACAAGCCTGCCCTTTTTCGAGGTAATCCATGACCCATCACCAACTCGCCCTTTACAAGGTAATCCATCACCAGCCTACCTGAACAAGTCTGCCCTTGTTTGAGGTAATCTGTGACCTGTAACCAACCCGCCCTTTACCAGGTAATCCATCATGAGCCTGTCGTTGTTCGAGTCTCCACAAGAGCTAGGGAATGGACCCAAAATTTGGTTTCCAGAGAATTCGTCACCAACTTACCCTTGTTTGAGTCTCCATGAGAGACAGGAAATGGATCCAAAATTTCGTTCACCAACCAATTATTTTTTGCAATGTCACCCTCCTCGTTGCCGAGAATTGCCTCTAAAAATATTATTCCAGCTAAGTCCACCCTATGAAATGAGTATTATAGTCCAACAAATTGAATTTCCAATACCAAATTCAGAATTCCCAATAGCGAACAGATTGAAGATCGATTTCTCAAACAGTCCTGAAATTGAGTCTCTTTCTCCCCTGGTAAAGAGAACTCATTCTTATAGCTCCACTGATTCGTTGGACCAGGAATCATTTTATTACCCTCAATGTTTATCCCCTTCTTTATCTCGTACCCAGAATGGGAGTCCATCTTGATACAATTGAGTTAATAGTTGTGTAGTGGAGATGCGTTTCTTGAAGTCCACTCCTTGAAGAATGGAATAACTCTGATCTCGCCTGCTTCCGCGTCTATTCTTTTCCAACCACTCTCCTTTTTAAATATTAACAGATCATTTTCATCCAAGTTTTCTTCCTCTTCAGAATATAATCTCTCATGTCAGATTCCATTAGAATTGATGATGGACATCAGACAAAGAATAACAACTAGCCACGATAACGAAAACTTACAGAATGCCACGATGACCTACAAAACAAAGAAAATAGATTCAATCGAATGATGAAGATTATACGGATTAGAAGTACACTTAGCATAGGTTCAAAAAGGGATTCAACAAAGAAGAAATAGAATTATTCTAACACATATATTGAAGATATAATGGGCACTTGCAGCATATATCAAGGAGGCACTATGGTCTTTAATTTGAGAATTCTTTTTTGAGAAAGAGTACCCTCTGCAACACTCATTCAAAGCAATATAAATAGGGATTTCGTAATGAATAAGTCAGTAGAGGTTAGTAAGAAAAGCACCTGTGCGAACCTAAGCGCTAGAAGAGCTAAGTGGATACTCAATTATGAATTGCAACATTTCTCTATTTTCTCTGTGAATGTTTCTCCCTGCCATTGTCATGTTCTCCCACATGTCGTCATCAACTGTGAACAAATCATTTTTAAAGGCACAGTCTACTCATGCTATGTTTTGGCTTTCCAATTGCCAATATTTTCAGATTTTCTAGTAGCACATGGATTCGCCTCCTTAGACGCTCTACCGATCTCCGTCTCTGTTACCACGTATTAGCCCTACAGAATAACGAGGAGGAGGGTTTCAGATACCTAGGATTGAAATTTGCATTAGAGATAATTCTTTCTAGTATTGACATTTGCATTAGAGATAATTCGGGACATATAAAACAAAGGCCTCATGAGATTGAGGGATTTGTTAATCTCTTTATCATGCCCGTCTACCGGAATTTCAAGGGAAGCCTCCTTTTATTTAAGGTTTTGTATTTGTTTAAACAATTTCATGGAAAAATTGTTAAAAAATATCATGGAAAAATTGTTAAAAAATATCATGGAAAAATCGTTGAATTAATATAATAGAAATATAAATTTTATTAAATTTAAATTATTATTTTTGAATAAAAAAATTAAAAATGAATAAATAAATTATGGTTAAAATTTTTATTTGATTTTATATACACTCTATTTTACATTCAAAAATATTATTTAAACAATGAAGATAATACATTGTATTTTGGCCTCATCTATGTTGATTATATAGTAAATTTGAAATTTAATATTATATGTTTTTAATACTAAATAATTTAATAACTTGTATGATGTCATCATTCTGGTAATAGACTCATTTCATAATCTAAGGCTTTCATGTACTTTTTTTTGTTAATGACAATCTGTTTTATTATACTATGACCTTTTTAGCAGTACCATACTATTACAAATATGATATTTTTAGCTATTTTCCACCTTCCTAATTTATTCAGCATAATTTCCTATTTTTACAAGTTTACTTAGGGTTAATATTAATCTTACGGTTCATAATATGAATCTTAAGGTTTATAATCATAGAGTGTATTTTTTTACAAGGAAAGAGTCTTAATTTTATTAATGAAAATAAAATTACATGTTGCATCAATTGATAATTGTCCAGCAACCAGTCAAGACTGGTGTTCAAGAGTCATACAAGAGATTCATAAAAATACAATAGGAGAGAAATATCAAGTTTTTCTCCCTTTTTTTCTTTTCAACCTTGCGACATTCACCTTGTGATGGCGTGGAGGAGACAAGGGCGAGTTGATTTTCTTCTATGTGTGTCCCATTATCCTTGTCTGAGTCTGAAGTATTTGATGTATGAGGTCTCTTATTCCCTCCGTTGTCCATATCCATTTTCTCCTTCACATGCCTTTCTGGGGCCTTTCGTAAGTCAAAAGGATCTTGTGATTCATTCCTTTGTGCTTCTGGTTCTATCGTTGGTTGTTTGTTATCATTGGGAGTGGGTTCTTCCACTTCTTGTTCTGCATCCTCCTCTGGGTCACTTGGTGGATATTGCCATCCTTTAGGTGCCTTTCCATTTTTTTTTATTTTTATTTTTTTTTAATTTTATTATTATTATTATTATTATTTATTTATTTTATTTATTATTATTATTATTATTATTATTTTCTTTTCGGTTTTCCCTTTTTTCATCTGGGCATGTGTTTTGTAAATGTCCGGTCTGTCTGCAAATTCTGCATCTGAATGCAGTGTTTTCAAAATCCAGATGTTGTGTCCAGCTTTTATGTTTATGTAACAACACAATGCTTTCCGGCAACCCTTTGCTGAGATCAACTTCCACACATATTCGTGTGAAAATGAAGATCAGCTCCTCCAAACGTTGTGTATCTGTTTTGATATATATCCCTATGATATTTCCTATGGCTATTAACACATTCATTCCGTAAATGCATGGGGAGATTGTGTTACTGGACCCATACCAGCATTTTCGAAATAGTCATAGTATTAGCATCAAACTCCGGGAACCATGGTGTAATGAAGAGACTTGTTGAGCCCCAGAACCATGGTCCCTCGTGGAGTATAATGTCTCTTAATTCCGAGGTTGAAAATTTGATGATAAAGAATCCTTTGGAGTAGATATGGATTTCACAGTCCATGGTCCATTTGGTGAAGATCCAGTGGAAAATTTCCATTGGTTTGGGCCAAAAACAGTTAAAACGACATATGAGAGCTTGAGCTTTGTATTTTGAATGATGTTCATCTATCTCTAGTACATCTATGGCTAGTTCTGGCATTTGGTTCAGTTGTTCTACTATGTATGGGCCTAGGGCACTTCCTGTTAATTTGTGGGTGCATTTTCTTTTTCTTTTTTTCCCCACTTCAAAATGTTCTTGTAGGAAGAAACTCCTTTGGTTTGTTCCTGTTTTGACTAGCTACTGCCCCTGGCTCCCCCGGGCCTTTGGGTTTGCCCTATTCCACAACTCCTCCTCTCAGCCTCAGGTTGAGTGTTATTGTGGAGCCTAAGCAAATGTGGTAATCTTTGATTAACTTGAAATATTATAAAAATTTTCCTCCACAGATAAGATATTGTAGGTATATTGGATATCTGATTGCAATACAGATGCTTTCTTTTAGAGTGTGTACCTTCTCAGATTCGGATAATAGTAATATTTTAGTTTTCTCTGCAAGGGTTCTAATTAAAACTTGAAAATAGATTGGTAATACCTGTTTCTTGTTGTCCATTACCCTTTTGTCGCCATGCCTCTGCACAATTGTGATATGTTTTGGTCAGTGGCTCCTAAGCGAGGGCCCGTCAATTCTTCCAAGTGATAGGGTAATTGCATCAGTGAAAGGGCAGCATAAGTTGTAGGGATGCAAAAATGTCAGCCTGTATACAACCAGAGTCGAATATTTATGCCAGGTAGTGGCACAACGGACCCAAAACATATTTTTTGTTTAAGGAAATGACCACTCACCCATTTTTGTGCAGGGATGAGGCGTCAAACTAGCAATGAGAGGATTGATTTTAACTGTGCTTCGTGCCGCTGACATTCGCCCTTGGCCTACCTCCTCGCTCATTTTTTCATTAGCTCCAATTCTGTGATATTTTGTAGGTTTATAGTCATAAGGCATCGGAGCAGCTCCTAGCCCTTGACTGCTATATGAATTGGAGTGGTTTGTGGCTACAATTTAGGGAGCCCAACAATGAAACACGATGATCTACAACATTGCTCTGCCCTCCAATAATGGCGTGCGGATAGGGCCATAGACTATGTTATCCATGTCAGCCCTCATCCAAATTTTTGGCCATTAGCCCCTCCTGAAACCTTTCGAATTTCCTACCGTGGCTTAAGAGATCCTTTTTTCCGCTTATCGTTGCCCTCCTCCACACCTAGATTTCGTAATCAAAGGCCGAAAGGCTCGCTGTTGAAATATTTTGAATCCGAAGCCCTTTTGGGCTTAGCCCCCTGCAGCCAGTCCTTCACGTGATCCGGGCGCGTAACCCTGTGCCAAACCAAAAGGGTGCTTACCGTATATGGTTATCAGATGGATTCTCAGCCGCCCGATTAAATAAAGATCAACGGTCCGCTGCCTATTTCCCTAGTGGTCCCCAACCCGTGTCCATCGCTCAAAAACCAGGCTTTTTTTCATTGCACTGCCTTTCACAGGCGAGCGGTATTCTCCAAATCGGAGCGATTCCATTGGGCGCCCGCCATGCGTCCCTGAGTACGGTGTCAAAACCGCTCCTCATCGCGCATTATCGTCCGACTCAAGACGGGTAGCGAAATCTACATGAGTCGTCCGATCTCGAGTGCTCCATCTAACGGCTGCCAATCTCCCAAGCCGCACGGGTTTTAATTTAAATATACGGCACCCCAGGCCCGCCATTCCATCGCCCTCTAACTGAATTTCAACCGTTGATCTTGTTCACAGATCTTAAGGCCCGGAATCATTCACGTGTTCCGCTGATCAACCAACTCCGCACCCACGTCATCCTATTACCAGTCTTTCGTACCTCCCTGCCACACGCCCACGTGTCATTTACGTTTGCCTCCACCATTTCCATGCATCGTTTACGTGTCTATGTTATCTGTTTCCCCCTCGTCCACACATCCTCATCCCACTGTGTTTCTCGTTGCCACCCTTCATTTCTCCATCACCCTGCTTCTCCTCATCGTTTCACTCAGTCCATATCACCACTCTGTGGTCACTGCCTCATCCATTACCCTGGCGCCTGGTTTTCTTTAACCATTTTGTGGATTTTTCAGGTTTATGGCGATGGAGAACCATCAGAATTCACGTCCACCACCACAGAAGCCGAGAACGCATGATAGGACCTTGTTTCAGGAGCAAGATTTGCGAAGAAAGATCTGGGAGCCGCTACGACATGACCAACATTAAATGAAGCAAGGGTTAAAATCTGTCGAAACCTCCAGAGAAATTCAAGATGCAGATGTTACAGATGGAGATATTAATTACCGTGGCAAACAACGTCAATGAAAGATCCAAGAAATGCAGTGCCTGGCATTGAAGAATTTAAATTTCAATTTGGCCTTCAGAAGACAAAAAGTACCAGTATATAAAAATCATATCCTCCAGGTTTTACTCCAACAGATTTTTCTCTCAGAAGAGTACAGAATGTTGTATATTTTATTCTTCATACCTTACCCCTGAAGAGATTTGCACCTACTGCATTTATTTTATGGAGCAACCACAGAGTACTTACAACGTTCTTGCGCCGTCAAACACTTTGGGCGGGCATTTACTCACCATTTTGTTTCAATGAAACAATTAAATGTTTCACCTACTCCTTTTATGAGTTTTTCTTCTTCTTCCTCTATAAAAAAGAGGAAGAAAGACATTCTAAGGGTTCCAGACTTTTATCAGAAAATTGTGCTGTGAAAGGCATTTTTGTATACATTTTGTAAAGATTTTGTATCGAGGCTCAGAGCCCGTAGGGTCTCAGTGAGGAGGAGTTCTATCTGTAATGAGGATTCTGGTCTTTGGTATTTCACAGTATGTACTTTTCCTTATGTGTTTAATACAATATTCCATTTCATACATCTTCTTGTATCATGTTACTGGAATGCGAGTGGCTCACTGGTTTTCGGTAAGGATTCATCCTAGTTGATGCCCATACTTGAATCAGTCAAGCGCTTTAAATATGGCTCAGGCATGATATACTGTTTCATGTTCATTTCATTCATCTTTCTGCTATATTAGTTGCTTTGGGAGGGTGCTTTTAAAACGCCATTGTCATGTATGGATTCTTAGAATGATAAGCCCATATGTGGTTCTGTTTTGTATCTGGGTATCAGACCAAAGTTAACTAATATCCTCTTGTTCTTCTTTCCCTCCATGCGCTTTCTGATATTTTATTTCTGTGACATATTATTTGAATCGGCCCTCTTTACAGTAAATTGTCTCTTAACTGTCTGATGCTTTTATATTGGAGCTTTGCATTGTACCTCTACAACATTACTTTCCCCGTGACAGTTTCTGTGATTGTTGGTCCCATTCTAAATCAATTTCCTTGTTTAACAAGAGATAGTAGGAGAGCCTTTGGATTGACAACCCAGTTTTATTATATGCCTCCTGCTATGCTAAGATGCCCTAGGCACTGGTCTATGGTAGCTCTAGACTGTCTCAGGGTGGATCCCCCTTCCCTAAGCGAGCTAGGGTGTGACAGTGGTAGCAGAGCCAAAGAACCCTAAATCAATAACCCTATATTCATTTCGCTCCATCTTTCCAGCCTCTGCAAAGCCCTTTGATCATAGAGTTTATTATTAGCCTTAGGATTTAATATTAATCTTAAGGTTTATAATAATAATTGAAATATTAATATAAGTTGAAAATTTTATTTAATGAAATTCAGAATTAAATTTAAAAAAATATCATATAAAATAAAACGTATTAATATGATTTAAAACTCTAGGTGTAAGGGGTCACATAGTGAGGGAGGGGGGGATAGAATGGATAACATATGCTAGGGAGGAGAAATTGGCCTCCATTATCCCTATAGTCCTTTAAAATCCTATTATTTGTGCCTTTGTCCTTGCGATTAGAGAGGGTTCAGTGCATCAACTCAATTATGCCCATCATAACACCTATGGGATGTCCTGGAACCCTTCGATCCCATTGATAAGGCTCCTGTTTTCTTCAATATGACGGCTATGTTTGCTTGGGCATCAACCTATCCGTTCAACTCTCTTAAAATGTGATAGAAGTTGACTGTTTCAAATATCTTGCAGCTACACCAGATTCTTTTCAAAATTTGGTTCCACATTTATTTTTTATCCTCCCTATTGTTAACCATGCTCTTTATTATAAGGAGGAAGTCTCCCATAATGTTCAAGATTCTAATCCTTTTTTGCTGAGCAAGGGTGAGAACAAAGAGGAGACCATATGCCTAAGCTTGGTTATTTATTTTCTTACCAAGGCCCCACGCATACCATTCTTCAATTTTCCCATAAGGGGTTATAAGAACCCCTCCCCCACCTTCTCCACACCCCTTCGCCTTCTTGTCTTCCCATCCTTCATCATACTCTCGACGTTTGGTGCCTTTAACTAACAGCACATGGAATTGTACTAACACCACGGTAAGAGATCTCATGCCATGCGTTTCCGTTAAAAAACTCCAGGAAAAAGATGACGAGATGATGAGGACAGGTGGAGCTATATCGTATATTGTAGAGTTCTAACGGTCTGGCAGTGGCGGAAATTCCATGTCCATATTGTCATGGTGGTGCCTCGTTCGTATGTATGGTGACCATGCTGGAGTCGAAAGAAGATATAAGCTGGAGGGTGTACAAGCGCCAGTGAGGGAGTCACATCAGCCGACCAGGAAGTGGCCAGCCGCTACTCAAAAATTCTCAGGGATATCGCACGATGGGCATGGACATGTATCATGAAGGGCCACCATAGGGGCATTAAATTCTCCATGGGCTTGTTATGTGTTGCCTTCGGAGGAGTTGGAGGAATGCCGGTGAGAGTTAGAAGTTTTTTCGGCCTAATGGAAGCCAGGCAATTCCTCCGTCTGGCTAGACTACTCCATTATGCAATGGTTAGAAAATAGTATACTTGATAACTATCATTTGAATTTGACAGAGTACACTTCACCCCTTCACCTTTATTATTGTCCACAAATTTGCAGAAAGAAAAAGGTGCTAAAATCCCTTTATTGTCAGACTGTTTATGCTTTTACCACTGAATTGTTTTCTATTATGAGTACATAAGAGTGTTAAGAAAATCAAGGATTAATGCTTTGAAGGAGGGCTCACCTGTTTCTTTCAATTTTAAACTTTTTTAATCTAAATTTTTTTTTTTAAGTGGAAGTCATGCTCCTATAGAAACCTGGTGAACCCAAATTGGGGTTTAGGTACATCTGATACGTGTTACTGACCTCATTTTCCGTCTGGGAATTACCCAAACAAACCTGGGTGCTCTAGTTTCATCGGGAGACATTCTGGTTCACAAATTCGACAGAGGAGACAGGAACCAGCTCAGGGTTTTCATACCTAATGTCTAGGTGTAGGTACCTATCTAACTTGGCTTAAAACCAAGGAATACTTACATAGATGATCTTTTGCTCGATGACTTGGCATGTGTTGAACATTCTCGTGCATTACAAGGATGTAACTTGTACTAGTAGTGAAAATATTGAACCTAACTGTTTCAC
Source organism: Pinus albicaulis (assembly GCA_034641835.2). Classification (NCBI taxonomy): domain Eukaryota; kingdom Viridiplantae; phylum Streptophyta; class Pinopsida; order Pinales; family Pinaceae; genus Pinus; species Pinus albicaulis. The sequence goes on along the minus strand of CM076572.1, from coordinate 437,294,076 downwards.
CGGTTGAATGATTTCTACCATAGTGCTATTGAAGTTTGAGGTCTTATTGAAGGTGATGAAATAAGATTCTATTAAAAGTTCCATTTTGCATCATTGATGGTTTATATGGAGTCAAATGATTTTTTTTGCTGGAATTGGTTACTTTTGTCAAGATATTCTTAACTACAAGATTCAGATTAGGATGTTGTCAAATACCTTGCCTATCTATGTGAAAAAATTCATTTCAAGCACTAAACTAGAAAGGATATATCAGATTGATAAATTCTGCTGCTATGATCATTGATGACAATTTGTGGTTTTCTGTGCACTTATTATGGGAAATGCTTGAGTAGTTGATTTTATTTTTGGGTTGCTTAGGCACAACCACAGTGTCGAGACTATTGGAAATATTAATTCCAACTGCAACTACAAACAGGAGGACAAAAATTGAAGTCTGATGGAAATCTGAAGGACAGTGAACAGTAGAAAATTTATTGTTTTGTTTACACACTACCTCGCATTGAAACCCTATCTTAAAACCCTGCAAAACCCAAATTTTGGTTATAAGGTTGTAGCCTGTGTTTGGTGTGTTTACATTTAAATTTCGTGGTTTGATCACGTAATCCTGTGCTTCATTAAACTTCACCTACCCTCCATTTAAAACAATCCACCTACCATATAACCTCCCGTGCGTTTGATTTCATTTGAAAACCCCCACATCATGTTTATGGAGCCCACTACTCCATGTCACACTCCACCAACCAAACTTAACTTCTCCAGCTCCATTCTGGCGGCAAAAAACATGAGCAGCGAAAAGGGAAATTGACCCACCGGAGAAGGTGATGTCACCTTCCTCTGGACCAATGAAGACAGCTCTGTGGGGTAAAAAAATGAGCTTTGGCTTAAATATTAGACTCCACGGAATATAGAATTTAGGTTAATATTTCATGTTTTAATTTTTTATAAAGCGCCACGACGGGTAAATGTTTTGTATTAAAGACTTAGGACTATATAACATATATAACTTACATATTGTAAATATATATATATATATATATATATATATATATATATATATATATATATATATATATATATATATATATATATATATATATATATATATATATAATCAAAAGTGCATTGTGATATAAATATGCCCGAAGACCAAAAATAACATTGTAAGCACATTTTGACTGTGTATTGTGTATTATGCCTGAAGGCAGAAAGAGAGACAGAGAGAAATTTTGAAGCACTATGTGTGTCAAGCAGCCATAAAATTTCCATTGTAATCCAAAACTTCATTCTGAAGACAAAATCTCATTTTGTAATAGACTTGATGCTTAATGAAATAGTTTTAAAGCATCTCTGTCCATATATTTGTATTGAATCTATGTGTTTAGTTGAGGAATTTTTTTATTCCTCTGTGTGTTCAGAATACTTCAGAAATTCCAACATGGTATCAGAGATAGTCCTGGCTCTTTCCATTTGCTAAAGAAGCTGTAGGAAGAAGGAGTTGTTGAAGCTTTTGACCAGCAGTGTAAAATATCAGCAAAGTCAGGTATTTACCTCAAAACAAATTTTTTTGTTTGCTTAAAGAATACAGTCTAGAGAACTGTAGAAGAAAGTATCTTGAAGACAGAGTTTATTTCTCAGCAATGAGAAGGTTCATTTAAAAACACAGTCAAGTTTTTTAAGCATAGTTCAGTAAGATAGATATGGCAGGAGCCAACACAAGCATGAGTATGGGAAATACTCAACTCCCATAGTTTAATGGGAAGAACTATGACTACTGGGCAAGCACAATGAGAGCCATGTTTGCCTCTCAAGATTTATGGGAGCTAGTTGAATATGGTTTAGAAGAACCAACAGATGAACAAGCATATAATGCCTTAACAAAGGCAGAGAAGGATCTACTGAAGAGTAATAGGAAGAAGGACTCAAAAGCCCTCTTCTATCTCTATCAAGCAGTGCATGAAAGTATATTTCCAATAATTTCAGCAGTAAATAAGTCCAAGGATGCATGGGATACCCTCTAGACAGCCTACCAAGGAATGGAGAAGGTAAAGACAGCAAAGATTCAATTAATGAGAAGGTATTTTGAAGTCATTTGTATGAAAGAGTTTGATACAATAGACTCATTCTTCACATTGTTGATTCGGTTGGTTACCCAAATGAGATCTCATGGAGAGACCATAGAAGAGAGAAGAATAATGGAGAAATTATTGAGGAGCTTACCCTCAAGGTTTGATGTGATAGTAACAACCATTGAAGAGACAAAGGATCTCTCGTTGTTTACTGTTGATGAACTTCATGCATCATTGATGACACATGAACAAAGAATGAGCAGAATAACAGACTCATCTTTGGAGCATGCCTTCAAGACCCAAATGTCTTTTGGAAGAGGAAGAGGTCAAGGCAGTGAAAACTACAGAGGAAAAGGAAGAGGCAAAAGCCAAAACAAAGGAAGAAACAACCCTGCAAGTATAAGTGGAAGGGGAAGCAACCATAATCAAAGCGAAGGCTCAAGCCAGAGTCAAGCGCAAGGACAAAGGTATGACAGATCCCAAGTCCAATGCCATTATTGTAAAAAGAATGGGCATTATGCCAATGAATGTAGAAAGAAACAAAATGACATGAATAATAGGCAAAATGCAAATTTTGCAAAAGAAGATAAGAACCAGAGTAATGTGCTTCTAACATGTAATGTAGCATAAGAAAAACAAGATGATGTATGGTTTTTAGACTCAGGTTGTAGCAACCATATGACTGGAAAAATTTCTTATGTTTTCCATGATTGATGAAACTATGAAGTCTCAAGTAACATTGGGGACAAATAGTAAAGTCTCTCTCATGGTAAAAGGTAGAGTAAGTGTATTGACAAAGAAAGGAGAAAGAAAAACCATATCATATGTTTACTATGTGCCCAGTATGAAGTGTAACCTTTTGAGCATTAGACAGCTCATTCAGAAAGGCTACAATGTTTTCTTTGAAGATAATGTATGCACCATCATGGATAAACCACCAAGCAACCAGAGGATTGCACAAGTGAAGATGCCAAGAAACATAATGTTTCCTCTCAAGATGAGAGAAGATTTGAAGAAAGGAGTTGTAATGGCAGAAGTGACACAAGAGACATTCCAAAGAGATGAAAAAGATGAAAACTGGTTATGGCACTTGAGATTTGTGTGGACCAATGCAAACACCATCATTAGCAGAAAACCACTATATGCTGACATTTATTGATGATTTCACAAGAAAAACATGGGTTTATTTTTTAAAAGTGAAGAGTGAAGTGTTTGAGAAATTATGCCACTTTAAGGCTCTAGTTGAGAATCAAAGTGGGCATCATATTAAATTCTTAAGAATAAACATAGGAGAAGAATATATCTCCAAATATCTCCTGCATTTTTGTAGGGAAAATGGGATGAATAAACAATTTACAGCAAGGTATACACCTCAGTAAAATGGAGTTGCTAAAAGGAAAAATAGAACCATCATGGATATGGTAAGAAGTATGCTGAAGGAAAAAAATTTGCCAAATGAATATTAGGCTAAAGCTATACATTATGCAACATATGTCTTGAATAGATGCCCAACAAAGAGTGTGATGAAAAAAGTTCCTGAAGAAGCGTGGAGCAGCATAAAGCAACATGTCACCCACATGGGAGTTTTTGGTTGTGTGGCTTATGCACACATTTCAGATCAACTAAGGAAGAAGTTGGATAGTAAGGGGGAGAAGTGCATATTTGTTGGATACAATGAAGAATCCAAAGCATATAGATTGTATAACCCATCTACCAAGAAATTTATGATAAGAAGAGATGTACAATTCATTGAGGAAGAAGCTTAGGATGGAAGCATTGAGAAAACAGTAGATGTGAAAAGCTGCTTATCTCATGATGAAGATGAGGAAGAAATGGCTGAAAGACATCCCTCATTAGCAGCACCACCTCCACCAACACAAGGACAGCAAGGGACACCACAATTAGGTATGAGAACACCCTTGAGAAGTGATGACAATTCTTCTCCAAGCACATCACAAGGAGCATATTTGAGTGCTTCTACAAGCACAAGTATGCCAAGTGAAAGAGGAACCAGATTCATAAGTCTGAATGAAATCTATGAGCAAGAGGCAATAAATGAAGGTATGAACTCTTTATTTGAATTGTATTATCATGTAGAAGATCCTATTCATTTTGAAGAAGCTGTAAAAGATAAGAAATGGATAGATGCTATGGATGAACAAATAAATGCCATAGAGAAAAATAATACATGGGAATTAGTTGATCTCCCAAAAGGAAAAGAAGACAACAGTAAGGATTTTGATCCAAGTTTGTATAAGAGCATAGTTGGCAGCCTCATGTATTTGACTACAACTAGGCTGGATATTATGCATGTTGTGAGTTTAATTTCCAGATTCACGGGAAGGCCAAAGGAGGCACATTGGCAAGCAGCAAAAAATAATTCTGAGGTATGTGAAAGGAACAAAAATGTATGGTATTGAATACACCACTTCAGAAAATTTTGAATTGATTGGACAGTGATTGGGATGGAAGTATAGATGACAGGAAAATCACCTCTGGATATGTTTTTCATATGGGATTAGGAGCCATTTCATGGGCTTCTAAGAAACAACCAATTGTGGCTTTATCAACAACAGAGGCAAAGTATGTGGCAGCTACAGTAGCAGCATGTCAAGCAGTATGGATAAGGAGAATGTTGAGAAGTTTTTTTCATGAACAGGTAAAAGGCACAATAGTTTATTGTGATAACAGCTCAGCTATAGCTTTGTCAAAGAATTCAGTGTTTCACAAGAGAGCGAAACACATTGATGCCAAGTATCACTACATCAGAGAGCTAGTGAACAATGGGGAAATTTTTTCGCAACATTACAGAACTGAAGAGCAGTTTGTTGATATATTGACAAAACCATTAGGGCCGAAAAGTTTTAATTATTTGAGAAAATGTTTGGGTATGCAAGAGAATGCGGCAGTTGAAATAAAGGGGAAGTGTTGGAAATATTAATTCCAACTGCAACTGCAAGTAGGAGGACAGAAATTGAAGTCTTATGGATATCTGAAGGAGAGTGAACAACAGAAAATTTCTTGTTTTGTTTACACATTACCTCGCATTGAAACCCTGTCTTAAAACCCTACAAAACCCAAATTTTGGTTATAAGTCCGTAGCCTGTGTTTGTTGTGTTTACATTTAAATTTCATGGTTTGACCATGCAATTCTCTTCTTCATTAAACTTCACCTACCCGCCATTTATAAAAATCCACCTACCATATAACCTCCCGCACATTTGATTCATTTGAAAACCCCCATGTCATGTTTATGGAGCCCACTACTCCATGTCACACTCCGCCAACCAAACTTAACTTCTCCAGCCCCATTCCGGCGGCAGCAAATATGAGCAATGAAAAATGAAGTTGACCCACCGGAGAAGGTGACGTCACCTTCCTCCGGACCAATGAAGACAGCTCCATGGGGTAAATAAACGAGATTTGGATTAAATATTAGACTCCACAGAATATAGAATTTAGGTTAATATTTCATGTTTTAAAGTTTTATAAAGCACCGCGACGAGTAAATGTTTTGTATAAAGACTTAGGACTATATAACATATATAACATATATATTGTAAATATATATATTTACAATATATATAATCAAAAGTGCATTGTGATATAAATATGCCTGAAGGCGAAAAAGAACATTGTAAGCACATTTTGACTGTAGATTGTGTATTATGCCCGAAGGCAGAAAGAGAGACAGAGAGAAATTTTGAAGTGTTGTGTGTGTCAAGCAGCCAGAAAATTTCCATTGTAATCTAGAACATCGCTCTGAAGACAAAATCTCATTTTGTAATAGACTTTATGCTTAATGAAATAGTTTTAAAGCATCTCTGTCCATATATTTGTATTGAATCTCTGTGTTCAGTTGAGGAATTGTTTTATTCCTCTGTGTGTTCGAAATACTTCAGAAATTCCAATAGAGACTTGCAATATACTTTCCTACATATTTAGGGATGCTGGTGGATCTATATATCTTCATGATTGCAAGTTTCTGGAATTTCAACAAATACCTGATTTCTCTTGCTACAGTCATGAGAGAGAAAGAGATACCAACTGTTAGGACACAACTCATATTATCACTGGTGACTGGCTTTTTATACTAATATTACACAAAATTGGATCAAGTGAGCTTGATTTCCTTCTTTTGAGAACGGATTGGATGTGGCTCCAAAAGGAACTATGTTCTCATTGCACATCCTTGGGCAGTGGGTGTCTTTCATCTTTGCCATTGAAGCTCCCAAAGGTTTTTTTTAGTCTCAATCCTGAATAAAATTTCCTCTAACTTCTCGTTAGAGTTAAGACAGGTTATCTTATGTTCTTCCATGTTCATCTTAATGGTTGTTTGCTATTGAAGATGGGTGAATCATTAAACTATCTATATTTATCCACAGCCAAGGCTGGGATGCTTGCCTTATCTCAAATTGAGTTTGGGGCTTGAAGCTGAATTTTGCAAAGACAACATGGGTTTGTTAGCAAATCAAGGATGGAGTCAAATTTTACACATATGGTATTTATTTTTACCTGCTGGATTTTCACACATGTCAGACATGTTATTTAATATTTTTCTGTATTATTTGTAGATGGATAATATCTGGATGGATAAGTAGCTTCATTCAGATCAAGGTTGTTGAAGATAATGGAGAAATGTAATTTAGGAGAGAGTCGGCTCATTATTTGTGCAAGTGCCTTAGATTAGGATTTAGTTCCTATTTCTTAGGTGGTTGTTCTAACTTCCCTATTTGTTTGTAAACTATATATTCATGATGTATAATGATGAACTAGTAGATGTTCTGCCAGAGACAGTCTCTAGGTGAAGCAACTCACCTGTGAGCTGCTCGTTTGATGAATATAATTTGAGTCCTTGGTTTTTTAGCATGGTATCTAAGGTCTTGATTCTAATCTTCATCAGCAAAGTGCCCTGCATGCTTCTTATGTCTATGTCAATTTTCATCAAGCTTTTTCTTATGGCAATTCGTTGCAATATGACCAACTCTACCACAATAGAAACATTTGGTTCCTGAATTTCTTTTGTTTGAAGACATACCTTGACATGGCATACTTTGAGGTGGCTTTCTTTGTGGTGTACCTCCGCCTTTCTATTCCGCACGTGTCTTTCCTCTGAAGGGCTTCTTCTTCACCATTAAAGCAAGATCTAAACTCTGGGGTTTTAAAGTCATTTTCCTTTCTTCCTCTTACATCAGGATCCCTGTCAGTTCTTCAAATTTCGGGGCTTTCTATCTCGCATTCAAGCCTATGATGAACATCTGATAATAATCAGTCATACCATACATGGTAATCGTGACAAGATCAATGTTTGACACTATCTCCACTATGTCGCCCAACTTATCTCCGAGTTCCTTGATTCGAGAAATGAACGCAGCTACTGATTCATTCTCCTCCATTTTAATGAAGATGATCTTTCTCTTCAAGAACAATATGCGATTTGTATTTTTAATCTTGTACAAATCCTTGAGAGTCGTCCAGATTTCATTTTCTGATTTACACTCTCTGTTGTGAGGGATAATACAATCTTTCACTGGCAATTTCAATAGAAATTTCACCTTGTTCTCCCTCTTCTCCCAATCCTGAATTGCTGCAGTTGTTCCGCCTCCTGCTGTTGTTGGCTTCAATTCATCTCCATTTAAAATTTCCCATGCACTTTTCCCCTCAAGCATGGTTTTCAACTTGAATTTCCAATTAGAATAATTGGATCCATCGAGCTTATTACTCTCATTCAAGTACGCCTCTACCATCTCGTTATTCATCTTGACACTTAAAAAAATAATTCCAATCTCCATCAATTAACAAAAAACCAGATCTACCCCAGATCCAAAAAGATGATCTCAAGAAACCTTCTTAAAAAAAAAACAATGTTCCACCAAAACTCTGGTGTGGGGAGACGTGGGTGCGGGGAGACGCACAGGGGGGATGTGTGGGAGTACCCTAAAATTTTAGGGAAATTTTGGGGGTTCTTGGAGTCGTTGGGGTATATATAAATTTTAATTATATATATATATATATATATATATATATATATATATATATATATATATATAATTCAAGTTCATATTCATTGTTAAATAATGAAAGCATAAATATTAAATATTAAATAGACTAATAATAATATAGTATATAGTATATACTAATATGAATACCAATACATTGAGAATTGAAATTTGATCTACACATGATAAAATTTAAATTCATAGTTGAATTGAATAATGACATACATTGATCCATCCTCATCATTCATTTGGATACATACATCATTCATATGACATACTCATTATTATAATTTTCATCCAAATCAATGATCGTTCAATAAATAAATTCAATAATGAAATCTTCAAATACATTGATCCATGATTCCATATCATTCATCATTCATCATTCTACAATCTACAATGTACATTGATTTAAAAATTAATTTCATCATTCATCATTCTAGAATCGAAATTGAAAGAAAAACATACTATAAGTCCAGAAGTAGATAGTAGATACTAAAGTTTGAACTTTGAACACTAAATAGTAAATAGTAAATTTATATAACTCAAAGTTTCAAACTCAAAAATAGTCAAGAGTGAAGAGTTAAGAATCAGTCTGAGGTCATCAACTGAAAAGTACAAATAAATAATGAGCACTGAAAATAAAATCAACATCAAGGATGCAGAGAGGTCAAGGTCGGAGTCGCAAAGGTCAGTCAAATGTGGAAGAGCTATAAATGAAATGAATCATAATTATTTTTTAAACTTACCATTTTGTTTTTTTTGTTTTTTTTTGTTTTTTTAATTTTAAATATTTTTTGAATTTTTTGAATTTATACTATATGATAGCCATTTTTTTTACATTATGTGTCATTAGACAAATCTAAGGGGGACGCCCAGAAGCACCCTTTTTGGGGAGTCGTGTCCCCCACACTAGGGAAACACACCCCCTTGCGTCTCCCCAAGACTCCCCAAAAAGGGTGCACGGGGAAACACACCCCCTTGTGTCTCCCCAAGACTCCCCAAAAAGGGTGCGCGGGGAAACGCACCCCCAGGAGACTCCTCGTCTCGAGTGTGAGGGGTGCGTGCACCCGACCCTAGGGGACGTGACCCCGTGGAACACTGAAAAAAATGCAATCCTAAATGCACAAGTCCTTTTTTTTAAAATAAAAGTGCAGAGACCCCCTTTTAAAAGAAAATCAACCCCTTTTCAAATATGCGCCCAACCACTTTTCAATTAAAAAAACATTGAAATCTTATCAAGCTTATTATCAATCTTATGCTGATGAAAATCAAGGCTTCATACGAAAAGGGTTTCATTGAAAACTCATCAAGTTTTTCTTAATTATCAAGCTTACCACAAATTGGTGGTAGGAATTCACCAGTAACCTCGCGTTGATCACTGACAACTAAAGCTTTTCGAAATCTGCGAAGGAAGTCACCAACAACCTCTTTTTCTTCTCGCAATGGATATATATGATAACATTTATGTTAACCTTGCATACCTCAATCTTGGGATTCAGTCCTCCCTCTTCTCAAAACATCATTATCTGGATTCGAAACAAGAATGCAAATTGATGGTAGGGGATCGTATCTGGCTCAAATATGGTATTCACAGAAAAAAAAAAACAGATCCACCCACACTCGATCGCACATCAATATATGGCTCGATCACCCATTCACTCACGCAACAGGTCTCCACGCAGCAACACCTCTTCTCCACTTACGCAACAACACACTTCTATACCCACGCAACAACTCCACTCATGCTGCAATCAGGATCAACCAACACATTGGCGGTCAGCACACTTCGATCACCAGCACCACGAGTTGACCTCTGATCAAGGTTCCACTGTCGATGATCGTCCCTCCTCTATTAGGATTGAACTGGAGCACCTATGCCGAGATCTTTAGGCGCCTGTCCCCATGCTTATGCCACAAATTTTCCTTGAAATACCAAGAAGGGGCCTTGGGATTCGACAACATATGCACCTTGAGTCCCTCTCCACCTTCGTAAATAAACAAAGATCACCACTAGAGGCCTTCTTCGCATAGAGATGAGATGAGATCACCACAACCAACCTTAATTCAATAGATCAGCCTCTACGGATTCACACAACCGATCGCTAGCACATCACTGATCTGCTGTGCCACCAACACATCCAATCTGGTCAACTTCCATAGGTCAACCTCCACGTAACGTGATCAGCGCTTCTTCGATGGTCAAAATGGCACTGCGAACCCGTGTTGATGAGAATTTCTCCAAGGAGAGGCCGAAACAATGCGCTTCTTGCTCCAGGATGGGCGCTGATCAATGTGTTTCTCTCTCCAAGAAGGGCACTGATCTGATTAATTTCAGGAAGAAAAAACTTTCGTGCTCCGCCTCCTCAGCATCAGAGGCCTTCTTCGCGCCAACCACCAAAGGCCACTCTTCTGCCACTTAAACACTCACTCAGCCACCAAAGCACACTGGCTTTGACTCAACCAGCCCTGAAGCTCCAACACCATGAATGGTATGACTAATGACTATCAGGTGTTCATCACAGGCTTGAATGCGAGAGAGAAAGCCCCCAAATTTGAAGAACTGACAAGGATCTTGAAGAAAGGCGGATGACTCTGAAACCCCAGAGTTCAGACCTTGTTTTAATGGTGAAGAATAAGCCCTTCATAGGAAAGACAAGTGCAGGACATAAAGGTGGAGGTACACCACAAAGAAATCCACCTCAAAGTATACCATCTCAAGGTATATCTTCAAACAAAAGCAATTTAGGAACCAAATGTTTCTATTGTGGTAGAGTTGGTCATATTACTACGAATTTCCATAAGAAGAAGCTTGATAAAAATTGACATAGACATAAGAATCATGCAGGGCACTTTGCTAATGAAGATCAGAATCAGGACCTCAGACTTTTTATGGCTGGTTCGGTTATCTCAACTGAGAATGATGAAGTGGATACTTGGTTTGTGGATTCAGAAGCTTCCACTCACACGACAGGTAACAGATACTGGTTTGAAATTTTTAAGAAACCAGCAGTGGTGCTAAAATCTACCTTGGTGATGACAGAGGGTACCAAATCAAAGGGTATGGTAATGTTCCTATCTTATTGTCTGATGGAAATATTAGGCATATTCCAAATGTAATGTATGTACCTGGAATAAAAAAGAATCTGATCTCTGTTTCTATGATAACAGATCAGAATATTAAGGTAGAGTTTTTTAAGTCTTATTATGTTATTAAATATTTGTTGGATCGTATGAAGCCAATTGCATCAAGGATTCGAGTGGGAGGTTCTTACAATCTAAATGTAAGAAGTGTGGCACACCAAGCCTTAACTTCATCAGTTATGACTGCAGAAGACTTATGGCATCAAAGATTCAGTCATATCAATTTCAATGACCTGCTACTACTTCAAAAACGAGGTATGGTTAATGGTCTCCCCATTTTAAAGAATGTTCATGTTGATTGTGAAGCACGTGCTCTTGGGAAGATGCACAAAGATGAGTTTCCTACAAACTTAGATAGAAAGAAGAGAGATATACTAGAACTTGTGCACACTGATTTATGTGGGTCGATGGAGACAAGGTCATTAGGAGGTGCATATTATTTTTTATTATTTTTTGATGATTGCACAAGATTTACCTGGGTATATTTTCTTAGTAAGAAGAGTCATACTTTTGAATACTTTAAGGAATTCAGAACCATGGTGGAAAAACAGACAGGGAAGTTCATCAAAATTTTCCACTCAGATCAAGTGGGAGAATACAAGCAAAGTGGCTCCACCAAATATTGCAAGGACCATGGGATATTTCAATATTTCACAGTACCCCACACTCCTCAACAGAATGAGGTTGCAAAGAGGAAGAACAAAACCCTTGTGGAGTGTGCTCGTAGCATGTTAAAAGGTAAGAATATGTCGAATGGTTTTTGGGCAGAAGCAATAAATATTGCAGTATATTTGAAGAATATGAGTCCAACAAAAATCCTTGATTTTAAGAATCCATTCGAATATTTATTAGGTTTTAATCTCGCAGTTAATCATTTATGAGTTTTTGGCTTGAAATATTTTTCTCATGTTCCAAAAGAGGATAGGAAGAAACTGGATTCAAAGGCCATTAAATGCATTTTTTTTTTGGTATTGTACAGAGTTTAAAGCATATAATTTGTTTAATCCTTCTACTCACAAAGTGGTTGCGAGTAGAGCTGTAGTATTCCATGAGCAAGTTCATGATGGAAACTGTGATAAAGGCAATGAAGAGTGGGACATTCCTTTGTTGATGGAAGAAGGGAGCAATGAAACAGGGGACAACCATGAGCAACAGCAGCAGAAAAAGGAAGAAGTGGATGGGACAGATGCTGTAACCAAGCCAAGCACACCAAGGGATGATAAAAACAGATTTGAAGCCAGTCCACAACTTAGGAGATCAGGTAGGAAAATTCAATTGCCAGCAAGATATATGGATCATGCTCTTATAACTAGTATGCTAAATGTTGTTGAACCCTCAAGTTATAAAGAAGCTAGTCAATATGATGAATGGAGGGAAGCCATGGAAGAGGAATATGAATCAATACTTATAAACAAAACCTGAGATCTAGTTGAATTACCTAAAGGCAAACAACCCATAGGCTGCAAATGGTTATACAAGCCTAAATTTAAAGCAGATGGGAGTATAGACAAATATAAAGCTAGGCTAGTTGAAAAGGGGTACTCGCAGAAAGAAGGCATAGATTATGAGGAAACCTTCACCCATGTAGCTAAATTAAACACGATTAGAATGTTAATTTCTTTAGCTACCAAACATCATTAGAAGATACACTAGCTAGATGTGAAATTTGCATTTTTAAATGGTGAATTAAAAGAAGAAGTGTATTTAATGCAACCTGAAGGGTTTGTTAAACAGGGGGAGGAACATTTAGTCTGTAGATTAAGGAAAGCATTGTATGGATTAAAATAGGCACCCAGGTCATGGTATGAAAAAATTGATTCATTTTTTCTATAGCATAGTTATAAAAGAAGCAAGAATGACCCTAATATGTATACCATGTTTGATAAAGAGGGGAAATTTGTTTTGATTTATTTATATGTAGATGATCTAATCATTACAGGAAATGTTGATGAACTCATTAAAGAAATCAAAGAGAATATGTCACAGGTTTTTGAGATGAAATACCTTGGAGAGCTACACTATTGTTTGGGTCTTGAAGTCTGGAGAGATTTTGGCCAAACTTTTCTGTCACAAATGAAGTATGTCAGGAGTTTATTGAAAGAGTTCAGAACGGATAAGTGAAAAGCTGCAGCAGTGCCTTTACATCAGAATATCAAACTTCAGAATGATGATGGTTCTAAGGAGGTCAATGCAACACTATATAGACAGCTGGTTGGGAGTCTAATTTACTTGACTACAACTAGGCCAAAATTTTCTTTTGCAGTCACTGTATTGAGCCAATTCATGTCAAAGCCTCTTGAGAGTCATTGGGTTGCAGCGAAAGGAATCTTAAGGTATCTTCAAGGAACCTTAGACTTTGGTATTAAATATAATGATTCATTTGATGTTAGATTGACAAGTTTTTTAGACTCTAGCTGTGTCGGAAATCTAGATGACAGATGATCCATAACAATTTATGCATTCAACATTGGGTTCGAGGTCATTACATGGAGCAACAAGAAGTAGAACATTGTATCCTTGTCTTCAGCAGAAGCTGAGTATCAAGAAATGTGTGCAGCAACATGTGAGGTAGTTTGGTTGAGGAGACTTCTCCATGATGTCGGAGAAGAACAAAAAGATGCAACAGTTATCAAATGTGACAACCAAAGCTCCATCAAACTTGCAAATAATTCAACGTTTCATAAAAACACAAAACATATTGATACACAATTTTATTTTTTTAGGGAGAAGGTTCAGTCAAAGGAAATGCATATTGAATATTGTAATACTTGTGACAATGTTGTAGACATTTTTACTAAGCCTCTTGGAAGAATCAAATTTGAGCTATTTAGGGAGATGTTAGGTGTACTAGCAAACCCTTTCTCCATTAATGGGGAGTGTTGATGATAATGGAGACATGTAATTTAGGAAAGAGTCAGTTCATTAGATGTGCGTATGCCTTAGATTAGGATTTAGTTCCTATTTCTTAGGTGGTTGTTCTAACTTCCCTATTTGTTTGTAAACTATATATTCATGATGTATAATGATGAACTTGTAGAGCGTTCTGCCAGAGACAATCTCCAGGTGAAGCACCTCACCTGTGAGCTGCTTGTTTGATGAATATAATTTGAGTCTTTGGTTTTTTATCAGAGGTCTTGTCTAAGGATCTGTCTATATGCATGAACAATTTTAACTTTAAACCAATTCATTAATCTTATATCCATAAACCTGAAAATTTTGTTCTTTTAATATCTCACAAACAGATCTCAGTTCGTCCACTCATCTATAAATTACAATTTAAACTGGAAAATTGTTCATTTTCCATTGATTGTATGGGATATACAGGGGAAAAAAGAGGGAATCATTAGGTTCTAGGTCACCTGAATTGTCACTTCTTTTCCCAATGACTCAATTTTTGGCAGACAAGTTTTTGAATTTCAGGGGATTGTTGGTCAGCATATGTTTTAACTTTTAGCTAGTTCCCGTATTCTGTCATAGTATTTTAAACCTCTGGAGCTGGAATTCAATATGCTCATTCTTATTGTGCGTAATGTATTATTATGTTTGTTCCTAGCAGCTTCCATATTCATGGCATTGAACGTTCACAAGTTTTGGAATGATGCTTCTTCTGACAAAGCAAGGTGGTAAAATTGGTTTATTTGATTCAGGTGGATGTTGAAATCAGCGTGGAAGTGGATGCATTTGCACATTTACCCTCTTAATTTCCAGATATCTATAATGTCGAACAAAGCATTGAATGTTAATAACAATAATCATTGATTGTTGCAAGGTTCCATTTATTCCACTGTGGTGTCGTTGCTGGTTAAAATGAATAGATGGGCATGGGCATGTCCTTATCTATTGCGAAGTGTCTTATTACGTGACTGAAAGGTAGTTATTTCATGCAATATTTTTGAAATTGAGTTTTTTTCTCTAAATATTAGCATGCATGTTTCATTGGGTTGAAGGGGTGATCCAACTATGAAAATTGCATTGTTTGGCTGTGTTAGAGAGGGTGAAAATCATACTATAAGATTGAATGAGGTTAAAAGTTCATACATAGAGGATAGTATGCATTGGGCTAAGAGTGATATCTAGGAAATATAGTTTATGTTTATTTCTATTGCCATTGTTTAAAAGATACTTGTATACTGAAAGAATATATAGGCCACACAAGTAGAGAGAATGGATGAATTGCATTGGTATTCATATCACTTATGTATATGTGTATTCTTTTGAGATTTTTCCCATAATGAATGGATTTTCACCCTTTGATGGATAGATTTAAACTATTATGTTCTCTATTCTGTATGAATTAGTGTTATAAGAACCAGACCGGAACCGGTGGAACCAGATGGTCCGACCGGTTTGGGCCCAAAACCAATCCAGTCAGGGCTTTGGAACCGGAATAGGCTGGTTCGGTATCGAACCAGCCTATTTCACTTAATCGACCGGTTTGGTACCGAACCAGCCTATTTCACCGAACCAACCGATTTGGAACCAGTTCCGTGCGGTTTGTACCTTCCCGAGTCAACATAAAAAAATTCCTTTTTTAATTTTAAATTTTTTCATTTGGTTGGCCCACCTCTAATTCTCCTCTAGGCCAGCCTAATATTCAAGTCTGTGGTCCTCAACCTAATATTCAAGCCTATAGTCCTATTATTGATATGCAATTCATGGTAATTTTCAATTCTTAAAGTAAAAGTGACATACTTAAATTTTTAACATTACCATGAAATGACTCAGGATGTTTGAGAGTGGTCCCAATCTCATTGGATTTCATACGGAGAAAGTAGAATTTTAGATTTCACTCAAAATACAGCAGACTTAACAAATTTTCAGGATTTCAGGATTGCACGGATTCAGCGTTTCCATTAGATTTTGTCATGTACGAGGGTGAGGAACTAGTATTTAATAAAGATCACCAATCCTTCATGTACTTTGATATTAGTGGCGTTGGTTGTTGAACTCCTCTATAATGACTCTACTAAAAATGTACACATCACTCAAACAAAATCTTGACTTGACATGCTATGTTTTTTCTATATTATTTTAATGCTTAGAGGGTTATATTGATGACAAAGATCCCAATATACTGAATGATTTTGATGATATGTAAGTATTTTTTGTAGCATGATTTTTTTTGGATACAAGAGACCATCTAGAGCCTATTTGTTGTTATATTTTCGATCTAAGAACGGATTGCACTCAATGCTATTTTGGTTATGTGCACCCTTACATGCTTATTTGTGTATAAATGGTTTGGTTCATATGGATTTCTTATTTCGGTCTTTAAAATTTGAATATTTTATGTGTTTATGGTCAACTAGTTTTTTTGTTTGGTTTTTTTACTGGTTCTTGGTCCACAAGGTTTTTCGGTTTGATCATCGGTTTAGTTCTGATAACATTGGTATGGATATGGAAATTTAAAGGATTCTGGGGCTTCTTGTCAAATTGAATTGGCTTTTAACCTTTCTAAGATAACAAATGAAAAGTATTGTTGTTATTTACCGTGTTGATTTCTTTCACTATTTTTGAAACTTTTATGGAGGTATATTACCTAAAAATGTTAATTCTTGTGTAATGGTAAAAATTATTTGCATGTCAATTTAACACACACACACACACACATATGAAAGTGTAAAATCTATTACAATCCAAGTGCTTGGTTTACATTGTTGTAATTTGTCCTGCTATGTTGCAAAATATTTTTAGAAACAACTAAATTTTAACAGTTAGGTAGGGTCATAATCATTGTGAAACTTCAACATGGCTAGGAATTGAGTCTTCATGCGATAACCGGAAAGGGTATTGGTACGGACCATGCAAAATGTTCACCGACGACAACAATTACTTTCATGTATAAGACTGAAATTCACATTAATGAAATTTTGATGGAGACTTTAACCCTTGATTATAAGCAGGAGTATGAAAATTCCTTGAAATGCAGCAACTGGAAATATTTCTTCTAACTAAAAATTTAATTATGTAGTTTATTTTGTTTACGACAAAATAATGAAGTATTCACACTGCAATTTCTTGACCAAATAGAACACTACGGAAGCAAAAATAGGAATTGAGAAATATGCTAGCACACACACATAAAAATGACACTGTTATTTTTGGACAAATGTCCCCTGAAAAACCCAATGTGGGAAAATCGATGCAGTAGTTGAGGGTTTTGTTATTATGCAGTACTGATCAATTATGAGTACAACTGGATGCCCAAACTGGTGATCCTCTATAAGATAAACTAACCAAAAAAATTAGTGAAACAAATTTTTTCTCACTCGACATTGATCCAACTCCAAAATCAGCACAAACTAGGCTCCACGAAACCCCAGTGTCAGCCTCTACATCACCACTTCTCAGGCACTTGTACGCTCTACTTGGAAATTGTAATTGATCAAGTTGTCTGTCCAACTCAATATCTAAGAATGACTCGCTGGCCCTCTCCGGAAATTCTCCCGGTCTGCAGCAACTAAATCGATCCTCTGTCTGGCCTAATCGAACTCTACCTCTAAAGCTTTTGCGCAATCCCACTAAGGAAACTTGACCCTCCTATAGTTGACTCTCCGAAACTGGAAAACTTCCTCCAGACTCATTATCTCAGCCTGTCTTTGTTTCTGTGTCCCCTCTTTGGCTCAGACTCTTCCGACATAATGTTGTTCTCTGGAAAAACAAACTACCCAAGGAAACTTGCTTTCCAAGTGTGTTTCTCCATCTACCCGTCGACCTCTTCTTATATTCTCTAGTTGGGACTCCAACGACCAATATTAAAACTTAATCGATGGCTGAGATAATCTTCGAGTCAATCCGTGTGAGTTTCTAGATAATTCACACATTTCTTAATTAATTACTATTAATTAATCGATTTCCCTAATTTAGACTTAGTCATTTTTTAATTATCGAACAATTAATTTAATTGAGTTGTTTTTATGTGGAATTTCCAGAAACAGTTTTTGTTCTGGAGAAATCTTGTGTTTTACCCTCTCCACGAAGTTTCGAGACTAGAACACCTCCAAAGCTACAAAAAATAACACTCCCTCATAGCGAGGAAGGTGTTCTCTAGTGCTATATTGCTACTACAACACCCCATATTTGCTTCATTCTCCATACACGCTGCTGATGTCTAACAATTGTGACTTCCTACCACTTCCCACCAACTACTGCACATCTCTGATGCTGCATTTTTTCTATTGCCGACACTGCACTGTACAACCCATACTGTTGCCAACTCTGCATCCGCACTGCCACTCAACCCCCTCTCAATTGTTGCTATTGCTACTGCAGCTATAGAAACTGAGAAGCATCCAAAATACTAAATCAACTGTGTCTTTGTGCTGCAACTATCTCCCGAGTCTTTGACTGCTACTAGCCTCTGCATTGTCCACTAGGAAATTTGCGCTACTGTTAATACTGCACTGTTCCTTTTGCATTGCTATCAACACTGCTCTGTGCTTCTCAGCATATGACTGCAACTAGTCTGCAAGTGTCACTCTGGAACTGATTGCATCAACTGACATTGATCCTCCTGTTACTGAATATTACACACCCATGTAGCAAGGGTATGATCCTTGAGAAGAGCATACTGCAATAAATATGCTCTCCTATGGACCCTATCCAAATCTCTACGCAACTCTGGGACTAAAGCTCTACATAGCCCCACCTCATTCCTAGAGGTATAGCTGAAAACATGGTGAAATATTCCTCTAGCCTAGAGGAAAGTTTATCAATATTTGCATATGCTACCACCCAATCCTGCTTCTCCTTCTTTTCCTTCTTCCTCTGAGGCCACTGAGTATTGTAGTGGCCAAACTCACCAGACTTGAAGCACTTGATCTTTGACATATCCTTTTTCTTCTTCTTTTCTCCATGCGAGCCTTGTCCCTAGCTGGGACCTTTTGCTTTCCCCTTTGATGCAATGACCACATTATCTTCCTCCTTCACAACTTTCGATCCCTTGCTATTACTTCCACTTATGGAGCTCTTTAATAGAGCTCACCTCATCTCCTCTTACTGTAGGTCTGATCACACTCAATCCCACCCTGGTAATGTATCTCGTCCCAAAATGCCTTGGACAAAGACCTCCCATTCCTCTGAGACACTATTTAGGGCCAAACACACAAGCTCTGTAGGTTGAGGCACTTCTCTTACAGCTACAAGCTGATCTCGGATACCCTAAATGCTAGTGAGAAAGGAATCTATGCCTTCACCCTTCTGCATCCTGGTGTTTCTCAACTTTCCTTCAAGAACATATTCTGTTGTTCGGAATTCTGAAATAACCCTATGAGAGCATCCCGCATTTCTTTGGCTGTGTTCTTGATAGATATATGTGAGACCATATGGACCCGAACTCCATCCAGGATCATTCGCTTCACCTTGGCCAAATTATTTCCGCTGATCAATATCAGTAGGTTCTGCCACAAACTTTTTTGCATAGATTTTTAGGCCAAGCTCATCCAACAGGATTAACATCCTAGCTTTCTATATGATATATTTGGACACTCCTTCCAACTTGTTCTGATCACTAAGCCCAACTATGGACATCTTTTCAAAAACTCAATCTAGGATGGAAATCTCCCTCTTTCACATGCTTGGCCACTAGCTTTTCTATTCGCACTCCTTCCTGGAGTGAGAAACTCTACTTGCTGCAACTGTCGGCTGCAACTAAAAATTTTGATTTTTGAAGCCAGAAACCCTCTGAGAGAAACTCCCTCTGTGTGTGCTATTTCTCTTCCCTTCTGGCATTGATTCTTCCACTACAACCTATTGAAAAACCCTTTGTGCATGAATAAGAAATCTGCTCTGTGAAAATATGAGCTACTGTTACTCCCATTGCCTGCTGGAATCACTTTTTTGGAGAAGTCGAAGTTTTTGTAACCCTGCAACTGAAAATCAAACCCTTTCCCAACAATTCGCACTGCTTGGCTAGGCACTGCGCATCTCAGAAAATTTCAGCCTGCTGCTCCCTTTGAATAGCGAAATTTTCTCTCTCCCGCCTCTTAGCTTCCTCTCTGTCGAACTTGGCTTTGATACCTTGTGAGAATTTCTTGAAATGCAACAATTGGAAATATTTCTTCTAATTGAAAAGTTAATTATGCAGTTCATTTTGTTTACGGAAAAATAATGAAATATTCACACTGCAATTTCTTCACCAAATAAAATACTATGGAAACAAAAACATGAACTGAGAAATATGCTATCACACACACATAAAAATGACACCATTATTTTTGGACAAATGTCCCTAGAAAAACCCAATGTGGAAAAATCGGTGCAACAGTTGAGGGTTTTATTATTATGTAGCAGTGAGAAATTATGAGTAGAACTAGATGCCCAAACTAGCAATCCTCTACAAGCTAAACTGGCCACAAAAGTTAGCGAGATAATTTTTGTCTCACCTGACACTGATCTAACACCAAAACTGGAACAAATTAGGCTCCATGAAATCCCTACGTCAACCTCTACATCACCCCTGTGTAGACACTTGTATGCTCTGCCTAGAAACTTCAACTAATCAAGTCGTCTCCCCAACTCAATCTCTAAGAATGACCTGTTGGACCTCTCCGGAAATTATCCTAGTCTCCAGCAACTGAATCGACCCTCTGTCTAGCCAAATCAAACTCTGCCTTTAAAGCTTCTGCACAGGTCCTGCGCAACCCCACTAAGGAAACTCGACCCTCCTGTAGCTGACTCTCAGGAACTGGAAAGCTTCCTTTAGACTCACTATCTTTGCCCCTCTCTGTTTTTGTGTCCCCTCTCTGGCTCGAACTCTTCTGACATAATGCTACTCTCTGGAAAATTAAATTGCTCAAGGAAACTCGCTCTCCAGGTGTGTTTCTCCATCTACCCATTGACCTCTTCTTGTAATCTCTAGTTGGGAATCCAACGACCAAGATTAAAACTTAATCGATGGCTTAGATCATCTCCAAGTCGATCTATGTGAGTTTCTAGATAATTCACACCTTTTTCAATTAATTACTATTAATTAACATATTTCTCTAAGTTAGACAAATATGCATTTTTTAATTATCAATCACTTAATTTAATTGAGTTGTTTCTAGGTGGAATTTCCATAAATGATTTGTGGGTTTTGGATAACTCTTTTGTTTTAGCCCTCAACCAAGTTTTGAGACTAGACCACCTTGATGCTACAAAAAATAACAAGGAGTTGGTTGAGAATTTTTTTATAGAGGTTTTTTATATTCATCCAGATACACAACAAGATTGTCAGTGAATTAGCTTAAATTTATTCAAACTTCAAACGTGTGGAGAATGCTCTCTTCATAAAGTTTGGAAGTATTCATATGTTTTTCTTATGAGTCAAAAGGTTTTGACAGAAGTTCTTGCAACTTATGTTGCTCTAGTCGATCTTTTAGGAAACTTTCTTTCAAGTTGTCTTGGCATCTACCATAGAAAACAAGGATTTTCAACGTAAAAATAATGTAAATTAGATATAAATCTAAGATAGGTACAATGACCAAAGAAAATAGAAAAGTAACTGCCAAGCCTCATCTATTTTTTCTATTCAAAAGCTCACCTAGCTTACTTGTCATTTTTTTCTTTGTTTTGGCTATCTTACCTTTTGCACAAACTATGCACCAGTTAACATCTTATGCAAAAAGTTGAGCTATTGTCATAACTGGTTTATATTGAATAGAAAATTTCTATCCCACATGGTTTTGATTGAATACCACTTTGTAATGTTCCAAATCTGGAACTTTCTGCTCCATCGGGAATATCTTGAGATATTCCAATTTCCTTCTTCAGTGAGCTATCACAAGTCCATTTCAGATATTTACTATTGGGGCATTTATAGGATATGTCTCCTTCCAAATAAGGGGGAGATTCTGAGGCTAGCTGGCCCTTCACAGACTCTATCTATGGATATGCAATATTCCACCTCGGGAATTTCTGCTACAGGGTCCTTAAGGACGCTGTATAAGGAAGCTGCTGCATAAATAAGACAAAACACCACTGGGATGCCCTAGAAAATACTCAAGACAAATCCCTTGCAGAAAATGAGCTCAAAGAAATACATCTAGATGGGTTATTCAGATCTCCCCAAACTAGATCTCTAGAACAATGCTCAATGAGAGAGCTTACAGCAATATATGAACATAAACACTGAACTATACAAATCTGAATGTACCATAAGAGGGAAATTTATGCAGCCAACAATATATGATTATATCAGCAGAAATATACAAGAAATAGCTGAGGGAAAAGCCACTCAAACTTTAAGAACAAACCTCCAATGAATAAACAATGAAATACATGAGTTGCTGCAACTCCACAAAATGTCGGAGAGCAGTGACTGTGCTGTGTATATGAAGGAGTGAACTACTGAATATACATGAAATACATATGTAGCTGTAGGATACAAATAAATAGCCCAATAACATAGAAATGGGCTGAAATACAGGATTTCTAGCCAATCTAGGAGAGATTGCTAGAAATGCCAGAGAATAAAAAATTGTGACAACTGGGTTGTCACTGCAACTGATACAAAATAAGAATGAGGCTGTGGCTAATCTGAAATCTGATTACCCTCCTCTGATAATGTCTCCAACACAAAGGGTTGATCCCTTTGTCTCAAAAACAACTCCTGATGAGCTCTATGAAACCCTCTCTCACTGCCTCCTCTAAAATAACGCAGTTTCCTCCATGGACTGCGCAGTGGGAGATGATGGAATGTTGGCCCATGCCAAAAAATATGAAATCAAGCCCAGGAATCCTCCTTGCAACTCCTCCAATGAATATACCACTCCTCCACTGAAGAAAACAAACAAGATTGACTCCATGAGTTCCTCCTTTGCTGCCCCCAGCAACACTACGTCCTCTCTGCTGCAGAAATAATGATGTAGCTGATGGTAGTAGCTATGGCCAGTGTCAGATTGAGGAAAATTAGCTCAATCCTCATCCTTCCTTGAGGAAGAGGAAGGGATTCCCGACCGGGAACACCTTAGTGCCCGAGGGCACCATCACCCTGCTAAACAGCCTGGGGATGCAAGCCTTTGCAGACCCAAAGTCTGAAACTCTAAAACATCTATCCAAATGGGCTGCCATATCCTCCATATAAATTGAGAGAACTCTTATCCACCATGGTCCCACCAATTAGGGTTTCCACCCTCACATGAGTGTCTTCCCTCCAAAATTGTGCAGCTTCTCTAAGAAGCCTCTCCTCCTTGGGCAGCGTTGTTGACTTTAGTCAAAGATGACTAATCAAGTGAGTTGGGTTCCATTCACACACTTAGATGTTTATTTCAACTGTTTAATTCACCTCCCTTTCACATTAGGAGTGTTATTTCTTCATCTAAAAGGGGCTAAGGTGTCTCCTTCCCCATTTTATTAAATAAAAATAAAATGTGCAACTATAATGTTCCATTTTAGCTTGAGGCTAAAATTGGGAACATTACAGTCCTCCCCTCCCACATGTTGCTTTCCCTTAAGAAACTGCATAGAGAGAACAAAATTTCCTCCCCCTTCTTCTCTTGTGGCCTCCTCATCAATGGTCCCACCACTTCTCAAATATGCTGCAAATAAATCTGTCCTCCAATTCTCTCTCCCAAGTATGCAAGCTGAAAATGATGCACCTCATGGAAAGATAGAAGGTGTAGTGGAACCCTTCTTGCTATGCTATGGCCTCCTTAAGGTAGGAGTGATGATATGCATGGGAAAATTTTGCTCCCAATGATGATCTGCTCATCCATGCTATCATCCAAATGAAAATCTCACTCTTGATTTCTACAATGAGTTGGGGCTGAATGGAGAGTTGTGCTTGTGCTTCTCATGATGGTCCTCTCTCCATTTGAAGTGTTCATGGGGTTGTCTCTATCCTTGGGCTGAAATGGTATGGCCTCCAAGAATGGCCCAAGCTACCCCATCAATAAAATCAGCCATGAAATGCCTCTGCAAATTCTCCAAGTGGTCCCTCCCACAAGAAGGTACAAGTAGCAATGTGGCAATCATGGTTTGCCCATGGTATCTCCTGCAACATAAAACATGTATAATGGGGAGAATCATGCTCCCAATGGGCTGTACATACAATAATCTCCAAATAATTCTCCTCATAATTGTACAACATCAGAAATATGTAAGGAGAAATATGCAATAGAAACAAGTTGTCATAGGACAACCGGAGAGTGGTTCATAGTTCCACTCATGGAACCTGCGCAGTGCCTCCTTGGCCTGCCTCAAAATCAAAATTAACAAGTGCTGAACTAGCCACTTTTTTTCTGCCACAACATCTCATCATAAGATAAATCATGGGAATACAAATTGGTGCCAATGGTGCACACCGAGAAACATGTGGCTGCATCCCCCCCCCCCCCACAACCATCACAAAATTAGCCAAAATCAAGGCTATAAGTAGCTGCAAGTACATCCTCATGAAAAATTCAAGAAGGAAAAAGCATCCTTGTTACATCATGCTCCTCAATCAATGAAAATAGTACAATACAAAATATAAAAGTATACCTCCTCCATCATGCACTAGAGCTCTTGAGCTGAAATGGCTCAACTGAATGCTCTCCCTCTCCTCCAATGAGTAAGGGAATGGTTGTTCCAATCTCTCCAAGGTCATCCGGGCTATGCATCTATCCATATGCTGATGAATATCATGATGAATTCCCTCCAAAGTGAACTCCTCTAGCAAGGCAAAGTGTGCATCCAAGTGCATAGCTAGGAAGTCCTCACATGCTACATGCAATAGTTTCTCCTTGAGACTAGAAACTCTAGCCAAGAAGAGTCTACCATGATGATAGATGATCATATCATCCACTAAGTATCTGCCATCTCTATCAAGGCCATCCAAGAATCATGCATGCACCAAGATCCTGGGAATACTCAACCAAGATGAGTCCTCCATCCTGGATCAATCCTCCACATAGACAGCGCTGGTGTTCTGCAAAATGGTGCTCCATCACACTACTTCCTGCTACCTTGACATCCCCTCATGCCAAATTCATCCTCCAAGTTGCAACCATACCCACCATGCAACTACTCATGCTCGAATAGAAATGATGTTCTCTGAAAATGAGCCTCCCATGAGATGACTATCACCTCCAAAGAATCTCCCGATCCTGGGCAATGTAAGCATGAGTGGCCTCCATCTACCCCAATGCATGAAAGAGCTCTTCCTCAAAGGAAGTATCTCCTCTTTCACCCAATGCATGGAGCAGTCATCCGACATCATGAAGATGCTATCCTCCATCCATACAGCAACTCTATCTGCACAGTAAAACTAATGAGAATGGGTGGTTTCTAAAAATGAGAGAGTTCATCCCTCCTCCTTGTGCTTATCCCCAAACTCTCTGCGTTGTAATGGACTCCTCTAATGTCTCCACCCCTCCGGAATCCAAGAGTGGTGAGCCAAATAGCATGATGCCTCTCATCATCTCTAGATCATGTGGCCTCCCAAATGGAAAACCTCCAAAAATGAGACATCAATATAGGAAGTGGACTGTATATATGAGAGGAATGAAAGGTCCTCTCTATCTCTCTATTGCGCAGTACGGTCCTTCTCCCATGTGAAGAGAATCTTTGAAATAGCTAAGGGTGAATGCCCATCATCCCTTCATGCTTATCCTTCTGCTCTTCTTCTTCATCCAATGGTGCAACGTTGTAGGTTCTTCTATGCACCTCCTCTCTACCAACATGTGAGTGTATCTCCCCCCTAATGAGAGGCCTTGTATCTTGGCCTTCCTTTGAGAGAAATATCTCCACACCCTCACAAATGGAAGAGTGATCTTCATACAATGGGGGTCTTGCATCTATCAAGTCATTCTCCTTATTTCTCCCCCTCTAGAAAGATGGAATGATCTTTGTTTCATGGTCCCCCTCCATGCATGCAAAGTGTTTGAAGTTTTGTCACACCATGTTTCACATTGGTTTTTATTAATCCCCTTTTCAAAACCCTTTTTGACTACAACATATGATTTCTCATTTGCATGAGCACATGAAATAGAACTCTGAAATCAATTATCATGGATCATACCTTTGAGTTTGCAGCGCTGCTCCTCCAAAGGCCTCAACTCTTTCCATCCATCCTTCTTGCAATAGCTATGGGAAATGTACTACGCTATAGATCTGCATGTGTGGCTGAATGCTCACACCCTTCATGAAAATAGCTAGGGCTTGATCATTCACAAACCCTTCCAGAAAATTTCTCCACATTTTCCCTTTCATCAGATCTTCAATAATCTCTTCAATGGTCTGGAAAAGAAGAAGGGAAATCTCCTCTTCCATCATTCCTTTTCCTTGTTTCCTATGTCATTCTCCTCTCCTTGGATAGAAGCTCCTCTTGCTGATGGCATTAGAACTTGGGCACAGGATGAGCCAAGATCATGATCTGATACCACTGTAATGTTCCAAATCTGGAACTTTCTGCTCCATCAGGAATATCTTGAGATATTCCAATTTCCTTCTTCAGTGAGCTATCACAAGTCCATTTCAGAGATTTACTGTTGGGGAATTTACAGGATATGTCTCCTTCCAAAGAAGGGAGAGATCCTGAGGCTAGCTGGCCCTTCATAGACTCTGTCTATGGATATGCAATATTCCACCTCGGGAATTTCTACTACAAGGTCCTTGAGGACACTGTATAAGGAAGCTGCTGCATAAATAATACAAAGCACCACTAGGATGCCCTAGAACATACTCAATAAAACTCCCTTGCAGAAAATGAGCTCAAATAAATACATCTAGATGGGTTATTCAGATCTCCCCAAACTAGATCTCTAGAACAATGCTCAATGAGAGAGCTTACAGCAATATATGAACATAAACATTGAACTCTGCAAATCTGAATGTACCATAAGAGGGAAATGTATGCAGCCAAAAATATATGATTATATCAGCATAAATATACAAGAAATAGCTGAGGGACAAGCCACTCAAACTTTAAGAACAAACCTCCAATGAATAAAAAATGAAATACATGAGTTGTTGCAACTCCAGAAAATGTCGGAGATCAGTGACTGCACTGTGTATATGAAGGCATGAACTCCTAAATATACATGAAATACATATGTAGCTGTAGGATACAAAGAAATATCCCAATAACATAGAAATGGGTTGAAATACAGGATTTCTAGCCAATCTAGGAGAGATTGCTAGAAATGCCGGAGAATACAAAATTGTGACAACTGGGTTGTCACTGCAACTGATACAAAATAAGAATGAGGTTGTGGTTGATCTGAAATCTGATTGTCCTCCTCTGATAATGTCTCCAACACAAAGGGCTAATCCCTTTGTCTCAAAAACAACTCCTGATGAGCTCTATGAAACCCTCTCTCACTGCCTCCTCTAAAATAACGCAGTTTCCTCCATGGACTGCGCAGTGGGAGATGATGGAATGTTGGCCCATGCCAATAGATCTGAAATCAAGCCCGGGAATCCTCCTTGCAGCTCCTCCAATGAATATACCACTCCTCCACCGAAGAAAACAAACAAGAATGACTCCATGAGTTCCTCCTTTGCTGCCCCCAGCAACACAACGTCCTCTCTGCTGCAGAAATAATGTTGTAGCTGATGGTAGTAGCTGTGGCCAATGCCGAATTGAGGAAAATCAGCTCAATCCTCATCCTTCCTTGAGGAAGAGGAATGGATTCCCGACCAAGAACACCCTAGTGCCCGAGGGCACCGTCACCCTGCTAAACAGCCCAGGGATGCAAGCCTTTGCAGACCCAAAGTCTAAAACTCTAAAACATCTATCCAAATGGGCTGCCATCTGCTCCATATAAAGTGAGAGAACTCTTCTCCACCATGGTCCCACCAATTAGGGTTTCCACCCTCACATGAGTGTCTTCCCTCCAAAACTGCGCAGCTTCCCTAAGAAGCCTCTCCTCCTTGGGCAGCGTTGTTAACTTTAGTCAAAGATGACTAACCAAGTGAGTTGGGTTCCATTCACACCCTTAGGTGTTTCTTTCAGCTTCTTAATTCACCTGCCCTTCACATTAGGAGTGTTATTTCTTCATCTAAAAGGGGCTAAGGTGTCTCCTTTCCCATTTTATTAAATAAAAATAAAATGTGCAACTATAATGTTCCATTTTAGCTTGAGGCTAAAATTGGGAACATTACACACTTTCACTTTGATTCTTGATGCTGCTAGTAAAATGTGGCTATAATTTATTTTGTTCGCTTGTCAATTGATGAGCTCAAGTAGCAGTTGGAACATCTGGTTGTTGAAACGTAGGTGAAGGAATCAAAGGATGATTCATTAGAAAAGGGACTATCCGACTATTATAGCACCTTCAATTTGAACGAATTCGCTTAGGGATGCCTATGATGATTGTGTTGCTTCCAAGTAATAGGAAAATACTTTCATTGTTCTCTTTCGATTTAAGGCTTAGCTTTTGTCAGTTGTCATTCATGGTCACCATCCGAAATATTGCCTATTTCAGCTACATTGCCTAGTATTTTGCTAATTCATCATACATATTCAACAGTTCATAGCGTATTCAATTGAAGTTATCAAATTCCCTTGACATTGAGGTGGCTTTATCCAAGTACAAATATTTGTATCAAAGACGCACCTCCAGAAAATATGGCCAACATGTGTTAAGTTCTCACAACAACTGCAATATTAAAGTTTGTTACGTTGAAAATGTAGCAAGGAATGACTTCTTTGACTTGTGCCTTAGTCAAAGATGGTAATTCAAATTTAGTCTCATAGTTTCTTGAGTTATCTGTTAGTTAACATGTGTGATGTGGCCTATCACTGAGTTATTGTCAGTTAATTCGAGTTGGATGGCTTTCAGTGAGTTGTGGACTAGTTGATGGTTAAAATTAGCTATCTAGTGGAGTTAACTCTAGTGTCTATCAGTTAACTGATAGACTTGAGTTTAGTTGAATAGTTGACTTTATGTTAACTCAACTTACTCTCAGTTAACTGTTGCAACTGCTAAATTTAGCCCTAGTAGGTCATGCAATTCGAATTTCCTATTGAGATTGAATGAAGGCACAATTGCATTTATTTATTGTACATAGGTTTTTGTGTGGAGGCTTGAGCATTGAGCAGAGCAATTTCTCTTGGGAATTGTCTAAGGAAATAGGAGAAATTCCTATTTTTTAGGGGAAAATTTACACTAGGAAATAAAAGGCTCCTAGTAGGCTTGATTTTCCTAAGTTTTGGGAAAGTCTTGTAGAGAGTTGATCGATATTGCAGGGAACTTTAGGGTTGAAAAAAATTCTATGTAATAGATCAAATTGCTCAATTGATTCAATACAAGCAAGCAGGGATTTTTCCCAGTTGAGTTCCCCATATATATTTTGTGTTCTATTTGTGATTGTGTTTCTATTCATTGTTTTCTTTCTGCAAATTTCTGGTAGAGAATTTTTGTGTATTTTGTGACCAGTTTGCTCTCATTAGCAGTTGCAAGGTTTCAAGGTAGAGACCAAGTAACTTGATCAGATCAAAGCGCATTGGAGAGGAGATCAGTAAGTGCAATAATCATGTCATTCCATGGTTTGAGGATAGTGCATGCCCTGGAAGGGACTTTGAATTTTTGTGCATGGAAGGACAAAATGGAGGTTGTGCTAGCATTAAGACTAATATTCCTAAACCTTCTGCGTTAGATGCACAACAATTGACTCTATGGAATAAGGATACTTCCAAAGCTAGGAGGATGATCCTAGAAGGAGTCAAGGACCATATTGTTCCAAATTTGCATGGGAAGGAAACACCATTCCAAATGTGGAAGGACCTTACTGATCTGTTCGAAAGAAGTAGTGATGCCAAAAAACTAGCTTGGAGGACAAATTGAGGAACATTTGAATGGGAAAAAATCAGGCCATTGTTACATATCTATCCAGGTTTGCTCAAGTGAGAGATGAAATTGGAGGTGTTGGAGAGACAGTTCCATCAACAGAGATTGTGAGCCTTGCTCTTCTTGGGCTTCATAAATCTTGGTAGAGTTTCCAGGATGTTGTGAAAGATAGAAATAAGCTCCCTGATTGGGAGAGACTGTGATCAGATCTTGTGCAGAAAGATATAAGGAGGAGCACAAGGGATGGAGTCTCATCTGCGACAAAAGATGAGGAGAACTTTTCTTTATCTTGAAAAGGGAAGAAAGCCAAGGGCAAGAAGGCCCAAGCCAAGCTTGAATCTGGTCAGAATGGTGGCAAGGAAAAGAAGGATCTTAGCAAGGTCGAGTGTTTTTATTGCCATGAGTTTGGACATTATGCCACAAAATGTCCAAATAAGAAATCCATCAAGCATATTGAAGCAACAACAAGAGGAGAAACACTCTCTTCTCACTTCGAATTGGATTTCTCTTTGATGGCTTGCATGGCAAGCTTAGGTCGAGGTAGTGCATGCTATATTGATTCAGTGACTTCATTCTACATGACAAAGAATAAAGATTTCTTCAACAATTTGGAGGATAAAGACATGCAATTCCATATCAAGCTTGGAGATGATGGCATATACATGACCAAAGGGGTTGGTACAGTGAGCTTTAAGAGGGAGTCTAGTTCCCTTCTCCATCTCAAGAATGTGATCTATGTTCTAGGATTGAAGAAAAACCTTGTCTCAGTAGCTATCCTTGAAGATAAAGGGTATGATGTTGTATTTATCAAAGGGAAGGCACACCTCAAGCATTCTTCTTCAGGACAAGTTAAGAAAATTGGTGTCAGGATTGAGAACCTCTACAAATTGGAGGTTGATGCACGTGCAACCTTGAACAACAAGGCAAAGAGTTCTTAGAGTAGAGATGTTGTGGTTGAGCGAGAGTAGGATAGAGCTCTCAAGATGGAGCCTCAAGCAGTATCTCAGTTTTATTCTAAGCTAGTTGGAAGTTGGCTTGACCAACAGGGTGATGATGAGGACCATAGCCCAGGGTGAGTGGAGGTAGCCACCTAGTCAGAGACTTCTAGTACAGGGAAAGTTCGAGTCAAGTGGACAGAGGATTTGGTTAAGGGAGCTCAGAAGAAAGTTGAGTCTCCCAACATCAAGAAGCAGGCACTGAGGTACATGGTACACAAGGTACATGGCACTTATAACTACACAAGGTACATGGAACTTATAACTAAAGTGATGAACTCACAAAGCATGGTGGGAAAGAACAGGTCTTCAAGGCAGGTTCCACAGAAGAAAGCAAATAAATCTTCTTGTTCAAAGGGAGTAGCTACAGTAGCAGAGAACTTGGTAGAGTTGAAGACATATCCAAGTGGTCAAGATTCTTTCAAGAATCCCTTCCTCGCTAAGAGGGAGTATTTAAAATGAAGCAAGGAATGGCTTCTTTGACTTGTGCCTTAGTCAAAGATGCTAATTCGAATTCAGAATCATAGTTGCTTGAGTTAGTTGTCAGTTAACATGTGTGATGTGGCCTATCATTGAGTTATTGTTAGTTAATTCGATTTAGATCGCTTTCATTGAGTTGTGGATTAGTTGATGGCTAAATTAGCTATCTAGCG
This sequence comes from Pinus albicaulis, assembly GCA_034641835.2. Lineage (NCBI taxonomy): Eukaryota > Viridiplantae > Streptophyta > Pinopsida > Pinales > Pinaceae > Pinus > Pinus albicaulis. Next base: position 437,262,467 of record CM076572.1, on the reverse strand, counting down.
GAGCTAACTCTAGTGTCTGTCAATTAACTGATCTCTAGTTCTAGAATAGAGATAGACTTGAGTTTAGTTGAGTAGTTGACTTTCTGTTAACTCAACTTACTCTTAGTTAACTACTGCAGTTGCTAAATTTAGCCTTAGTAGGTCATGCAATTCGAATTGCCTATTGAGATTGAATGAAGGCACAATTGTATTTATTTATTGTACATAGGTTTTTTTGTGGAGGCTTGAGGATTGAGCAAAGCAATTTCTCGTGGGAATTGCTTAAGGAAATAGGAGAAATTCCTATTTTTAGGGGCAGATTTGCGCTAGGAAATGGGAGGCTCCTAGCAGACCTTATTTGCCTAAGTGTTGGGCAAGTCTTGTAGAGAGTTGATCAATATCACAGGGAGCTTCAGGCTTGAAACATATTCTATGTAATAGATCAGATTGTTCAGTTGATTCAATAAAATAAAGCAGGGGATTTTCTTAGTTGGGTTCCCCAGATATATTTTGTGTTTTATGTGTGACTGTGTTTCTATTCATTGTTTTCTTTCCGCAAATTTTTGGTAGAGAAATCTTGTGTCTTTTGTGATCAGTTTTATCTCATTAGCAGTTGCAAGGTCTCAAGGATCTTCTACATTTTACTTTGTTTCTAAACCTCTGTCATATACATAATGAACCAGTTAAGAAGCCCATTGTTTAGGAATACTGGACATCTGACTAGTTTGCACTCCTTTGTGCTATTTCATGTTTGCCAATGTTTGAAAAACCACCTTCAATCAATCTTGGTTTGGATAGAAGCATTGAGGATCATATACTCTGATAAAATCTCTTATAATGTATAGGCTTACCTAAAGGCAAAAAAAGGCCTTCAACTCTTACCATACCTTAAATAGAGCATCCTTGTGGGGAATTCGTCATCGTACACCATGGTCCTTTTCACACTCTGATTGGTGATGACTGTTCCTTTGGATTACTTCACCAGATTAGTGATGACTACCCCTTGGGTTTGTTCACTAGGTTTGGCACTACATACGAGTTGTAGACTCTATACATATTGTGGAATCTATGTTGTAAAGTGGTGATTTGTTTCTTCTGTTCTTCTCTTTACATAGAGAGACTGTTGAGATAGTTGCTCCAAAGTTCGAGCTTTAGCCCCGTTGTGTGTGGAACAAAGGGTCAGTAAGCTCAATAACCCTTCTCTTTTTTAAGCATCACACATATTCAACTAATAATTATAATAATGAATATAATTTTAAGGTCAAGGCCTAATCAGACACCAAATATTTGAACAATTATGATAGTAATATATTTTTTAAGTCAAGGCCAAGTCGGACACAAATATTTGAATAATTATAATAATGATATAAGGGGAAGGCCAAATTGATGGATGAGCTCGATCTCTTTATGAGACAAGACATCATCTTTGTGCAATGATAACTTGACCACTTAGTTTATGGAGGTGTACGTACCCTACCCCACTAGATTCAGACATCTGATATCCAAGGACAGAACACAGACAGAACACATGTTCTTAACTGTTAGTTCCATTCAATAGAGTGGTTGTCACACATTGATAGTATGATAGTTCTTTGCTCCTGGCTATATCTTTCTTGAGAAACCAAATTTGTTCTAGGTGCTATCTTCTGTCTAAACTTGCATATATATATATTGGGGTTTTTGTTTTTCAATTTGAACTTCAAAGTGCACAGATGGTGAGAATTCTGCAGTGGATGTTGGTCTGTTCAATAACTGACCTATCGGGATTTTCTAAACAAATGCTATAAACTTCATTAATTAATAGCAAAATTTCTATATGCAATGTGCAAGGAAGAACACATACTAAACAATTTCAGACTTGGATTGCAGGTTACTGGAGATATTCATTGGATTTTAAAACAAAAAAAATGTTACATTTTCTTATGTGTTTGAAATGAAGCCCAAGAATATGTGGATAAGTACAGAATTTCTTCGTAAGAATATCTTGAAAAAATTCTATCGAAGAAAAGCTGGTACAATGAGATTAAAGCCTTGTGGTTCTTGAAAAGGCCAAATTAGATTGCCCCGTTGTGGAGTCGATATTTTTGCATTAGGAGCCTGATTACATGCATACGTGTATTGCAGAATGGTTCATCCAGCAGAATCAGCCAACAAACATGTATTTCAAGCCCAGTCAAAACATCATGGGAAGGAACACATTTCATGGGGAGGAATTCATTATATCTGAGAAGGAAAGCCAAGGGCAGATGGCTGTGGCCTATGGTAAGCCACCAATGCCTTCCCTGTTTGACGGTTGACCCCTTCTTTGTCTTCTCTATGCTGGAAATGCTACCTCATTCTGAGAAGAAAAACGAATGATTTTCTACCCTTCTGTTGGGCTACAATGGCTATAGAGTTCAGCTTCTTGTGTAGATATCGATGAGAAACACCTGATGAATTTCTATATGAATCTAAATAATGTTTATAGAGTTCAGCTTCTTGTGTGGATATTGATGAGGAACACCTTATGAATTTCTATATTAATCTAAATAGTGTATACAGAGTTCAGTTTCTTGTGTAGATATCGATGAGGAACCCTTATGAATTTCAATATGAATCTGTATCTTCTTGAGGGGAGGATCTTGCTAATTTATGATGTATATTCTAGTCACAGAAAAAAACATTGCAATGGCGTTTGTCTTTTCGAGTCTTGAATTAAGAGCGAGACGTTACAACGGTACTGTCGTTTGCCTTGCTATTATTGGATTTTAAATAGAAGACTCCTCCTCCCCTATTAAGTTCTGGAGATATAAATGAAGGAAACTGATGAGATTGGAGCATTTTTCTTAATCCTATTTTTTACAAGAAAAGGATAGAGTAATTTGTTGCTAGAATTATCTAAAAATCTGCAATGTTATATATGTGAAGCACTTTCGTGCCAACCTATTCACATTTTAACATACCCGTAAGGAGAACTTTACGATTTATGGTCTGCAGCTTTGTCTCGATGGCACCTAAATTCCATTTTGAAAGCACTGAATTGTAAATGTACCCTGGATATAATATTTTCAAAAAAATAAAAGAAATGATAACTACAGGATTGTAAAGAAGAATAATGTGAAGAGGGTGAAAATTTTAATGCAGAAATGGTATGGTAGCTAGGATCAACAGAATCCTTTGGTTACAGACAAGCTCATGTATTTAGTGTTTCCCTCGAGTTTTGCAATTTCAGTTCTGTAAAGCTAACACAGGTGATAGTCGTTACCATCAAAAGAGAAAGGTCACCTTGGGAGGGCATGGGGAGAGGAGCTTTAGGATCTTAAAGCTGGACCTATAGTCTTCTAAAGAGTTCACGTACACTTCAAAAAGTACAAATCATTCACAATGTGGTAAAAAGTATCTTGAACAACTGGTGGAATCTTGACACTTTGACTTGAGAAGAGGTTGAGCTGAATGAGCCTTTTGACGGTTGCATATTAGGAATTTTTTTTTTTGGTGATTGTGGAAATCCTGATCCTCATATGGTATAGTGTATTTCCTCTGTTCACAATAGCAAAGTTTGGAAATGTGAAACATGAGGGAGATATGCCAGGCCAATTTCCAAAGCGTGTTTATTTTTTTGTACATAGCTGTCAACTTGCATAACTTAACATTGTCCTGGATGCTTAAATATGCATTTGTTCCTCTTCAACGTAAAGACCCCTAACAGTTCTGGTAGAGTGGGAGGGGAGGAGAGGAGAGTGGAAGGGAGGGTGCACTGAGATACCAATTTCCAAAGCGTGTTTATTTTCTGTACATAGGTGTCAACTTGCATAACTTAACATTGTCTTGTATGCTTAAATATGCATTTGTTCCTCTTCAAAGTAAATACCCCTAACAGTTCTGGTAGAGTGGGAGGGGACGGGAGGAGAGAGGAAGGGAGGGTGCACTGAGATACCAATTTCCAAAGCGTGTTTATTTTCTGTACATAGGTGTTAACTTGCATAACTTAACATTGTCATGTATGCTTAAATATGCATTTGTTCCTCTTCAACGTAAAGACCCCTAACGGTTCTGGTAGAGTGGGAGGGGAGGAGAGGAGAGGAGAAAGGAAGGGAGGGTGCACTGAGATACCAATTTCCAAAGTGTGTTTATTTTCTGTACATAGGTGTCAACTTGCATAACTTAATATTGTCCTGTATGCTTAAATATGCATTTGTTCCTCTTCAACATAAAGACCCTTAACAGTTCTGGTAGAGTGAGAGGGGAGGAGAGGAGAGGAGAGAGGAAGGGATGGTGCACTGAGATACAATCAAACCTTGACTCAATGGAATCAATTAACAAGAGTTGTTAGATTGAATCCAAAGAGGTAGGGACTAGCTGCTTCCCGGCTATTCCACTTGTTATTTATAATAAAATGGGAGGGGAGAGTGGGCTGAGATACGACCAAACCTTGACTAATTGGAACCAATTAGCAAGATTCTTTAGATTGAATCCAAAGAGGTAGTAACTAGCTGCTTCCCAACGATTCCACTTGTAATTATTTATAAAGTATAAATATCACATATTATTTATTAAGTATAAATATCATGACATATGATTAATGCTTCATTTTGTTAAATCATTAGTATATATCAGAGTCATTTCTATGATGAATGGCTCATTTGATTAAATTATTATTATTATTTATAAAATATAAATATCATGGAAAAGGTTCCATAATTTTTATCTTTGTTTGCAAAATTGTGAGGTTAATGAGAGAGACGTTACATTGAATTGATTGAGATAGAAATGGATTAAACAACACATATTTGTTTCAAAATTTTAACACTGTGATATAATTGGATGTAGTTATGTGCCTGTGGTATTAATGAATGTAGTATGTGTGGATTGATTTCTCCACATCAAAAGGGATTATGTTCAATGACTGTAAGTTTTGATTACACAACAGGATTGGTAAGTGTATTTCCATTTTCGCTTTTTCATGGATATTGGTTTACATTTTTGGTATTCCAACACTAAATTTAATTTAAGTGATTAGAGACTTTCACAGTGATTCATATTGTTGGAGATTTCCCAAAGATAATTGTGTAATATTTGTGATGTTAAATTCTCTTCCTGAAATCTCCAACAACAATAGTTCAATTTGTAAGTGATATTTGAAGTTATAATATAATTTGTAGATTTTATTATTTAATTAATTTTATTTATTTATTGAATTATTTCAAAGTAAATAAAATTAGTTATTTAAATGTTTTTTTATTTAAGTATAATTTAAAACTAAAAATATTTTTATAATTATCTATATTTAATTTAATATTGACCTATTTCAAAATTATTATAAAATAATAATAAAATGTTATTTGTTTTTTTGGTAAATAAGAACTTCTATTATATTAGATAATTGTAATTACATGCATAATGAGATGTCACCAGCCAGAAGCTTGTACCCCATATATCACATAGGTTGCAAAAGTGCCCCAAATATTACACAAGTTACAAAAAAACCTCTTTTCCATGGCTAAGAGGTAGCATAAGAATTGACATACATGGACTGATGATGTGGTGCAGTGTTATTAAAAAACAAAATGTAAAATCCAACTGAGGCCATTTCGAGATGACCAGATCTGTAGAGAACAGGTTGTTGTGAAACATAAGAAATAAAACCGTATAAGTTATAGTACTAGAAGCAGAGAGGCTAGTTGTTAGTCCTCCGATGGGTTGTTCCCAAGCATGATTGCCTTTTTTGGAGTGTTTCCAGCCTGTTGAGGCCTCAAAATTCACTGCAACAACATGGGGGATGACCACCCATTCCGAACCTTAAAGCAGTTCCTTTTCCATTTAGAATGGTGGCTCCGACTGGTTTAACTAGGTCCAGTTACCTTCTGTCAATCTCCATTGGCTTAAAATATGGCTTTTATCTATCAATGGGAAAGAGACATCAAATCATTTCTCTTGCCGATCAGACAAGAAAATAATCCTTAAGCTAATTTGGGCTTAGCCAAGCCACAATTAAAATTTTGCCTCTTTGAGAAGAGGACTTTTTAGGGATGTAGAATTTAATCTAAATGTAATATTATTCTAAAATGCAAGCAAAAGAAACTATTTTAATCCTATCTCAATTATACAGATATAGATCTATCCTAACTGAGAGCAAGATGTTTTAAATAATTGAGATTTAAATATGTTTGTTTAAAATGGATATCAAGCTAACGAAGTGCTTCAATTAACTGATATTGTGAATACCAAACACATTCTATTTAGAGACCTCTTAACTAAAATAATCAATCGACAACACTCAGGAAGTAGTTCTCAAAATGATATTGATCATTTAATTAGTAACTTGAATAATTAAACAATAACATGCAGAAATAGTTCACAACATATCACTATTCAATAAATCAATTTAATAAGACAGATTTTTGAATAAATAGTTACTCAAAAATCAGAATTCAATCTATAAGAGTAGAGACAAATGATAACATAAATTGAAGCAAATTACTCATATCGATAGAAGTATGCAAGTATGCGAGTAAATTGACACATTCCTGTTATAAAATGAAACCAACATTTAAAATAATAATATTATAAATACCGATTTATTAAGTCCATTTCTCTAACTCTGGTCTCTAACAGTCTTTTACAATGCCTGAACTTCTGTGTTCAAAATCAGAGCTACATTAGTGCAAGACTCTGTTCATTATACATAACTCAGAATGTAAAAGAAAAACCTCAATAATCTTTAGATCTGAGATTCCTCTCCTCCCACCCTACAACTCTAAATTACTATTACAGAAGTGCTTTTAGAATTCCAGAATTGTAGAGAAGAGAAGCCCTTATTACATTTTCATATCTGCTATTTACAAAATTTACAAAAGGATTTCTTCATAGGAAAGTTTATTTGAAGAGTAGTTTTGCTCCATCAATTTTCATTGGTTCAAAATCATAGTTTTCAATTTTTGGAGCCTTATCATTAATTGAGATCTTCGTCTTCTCATCTCCTCAACTATTTTCCTGCAAAACAAATCAAAAACAAAATTAAAATGCAAAAATAAAATCAAAATGTTAAATCTAGAAATTAAAATAAATCCAATTAAAACTTAATTAAATAAATAATTGAAAATGAAATATAAGCTTTGTTTTGATGTCTGCGCTAATCTAATTGGCTAAAGAGAATATAGACGAATGGATCTGCACTCATAAGAAGTTGTGGCAAATTAAAATGCAAAAAATAAAACTCAGAAAATTAGTTTTGTTGAAAAAATCGTAGCTTGATTTTTTGCTGAATTTTAGACCCAATAAATGATCAAATCTGGAAATGAAACTTCTTCAGGAATAATCCCCATCATTTTATCTTTCCAATGAGCTATCTTGGGCCTCATTTGGCCAAGTAAAACTCCATTTATGAGCCTCTAAAATTGGTATATTAAAATTGTCAAAAATCTGAAATTTTGTTGCTTAGGCTAAAAAAAATCGAAATTTTAAATTAAATTCTAATCCTAAATTAGATAAAGATATTTAATTAATTAATTCTAATTAATTGTGATTATATTATTTATCTAATTTAGTTATAATCTAATTCTAAATTGATTTATAATTATCTATTAATTAAGTATAATTACTAATTGAAAAATACAATTAAACTAATTAAAAAAATGATTTATTGATTAATTAAAATATTAAATATTATATTAATGTTATAATTTAAATTATATTAAAATTATAATAAAATTATTATAATTAAAATATAATATTAATTATAATATTATATAATGTTTTATATTTTAATTAATAATTCAAAAATTATATGAAATATACACCACGTGAGAGAGAGAAGGGAGGAGGAGAGGTGAGTGAATGGGAGTTATAAGGTAAATCACGAAACTTTGCATAAAATTTTTAAAAACCCATTGCATTAACCAAAATTTCACATTGCATGAAAATTGTTTTCGGGCTTTTTTAAACATATACATTGTGTAATGTTTGCGATTATGCAATCGCCATGGATGCGATATGTTTTATATATTTTTTTATATTTTTTATTTGGGGTCCATAATTTTTTTAAATTTAGTTAAGTTAAAAATTAAAACAAAATGTGGATCATTTTAAATGATACTTTCCAATTCTAAACTACAACCACTTTGCCATTATAAAAATTTTGATTTTAGTATTTTGTTTTAAATAAAGGAAATTATAATAAATTACCAAAATCTCGAAAAGCATGTTTTTTAAAAGCGCTATAATTTGATTCCAGGTTATTTAGTAAGACCGTTAGTGAAAAATGAAAAAATAGTAAAAATTAACTTAAAGTTAATATTTACAATGAATGACTATTTTAACTATGAAAATTAAAATATTGGTACACTTTATACATTTTTTAATTCAAGCGAGAAAATGATCAAAACTTCAAAGGAGTGCCATTTATAAACCGGTTGACCAAATGGAGTGAAACAAGTATCGTTGGAAAGCTTGTGAAAAATCAAATTCAACAAAAAAATCAAAACAAAATTCTGAGGAAGATGAAAAATGACAAAAACGTATGATAATTAACTTAATGAAAATTCTAAAATGTGTTTAGCGAAAAATTTTATAGAAAGAGTACCCATTATTTGAAGTACATAAGTAAAAAAAAAGGGGGTTGTGTTTTACCACAACAATGACGACATGCGGGAGAGGAACCAGTTATCTCTAATTAAATATAATGAACTTAAATTTACCTAAAGGTTAAAAATAATGGAAATGACAAAACCTTCTAACAGTAAAAAAATTTCCATAGTTTCCACATGAATAGATTAAGCAATATGAGTTTGTACAGATAAGTACTTAAAACAGACTCGAGTAAAAATGATGATTCAAAATTTGGAGAAATTTTTATTTTATTTTTTTTTATTTTTTTTTTTTTTTTTTCCTCATGTGAAAAATAGAAGGTAAAGATAGGAGTTTTTGATAAAGAATATATCCATTTTAATATTGTTTTTGACATCACTTTGCTGCCAGCAAGCCTAAACAGTACCCTGGCGAAGTTGTCTTTTATGCCATACAAGCCTAGTCCCACTGCCAGATAGCGTCCATAGCCCCGACGGGTTTACTTGTATTTCCCATGCTTCCTTTTTTTATCACTCTTTTGATAAACACATTTGCAAGTTTTTTATTTATGATGTATTTGAGTGAAAGAGGTGGGATGGTAATAGAGATTTTATGTTCAATGGACATAGTACTTTCATAATGTTTGCTCCAAATTCTTTCCTTGCAACTATCAATCAGAGGATTTTTATATGGACGGGTGGAAGGGATTCATTGAATTAAACTCAAATTAGTTATTTCCTTGAAAAAATAAACTCAATCACTTAGAAAGGATGTGTGTTCCTCCATGAAAAATATTTAAAGCAAAATGGCTTTATGGTTCCATAAAGATATGTCTTTAATAATAAATGAAATTCACTTGAATGAATATAGTAAAATATTTCTCATGTATGTCAACAACTGTAAGGTAAGAGAAACTCCTTTCACATAAATCATGACAAAGTTACCAAAATCAAATCAAAATTGAAAACAAAAGAAAAATAATTCCTAAATTAAAGTAAGAAAATAAATCAGCAAATAAAAAATGAAGAAAGAAAAAACTAAAAGAAAAACAAAATTTAAAAGCTAAACTCTAACAAAATCGCTTATATCAATTTATCAACAAAGGATTATAAAATAAAATAAGCATATGTACGTTCATTCCTATGTTGAGATTTTAAATTTTTTTTATCTTGCAAAGTTATATAAAAATGAGGCTCTCAAAATGTAAAAGGTGAATAGCAGTTATGATAGATAATACGCTGAATGAGAAGTTTCTATCTGTTGAAAATTTTCTTTTTCAAGGCAAAATCTACATAAAAGCATCTTAACTATTTTCTAATAAAACAATGCTTAAAGAAATACACTAAAGGTTTAGAAACTCCCCAGTCTAGCTGATTCAATGAGGATCATTACTGCTTCTCTCAAGAATTCTCAAAGAGCAAAAAGAAATTTTTAAAACTGATCTGGTAGAGGTGCGAATGATTCATGAATACCTGTAGAAACAGGGTTCAAGATCAACAAAAACTACAACAAAAATGAATAAATGTGAATAAATGAAAGCGGGCACATGAAATTTACCATTGTAGAACTGCATTTAATCTTACCTGAGAAAGATGATTTTCTCCAATGCAAGTTAACTTTTTTCTTTAATTAGAATTAATATCATGAAGAAGTTTTATTTACCCAAAATCACTATTTATTAAATTTAAAGTACAACAAGCAGTTAACTAAAAGAAAGCAATGTTTCATGTTTAGAGATAAATTGAATCCATCAGAAATGAGGATGAAGATGTGTTTTTTTATGAATTGAAATAATGAATGTTCTTTTTTCTTCTTCCATTCTGAATTTATATCAGCCTCAAAGTATTGAAATTGATCCAAAATCTTGAATAATGTAATAGTATATAAATGGATTTGAATCTCTATATGATAAGTATGGAGAAAAATTCAGAATAAAAGAAAATTAAAAATTTGAATTAATTATCGGTACATTACCTTGCTAAATTTTCCGCATCGCGAGATTCTTTGCCATGCATAACTTAAAATTTGTGGCTTCCACTTTTTCCGATATGTGATTGAGAATTTTATATATAACAAAAGAAAATAGTGGAAAGTCAAATATCAAAGTTTATCGCATCAAAAGATTTTCAAGACAAAGCTTCATTTCAGTTTAGCGATGCAATATAAATTTTGTGATGGCAAAGTTGCGATATGAGCATATGTGATAGAAAACTGCAAAGGGATGAATGCGATGTCGGAGAATAGTCATATCGGAAGATTAAAGCTTGTGAATGAACTGAAACACCGATATTATTCTTGTGATAATGAAAATGTGGTAAATCACTGATGCAATGTGACTGCAAATATCAAAATATATGCGCGAAACTTTGGTTTTGCGGCACACACAAATGGTGATCAATCACACATGGTTGCACTTCGCATTTTTTATAATTTACGCTTTCGCGGATTTCAAAACTTAGCACTTTTTCTATTTTTCGATTTTGCGATTTCGCAATTCGCGGCGAACTCCACATCGCTCGTTGCAACTTTTATCGTTTAACATATTACTTACCTCATGCAACATGTGATATACGTAGCATCGCATCGCATCTCCTTACCTTATCTTTTACCGCATTGCAACTAATATAACTTACCGAGAGAGGTCTTAACAATAACCATTAAAATTTCCTATATGCGAAACCTTGCTGGGTGCGATTTAAACTCCACCGTTGATCTCACTCAGATTTAATGGTCCTCATTGCTCCCTTTCTCTTCTTCTTCGCATCGCAATTTCAACAACTTATTGTGTGTTGATATGTTGATTGAAAATGGACCCGATATTTTTATTATATGGATTTAATTTCATATCAGGTCCGGAACATCGAAACTTTTTAAACATATTTCCCTACCATTATTGCAATTGAATGGATGCGATATTTTTATGAACTTGATTTAAATTTTATATCGAGTCCAGAATGGTGTGGTCATCGCAATATTTGTAGAAATCAACTATCAGGTATATGAAATGAGAAATGCGATATGCTACGTAGCATTTTGCGAGAGAATGAGTGAAAAAGAACATCAAAGGTATTGTATCAGCAATTTTTATGAGTAAACGTTGAGAATCGCTTCTAATGAAATATTGTGATACAAATAGTTGTGATATGGATGATGTGATATCAAACGGAAAGATCATCGGAGATTGGGGGGAATGAGAATATCGGGAGATCAAAGATATTTGGTGTATGCTCATTTCAGAGCCTCCGATATGCGATTTTTGATACACAATAAGCCGTATGTGGGGTCGATGATTTCTTTAAAGTATTCAATTCTAAAAGGAAAGTGGGTGATTTAACTTTGCTTTAAAAATAAATAACCCTTTAATAATTTAATTAACTGTCGAAATTTTTTAATTGAAAATTAATTTTATCAGAACTTTCTTATAAAAAGAGTTGTGAAATAAAATGATCTGATATAATTATTCCGACAATTTATTAAGACTTATCAGGATTTTAATATAAGAAAAATTTAGATATTCTTCAAATTCCAGATGAATAATAAATACTTTCCTAAACATTTTACGGATTTGAAAAAACCTGACTGCTTTCTTATTTTGAGTCTTCATAATCGAATTAATGAAAACCTATAAACAAAAAAAAATATAAATAAGAAACAACGTTTTGAAAGTAAGACAAACAATAGATGACGATGAACCTGTAAACACATACTTGGAAAAATTTTGATTGTAAATTTACCTCAAGAATCTTTAAGTTCTCCCAAATATTCTCAAAATTTGCGTAAGTTCAACATCACCTTCTTATTTTAGTCTAAAATACTAAGTAATGATTTATTTATTTTTAAATTTCATTCTTTCCAAAATTACATCAGAAGACAAGAGTGGTAAAAATGAGTTCTTAGAATTAATTGTGAATCCAAAATTGTCAAGTAATAGAAAACTTGGAATTTCTTCATGTATGATCAATGTTATGAATTTTGAAAAACAAAAAAATTGAAGGCTTGACAAATAAGTATGATCAGATAATTCAAGAGCTTCTAAAATTTTCTAGGATGTTTTTCTATAATTGAAATGGGATGCCCAAAATAAATTGGATTTATTACTTATTTTATTGAACATCTGAAATAATGAAATACAAGAAAACATAAAAAACAATTAATCTATTCCTATTTCTAACTTAATGAAGAAAACATGACTAGGTATAGTCATACTTCCAATGAAGCCATGTAAGCATTTTAATTCCTGCACGTATGTGCATGTCAAACATTAGTAAAAATGCAAATATAATTAAACTACAAAAACTATATTTGAAAGCAAAATGTCTCCTTATTGTTAATATCATATTCATTATTACCTTCTCTTGAAATGTCTTTTCCAACTGAATTTCAATTGGATCATAGAAAATTGGATGGATTTCCATTATTGAGTGGGAGAGGTTTAAAAAAGAATATGACAAACCAGGTTGTATAAATGATCTTTCAGCAATAATGGTCTGTGTGATTTTGTTAGTGTTATGTTTAAGTGCTAAATTATTAACAATCTTCAGTGAAGGAAAACTTCCCAAATGTCTTTCAAATGGATCAATGAAAAATAGATGGAAGTCCAACAGATCCAATATAAAATTATTAATTGAATTAGATTGTTCGTCATATTGTGAAAATACATCCTTTTGTTGGCACTGCTCTTGAGAAGTAATAAGTAATTGATAAAGAATGAACATCAATTGAAATTGGAAGTTTAATAACTTTTGATATTCACAATTATAATTTGAATCTTCATTTTTCTCTTGAGGTAATGCATCAATTGAGTGTGACATATTGAACTGCTCGATATGCCAGCACAACGTATCTAAAAATCTAAGATTAAAAACAGAAAATAAATATGAAGTTAAAATTAAATGTTGAAAAAATAACAAAATTGAATCATAGTTTACACTAATGTTATAATTATTGTTACAACACAATTGGGAGTGACTTAAAGTAATTTCCTCTTCACAAGAATTGGGCAAAATAATGCAATTAGAATGATTATTGATGCCCACTTGTGAATTAGAGAGAAGGATATGACTCTGAATAGGAATGTGATCTTGATCATCATATAAATCATAGATTGAAATGGTTCCTTGAATGCTGAAATCATGAATGTCATTAATTAATTGAAAATGAGAATTATTTGAAACAATTTCTGAATTAGATTGTTGTTTATTTTCACATGTGATTAGACTTTGATCATGAGGATTCAATTGTAAAGAAGATAAATCAATATCCTCAACGTCAAAGTAGCTATCATAAATGACTTTAAGACATTCATTAGAATTCCCTTCAATCTTATTCAATATATCAAAACAAGAAGAAATATTAAGCTCATGTTCATTAATGCCAGAAGAATGATCATTAATTATTTCGATATCCTGATAAAACCTAATTGGAAATTCATTTAGATCAGCCTCTCTATTTTCTGAAATATTTTTAATGTGAAGAGAAGCTAAATTACTATTAGAAAAATTATTAGGATAAAGAGAAAAATATGAATCTGAAACAATGCATTTGAAAATATCTCTATTTGAAAACTCTTGTACATTTTCTTCATTGCAAATTTCAAATTTAAGATCATTTACTTGGGTAATTGTGTTTTCTTGAAGAATCTTCCTTTGTTAATTTGAATTTGGAATTTGCTCATCATGAAAGAAATCAAAAATTTGTACAGCAGATTGCGTTTTTTTGGAAACTTTAATCGTTGTTGGTACTTGACAAATTATGATCTGATTTTCTGATTTTAACTCATACCTATTTTCAGATTTCAAAGCGGTATTTTCTTCAAGAGTGTTGCTAATATCTTCTTGCGGTTGATTAGTGAAATTTTCCAAGCTTTGTGATTGAAATTTATTAACATGTGAAGGTGCACCTTGATATTTCTCAATACTGTAGGAAGTGTGCAGTAATTGAAGGAATTGATTATACACAATACAGGTCTCTTCATCATCATTTGTTTGTACCTTCATATTGGAATTTTCACTTATGTCAATTAATTTAGAAAGAGATTGATCAAAGCTTGAAATAATTTAACATGGATTATGAATGGAAGGAAGAGAGAAAATATGTTCAAACCAATCTAATAATTCTTTTTTCGAAGGTTTATCTTCAATTTTAAATTTTAAACAATTTAAACGAAATCTAATAGTAAAATCAATTAAAGACTCACCTTCAAACCTTCGTAGATCTTCAAAATAGTCACATACTTGTTCGTAGATATATCCATCAAATTTACAAAGGAATATTATAATAAATTGTTCCCAAGTGTAGATTGAGGCAACTAGAAGTGATCTGCACCAGTTTCTAGCTTTTGCCAAGAATGTAAGAGTAAAAATCCTGAGACAAGAGTCTTATTATTTCTGGTGGAGTATTGGAATATGCACGTCCAGAAATACAGCTCCAAATTGGAAGTTTTAAAGAAGCCATGGTAATAAAAATAAAAATATTAGAATACAAAGACTCCAAAAGAAAACAAGTCTCAGGCCCTTCTTCTAGCGCCAAAATTTTGATGCCTCAAAATTCGCTGCAACAACATAGGGGATGACCACCCAGTCCAGACCTTAAAGCAGTTCATTTTCCGTTTAGAATGGTGGCTCTGACTAGTTTAACTAGGTCCAGTTACCTTCTATCAATCTCCATTGGCTTAAAATATGACTTTTATCTATCAATGGGAAAGAGACATCAGATCATTTCTCTTGTCGATCAGACAAGAAAATGATCCTTAAGCTAACTTGGGCTTAGCCAAGCCAAATTAAAGTTTTTCCTCTTTGAGAACAAGACTTTTTAGGGATGTAAAATTTAATTTAAATGCAATATTATTCTAAGATGCAAGCAAAAGAAACTATTTTAATCCTATCTCAATTAGGCAGATATAGATCTATCCTAACTGAGAGCAAAATGTTTTAAATAATTGAGATTTAAATATGTTTGTTTAAAATGGATATCAAGCTAACGAAGTAGTTAAATTAACTGATATTGTGAATACCAAACACATTCTATTTAAAGACCTCTTAACTGAAATAATCAATCAACAACACTCAGGAAGTAGTTCTCAAAATGATATTGATCATTTAATTATTAACTTGAATAATTAAACAATAACATGCGGAAATATTTCACAACATATCACTATTCAATAAATCAATTTTATAAGACAGATTTCTAAGTAAATAGTTATTCAGAAATCAGAATTCAATCTATAAGAATAGAGACAAATAATAACATAGATTGAGGCAAATTACTCATATCGACATAAGTACACAAGTATGCGAGTAAATTGGCATATTCTTGTTATAAAATGAAACCAACATTTAAAATAATAGTATTATAAATACCGATTTATTAAGTCCATTTTTCCAACTCCGGTCTCTAACAATCTTTTACAATGCCTGAACTTATGTTTTCAAAATCAGAGCTACTGTAGTGCAAAACTTTGTTCATTATACATAACTCAAAATGTAAAAGAAAAACCTCAATAATCTTCAGATCTGAGATTCCTCTCCACCCACCCTACAACTCTAAATTCTTATTGCATAAGTGATTTTAGAATTCTAGAATTGCAGAGAAGAGAAGCCTTTATTACATTTTGATATCTGTTATTTATAAAATTTACAAAAGGATTTCTTCATGGGAAAGTTTGTTTGAAGAGTGGTTTTTCTCCATCAATTTTCATTGGTTCAAAATCATATTTTTCAATTGTTTGAGCCTTCTCATTGATTGAGATCTTCTTCTTCTCATCTCCTCAACTGTTTTCCTACAAAACAAATCAAAATCAAAATTAAAATCAAAATATTAAATCTAGAAATTAAAATAAATTCAATTAAAACTTAATTAAATAAATATTTGAAAAAGAAATATAAGCTTTCTTTTGATGTATGCGCTGATCTAATTGGCTAAAGAGAACATAGATGAATGGATCTACACTCATAAGCAGTTGTTGCAAATTAAAATGCAAAAAAAAAACTCATAAAATTAATTTTGTTGAAAAATTCGTAGCTTATTTTTTGTTGAATTTTAAACCCAATAAATGATCAAATCTGGAAATGAAACCTCTTCAGGAATAATCTCCATCATTTTATCTTTCCAATGAGTTTCCTGGGCCTCATTTGGCCAAGTAAAACTCCATTTATGAGCCTCTAAAGTTGTTATATTAAAACTGCCAAAAATTTGGAATTTTGTTGCTTGGGCTAAAAAAAATCAAAATTTTAAATTAAATTCTAATCCTAAATTAGAATATGATATTTAATTGAATCATTATAATTAATTGCAATTATATTATTCATCTAATTTAGTTATAATCTAATTCTAAATTGAGTTATAATTATCTATTAATTAATTTTAATTACATAATTAATTTTAATAAAAACTAATTGAAAAATACAATTAAACTAAAAAATGATTTGTTGATTAATTAAAATATTAAATATTATATTAATATTATAATTTAAATTATATTAAAATTATAATTAAAATATACTATTAATTATAATATTATATAATGTTTTATATTTTAATTAATAATTCAAAAATTATATGAAATATGCACAACGTGAGAGAGAGAGAAGGGAGGAGGAGAGGTGAGTAAATGGCAGTTATAAGGTGTGTTAATGGAGGGAAGAGTTAGGTGAGGGAGTGATGACGTGAGGGAGTGAGGTGGAGGGTGAATGAGGTGAGCGTGAGGTGAGTGAGAGTTATAAGGTTAATCACGAAACTTTGCATAAAACTTTAAAAAACCCATCGCATTAACCAAAATCGCACATCGCATGAAAATTGTTTTCGGACTTTTTTAAACATATACATTATGTAATGTATTTTATTATGCGATCGTCGTGGATGCGATATGTTTTATATATTTTTTATATTTTTTATTTGGGGTCCATAATTTTTTTAAATTTAGTTAAGTTAAAAATTAAAACAAAATGTGGACCATTTTAAATGAGATTTTCCAATTCTAAACTACAACCACTTTGCCATTATAAAAATTTTGATTTTGGTATTTTGTTTTAAATAAAGGAAATTATAATAAATTACCAAAATCTCGAAAAGCATGTTTTTTAAATGCTCTATAATTTGGCTTGGTTATTTAGTAGGACCGTTAGTGAAAAATGAAAAAATAATAAAAATTAACTAAAAGTTAAAATATTTACAATGAATGACTATTTTAACTACAAGAATTAAAATATTGGTACACTTTATACATTTTTTAACCTAAGCGAGAAAATGAGCAAAACTTCAAAGGAGTGCTATTTACAAACCGGTTGACCAAATGGAGTGAAACAAGTATCATTGGAAAGCTTGTGAAAAATCAAATTCAACAAAGAAATCAAAACAAAATTCTGAGGAAGATGAAAAAATGACAAAAACGTATAATAATTAACTTAATGAAAATCTTAAAAAGTGTTTAGTCAAAAAATTTGTAGAAATGGTACCCATTATTTGAAGTACATAAGGGGAGTTGTGTTTTACCACAACACAACCAGAGGATCCTCGATTGCTTGTTGACTAGTAGAGGTTCCCACCTGTTCTCTTTTGACCCTGGGAAAGGCTCCCCTGTTGGTTTGCATGGAAGCCATGCGACGCTTTAGCAAGGTGTAGTGTGGAGAGGCCCGGGTGACGAAGCGTCGATGGTGAAAAAACTCAACATAGATAGTGAATTTATCGATGAGAGCGTCGATTTTTCACTTGCCAGGAAAGGTCTATGGTACCATTGTATACATTTTCCCTGGCTTTGGTTAATCCAGTTGTTAACACTAGAAAATCGTACAGCAGAAGACAATATTAATTAATGTCAAGCCTAAGGATTTACAGGGCAGGAACACATTATAGAATCAAGAAAGTATTTAAAATCTGTAAGGTTTTGAGAAAATCAGATTTGAAATAGTCTTAAATGCTACAATGCGCGCTTAATCCTTCGAGAAGAGCGCCTTCTCCGCGCCTTTTTGCCTGATAAGCACGCATTCCTGGAAATGGAAAAAATTCGCTTTCCGAGACCACACAAAGCAAAGGACAGTTACTCCTTATATGAAGCCGCCTAAGGACAGCCACCAGCGCATCCTTAGACACTATGTGAGCACACAAAGGAATATTTGGAGCACACAATGGAATCATACCTCTCCCTTGGGTCACCATCCATCATGTACCAAGGGATGAAAGGAGGATTTGAAACTCCCCTATATAAAGCCACCAAGAGATGAAGAAAGGGTGATCACATTGTTATGCCGGCCAAAGTTTCCCAAGCAACACCAGCAGTGTGTGACCCGGAGCTGGAGCTAAAGAGGACTCGATCATTGGCCACCCAACATCCTAGTCCACCACAGCAAAGAGAGAGAGGGAGACTCCATCAGAGGCAAAGCTTGGAAGGAAACATCCTTGCATCAGGACCTAGAACCGTTGTCTAGGGGCCCTTTGGCAAGTGGGTAAAATTTCTTCTCCACATCAAGCATTTAATAAGAAGAAGCCTTTGAGCCATCGTTTGCATTATTATCATTTGACTCTCTTTATAGCTTCTGTATATTTGTGTTTTAGTTTTAGTTTAACCTGAACATATTGTTTCCACTAAATTTTATGCTTTTGAGCTCCACCACTTTCTGGCTATTACCAATATTTTAAAGAGTAGACCACGCTCTTTAAACTGGTGCGATTTCGTACACCCGTGCGACTAATCCACCACATTAGGATTGGAGATTCCACTGACATGTTCCAAGTTTATGTGGTTGTGCCATCTTTTGCAGGAGACCCTTTGTCTATTCTGGAGTGGAGCTAACAGTCCCTAGATTCACTAGAGTGACAGACTGAAGAAGGGAGCTCCTAATATTTTTTACTTGTAGGAATTTTATGTGCAATTTTCTCTCACAGAAGCGCATTGCACACATTCACAACTGACCTACGCGCAGGAAAGTGCACCCGTCAAAGCCTTAGCCGTGCAAATTGCAAAATGAAATTTTTTTCCCAATATTCTGCATTTTTCTGCTTGTAAGTGTGATGGGCAGCCCCTAATGTATCTGCCAGCACTTGTGTTTATATCGCACAGCTTCTGAGAACTCACATTTTGCTGCTTTCTGTAGGCATAGAGTTAGTTTTCATTTAAGTTGATTTTTTGCAAAAAATATTCACATAGTCTAAGTAGGGGGTGAATTAACCATTGCTTTCCGAATGATTTATGTTTTGCAAATTCTGGTATGCACAGTTAGATTAACTAGTCCAAGTAAGTGGCCCAAGTCCACACATGCACAAGCTACTGTAGAAATTGTTTAGCTTAATTCAATTTTTTCATTTAGGAAATTGCGAGACTAGGATTGAATCGCTGATTAGAGAAAGTAACCTCTGCTGCCTTTGCACCCTCTAGTGATCCTAGGCAAGCATATGAATGCTCTACATTTTCGATTCACCATCTCCCTTTAGTTAGTCACATAGATTAACTATGAAGATTTGGAAGCGGCCCATTATCTGCACATGTTTTCCATCTAAGCAAGGAACAAGATCACATAGTTTAAATAGGGGACTTTTGTAAAGGATCACCGATATCCATATGTTCAAACTATGAGAATGTTCACCATACACTCGCACACGCTCACCCACTAAGCAAAGAAAGCCACCTAAAACTAACTTAAACCAACTCACTAAATTCTCCCCATAGGGGCCACAAAAGAATTTATAGATTAAGTTAGTATCAAGAGGGTAGGCATCCAATAAGCTGCCTTGATCACACTTCATATTGAAACATAGAAGTTTTGTATTTAGGGAGCTTCAAAATCCACCTATCAGCCCACGGAAAAGAAAACCTGAGCGTGGAATAGACCTGATTCAGATGGGATTAGGCTTAGGCGCAGTGCGTGCGGTATCAGTTGGGGCTACCTGACCCTCTAATACTTGATACCGTTAGCTGACTACCAAGAAGCCCAAGACTCGAACACTCATGTGGGACAGTGGTTCTTAGTGGCCAAAAACTAGGGAATCCTTTACCCTATAGGTGACGGTGCAGGCAAGCAGCATACCCTCTACCCTTACCTTGGTGGATTCTCTTCGACTGACTGGGGACATCGCCAGCTCTTACAGGATGTTGTGCCAGAACTCGCAAGAAATATTCTCAAGGCCCAGTTACTTTTGAGTGTGTGAGGACATAATAGGTCTTCTAGGATTTTGAGTATCACGCGCAAACAAACAAAACCATCTTTTTTTTATTTATCGATCACATAGATTAAGTTAAAGGGAAAATTCATTTCATTTTCACTTTCTTTTATGTATGTGGCCATAAATTTTTCGTGATCATAGACTCGATCCCCTCAAAGTTTTCCAAAACCCAACCTGGTCGACACCCAAATGGTCCCAAGGGAACCTTGTCGATCTAGGCGTCTTTTGGACCTCCCCCCATTACCAGGAGGGGTTACAAGTCTTTCGTCGTTTAGGCGTCAAATATGAAACACTGCCACCATCATTGGTTCATCCTTTATTGGAGCAACCTTAGTTGGGAACCCTAGTTGGTCTCCCAACACCACACCGCACCCCACTCCCCCTTCAACCCCTAGCGGGCAGAGGAGTGCGTCCCATACGGGAAACCAACTGAACACACATAAGGACACGTCACAAACTAACCCTCGTTCTAACCAGAACTTCGTTTCTTCACACGTTGCCATGGCGTCAACCTCCAAGTCACCCTTCTTAGCTTCGTTAAATCTACCTGATTTAATCAAGCTAACAAATGACCCCATAGCACACGACCCCAATTGGCCTCCCATGCCCACAAATCTCTCTTTGGACATACCAAAATTTGAAGGTAAGCAAGCGGAAGACCCAGGTAATCATGTAATGACCTTTCACCTGTGGTGCTCATCGAATAGCATCATTGATGATACTATTCGGTTGAGACTATTTCAACGCACTCTTATGGAAGTAGCCTCAAAATGGTACACGGAGCAACCTCCTACTTCACATGGAACCTTTAGTGCCCTCACTACCGCGTTCCTCACATAATTTCAGTTGCCCATTCACCATGATTCGAGAATAGAATTACTGACTCATTTCAGACAATCCCCCTCCATCCATATCTCAGGCCATCTCCATGAATGGAGGCGATGTCATAGTTTATGCAAAGCTAAACTCGACGACCAGGTCCTTTTAGATTTATTCTTGAAAACTCTGACGACGGATATTTCAAAGGATGTGGCACAATGCAACCCCACATCCGAAGAGGACGCAATCATTAAATCCCAAAAGCTTGAATTGATATATACGCAATCAGGATACATCTACAATATCCTGCCTAACGCCTCACGCCTACAAACTTACCAAGAATTGCCAAGCATTTCGAACTATGGAGACGGATTAATTGGGTAAATAACCTAAGGTTACCTAGGCAGCAGTAGTCCAAATCTCGGTTACGCACATATTTCTACCTAGAACATGTCTCAACCCAGATTTCAAAGTCATCATATGCCTCTACAATATTTAACAAATAGGGCGCAAGTGTATCACCAAGGAGGACCCTATCCTCCGGCTGAGGGGACCCAGTATGCAGGAAGAAACACTGATGGAAGAGCTCCCCCCCAACGGCTAGGTGCAAAAAAGGGACAGCATTATGCTCAATCCCAAGCACATGACCCACCTACGCAAACCAATGCATAGGTGAACTTTGTGCAGCCGTTCCAAAATACACCACACTAGTATAATCAGGAGAACTACCCTCCTAATGTGGTTAAGAAAAAGACAAAAAACAAGCCCAAAGGGAACCCTGGACAGCGGGGCAACAACCAACAGTGCCTACCGCAATCCCAGGCTAGAGGTAACTCCAACTGGAATCAGAACCAGGAGCCAAGCAATGCCCAACAGCAAGGCAAAAGGCCACCTCTACGAATAAACCATTCTTGTTCAATATATGGTGAGTACGGGCACTATACTCACCACTGTCCCGAACTCCCCGAGCTTAAAAAGCTACAGAGTAACTGAGTACAAGGAGGGTCTTCCCAGCAAACTGCGGTGATGCAAGAACCTTTCCCCCATCAAGGGATAGTCATCACTCAACAGCAAAGCCCAGACGATTCCAAGAAAAGCAACCATGAAATTTACATGAATGGGGAAGAAATGTTTTTCCAGACTCGGAATCATAGTTACGACACCCCACCAGACACTAATACATCAGGGGCTAGTACTAGTGTGCCAAATGCACCTTTGACCATTTCAAAGACGCCTATAGAACCATTGACAAAGATGGAAAAGGGACCTAATAGGCGAGCAGGTAACTACTCCAAAGAAGCCCATAATTATAGCATCGTGGATGATTTAGTTCAATCACCTGCTGCTATGTCTGCGTTGGAAGTAATGCAGTCATGCCAAAAAGAACGGAAAGCCCTATTTTCCGCGTTAGGCGCTATCAACCCTTTTGATATGCGCATGATGGCTTTTGACTTAGACAAATCCACCCCTAGGCTTCCTTCCATGGTCACATTCCAGATACCAGTATTGGTACAGAATATCACTATTCATCGATGTGTCATAGACGAGGGTGCATCCACATGCATCATGTCAAAAAATGTGTGGTAGAAGTTAGGTCTCCCGAACTCAAACCTTTCGTCATCACACTCAAAGCATACGACGGTCATCCCTCGACTCCCGTCGGCCTCTACCAAAATGTACTGGTCTGCTTAGCTGGCAAGACAATCCACATAGACATCGAAGTCTTGGACGCTCACTTGGATTACAATATAATCCTTGGGCGGAGTTACATGTATGCCATTTCTACCGTAGCATCCTCCATCTTCCGCGTCATGATGTTCCCCCATGAGGATCGAATAATTACGGTAGACCAGCTAACGCACAGTGAAAAGCGTCCCCTAACCAACACGGATGTAATTCTACCGTATGTAAATACAGCCGCAGATGGTCTTTCACGGTACCAATAATACGGCCCCGGCCAATTCAAACTGTCATCCGTCCTAGGGTCATTCCTAGGAGATCCTCCCATTATCCTTGAGGTATTGCCCGATGCCACAAGGGCCCCAGTGTGCATGATGTCCACATCAAGCACCAAGGTTAGTCAGGACATGGACTCAAGTAGTAATGACACCGAGGCATTGGCCACGACAACCTCTCTAGCCTACGCCACCTCCCAAATCCCTTTCCTCTACCCCCCAGCTGGCTTCGTCTCCTAGCAGGTGTTGGAAACACTGGTGTTACCCAACATATCGTTGGCATTCCCAGTTTGGTACCTCATTCCCCCTTCTGGTACAGGAGCCACCAACGTTATGGCCATTGGGTTAAAGCCCCTTAGTCCTGAGGAGCCCCAACCTACCCAAGAAACGGTCAAGACCGCCCCTGAAAAGGAAGTTCCCATTGTGAAACCAGTTATCATGGCCAAGAAAACCGCAAAGAGAGGAAAAAAAATGGTGACCCCCACCATACAAAGAGATTCACCAGTCTGCGCTATATGTGATGTCATAGGACACCCTACCCACATATTTCTGGAGTTGGACGAGTTAAAACCACTCCTCAGCTCTGAAGCATACATCTCGATGTCGCGTTCTCGTAAAAAGGAACTTTCCACAAAAAGTAAAGGCAAACCATTGCATACCAATCACGCATGCGCTGTCTGTGACAACTATGGGTGCTATACCCACCACTGTCCAGAGATACCACGATATAGGGACGCCTTACATGCGATCGAGCGATCCTATCAAGAGGATCCCTCCATCAAATCTATCAACGACGAGCCGCGTACCATCCTATACTTACAAGAGGAACATAGAATTGTAGAATGGCCCCCAGTAATGCCCATTATACGTTTCACGCTATGCGATGAACGTGGCCACTACCTTGAAGAGTGCATAGCATTGGAGCTCATTCATAGATGGTATCCAATCAAAAGGGTTTACTACGTGGGGTTGCGAGCTGCGCAATTCACCTGCCCATTATGTGCTGACAATCACCTTTTGGAGAATTGTCACTACATACCCCGATTCTGGCTAGCCCTTGCTAGCCTTCACTCCACCATACTCCGCCTCTCCCAGGAAGATGACACGGACATGGAGTCCACAGGTAGCTCAATGACCTAAGATGATGAGATGAGCAGATCCATCATGTTCCTAACAGCCGAAGAGCAACCAAATAAGGGACCCCTAGTTACCCTGAACAACTCTACAAAACAAACCCACATGCACGTTATGTAAAGCAACCACTCATGCGGTTGTCCATTGCCCTGATTTAGCAGCGTTGTGACATTGGTTCCCTACTTGGTCTCGGGCTAAGCATGATGGAACCCCCATATCAAGGATATTTTGCCTTATCTGCCAAGGTAATCATTATGAACGGCACTATACTTATGCCCCGAAACTGCGTCACACCATTGACACAATTCATATCATAGAGGAGAGGAAAAACGACCTCCAAGAATGGTATAAAATATACATTGCTGGCTCAAAATCCCCACCCCCGTAGTGGCGAAATAGACAACCTAAGACCACACACCAACCACGTGTAACCCAGGCAAAGCCGAGGATAACATGCGGCTTGTGTGATCTCAGCGACCACCGAGCCAACCAATGTAGAGATCTAAAACCCCTCGCAAATAGTCTCTGCATCATCTCGTCTCTCCCTTAGAAACTTCTCTCAAATCAAGAGAAGATCACGCGCACTCATTGCTGAATTTTCTCACACTTTCATCATACATTTAAGTGTGTACATCTCCCCAAGATGAGAGCGGCACGAGTGGCGTTAAGTGTAACATCCACCAAAAAGGAAGACAAGTATAAGCCAATGACACGGAAATGGAAGCAGAAGACGACCTCTTCTACGACCGACCCTTTCCAAGCATCCACATCAGGAACAAAAAGCAGCATAGAATCTCGCACGATCTACTCTGACAGCTCTATGATACCATGCACCATTTGCACTGGCCAAGATCACACACCAGAGGTATGCCTGCTGATGAAAGCATTCAAGCACCTCCGTGATAAGAACAAATTCCACCTACCAAAAATCAACTATCTTGGCAGGAAGCCCAACCTTATGCTCATACAGGACTCCATTACCGAGATCCTTCCCCCGGCACATGTTGATAACACAATTCACCATATACGATTTATATCATCGCATGCCCAAGATAGGATTACAACCGCCCCTCATCCCAGGATTCCCACCTTATTCTTGTTGCAAAAGACCAAGGTACCTTGTGCTTTTGCATTGATTTCCGCAATACCCCAAACCTGCACGCCGCCATCGAACTCCTTGATGACACCCAGCCTCTAGAGCAATGCCTAGTACAACTAGAGCTAGTTGACGAAAGTCAGCGATAGTCGATGCAACACAATGAGGCTCATAAGAAAAGGGTGAAATCATCATTCGACTTCCACATCACCCCTTGCTCATTTACCAAGGGAGAGTTAGTTCTTCACTACGATGTCACAAAAGAGGCCTTAGGGCCAGCAAAGTTCGAAACCTTCTGGAAAGGACCCTACATCATCAAACATTGCCTCTGACAGGGGGCATACATCTTGACAGAACTGGATAGGACCTGCCTCACCAACCCCGTCAACGGCCTTTACCTCAAGAAGTTTCACCCATAGGGGCCATGACGGCCCTTTCACTAGAGTGAAAGTACACAAAACCAAATCACCACAATATTTTTGACTTGAAGACTTATGCAAAAAACCCGCTCAAAGTGCCACCATGGATCACCAACTTGAACCTTATTTCGAATTTGTTGATGGAGCATCGTGATGGTCTCAAAACTTAGCTGCAGCTGGCTGGGTCATCTACCACCCCGACCGATCACCATTGTGTTCAAACGGCGTGTGCACTGGATCAGCAACAAACAATTAGGCAGAATATGACACCGCCATTGGACTTATGTGTGAGGCCCTCCATCAGGACATCCTCCATATGCATGTCTACCTCGATTCCCATTTAGTAGTATCGCAGTTGAACCAAACATTTGAGACCAGAGACACACACCTGTTTAGAAAATATTTGCGTGCCAAAAAATTAAGCAGATAATTTGATTACATTACATTTTCACATGTATCAAGGAATCAAAACAAAGCAACTGATCACATAGCTAACAATATCCTAGACTGGAATGCATCCCTAATAAAATATCATACATAAAAAACCAAAAATATAGACATCCATCAGCATAATATATAAACCGAAATAAATAGCACACCATGTAGAGCCGCAAAAAGATCTCTCATATATATATCAAAAATATGTGTATCTGAGTACAAAATAGTGTCTCTGGCCCACTGGCCAGCCCAAAGATACAAGAAGTCATCAAAAATAAGAGAAGCATCCTCATAATGGGTACTTTCCCTATGTACAAAACTACTCTAGGGGGGTGCCCCCTTAAGAGGAGCACCTGGACCCACCACTGCTCCTAGTGCCACCATCGGAGCTGTTGTTGCCACTGCGATCACTACCTGACGTAGAGTGGGCCGATAATCGCTCTCACGGGCCATCACCGTCTCTAACCAAACCTCCTCTAAGTCATCCATGAAACCTCGAGCAGGCATGCCCTGGGTCAAGCGGTCCACTCGACCTCGGAAGTCCTCTAGAGCGGCCACCTGAGCCACCAGTACTGCATTGCGCGCCTCAGCCGCATCTGCATGAGCTCGCTTGGCCGTAACCTCTGCTGCAGTCGAGCTGTTTCCGTCACCAGAAAGGCGAGCACCATCCCCGCCAGGTCCACCGGTACCACCACCCAGTCCACCTACGCCACTGCCTCCCTGACCACCACGAGGTCATAACGGAGGATCATGACCCACCAGTCGGGCCACTGGACGACCTACCTCGCCAACATCTGCAAGAGTAACCAAAATAATGTTAGTGTCAATAACAAAACATAGAAGTACATAAATACTCAAGCAAGTGCAGAAAAAACACAACTCGTACCTGCAGGTCCCCAAACATAACCGAAAGGGAGACCCATGTCTGGATCACCCTGAAAGTCCATCCCCGCATATGGGTATGGCAAGAACACCCTGTGGGTTGGCCTCAAACCAGGCCTCTATCGTGTCATTCCAATAACGACCAACCATGCCACCACCACCTCGCGGCATCACGGAAGCCCACCTCCTCATGCGTGACTCCCGCGCCCCCCAATAGGCACCGCCACCACTGGCCTCAGCACCACCACCCTCTCGTACATAATGCTGCATAGGATGCTAGCGTACACAAATGACTTAGATCCACGTTGGACCTTGCTCATTGCGACACCATGCCATCAAAAAAAAAACGAGAAAAACCGAAAAAATGCCCGCCCCTCAATCGGCGTAAAATTCCCATCGCAGGCCCGGTGCCCGATGTGGAGCAAACGACCCCGCCAGTTGCACAATAATCGCCAGATCACACCGCTCGGCCACATCTATCACTGATGCAATGTTGATGCACCCCTCAGTAATAGGCACACCATCGCAATGACGCCTCCAGAATCCATCTAGGTTCATTATCCCAACAGGGATACCTCAGAGCCTCACCCTGAGGTAGTAACCCGGTCACAAAGTATATATCCGTCTCTGGACGGATAATCAGGTTCGTCCCCCACAGTATGAACATGTTGTGCCTCCGGTGCCAATGCTATATAATGTAACATAGCAGTCGGTCCTGAGACCGCAGGAACTTGTTTTCAAGAAACTTCAGAAGGCCCCATGCGGCCAACTGATGGCGCACCCCAGCATCAGTAGCTAGAGAGTTCTGGATCTTGGTCCAATCCCGCTCTCTCCACACCAACCTGCCAAGTAACACAGACACTCATCAGCATAGAGAAAAACCTCAAAATAAGACAAAAAACCCAAGTTTTTCTATCACCTTGGCCTTTGCGCGCCTGTCTCTCAGATAGGTGCGCCCCTACGCTTCTATTTTCTTCACAGGCGCACCCTTGCATGCAAAAATGAGGGAACAGCATGCACCTGTCCCTCAGAACTGCGCTCAATAAAGGTGCCCCTTTTCCTAGATCGCCCACGCAATCTAGGGAAAAAAGTCTCTTTGAGGCCATACAAACCCAATTTTTATGGCCCCGGCACCATCAAACTGAAAAAATTGAAATGCAGGATGTCATGAAAATTACCTCGGCATGATATCACTAATCCCTGGTACATGGGCTGACCACAATGGCAAGAAAGGCTCTGCAAGCACCTCTGATCTCCCAAAACTCAACAAGTACAAATTAATAGGATTAGCGCCATAATCCCATATTTATCGCCCTTTTCCAAAACTTCGGAGGTCCATAACAGGAGATCAGAAGGTTCATTCTGCAAACCATAAGTTGAACCATCATCAGTATGCCATGACAAACGAAAGTGACAGTACACATTCGCTTTCTAGGAAAAATAAATTTTCAGCGCTGGCAGGTATGCACCCTCCCATCTTCCTTTTTAAAGCTCATGTCTTTCAATAATATTTGATGAAAAGAAGATGCTTTCACTTGAGGTAGTTATTTTTGTAGGAAGAGCCTGCAAACTGCTTACAACACCATCCATTAAAGGTTACAGAGCAGGTATCATTCTACCCTCAGCATGATAGAGTCCCACAAAACTTTGCATATCCTGACATCATTTATCCATCAAAAATAAACCATAGGGTCCTCATACCCAACCAGGTTTATCATCACCTCACCCTGCATATGATAAATGTTCGTGTTGTTCGGTAGAGCCTCCCCTCCCTGGTGTTCCTCACCCAAAGTAGACCATATATCACAGCACAAGTGACGCCATGGCCATACCATTTCAGTCCAGGAAACACCTCATGCCCATCCATTTATCATGCATAAGGTCAATTTTACCATTCAAACTAAAAACCACCCTCTTGGACGACCAGGTTGTACAAGCAAATTGAAAGCGCACCTCCACGCTTCGCATTTGGCCCACCATACCTCTATCAGCATAATCCCATCTGCAACATTTTTCGCTTCATCAACCCTGCACATGAGACAACCCAATGGGACCCCCACCCCCAGAAAAACACCGTCCTCACACCTTTAGTGAGCAACCCCTTTTTATGTTTTGGGTACTTGTCTCTATGTTTTGTACACACCAAACCTCATTATTTTATTCTTTTGGTAAGTGTACAAAGACCGCAAACGATGCCCTTCACCGCTTCGCCCTCATATTTCATCTTTTCCCCCATGGTAGCAGTCCCTCATTCCCCTTGATCAGATTATTTCACCCCCACGCACGCACCATCACGACATTCATAGACGTTTCACACCCACCCTGGAAGTCCTACCGACTCCAGGGATATTCCCTTCAGAAATAACTATGACTGCCACCAAGCTGCTAAAGTATACTCCGACCTCGGGCCACTGAATCCCCATCATCCATTTTCAGTCACCTCTCACCAACATGCCTATCTTAAACCCATCACATCTAGGTCCCCGACCCCTCAGGTCGGCGACCCATGGTTCAGTTAAGGCTTCCTTTTTGTCGACCTCAACACCTCTTTTCCGAAAAGGAAGCGGTACCTTGGATCACCCCTCCCCATGCAAGGGGGTATCCTTGGGTGGCACTGTGGGAGACATCATTGTCCACAGATGTCATCAATCCTCCTGACATTCGACTACAACAAAAGCTTTCATGTCACAATGGTATCGTACCTTACTACCATTACACTTTAATCAAATTCGTTGAAGACCCATGCCTCCAAAAGCGTCTCTGCCAATAATGCTTACACGGGAAGGTCCCAACCAGTACATATGCGTACATTGCACAGGTATATGCCACACCAATATTACGCATATGGGTACCACATTCCACCTATCGTCAAAGAAAAAAACGCCCCTGAGGGCGTCAGCTTTCGTCATCAACAACTGTGAGCATCACTACCACAGTAGTGACACAGACAACAAATGTATCTGTCAATTTTTTTTAACTGGTCATAGCATCACAAGCATGGGACATGCCTGCCTCGTGGAAATTTTGTATATATGTTGTATATTTTGTTTGCTTGCAGGGGGTCCCTTATGCCATGGTTATCTTGGAAACGGTGCAAGGTGTTGTCAATTCCAAGCTTCACAAAGACCTCTCTCCCTCTCTGCGCATGATACAGAAAATAAACTATAGTGTATTTCGTCTATACAGTCCTTCCTAGACCTCATACATTAGGGGGCAACTGTTAACACTGGAAAATCATACAGCAGAAGACGACATTAATTAATGTCAAGCCTAAGGATTTACAGGGCAGGAACACATTATGGAATCAAGAAAGTATTTAAAATCTCTAAGGTTTTGAGAAAATCAGATTTGAACTAGTCTTAAATGCTACAATGCGCACTTAATCCTTCGAGAAGAGCGCCTTCTACACACCTTTTTGCCTGATAAGCACACATTCCTAGAAATGGCAAAAAATTGCTTTCCGGGACCACACAAAGCAAAGGACAGTTACTCCTTATATGAAGCCGCCTAAGGACAGCCACCAACGACTCCTTAGACACTATGTGAGCACAAAAAGGAATATTTGGAGCACACAATGGAATCATACCTCTCCCTTGGGTCACCATCCATCATGTACCAAGGGAGGGAAGGAGGATTTGAAACTCCCCTATATAAAGCCACCAAGAGATGAAGAAAGGGTGATCACATTGTTATGCTAGCCAAAGTTGCCCAGGCAACACCAGCAGTGTGTGACCCGGAGCTAGAGATAAAGAGGACTCGATCGCTGGCCACCCAACATCCTAGTCCACCACAGCAGAGAGAGAGAGGGAGACTGCATCAGAGGCAGAGCTTGGAAGGCAACATCCTTGCATTGGGACCTAGAACCATTGTCTAGGGGCCCTTTGGCAAATGAGTAAAATTTCTTCTCCACATCAACCATTTAATAAGAAGAGGCCTTTGAGCCATTGTTTGCATTATTATTGTTTGACTCTCTTTATAGCTTCTCTATATTTGTGTTTTAGTTTTAGTTTAACCTGAGCATACTTTAGCATACTTTTTCCACTAAATTTTATGCTTTTGAGCTCCACCACTTTTTGCCTGTTACCAATAGTTTAAAGAGTATACCACACTCTTTAAACTGGTGTGATTTCGTACACCCGTGCGACTAATCCACCACAACACTAGGGTCTGGTATCCATTCAAAATGAGTGTCTACATATTCAAAGGTAATTCTCCTTTTGAGATTCCTTGCCTGAAGTTGAAGGGCATTAACTTGGATTTGAGCATCTGGGGAAACTAGAAAAATATAATTTAAGGCCACTCTTCTGGCTGCAGCCTCCACCCTGGTGTGGGGTTGCATGCTGGGATTATCCCAACACTCATTGTTACGGCCCCGACCATGGCTAGGAGCAGAGGTGAAGTTGTTGAAAAGTGTAACTAGGTTCAGTCTTCATAATGACTTATGATTATAAATTTATGTAATGAAGAATACAAAGATAATAAAATCTATTTTGTAATATTTGCCTCATGGCTTTCATGAGCAAGGATTTTTTATTATAGGTCAAATAGTTCTTCTTGATGTCTTTAGGAGTTTGTCATCTTGTCATAAATATAATTTAGAGTAATTTATATGAAGTGATGTTACACTTGTAAAGGGACAAGTTATTGATGTAATTGTATGCTCCACAAAGTCGGCTCAAACATGATGAAAAGTCTCCTTGATGAAGTCAGCCCTCACATAGGTGATCATGTCGGCCTAGGATAGGAAAGAAAATCCCTATATAAGGAGGACTGTGGCCTCATTTGAGAACACAAATATTGAAAAAATTCTATGGAAAAGTGTGAAGTAAAGAGTTTGTTATTCAGTATGAGAAGACAAGGAATTTCAGCGAAAGGGATCTGTGATTGGGTCAAGATACAAGTGTGCTATCTCTGCCTTAAATTCTTCTCCATCCTTGCATATCTTAGGAAGGTACTCACAACGTGAAGGAAGAAAACTCCAGTTTTTTCTTGGGTTGCCACACACAAGTTCAAGGAAACCGAAGTCTACTACATCAAGAAGAGAAGGAGCATAGAAGGAGGCAAGTCTGCAAGGTGTAAAGGCAATTACAGTTCTGTTATTTCAGGAAGGTCGAAGATATCTACAGCAAGGATAAGGGCAACTTATAAGGCTCGATCTTGAGCCTTAGAGAAATCTGAAGTGTGTGGGAAAGAGACCAACAAGGAGTCCCCTAAAAGCGAAGGTCGGATCAAAGAAAGGGCATAAAGAGAGCACATAGTTTAGGGATAGGAACTGAGTTTCCTAGTATCGGTGCAGCACAGTGCAGAAAGGAGGGATCAACTAAAGAAGCCGAGAAGGTCAGTCAGAAAGGTTTTGGAGGCATACTGGTGTCAAGGGTTTGTGTCATGGTAATGGTACGCGTCAATTGAATATCTATAAGAAGAATTACTATCGGGTTTTCCTCTCCAAGAGGGAGAGGTTTTGGCCCTGGCTTGCTAGCCTAAATTTGTGTCTCTTGTGCATTTGATAATTGACTTGATGAAGAACATAAAAATGTAACAAAGATAAGATAAAAGTAAAATCAGCATAATGAAATCACAATTAATTATCAAGAAAGATAAATTTTTATAGAAGCCCTAATTTCTCAACATGGTATTAGAGCTAAGGTGCTAAAGACAATAAATGGAAGTTTAGCAAGAAGACACAAGGATCAAACTTCAAAGAAACTATCAAGGATACGTTTTCTAGAAGATATTGAAGCAAAGTAAATGATCTACATTGAAGAATACCTACAATGAAGAACCAAACCTTAGATCCAAGGAGAAAGATGTTCATAGTTTGCAAGGAGTTGGTGAAACCCTCAAGGCATCAAGGAAAAGAAAAATCAAGGATGTGATCATTATCTTCTAAAAATACCTCATAATTGAATCCAAGTTCACATTGTTGGAGACATCATCAAACCACAATTTTGCTAAAGCCATCATCAAGCCATCCTTGATCTTCATCATCATCAAGGATCCAAGGAGATCAACCTCTCTTCACCACTCTTAAAGAAGTCTATCTAAGAGGGAGCTCCTACTACTATATACATCATCAACAAGGAAGCTGATAAAAGAAGAAAAACATATACTCAAGTAAGTATCTTGATGAAATGACTTTCTGCAAGGAAAGCAACAAATTTTTTGGATCTTCAAATTTTCTTGCATGGAAGAAAATGACAGATCTAAAGGTGATTGAAAAAGGAATCATGGACTATATCAAAGGGTCAACAACTAAACCTTCCAAATAAGATACTCAATATTATGCCAAATACATGAAGGGAGACATAAGATCCCAAAGGATTCTTATGGAATCCATAAAGGACTCTCATTCCCTATGTATCAAAACTATAAACTTCAAAAGAAATATATGACAAATTGGTGGAGCTATTCTCGGTGAGTACTGCAGGGGAAGTAATATCTTTGAGACAAGAACTATACAAATTGAAAGTGTCAAGAGAGGAAGGAATAACTTCATATTTTATTAATATTTCCGAGATATGAGATCAACTGTAGGAATTGGGAGAAGTATTGTTTGATAGAGAAATGACTATAATGGTGTTGAATGCTCTACCAGAGGGATGGGGAAACTTCACTTCAAGTATCTATGGGATGAAAGAAGCAACACCATTCCAAGATCTATAGTCTCTATGTAAGATAGAAGAGACTAGATTAAAAGGTAAAGTTAATACATGATCAAATGAAGGAAATCAAGCCTATGATGCCATGTCAAGGAGAAAGGGGAGATTTGGTAAATTTGTTCCTCATAATAGAAAGATAAATATAGACAAAATAAGATGCTATGGATGTAATGAAATTGGGCACTATAAAAATTATTGTCCCAAATCTAAAAGGGAGAAGAGGAAAAAGGAAGAAGCCCATGTTGCCAGAGAAATAGAAGAACCTGATTCAAAGAAACCTAAGAAATAAGAAGTGAAAGATCTCTACTATGATTGAGATCATCTTCCTCTTTAAAAGGTGTCTATCGATTGTAAAATAGTATGTTAGGAAGCATTGTATATTAGATAAATGTGTCTCTTTAGTACTGGCATCGTGATAGAAGCATTGAAGAAGGAGCACTTGTCATAGGAGGATGTCTTAAACAAAGTTATATTACTACAATGCTATGAAATAAGTGACTCCTGGGAACCTCACTGAAAACAACATTTATGGAAGGCAGTCATCTAGATCAAGGGTCATCATTCAATAATCAATATAGAAACATGTGCTGAAATTTTCTAATGGAGTCCTCTTTGGATTCACTGGTTAGAAATAAAGCAAAAGGTTTCGTCAAGAATTCCAACTTGCAGAATTATCGGATTAGGATATGATGACATATTGATGAAGCAGGTCAAGGGAATGAAACCTTTCATTCTAAGGGAAAATCTTGTAGGATGACTTAAAGGAAAGGGATGAGGCATATATATATATATATATATATATATATATATATATATATATATATATATATATATATATATATATGCTTACACTGGATGCTATGAAGTCATTTCATATGGTTGCAGGTAGTATACTTCTATCTGTAGATGTATGATAAAAAAGAAAGCAGAAACTCTTCTGATGCACAAGTTTCCAATAGGCATGATCCACACTCAATGAAATCAACATAATATGTCCTCATATGAAATATGAGGTGATTGTACATTATCAAAGAAATCAACATTATAAGTTCCTGGGAATGAAATAAAATGTGTGAAGAAAGAAAAAGAAGAGATAGTGACAAGTGCAACCATGGAAAGAGGCAGTCAACATCCAAGGAAACCAAGAAGACTTGACTATGAAATCTCCTAGGAAGACATGTATACTTTGATAGAAGTTCGGAAAATATGTAGAGTCTTGACAATACACATCTTTATAGAGATGTGTCAAACTGTACAAAGGATGTTGATGCCTACAAGAAGATGTCATGATGAAATATCATCACTAAGGTAATTTTTGATATAAGTGTTTGTGTTGATAATTGAATAATTCTAGATGAGCTTATGCAGGGCTGCCAAAGGGAAGTATATGTCTTCCACAAGTTGATAACCATATGGCAAGATGAAAGATCCTTGGAAGAAATATGGTTTGAAGGAAAGAAACATAACATGAAGCTAGACCATATGGATCACTTTATGATAGAAGACATGACTCATGGATGAAAGTGATGGATGATTTGTGCCCTATGAAGAGACCCCAAAGATGAAGGCTCCTCAAGAACAAATAAATTCATAACATCAAAGAAATGAGTTCTTCATGAGCAGTTGGGTGTTCCATCATTGTTGCTGCAGGTCCCTGATTAAGAGGGAGCATGTTAATAAGTTTCTTACTTGGAAGAAACTTGGTAATTCCTAAGCCGATAGGGAGCTTAGGTACATTCCTTGTATAGGAATGAGTACATTGGAATATTTCCTTCCTAAATTAAAAGGAAGTGACATATATGATTCTCTAATTCATGTTTCATGCACTATACCAGGACTAACAACCATAAGTATTAGTGAAGGCCATGAGGAGAGAATGGATAGACACATCATTATGGTCTTCACTTAAGAAGAAAGAATGGAGGATTAGGTAATCATCTAGCATCTAATACTCTTTGAGGATGTATTAGGGCATCCAATATAACCGATATTCTTTGAGGATTGGAAATCCAAGATAAGAATAGTCTTGGTGGACATACCTTGAGTGAACTCAAGTGGGGTATGATCCAAGGGAGACAATGATGAAGGTGTCTATAAATCATTGGTCTCACTAGCATTGGAGCTCATGGTCTTGTGGAGAGATGGAGTTGTTGGTTAAGGCCTTGCACTTAGACAATGTTGGTTGATATGATGCTACACAGATGGGATTACCAATCTGATTCTTCTTATGAGATTCTTCAGATTGAGAGTGACCATGTACCATTATGAATACCTCCCTAGTTAAGAGGGAGTGTTGAAAAGTGTAACTAAGTTTGGTCTTCATAATGACTTATAATTATGAATTTATGTATATGAAGAAGACAAATATAATAAAATGTATTTTGTAATACTTGCATCATGGGTTACATGAGCAATGAGTTTTTATTATAGGTCAAAGACTTCTTCTTGATGTCTTTACATTAGAGTAAATTTCAACCTAAAAGTGGCCTCCTAAGGAAAAATAATAAAATAATAGGAAAATAATAAAATAAGAATTATGAATTTTGGAGGGAAAATAAGAAAACTACTTTTTCTAATTGTATTTTTGGCTTAGCGCCTTATATGTTTACCAAAATTCGAAGTGTAGACACTCATTGGATGCATAATTAAATTCCAGATCTAACGAGTACCCATTATGCATACTTCAACATGTTTTTTAATGTATTTGCAATTTTTATCAATGTGGGTCTTCTCGGGAGTATGCATAATGAGTACTCGTTAGATCTGGAATTTAATTTTGGATCCAATGAGTGTTTACACTTGAAATTTGAGTAAACCAATAAGGAGATAAGCCAAAAATACAATTAAGAAAAAATAGTTTTTTTATTTTCCCTCCAAAATATTTAAATTCACCTCTTTTCAAATTTGAAGGATTTTGATTGGTTTACATATTATGTACGTGAAAATTTCATGGGCAATTTTAGTCTGAAATTTCATCTAATGGGAGTTTTTCATCTTGTCATAAATATAATTTAGAGTCGTGTATATGAAGTGATGTTAGACTTGTAAAGGGACAAATTATTGATGTAATTGTATGCTCCAATACCTTGTCAATATGCTCCACAAATTCGACTCAAATATGATGAAAACTCTCCTCGACGAAGTCAGCCCTCGCATAGGTGATCATGTCAACCTAGGACAAGAAAGTTAGTCCCTATATAAGGAGGACTGCGGCCTCACTTGAGAATAAGAGTCTCG
This sequence comes from Pinus albicaulis, assembly GCA_034641835.2. Lineage (NCBI taxonomy): Eukaryota > Viridiplantae > Streptophyta > Pinopsida > Pinales > Pinaceae > Pinus > Pinus albicaulis. The sequence continues at coordinate 437,225,149 of CM076572.1, read as the reverse complement.
AAAAAGGTATGTGTAAAAGTGCGAAGTAAAGGGTCTGTAATTTAGTGCAAGAAGACAAGGAATTTCAACGAAAGGGATCTGTGATTGGGTCAAGATACAAGTGTGCTATCTCTGTCTTAAAGTCTGCTCCATCTTCGCATATCTCAGGAAGGTACTCAAAACATGAAGGAGGAAAACTCTAGTTCTGTCTTGGGCTGCCACACACAAGTTCAAGGAAACTGAAGTCTACCACAACAAGAAGAGAAGGAGCATAGAAGGAGGCAAGTGTGCAAGGTGTAAAGGTAATTACAATTCGATTATTTCAGGAAGGTCAAAGATATCTACAACAAGGATAAGGGCTCCTTATAAGGCTTGGTCTTGAGCCTGAGATAAATATGAAGTGTGTAGGAAAGAGACCAACAAGGAGTCTCTTGAAAGCCAAGGTCAGATCAAAGAAAGGGAAGAAAGAGAGCACATAGTTTAGGGCTAGGAACCGAGTTTCCTAGTACTAGTGCAGTGCAATGCAGAAAGGAGGGATCAACTAGAGAAGTCAAGAAGAGCAATGACAAAGTTCTTGGAGGCATATTGGTGTCAAATTTCTTTGTCATGGTAATGGTATTCGTCAATTGAAGATCTATAAGAAGAATTACTATCGGTTTTCCTCTCCAAGAGGGAGAGGTTTTGGCCCTGGCTTGCTAGCCTAAATTTTGTCTCTTGTGCATTTGATAATTGACTTGATGAAGAACATAATAATGTAACGAAGATAAGATCAAAGTAAAGGAAGCATAACGAAATCACAAGTAATTATCAAGAAAGATAAATTTTAATAAAAACCCTAATTTCTCAACAGGAGTCACGACGCGGAGGCATTAGAACAAAGAGAAGGGGTCTAGGTGAAAGGGGTGGGGAAAAGGGAATGAGATCAGGGGCACAATTGAAATGAGAGATGGAATTTTGGGCAAGTAGAGATGGGTATTCATAGGGAGAGCTGATGACCTCTCGAGACTGGAGAGAGGCAGCCATGAGTGTGCCATTGAATGCTTCTTGGGTGAGGTACAATAACAACATGAGAGAGTAAAGTTGGATATTGGTCAAGGGATCTAGAGGGCGGCTAATCTGATGTATAACCTTATTCTTACATGTCTTAGCTGCTTGCGAAGGGTTGGGATTGTTGCGCCTGGAGGAATTCATAATAAGGAGGTATGAGAGTCGTACTGAAACTTACCAGAAGCCTGACTGATGATCTCCATGTAGAGGCTCCCCCGCCTTTTATTGTCATTGTTATTTTATGAGTGTGCAGTGCTGGCGGAGTGTATCTTCCCTGAGATCCCCCTATGCAAGGGATAGGATTCAGACTCTGCCACTTGTACACTCATTTTCCAACCGTTCTTCTAGGTTGTTGGCTTTACGCCTTATATCTTGGAAGTGGAGTCCACTCAACACCATGATGTGTTGCCAAACACGGTGGAGGGTTTTGTTGAGTCTCTATTTGTCTATTTGTTGAAAATACTGAGAGGGGGGGTGAATCAGTATTCCTTTCAATTAGAGCATTATTTAATCTTCAATTATTATCAGTGTTTGTACAATCATAGCAACAAACAAAAGGAACAAAAATGCACACAGTTTTTAAGGTGGAAACCCACTCTGGGACAAAAACCACCTAATGCTTTTCTAATAATTCTTTAATATTCAACTCCAATTGAAAATAAAGCTCCAACTTCCTAGAATCTAGAAAAACATTCTTCTCCAACTCCCACTAGATGGATGCTCCAATGCCTGAGATTCTTCAGTAGTCAACTGAATGGATGCCCCAACACTCAATGAGCTACAACTCACCCTAGCACCACCCTACCACCCTGTAGAAGAATAAAAGAAGAATGGACTCCCATACTAGGGAAAATGGTCCACTTTACAATGATATAGAATGATGTAGAAGAAGAAGACACACCAGAACATAACCCCAACTATGACACAACCACCTAATGATGATCCTAGACCACCTGACATTGCCTCTTCAACTCTTGGCAGATAGACACTAGTACAATTTGTACAATAATGTATTTACAATGACTTAGTACAATGATACCTTTACAATGATTGTATGCAGTGCTGCCCACTTGAAGACTTCATGTGGTGAAATTATTGCTGATTTTTTGTACCTTGGTTGCTGCTCTTGTCATGCTACCCTCTGTTGCACCTTGCTTTGCTTTGCTTCCCTAGAAAGTCTCATCCTTTGCAGCCCTTGACAACACATGATCTATCTTTTCTTTGCCTTCTAGGAGCTCGATATTGAATCTTGTGTATCTATGTTATTTCAGATCCCCAATATCTGATTTTCGGTCCTGCAGTAGTCCTCTAAGTTTTCTTTCCAATTCCATAGGTCTGACCCAATTTGGATTTTTCAACAGAGAGTTATACCCAATCTCTCACAATGCCCTAATTATGGACTATTTCAATAGAGTGAACATGTACGGCATGCCACCTGTCACTATTTCTTCATTCAGCTCTGAAATTGATAGAGTGAAAATGACCATCTGGGCACTATATACAACTTTTTACGAAATTCCAATCTGATACTCAAAGAGAGAGTTATGATTATTTTCCCAAGGTCACTTCTTTGAGATGAATTTCAGGAGCGTGCAAAAGCACTGACTTCCACAGATCATATCTCTAAAAATGTTGTGCACCTTGATCTGAAATTTTCACAGTAGCTTCCTCAAGATTTCAGCTTTGTCTCATAAAAATTTCAGCTTCTGAACCTTCGTAGAAACAAAGTTAGAGTGAAAATTCCACGATGACCTGTTTCAGATGGCGAAATCCCTTACCTTAGGAGGATATGAGGATCACAATTTATATAAATGCTTAGGTTGAGAGGGGCTTCAACAAGTGAAAGTGCGAGGGATTTTAGGAGATTAAAAAATATTAATTATGACTTTTCAATGACCCATGCCACAACCCTATGGGGTTTTAGCCCACTAACTGGGGGTATAAACTTCAAACATGAATATCTCTCAAACCGTAAAGAATGAAGTGGCGTGCCATATATCAACGGAAACGTATCGACAAGTAGAAACTATCAAAATCATTATTGACCCAAAATACATTCATTTGGTAGGTCAAAAATCCCATGAAATATTGGGTTAGCCCCTGGTCCTGCTTGGGTTGACATCAATGACAACCGCTGATCAATAATCTCCCCCTTTGGCATTGATGGAAACAACAGTACTCCCCATGTGATCATGACACCTCTTCCTACAACATTCTCTCCCCCTTTGACATTAATGGCAAAGGGTAACTCCCCCTGAAACACAACCATCCTGCGGACCTATACACACTTCCACTCCCCCTAACACACAACCGTCCTATAGACCTGTAATCTACTTCCACTCCCCCTTTATATTCTGAATAAGAAAAATCTAATGAGAACTTGGGAGAATCCCAAGCTTCTGGTGAAGATATTCCAATGCTGGCGAATATTTAATATGTGATTCTTTTGGTGCTGCTTGGAATCTTGCTACTTGTCCAACTGCTTGCATAACATTTGGTCGGGAGGTTGTTACATATAGAAGACTACCAATCATAGATCTGTACAACCTTTGATTCACATCCTTAGATGAGTCGTCTATGCTCAATTTGCAACCTGTTACCATTGGAGTAAGGATGGGTTTGCAATCTTCCATTTTAAATTTCTTGAGCATTTACTTGAAGCCCTAAAAAGTATGTCAGCTCACCAAGTAAATACATCTCGAAATCACTTTGCACCTTTGTAGCAAACTTCTTACTTAGTCGACCATCATTGCTACCAAATATTATATCATCCTCTTTAGCTATTAGACATGCTTTAGTTGCTTCATCCAGAACATATATGTCGTTTGGAGCTCGACTTGTTGTAGCCACAATTTCACCATACATGCCTTTCCTGATTTCACATTTTGTGGAGTTGAATAGTATTGTGTGTCCTTGATCACACATTTGTCCAACACTGAGCAGATTGTGATTCATATTTTCAACCAATAGAACATTCTTGGCTAGAGCATCTTTTCTTCCGAGAGTGACAGTACCTGATCCTATAACATTTGAAGTTCCATCATTTCCAAAGGACACGGTTCCATCCTTCTTCTCTTTCAAAGATACAAATTTATTTCTATCTCCAATCATATGCGTTGAGCAACCGCTATCAACATACCACACATCTTTGTTGTTTTGAGCCTTGAGAGCGAGAGCACAATTATCAGTCTTCTTCTTCTTCCATGTTCATTCATTCTGTGGCTTCGAAGATTCTTCTGGAGGATTTTCAAGTCTGCAGTCTTTGGCTATGTGTCCAAAGTTTCGACATTTGTAACATTCAATATTATTTCTTAAATGTTCAAATTGATTGATGTTTCACTGAGCCCGGGGAGGTTCATATTTGATAGATCTCATGGAATTGTATTCGTTCCTAGGGTACGTGTGACATTCTATAGCTTTATGACCAAAGTTTCCACATGAATAACAATAGCCATAAAAAATATGTTGGTACCTGGATGGAAATTTTTGTTGAGGAATTGTCTTCCAAGGCTGTTCCTCCGAATCTTGTCCAATGAAGTCTACATGCATGTCAGATCTCATAGGTTCATTCTATTTTGTTGTAGAAGTTTCTACTTCTTCTTCTTTGTAACCGATGCCAGTTGTGTCATTGTAAGATCGTTGATTGTTGATGAGTTCTTCCAATGCCCTTGAGCTTTTGGCATAGTTTTGGATAGTTTTTCCTTTCTTCACTTCCTCACGCAGTGAGACTACTTCGGCTTATAATTCTTCCCTTTCTTGGTTTCTTTCTTCCAACTTCTTTTGAAGTGACTCTTCAATGCATTTGTGTTCTTCAACTTCAATCTTGAGACCTTGAACTTGTTCTTCAAGAGTATTGGAACGAATCTTCTCCGCCTTGAGATCTTTTATAAGCTTGATTGCTTCCTTATAAAATTCTTCTATGGTCAATCCTTCTTCTTCATTGTTTGATACCTCTTATTTATTGTGCTTGGATTTATTGTGCTTGGCCATAAACAATACTCTCTCATTGGCTTCTTCTTCATTGTCATTGTCTTCATCGGATGATGAGCTATCTTCTTTAGAGAGAAAGTTCCTTTCGGATCCTTGCTTGTTGAATTTCTTAAAGCCTTTCTTTCCTTTTGAGTTGCCATCTCTTCTGTTTGGACATTTTGCTGTGAAATTCCCAACCTCACCACAGCCGAAACATATCAATGGAAGTTTACCTTTGAATTTTCCCTTACCAATTTTTAGTTTTCTCGTAAAGTAAGCATATTCTTCATATGAAAGATCTTCTTCATCATCTCCCTTTTTTTCACACTTGCAGGTGCATGTCTTCTCAATTTAAGGTTTTTTGTCCTTATTGGCCTTTTTAGATGCAATGAACGCAGTTTCTAGATGTGAAATACCCTCTTCTTCATCAAGTCTCATTTCATATGCTATGAGAACTCCATGTAATTCCTCTTTGCTGAGTTTTTCCATATTTGCACTGTATTCTAAGATCGATACCTTTGGATTGAATCTCCCTAGTAACGTTCTAAGAATATTTCGTATAATAGTCTTCTCGCCAACTGGCTCTCCCAATCCTTCCAGAGTATTGGTTATTTCATCAATATATTGGAAGTATGTAGCAATGTTGCAATCTTCTTTCATTTTTAGTTGCTCAAATTTTTCTCTATAGATTTGAAGCTTTGCTTCTTTGACATTTGAGTCACCTGCATATATATTCTCAAGCTTGTCCCATACATTTTTGGTAGTTTTACGACCCAAAACCTTATGATAAGTAGATTCAATAAGTCCACTGATAATAATATTCTTTGTTTTTGCATCATTTACCAAATTCTTCTTACATTGTTCATTTGCGGTTGATGTAAATCCATTTTGAACAGTGTCTCGTACTTCGTAACCCTGTGCCAAGAGATAGACCTCCATTCTTCCTTTCCAGAGTGCATAATTATTTTCATTGAATAGAGGTACACCATTCTTGGTATGCTCCATGACCTCCTTCCAGTTGTTAAACTGCTATTGAAGAAACCAAGCTCTAATACCAATTGTTGGAAATACTGAGAGGCGGGGGGGTGTGAATCAATGAATCCCTTGAAATATTGGGTTAGCCCTTGGTGCTACTTGGGTTTACATCAATAACAACCGTTGATCAACATTATTACCTTGTCAACCGCGGTGCCACCTTGTAGCTTGCGGAAGGCTGTGGTGGCGAGGGTGGAGTCTCCTTCGACGATAATCGACTAGAAACCAAGGAGTTTGGCTATTTCCAAGCCACACTCCAGGGCCAGGAGCTTTGTAATGTTGTTGGTGGAATTACCAAGGTTTCCAATATTGATCCATAGTATTTTTCCCTTCGAATTTGTAAAACCACCCCCAAAACCTGTTGCACCTGGATTTCCTTTCATTGCCCCATCATAGTTTAATTTTAGGATGCCTTTATCTAGAGGCCTCCACATATCAGGACCCTCTGTGCAGGCCATGGTCAGGATCTTGGAAGTCAGGGGAGAGGAATGTAGTGCAAGGAGTTGGATGATTCTGAGGTCCGATGGACAAGGTGGACCATCAAAATCCAACAAATTGGCCACCGTGAAAGACTCCTTGACCACCTGCATAATTGAGGTAAGGATGTCTTCCGCTAGTATCTTCTTTTCTCTGAAGATTCTGGCGTTTCTTTCCTTCCAGACAACCCAACATATGATTCTTGGGATGATGTTCCAAGCTCTGTCAACCAAAGGGTGAGTAGATATAGATGTTCTCCAATTCTCCAGAGTGCTCAGGATAGAGTCCTTGTTTCTGTCTGAGGTTCTGAAGACCATACCCACCCAATCCCAGAGAGAATTTGTAATTACAAATGTTTAGCAAATGATTAATTCCTTTCCCCTCCTGTTAACATAGAGGGCACCTAGAAGGGCCTATGAAGCCACGTTTGAGAAGATTGTCCCGGGTTAGAATTTTTCCCTGCATTATAAGCCATAGGAAAGTTGAGATTTTTTGTCAAAGTTGTCTGTTCCATAAAGTTTTCCACTTCTACTGTAGCTGGATTTGATCATGTTTTTCCTTATACTTGTAAGCCTATTTGAGATTGAAGTGCTCGCCGAGTTTTTTCCCACCTTGGTTTTTTTTATCCTTCATCAAATTTGATTTTCCTTTCTTACATTATGTTTTCAAATGTGGCCCAGTCCACACCATCTGGTAGAGGATTCCAGTCATTGACATCGAGCCATTCCCTCCATATGTCGTTATTGTTTCTAGACTTCTAGTAGTGAGCCACTATGTATTTGCATTTCCCTCGCATTGCAGTGCGAAGTGATGTGAATTGATCCCTGATTAGGTTTGGAAGTTGCTGCCATGCATCCTCCCAGAAGAGAGCTTGTTCTCCATTTCCAATTTCCCAAAATAAATGCTCTATATGATGTCTTTTTTATCCAATTCTTGATTCCAGGTGGCTGATCCTTTCATGCTTCTAGTGAGTCTGACAAGGTATTATGTGAATTGGTTTGGTGCATATTTGGATTTCCCCATGATTCCCCAAGGCATGTCTGGTTTTTCAAGCCACCTCCACCAATTTTTTCTCCCAGGGCCTTTCCCAAGATGTCAGGATCCCTCAGACCAAGCCCTCAATTGCATTTTGGCTTACAGACAGTGTCCCAAGCCAAAAGAGCCCATTTTTTTTGTTTGAGCCTTTCTAGAGAAAGTTTATTTGTATACCTCAGATTGCATTGATGACAGAGGGCTTCCAGCGTTGAGAAAATGTACATGGGTATGGATTACAGCATTGATTTCACCAGGACCAAATTCCCATCCAAATTTTGCGATCTGAAGGTCCAGTTGGAAATTCTTTTGCGGAGTTTATTGAGTAGATCCTCCCAATTAGAATTTTTGAAAGGCTTTTCTGTAAGAGGGACCCCTAAGTATTTAGAAGGGAGGGAGCAACGTTGAAAACCTAAGGTCCCGGTGATGTTTTGATGGGTGGCCAGGGGAGTATTAAAGAAGAAAAGTTTCAATTTTTCCAAGTTGACAGAGGTCCCTGAGGCATAAAAAATGCAATTGAGAATGACCTTGAATTGATATGCTTCATTGATCATGGGTATTCCCATGAGAAGCTTGTTGTCTACAAATTGATGGTGGGTATAAGGGGGGGCATTATTATGTAGCTTGAGGCCCATGAGGGTATTGCTGAGATTGGAAAATTTTAAAGTTTTGTTGAGGCCTTCAACCATTATGACTAAGAGAAAGGGAGATAGGGGGTCTCCTTGTCTTATGCCTCTGGATAGACAAAAGGGATTGGAGGGAGATTCATTGATGAGAATGGGGAAGAAGGCTCCAGAGACCAAGGCCATAATCCATTTTGTACAATCCTGGTTGAATCCAAATGCTCTTATGATTTCTCTCATATAATCCCAGCTCAAAGGCTTTCACCATTTCAAGTTGCATTATCATTCCTGTCTTCTTTGTAGACTTAAGAGAGTGAATTAGTTCATGAGATAAGATTGTGATGTCCATAATTCGGCACCCTTCCACATGCCCTGGCTGATTGGAGGAAATGAGGAGGGGAAGGATTACTTTGATTATGTTTTCCAACACTTTAAATATGATTTTGTATATGACATTACAGAGGGAAATGGGTCTGAAGCGATCTGGTGTTTCAGCCCATTCTTCCTTGGGAATGACAGTAAGGAAGGTGGCGTTGAGAGATTTCAAAACCATCTTATTGGTTCTAGAGTCTTCCACCAGGGCATGTATTTCCTCCTTCATGAAGGGCCAACAAGCTTTGTAAAAATCATTGGTAAAGTCATTCAGGCCTTGGGCCTTCCCATTGGGCATGGACATGACCTCCTCTTCAACCTCCTGCATGGAAATTTCTCTTAGGAACATCCTCCTATGATCCTTATTAAGAATGGTTTTGATGTTACCAATGATTTTTCTAATTGCTATGTTTTTGTTTCCCCTTGGATTCTCTAAGAGATTTCTATAGTAATCATTCGGCTCTTCCTCAATGTCTTCGTGGGTGTGGATCATATTTCCATCCTTGGTTTTGAGTCTGAGGATCCTATTGTGCTTTCTATGTTGAATCATTGAACGGTGAATGAAGGAAGATTTGTGCTCCCCACATTTGAGCCACTGAATTCTAGACTTTTGATGCCACAATTTTTCCTCCTTTATTACTCTTTCCTACCATTTTTTGTGAAGACTAGTTTCCTCTTCTTATTTTTGGTTTGAGATGCCATTGAGTATGATATTTTGCTGAAGGTCATCCATTTGTTTCTCCAACTTATTTTCATCTATGAAGATGTTACCAAAGACCTCTTTGTTACAGAGCTTGATTTTGAGTTTGACACCCTTTAGCTTTAGTTGAAATTTAAACATTCACGTACCTTCCTTTGATGGTGTCCCTTCCCACCAATATTTAAGGCATGTTGTGAAATCAGGGTGCCCCAACCAGAAATTTTCAAATAAAAAAGGCCGATTTTTGGGGCCAATGGAAATTTCGAAATGTAGAGCAATGGGCTAATGGTCAGAGACTATTTGAGGTAGGATTTTGACATACGTTTCCCAGGAGGTCAGGAATATATTTTCCAAGATTAGGAAGCAGTCCAATCTTGAATCTATCTGCCTGAATCCTCCTCTTCTGTTACTCCATGTGAAGGTTCCATTCCTAGTTGGAATTTCTATTATACCCATCTTATCCAGAGTTCCTTGAAAGAGTTTCGAATCCCTGTCCAATTTGCGGAGTTCTCCTTTCTTTTCATTTAGGTTCATAATCATGTTGAATTCCCCTGCAATAATATTGAATTACAAGGGGATGGATTCTATGATAGTTGAAACTGACTTCAACATTTGAATTCTTTCCACAACTCTTTGGGGGGGCATAGATGTTTGTTGCAAAGATGTTTTCATTCAAACCAATGATGTTTAGAACCATGGTGATTGAGAATCTTGTTGCAACTAAAGAGGTTAGTTCCAGTAGTGAGCTTTTCCACATAGTCAGTTTCCCTCCCAATTCACCAAAGGTTGAGTTGGAAATGTAGCTATAGCTTTTGAAACAATATTTTTGTAGAGTGTCAAGATTCTCCATGTTGAACTTGGTCTCTTGAATGAGAACTATGTCTGGCTTGTCAGTGTTGAGTCTATGCCTCATGATTCTTTTTGTCCCTCGACCGTTTAGGCCTCTTATATTCCAAGAGATGAAATTCATAAAAACTGATGGGGGGTTGGGGTTAGAGCTCTTACCTTGCCTTCATTGAGCAGTCTTGATCCTAGTTTTTTTAGGAGATGACTTGTGGTTTTTCTTCCCCTTGTCCTGCTTGGCCCTTTTATGTTGTATTGATCCACGGTCATGTTTTCCAAGATTCCCTTGTGAGTGATGTAATCTGGAAGTTTCATGGTCATGCTTGGTTTTAGTTCCTCTTGTAGTATGTATGCCCCCTCTATTTTTTTGAATGTGCTCCTCTGGTATTGCTGCTAGACCACTCTTTTCCAATTCTTTACCTATTGATTTCAAATTCACCCCCTCCAAGGCTTCCTTTATTACATGGTCCTATGGTGTGGTTTCTATTTTTTTTGCTTCCATATATGTGTCCTCTGTATTATTTTCTTCTTCAAGTTGTTGTTGCTCGAATTGTCCCATTTGGTCTTGAGTGTGAATATTATGATTTTGAAATATTTCTGGATTTTCTTCCTCACTTCTTCCCCCTTCCATTGTTGCTTCCTTCTCTTCCTGTAATACTTCAAATATGTTTTTTTGGATGCTTGGTTGTGCCCTTGTTTTCTTTACTACTTCCTATTATTCCTATTTTTTGGTCCCACCTTGGTGAAAGTTCCTCTCTCTTTTTTTGAGCTAGGGGGGGGGGGAGTGCTTTGTTGTGCTTCGTTCAAAGGACATTATTTTAATAGCTGTCCATGCTCATGGAACTTTCTGCAGTGGAATGGTATGTGTTCATCAATTTTTTGAAGCCAAGTTTCACCTTTGAAGACCAACATTATTGCTTCTGGTAAATTCCCAGAGACATCCATGTGCACGCATATTCTCGCATAGGAGACATAATGGCAATTCCTGGTCCCTTTTGACATTTTTATATATTCGCCTATCTCATCTCCAATCCCTTTAAGCACATATGGAGACTAGTAGTCAGTGGGTAACGAGTAAAGTCTGACCCAAACTGGTACTCTCGTGAAGTCTTATTTTTCTGGTGTGAAGTTCTCCTTCCAGTAGCGCATATATAACCTTGTTGAGTCGAGGAAGTATGGTCCTCCTTCAAATATTCTGACCTTGTCTTCTAAGAGGTCAAATATGACTGTGAAGAACCCTTTCTATCCTAGTTGTAGTCATATTTCTCCCTTAGATCTCCATTTTTATTGAATCCATACATTTAGAGATTTTTCAGTGCACTAGATGGCCATGAATTTGTAGATGACTGCATGTTTCTACATAAAATCCCGATATGATGCCACATTCAGGTCCTATATTTCTAGAACTGGTATCTTCGTTGCTTTAGGTTTGCAGTTTTTATTGGCCTTGAAGGGGTTCCTTGGGGTCTTCCCACCTGGGGATGTTCAGTCCTAGGTTTTGAACCTTCCAGCTATGTCAAAGCTTCTTTTGCGGCTGAAACCGAAGCCATCTTGTCGTTTTCTGAGATTCCTTTTGGGATTTTGTCATTTTATGCATACTTTCTCAGTCTGAATGAGTGAAAGGCGTTATACGTGGTGAGATTAGTGAAGAAAGAGGTCTTTGGCTCCTTGTATTTCCAATGATTAAGTCACAATAGGAAGGGGCTAACTTGCCCCCTCCGGCTGTTGCCATGATCTGCGATGTGAGATAAAACCGCAGGCTTCCCTAGCAGACCACCCAACTTAACTCTCCATAATAATAAAATGTAATAATAACATAATTATTATATTTAAAATAATTAATTGAAAGTCAAACTATTTTAATTCTAAAATAAACAAAATATATTATTCCATATTAAAATATAATAATGATATAATCACCTTTAATTAAAAGAACGCTTCCATTATCCAACAATCTTAGCATTAAACCATCCCAGTTGTTATCCATGACATTTTGATTACAAGAAGAAAAAGGTTTTCTCAAACCAACCAATGTAATCATCTTGAAATATGACTAGATCAAACTACTCAACGAATAATATGTGGTAAACGGTCAGCGTATGTCGTCCGTGTTGATAATGCTTGAAATATTAAAATTACAATACATCTCCACTAAATGAAATTGCTGGCACTTCTCTCTGACTTCTAGTGCTCTGATTACAGTACAACTCCACTAAACGAAATTCCTGGCACTTCTCTCTTGCTTCTAGTGCTCCACTAATGGCTTTATCTGCCATTTTCACATTCTCTTTCAAACCGCATAGGACTTGGTTTGGTGAGCGAAATAAGAAACTCACAAATCTACAAGTTTTTTTTTCAACTTATGGTAAGTATTGAGAGATACAACACAACAAAGGCCAAGTTGGGTTCATTTACCGGTAGCTACTTTGCACTTGTTGAGATCAACCAAAGGAATATATGTGGTAGTATGGCATCCTCCACCTTTGTGTTTACTTCATATGCCAAAAACAACAATTATGTCTATGATGTCTTTATTAACCACCATGGTTATGATTGCAAAAAACATTGGCTACCTATCTGTACAATTGCCTTTACAAGCAGGGATTGCAAGTATTCTTGGACTGGCAGGAATTGCAGGAAGGAAAGCCCTTCCCTTCCCAAATCGAAGGCACAATTGGGACAACCTCCGTCCATATAGCTATTTTCTCTCCCATATATGCAGAATCAATTTGGTATTTGAAAGAGATGGTGTTGATGTTGGAGTCTAGGGAAACTATCATTCATGTCTTCTAAGGTGTCCAGCCATCAACACTTTGGTGGATGCACTACGAAACTGGACTCTATGATAGAGTGTTGCGCATGTTCCCGTGGGTTTGTTGCATTCTCTGCTGTGCGAGGGATGAAATTGGAGTGTATGCTCGATCATTGGGCAAACTCAAAGACAAGAAAATAATCGATTCTCAAACTGGTCAAAAGAAGCCTCGATATGATTCCAATACCATTAGAAAGAGGCGGGATGCTCTTTCTCATGTTGCAGACATAAGCGGTTTCGACCTGGAAACTTATAATGGGTAAGAAATCTAACTCTTGTTGTTAGTCTTAGCTTTAAGTTGTTGCATTTATACATTTATGGCATTTATGACTAGTAATTTTACTTAAAATATTTCCCAGTGACGAGTAGCAGCTCCTGGAAAAGGTTGTGGAAGGAGTGTTGAAGAGATTTCCAAGAAAACTCCATGTATCCAAATATCCAATCGCTTTGGATCAGAAAGGAAAATTTATTTTCAACTGCAAATCGTGCATTCTAGAGTGATAGGAATTGTGGGAAATGAAGGGGTTGGAAAAACGACCCTTGCAAAAGAAATCTTCAACCATCACGTATCCTCCTACAATCTACTTGTTTGTCTAATGTAAAAGACAAATCTTTAAATTCTTTGCAGACCATGATTCTTAAGGACTTAGCTCAGTGGGAAGGACAAATAAACAACTCTGAAGAAGGTATAGAGCTGCTCAGAAAGTATCTCTCATCTTGCAAAGCTCTTATCCTTTTAGACGTTGTGGATCAGATTCAAAAGATGGATGCATTAATTTTTCCAGTGAAGGATGTCCTTCAGCCAGGTAGCTTAATTTTAGTTACATCTGGCAATAAGGATGTTCTTAAAATCTTGGGCATTATATAGTCGTCCATCTACAAGCTAACAGGACTGGATCGACAACACTCAAAAGAACTCTTCTTCTGTCACCCGTTAAAACAATCTCATCCCATTGAAGGATTTAAACTAGTTGAAGAGTTTTTGAATGCCTGTGATGGATTTCTATTATCTCTTATGTTTCTTAGCACGCATCTGCATGGAAAAATGATTTGAGGTATTTGGAAACCCAATTGTGCAAAATCTCCAAAGCACTTCCCATGGATATCCAAAAAAGGCTTAAGATTAGCTATGATGACCTTGATGAAGAGGAGAAGATATTCCTATTCATGGCTTGTTTCTTTATACGAGAAAAAAGAGATACAACCATAAGAATATGGGATGGATCTGAGTGTGAAGGAGAGCTGGTTTTTCTGAACATAGAAAACAAGTGTCTTATGGAGGTAGACAACGATAATCAAATAACAATGCACGATCATATTCGATATCTAGGCATAGATATTACGGAGAAAGAGCCTCCACAGTGTCAGTGTCGTCTTTGGTGCCCAACTTATAGCCTTCTTAATCTGTCTGAGCGATCACATGTACATTATTTGAAGCTTTAGATTGGCTCTCTAAATGGTGTTGTGCTCTGAAGTTTTGAATTCTGAAACTAAATTGATTAAACGAATTTGATTATATGTCATATTGTTATTATTTTTAAGTTTTGAATTCTTAAAATAATTTGCATAAATATCAATCATGTTTTAGGTGCGAGGTATTAGCATGGTTCCCAAATTGCCTCCGCAATCATTTGAAAAGCTTGCGAAACATATCAGCAATGTGTAGTTGGTTAGGGCTGAAGGCTATCCTGTGCAGAGCATATTTAATGTTGCACAAATACCCAAACTAAAATGGCTATGCTGGTATAATTTTCCATATCCCTCCTTGCCTTCTGTTGGAATTTCTAAACAATTACAAACGACAGAGGAATAAAAAATTCCTCTACTTCAACACAGAGATTCAATTAAAAAAAAATTGCTGGAAATAGATGGCACAAAATAACATCTATTTCATTAAGACATAAACTATGTTACAAAGATAGGATTTCTTCAGAACTGTTGTGGTTCTAGATTACAAAAAAAAAAATTCACTTCTTGACTGCTGCAAACATAGTGCTAACAATACTCTGTTTTTAGCCTTTTGGATTTTTAAAACAATACACAGGCCTTTTTGTTTTTTTTCATATGACATAACAAAAATTTAAAATATATATATATATATATATATATATATATATATATATATATATATATATATATATATATATATATATGTTTTGAATCCTATATAAATATGCACAAAGGTTTTAATAAAAAAAATTGTTGCGTCACTTTTTAAATCATTAAAACATAAACCTAAGTCGAAACTTTTATCGCAGACTTAAAGACTAAAATTAAACCTGTCTTCATAAAAAGTTTGCGTTCCAATTTGGGTTGTAGTGATGTAAGCTCTGGGACGTGCGATAAATCCTTAATTCCGTTTATAATTGCTTAACGGGTCTGAATGGAGCTTGCCCACATCAGCTCAAATCCTATGTGAATGCCTCCTGATCGGTCCACGGTTGCAGTGTTGGTGGTGGTGGGGTCAAGACCCATTCAAAAACAATTCAACGCTGGCAGTAAATGAAGCAGGTTGGTGAGGTTTTAAATGCTGGTTGTTGTAGTGTTTAAACACAGAGAATGAAGAGCTTTGATGGCGGCATGGAGAGCTTTGAAATTTGGGTTTGCGTGGAGTGAAGAACGGTTTTTCAATGTAGAACTCAGACCTACGGCCATAAACAAAAAATCTGGTTTGCAGGTTCATTAAAACAGAATTTAAATTATGGTGGAGTGCAAGAAACATGAAAATTACTGTTGTCGTTGTCCTTTTGGATCACATCTGCAGTTGAAGTTAATATTTCAACACTCCCCCTTAAATTCAACTGTTGGGTTCTCTTCCATACCCAGACATTTTCTCAAATAATTAAAACTTTTCTGCCCCAATGGTTTTTTCAAAATGTCAGCAAACTGCTCTTCAGTTCTACAATGTTTCAAAACAATTTCCCCATTGTTCACTAGCTCTCTGATGTAGTGATACTTGGCATCAATGTGTTTTGTTCTCTTGTGAACCACTGAATTCTTTGACAATGCTATTGTTGAGCTATCATCACAATAAATTGTTGTGCCCTTTACCTGTTCATGACATAAACTCCTCAACATTCTCCTCATCCATACTACTTGACATGTTGTTGCTGTAGCTGCCACATACTCTACCTCTGCTGTAGATAAAGCCACAATTGGTTGTTTCTTAGAAGCCCATGAAATGGCTTCTGAATCCATATGAAAAACATATCTAGAGGTGCTTTTCCTATCATCTATACTTCGAGCCCAATCATTGTCGGTATATCCAATCAATTCAGAATTTTCTGAAGTGGTGTATAAAATACCATACCTCTTTGTTCCTTTCACATACCTTAGACTTATTTTTGTTGCTTGCCAATGTGCCTCCTTTGGCCTTTCCATAAATCTTGAAATTAAACTCACAGCATGCATAATATCTGTCCTAGTTGCAGTCAAATACATAAGGCTGCCAACTATGCTCTTGTACAAACTTGGATCAAAATCCTTGTTGTTGTCTTCTTTTCTTAACTTCAATCCCATCACTGTAGGAGTAATTGCTGCCTTGCAATCCTGCATGTTAAATCTTTCCAAAACTTCATTTACATATTTGGCTTGAGAGATAAAAATCTTATTTTCATTTTTCTCTACTTCTATTCCTAAGAAGTATTTCAACAATCCCATATCAGTCATCTCAAATTCATCCTTCATGACTGATTTAAAATTCTCAATGAGGTAAGCATCATTACCTGTGAATATAACATCATCAACATATAAAACAACAATCAGCATCTTACCATCTTTCTCCTTGATGTATAATGTGGGTTCTCCTTCACATTTTTCAAACCCATTTTCCAATAGATAAGCATCTATCCTACTGTACCATGCTCTTGGTGCTTGTTTCAGCCCATATAGAGATTTATTCAATCTGCAAACTTTGTGCTCTTGGCCTTATTTCTCATATCCCAGAGGTTATTCAACATAAACCTCTTCCATCAATACTCCATTTAGGAATGCTGATTTCACATCCATTTGGTAAACTTTCCACTTGTGTTGTGCTGCTATGGAAAACACTGCTCTTACTATTTCCATTCTTGCAACCGGTGCAAAATTTTCCTCATAATCTCTTCCTTGTTTCTGCTTGTAGCCTTTGACAACAATTTTGGCCTTTTGCCTTTCAATCTTACCTTCAGCATTGCTTTTGGTCTTGTAGACCCATTTCACTCCAATGACTTCTTTTCTTGTTGGGAGATCAACTAATTCCCATGTCTTATTCTTCTCTATGGCATTCATTTCTTCATCCATAGCATCTATCCATTTCTTATCTTTCACTGCTTCTTCAAAATGAATAGGATCATCTACATGACAATACAAAGAAAATAAAGAGTCATACCTTCTTCTTGTTCATAAATTTCATTCAGAATTTTGAATCTGGCTCCTCTTTCACTTGGTGTACTCGTGCTTGTAGAAGCACTCAAATATTCTCCTTGTGATGTGCTTGGAGAAGCACTGTCATCACTTCTCAAGGGTGTTCTCATACCTGCTTGTGGTGTCCCTTGATATCCTTGTGTTGGTGGAGGTGGTGCTGCTAATGAGGGACGAATTTCATCCATTTCTTCCTCATTATCATCATGAGACAAACAACTTTTAACATTCACTATTTTCTCAATACGTCCATCCCAAGCTTCTTCCTCAATGAACTGTACATCTCTGCTTATAACAAACTTCTTGGTGAATGGGTTATACAGTGGGTATGCCTTTGATTCTTTACTGTATCCAATAAATATGCACTTCTCCCCCTTACTGTCCAACTTCTTCTTTAGCTGATCCGAAATGTGTACATAAGCCACACAACCAAAAACTCTCATGTGGGTGACAAATTGGTTTATGCCACTTCGTGCTTCTTCCGAAACTATGTTCATTACAGCTTTGGTTGGGCATCTTTTCAAGATGTATGCTGCACAATGTACAGCTTCAGCCCAATATTCATTTGGCAAATTTTTTGCCTTCAGTATAATTCTTACCATGTCCATGATGGTTCTATTTTTCCTTTCAGCAACTCCATTTTGTTGCGGTGTATACCTTGTTGTAAATTGCTTGTGTATCTCATTTTCTCTACAAAAACGCAGAAATTATTTTGAGATATACTCACCTCCTCTATTAGTTCTTAAAACTTTTATATGATGCCCACTTTGGTTCTCTACAAGAGCTTTAAAGTGGCAGAATTTCTCAAACACTTCACTCTTATATTTCAAGAAATAAACCCATGTTTTTCTTGTGTAATCGTCAATGAAAGTCAGCATATAGTGACTGCTTGCTAGTGATGGTGTTTGCATTGGTCCACACAAATCTGAATGGAAAATTTCTAATGGTGCCTTTGCCCTTATGCTCTTTCCTAATGGAAAGCTTTCTCTGTGTTGTTTTCTCAAGATGTAGCCTTCACATAGGTTGTCTGGTTTCTCAATCAATGGTAGTCCATTTACCATACCTTTTCTATGCAAAAAATTCAGACCTCCAAAGTTGAGATGTCCAAATCTCAAGTGCCATAACCAGTTTTCATCCTTTTCTTCTCTTTGGAATGTCTCTTGTGTCACTGCTGCCATTTCAACTCCTTTCTTCAAATCTGCTCTCATCTTGAGAGGGAACATTCTGTTCCTTGTCATCTTCTCTTATGCAATGCATTACTTGCTTGGTGGTTTATCTATGATGGTGCATACATCATCTTCAAAGAAAACATTGCACCCCTTTTGAATGAGTTGTCCAATGCTCAAGAGGTTACACTTCATACCAGGCACATAATATACATCTGATATGGATCTTCCTTCTCCTTTCTTTGTCAAAACACTTACCCTACCTTTTCCCATGACATAGACTTTATTGTCTGTCCCCAATGTTACTTGAGACTTTACTTTTTCATCTAACATGGAAAACATGGAAATGTTTCCAGTCATTTGGTTGCTACATCCTGAATCTAGAAACCATATATCTTCACTCTTTTCTTTAGCCATATTACATGCTAAAAACAACTTTTCTTGACTGATATTTTCCTTAGTAAAATTAGCACTGGGCCTATTACCCATGTCACTCTGTTTCTTCCTACATTAATTGGCATAATGGCCATACTTCTTACAGTAATGACATTGGACTTGGGATTTATCATACCTTTGTCCATGTGCTTGATGTTTTCCACCTTGCTGGCTACTGCCTTGGCCTTGGTTCTGATTTTGATTGCTACCCCTTCCACTAGTATTTGCAGAGTGGTTCCTTCCTCCTCTGTTTTGGCTTTTGCCTCTTCCTTTTCCTCTGAAGTTTCCTCTGCCTTGACCTCTTCCTCTTCCAAAGGGAATTTGGGTCTTGAAGGCATGCTCCAAATATGTGTTTGATGTTCTACCCAATCTTTTTTCATGTGTCATCAGTGATGCATGTAGCTCATCAACTGTAAAATTTGAGAGATCCTTTGTCTCTTCAATGGTTGTGACTATCACATCAAACCTTGAGGGTAAGCTCCTCAACACTTTCTCCACTATTCTTCTTTCTTCTACTGTCTCTCCATGAGATCTCATTCGGGTAACCAACCCAATCAGTAGAGTAAAGAATGAGTCTATTGTATCAGACTCTTTCATGCAAATAACTTCAAAATCCCTTCTCATTAATTGAAGCTTTGTTGTCTTCAACTTCTCCATTCCTTGGTAGGCTGTCTAGAGGGTATCCCACGCATCCTTGGACCTATTAGCTGCTGCTATCCTTGGGAATAAACTTTCATGCACTGCTTGATAGAGATAGAAGAGGGATTTCGAGTCCTTCTTCCTATTGCTCTTCAGAAGATCTTTCTCTACCTATGTTAAGGCATTATATGCATGTTCATATGTTGGTTCTTCTAAACCATCTTCAACAAGCTCCCATAATTCTTGAGAGGCAAACAGGG
The DNA here is from genome assembly GCA_034641835.2 of Pinus albicaulis. Taxonomy (NCBI): domain Eukaryota; kingdom Viridiplantae; phylum Streptophyta; class Pinopsida; order Pinales; family Pinaceae; genus Pinus; species Pinus albicaulis. The sequence continues at coordinate 437,205,359 of CM076572.1, read as the reverse complement.
CTCTCATTGTGATTGCACAATAGTTATAGTTCTTCCCATTGAACTGTGGGAGTTGAGTATTTCATATACTCATGCTTGTGTTGGCTCCTGCCATGGCTAGCTTTCTGAACTATGCTTTAAAAACTTGATTGTTTTTCTAAACAAACTGTCTCTCTACTGAGAAATAAACTCTGTCTCTAAAAAGACTTCTTTGGACTACACTTCTTTTACAACAAAACTCAAACTCTGTTTTGATAAATACCTGGACTTTGCTGAGCCTTCACACTGCTAGAGAACTACTTCAACAACTCCTTCCTTCAGCTTCTTTGACAAACTTCAAAGAGCCTCGACTAGCTCCAATACCATGTTGGAATTTCTGAACAATTCCAAACAACAGAGGAATAAAAAATTCCTCTACTTCAACACAGAGATTCAATTAAAAAAAAATGTTGGACAAAGATGGCACAAAATAACATCTATTTCATTAAGACATCAACTCTGTTACAAAGTTAGGATTTCTTCAGAACTGTTGTGGTTTTGGATTACAAAAAAAAAAATCACTTTTTCACTGCTACAAACACAGTGCTAACAATACTCTGTTTTTAGCCTTCTGGCTTTTTAAAACAATACACAATCCATTAAAAAAAAAACACACAGCAGTCTCACTGCTCTCTGTCTTTTTCAATTTTGCCTACAAGCCTTTTTTTTCAACACTACACGGTCATGCACTATAAAAAAATACACAGCAATATATATATGCCTTCAGGCCTTTTTGTTTTTTTTTATATGACATAACAGAACTTTAAAATATATATATATATATATATATATATATATATATATATATATATATATATATATATAAACATTAATGTTTATAATATATATATTTATATATTTCGAATCCCATATAAATATGCACAAAGGTTTTAATAAAAAAAAATGTTGCATCACTTTTTAAATCATTAAAACATAAACCTAAGTCGAAACCTTTATCGCGGACTTAAAGACAAAAATTAAACCTATCTTCATAAAAATTTCGCATTCCAATCTGGGTTGTAGTGACGTAAGCTCTTGGACGCGCAATAAATTCTTAATTCCAAACAATAGAGGAATAAAAATTCCCCAACTTCAGCATAGAGATTAATGGAGACAATGTTGGACAGAGATGCAGGAAAAACCTTCTTTCATTAATCTTTAAAAAAACTGTTACAGTGCTGCCATAGAACTTATGTTCTGGATTTTCAAAAAAAAAATTCCAACTGCTGCTCACATAGTGTTTTCTTCACAAATCTGTTCTCTGTCTCAAAATTCACACAGTAAAAAAACTATTTTTTCTGCCTTCTGGCATATACTAAAAAAAAATACATTGTCCCACTTTCTGTCATGTTTCATTCCACAGCCTTCGGGCTTTTATATTATATGACATTTTTTTTCACATCGCACATTTCTTTACAATATATATATTGTAAATAAAATACATTTACAATATATATTATGTAATGTTTATATCTAAGTTCAAATCATATGTCGTGGTTAAAAAAATTTAAAACAAAAAACTTAATCTAAAGTTTTAAGCATATAAACTATCGTGGCCTTTTTAAAACATATGAGCCAAGGTTTTTTTTAAAACCTTATACATTGTCGTGCATAACCAAAAATATATGAAATTATAACCTAATTTATAAACCTTCGTCCAAATTCGTTCTCGCGGATTTCAAATCATCTTCAAAACTGTTTTTCATAAAATTTCTGCATTCCAATTTGGGTTGTAGTGACGTCACCCTCCGGATGCGCAATAAAAGTAAATTGTGTGTTTTAATCTTTTTATCGGGTCTGAATTTGGGTTGGGTGACTAGACTCCAAGGTTGTGCGAAAGCCTTGTGATTGGCTACTAGTGGAGCCCGCGGTTGTTGACTTGGCGGTCTTCAAAACTTCAAACGAGTGTTGGCAATTAATACGGTTGGTGGTACAAGTTTGAATGTGGCATGGTGCAGGTTTAAAGAAACATGGTGTTGTGTGGTCAAACCACGATCCTTCAATGTGTTTGCAGGCTACAACCTAAACAAAAAATCTAGTTTGCAGGTTCATTAAAACAGAATTTAAATTATGGTGGAGTGCAAGAAACATGAAAATTACCGTTGTCGTTGTCCTTTTGGATCACATCTGCAGTTGAAGTTAATATTTCAACACCTTCATGGATTCCACTAATGAATTTAAGAGTTTTACAAATAAAGAGGGTCGAGAATTTAGGAGTTTTACAAATAAAGAGGGTAGAATTCGAAATGATCTAGAACAGGAATCCCGGGTAATCATGTAATTTATGTTTCTTGTCTAAAGGTTTTGTTTTGTTTTTTTTCCCTCTTTATTGTAAAATTTTTCTTGCTTTAGAAACGGCCACAAAAGCAGACATCCAATGTCAAACCCACTTTGAAATAGTGAATAATACAGGTACCTGTGCAGATTAGGGAGTTGGATATTGATGCTCGAGATCCCAATATTCCAAAGTCCATTGGGATGCTGAAGCATCTTGAGAAATTTCTGCCACGCAATGAAAAATATGATACTACTGGCCTTAAAACTTTTCCTGATGAATTTGGTGATCTACAGTCCTTGAAACACTTGGATTTAAGGGGTTTGTCAGAGATTGAGTCGCTGCCAGATTCCTTTGGCATCTTGACAAACCTCCCAACTATTCAGTTGTCTGCCTGCTCCCATCTACAAATTCTCCCAGATTCCTTTGGAAACTTAAAAAACTTGCAAAGCATGAATTTGTTAGGTACAAGCCTAAAATAATTACCTAGTGCTCTTGAATATCTCAGTATTTGAAAATTCTGTATTTAGGAAGCAAATCGTTAGAAATATTGTCATTCAATTTTCCAAGAAACTTGGAGGAAATGGAGCTCAACTTTTGCCCAAGATATAAATTTTTTCCTGACTCGATTGGAAGGTTGACCCGATTGAAAATGTTGAAATCAAAGAGATGAACACTCTTGAAGTGTTAAAAATAGATTATTGTCAGCCAAGAGACGCGCCATTCATAAAATATGGAGGAGAAATTGAAATATTTAGCATTTCAAGAGGTGATTTGGAGGTATCCTATTTTAAATATGTTTGCCTCAACCTTCAACATGTCGAAATTGTTGATTGAAATGCTTTGGTGGATATTGGAGCATTGGAAAAAAAACTGATAAATTTGAACTTGAAGAGTTGTGGTGCACTGAGGAAAGTAGAAGGGCTTTGTGGTCTCTCAAAACTAAAAATGTCGAATTAGCAGGTGCAAGGAATTGGAAGAGCTTCCAAGTATTGAGACATTGGTATCTTTGGAGAGGCTGCTGGCAGCCGGTTGTGTGAAGCTGAATAGAATACGAGATTTATTGCAGTGTACACGGCTTGAGGGGATAAATGTTTGGGGGTGTTCTGGTTAGTAGAGGTGGAAGGTGTAGAATATTGTACCTATTTGAATTGGCTTTATGTGTATGGATGTCACAAATGAAAATTTCCGGTGTGGAAGTAGTGGGAGATGTCACAAATGATAAGAATATTGATTGTTCTCAAACGCAATCAAAGTCACTGAGCCTCCTTGCCAAGCCTACCACCTGTCTTGGGCTTAGTTTATGGATCAAAATGCATCATCTTAGACTAGGGGTTTTCAGATTGATGTCGTCTCGTCATGAGTGAATTGCATGAACATGTTCTCCATCAAGTCACGGAGAGATGATGAAGAAAGAAAGGAAGGAGGAAAACATGCTCAAAGACACTCTTGTGGCTGAACTTACAACATGATTGATCGAGGGAAAGCAAAAGGGCATTAGTTTGCAACCACTTTCAAGACTTGCGATCATTGAAGACTCCATATCACTAAGGCTTGCAGAGGAGTGAAGGAAAGCTCTTTCATGAAGACACTTAACTCTTAGCATCAAAAATGGCCTGACATTGCCATGTCATCAACCAATCCATGTCAGCAGTGTCATGTTATGAGTGGTCATGTCACCACATCACCATTGTATACTATATCCATTGTAAACAAATGTATTGTGAAGTGGAAATCCAAAGCACACATATGAATGTAAAGTGATGTGTAAGTGGAAAATTCATGGGAATTTAAATGGTCATGACGGTAGTCAAAGGGTCACCCTTGGTTATATATACTCCCTCATTGTATGAGCAAGTGACGTTTTCACCTTGGCTCCACCAGTAAAGAAATAAAGAGAATATCTGGTTCTTTTATGGAGCAAGGAGTGGCTCCAACGCTCCATTATTGGAGCTATTAATGTCTATTGTATATATGTGTCTCAGAACTTTTACTTAGTAACAAAAGCCTTTCAAGGCCAACATGTTCTTCACACATGACTTATGAATGTTTGTAAGACTATTCTACGGATATTTGTACTTCATGTTTGCTTTTCACATGTACTAACATTGTTGAGCTATTTTGGTTATTTTAGTGCTTATCTTGTTGAGAACGTGCTACAATGGTCGTAATTGTTGTCACATACTTGTGGACTATTCCATAGGATATTGGGCAAATATTTCTCATATCACTATGTGCATAATCGTTGTCACCTCTCTATGCACTATTATGTAGGAATTTTGACAGATCTTTCGGTGTGGACTATTCCACTGGATGTTAGAAGGAATCCTTCGGTTCACGGGTGTCTCTTCCCGAGTGGTACTATTACCTCTCTCTTAGAGGCACACCCCTCTTTCTCTCCCCTTTTACAGTAGAAGAACCTTGATACACTTGCAATCATATACTCACCAGGTGCACCCCTCTTTCTCCCCCCTTTTGCAGTAGAAGAAACTTGACACACTTGCAATTAGACACTCACCAGGCGCACCCCCTTGCCTTGCAAAAGCACATTGGAATCACTCTCCCTTGTTGACAGCAAGAGCCAAGGCATATCTTTAAGAATAAGGCAACCAGGCCTTTGTTCCAGATGGGACTCCTACACCAAATGGTGTGAGGTCTAATTGGGACTTCATATCGAGGAGATCCTGTGAATGTTGGTGGATTCAACACCATCAACACAATATCAACCAATGACCATAGTTTTTCCTTCAGAAGGAGGATAAATTAATTCTTCCTCTTCACATAACGTTAACTGTTATTTGAAAAACCTAAAAAGCTTGTATGATAGGGAAGAGATGAACCAAGAGGTTGGAAAAGGGAAAAATTTGAGAAAAACCTTTGATTGGTACAACAAAGTCGCTCACCTTCGAATCTTTGATTTTTGTAACAAACAAGCTGGAAGGAAAAAATTTAGGGTTGTAAGATTATTGGAAAACTGTAGTAGAAGAAGAAAAATGTTATGATCTCTATTTAAAACCCTAACAAAATAAAAGGAAAATTGTAATTTAATTAAGGCACATCTGAATGCTTGGCTTGAGAGAAGCTGTAAATAAAACAAGAAAAGGGGAAAACCCTTAGACTTGTGCTGGCAAAGAATTAAAAACATTTAGTAATTAACCATATCCCAGAACGATAATCTTACCATCAAGTTGTAAAATCTGGAAGGGGAAGCGAAAGTGACACCACAAACCCTCCCAACAACACTATGCGAAGAATGAGATATGGTTACTAAAGTGAATCCCCTATTTTCTTTATAAAAAAAAAGAGCAACTAAATGTCAATCGAAATGCAGAGAAGCGAGCAAGAGTTAAACCAAGAAAAAATACTCTAAGTTAGCACGAGTGACCACGAGAAGCCTTGTAAGCAAATGTAGGCGGGTTAGGGTTTAATAACTACTTTAGCCTCTAATCATCCAATGATTGAACATACTCCAACCGTCTAACATATAATCCAATGGGTCAGAGTGATGATAGGTGGGTGGGAGGGAAGTTCTTCTCTAAGAGAACGCCTTACAAAATAATTACTAAATATAAATTCTAGAGATAGAAAATCATGTTAAAAATATAAATTCATGCTTAATAAAAAATCACTTATCTAATTGAATGTTCTAAAAATTATTTTCCTAGATTTCATCAACACTATTAATTTGAAACTTTGATGAACATTATTAGTTTGAAACTTCACAAAAGGGTTTATCAATGCATATTCTTCCTTTTGTTTATAACTATTATTCATGTTAAAAAAATGCAAAAATATGGTGTAATCTTAACTTGAATGTTTGTAGCATGAATAATGATAATACTAAAGCTCCACATATGATAGCAACCCACTTATTTGAGTATATAACATAGGGTGGATGGGAATTGAACATGTAGTGAAGGTAATTTATCCATACCTTATTCTAGATAGCATGTTAAAGACTTTTGGATGAATAATAGATGTAATAGTAAATTTTTGTTTTGAATATTGTAACAATTTAGTCATGAATATGTAGTATTTTTGAAATGATTTATATATTCTCTTTCTGATTAATTTTATAATAGAAATGGATTAATGGATGTGCACTGTGATGAATATTATGAATTTTGGTTGTTATAACATGTAATCTATACCAAAAATATATATATATTTCCTATTTTTATTTATATATTCTATTTGTTAAAAATATATTAAAACAATTCCTAACAAATTATTGTTTTTTCACTTATATTATTAATTAAAAAAATAACAATTTTCTTTTCTTTTATAACAAACTAATTTGTATCTTTTTAAATGTTCCCTTCCACTTTGAAAATATACTAATGAATATAAAATAAATGTAAAAATATAAATAAATTCAATAATAATAATAATAATAATATATATAAATATCTTTATAATAATAAATTGAAAATTTCATTCAATAATAATATAAACGTGAAAACCAAAATATCCCAACCAACTTTATTTCTAACAACTAGATCGGATGGGATTTTTTGATTAAGTGAAATTAATCCACCATTTTCCTGTTAAGATTAATCAACCTAATTAATTTTCATCTTTATGTCAATCGATGTTACTTGTTCTCCAAAGAAAAGGTGTGTGACCAAAGGTATCGACTTTCGAAATTTGTAATGCCTACTCAATTCAATTCATTATGTGTGGTGTGTTCCAAGTGTTTGCACGGCTCCACCATATGGGGGGCCTAAATGCGGTAAGGCTTCGTTAATTTGAAATTTCCAATCACTTTTCTAGTGCTTCCACTAATTGTCTTTCCATCACTTTCGTTGTAGCTTCCATTAATTGGTTTGCGTTCCAATTTTTTAAAATAATCATCATATCACGTTAAAATGGCACAAATATTGTTGCTTTTAGTGTGACTTTTTGGAGTTTCAGGCGTCGGAATCCGGTGAAAAATATTGAGGTAAAATCTTGTTTTTTGTTATTTAAATTGGTTTTTTGACTATACATATGGATTCAGTATCCTAAAAAACCCCTAGGGCACTTCAATTGTGCAAAGTTACTCATCAAACTTCTATTTTCACTAAATTCCTGCCGGAATTTTGGAAATTAAACCAAAAAAAACTACCCTAAAAGCCTTCAAAAAAATCTCATTATAGACTACTTGACAAATATTTACTAAATATTTTTTTTGCTATTGTTTTATTAATGTGCCGAGCCGTATATGCCACTGGTTAAATTTAAACAAATACATTATTAAGGCTGCCACCAACCGGGATTACGCAATGGGTTCAAGGGTTGACCATTGAATAGTTTAGTGAAATAATTAAATAATTTCTAATTTTATAAAGTGTAACTTTATAAATTCATTTTGTATTTTTTACAATTTTTTTATCACTATTTATAAATCAATTTTATATTTTTTACAATTTTTTTAAACATGTTATTGAGCCATGCCTTAAAATTGGTGATATGATATATTTATAATATAATAAATACATAGTTTTTCAAATCAAAATTATTACACACCATCCGTTGCACCTCGATCTGTTGCAATCAAACAGAGTAGGCCGTAGTTGCCTAAATGCCAAGGCTGCCGCTCCTATCATGTCTCGGTACAATGCCGCACACTACACAATGTTAATGTCAGTTAGTTGCACTTACATTGTCAGTCTACCCAGGCGGAGGAATTGCCCGGAAATTTTTTTGACTCCCGCCACTGGCATGGTTTGAGGAAAGAACTGCGAATTTTTGAAATTGGATGTGACATTCGTATAGATGGTGATAGCATGTATCGGAGAGTTTCTTCTCTTGCAAATATATATCATGTTTTAAATATGATTCAATTTTCATAAATTGAAATCTATTTTGCTATTTTGTTAATATTAATTTTTTAAATTTTTTTTTTATAAAAAATCATTTTCATATTTTTATTTAGAATGGATAAACTTTTTATTTTTCTTATTTTTTATTATTTCATCCTATAATAAATATTTTTTTTTAATTTAATATAATTTCAAATTGGATAATAAAAGATGAAGGTTTAAATATTTGTTATAATATGTTTTTTTTTTCTTTTTCCGAAAACAAAAAAATTTGTATTACTAAAAATTTGCTTGAGTGTAGTTAATATATTCAAAGAAGGTACATCAAAATAATGAAAATGATATTCTGCTCAGTTAGAATAAGGTATAAAAGTGATAGTCACTGCATGAATTTTTTAGTTTTAGTTTGACCAAATAAAATAAGCTTCAACCAAGTAATATCATAGATACATATGCTTTATATTACTTTAGAAAGACATATTCATCACTTAATCCAAATTAATTAATAATGAAATGCAATTATGCATAGTCATTATTTATGTAATTTCAAAAATTTTACATATATGCTAAACTATTTTTTAAAAGTTTTCATGTCAAAACCATTAACTATAATGCCTTTTGAGGAGGAACAATAAATCTTAGCTTTCAATGTGATGAGTTAGACTTAAGGATGATATTTTAAATAATAAAATAAGTTTGAAGTCACTTTTAAATAGGAATTTGGGAGGATTCTAACATCTCAAGCAATAATTATATGTAGGGCATGCATTTTGAAGAATTCATAAGCTTTTGACAATGAAGTATATGTTCTCTAGCACCCTAACACCTAAAAAGCACACCTAAAAGGCCCAAACCTAGTGATGTTTAGATTCAAGTATGAATGTATCAAAGGCATCATAACCTTGATAACTACACATTTGATATTTTTGTATCCAATCACAAAATAACTTGTTTTATAATCAAACTATAAATAGACCCATTTTATAAAAATTAATATCTATTGCTAATGTGACATCAGTAAACTTTCAAAACTAGACAAAAAATAATTGTTTCACTCAGATAAACAAGAAAAGTCAATTAGTGTTTTATATAAAATACCAATGACCCATGGGTATAGAGATGTCATGTGAGTCTCAAAATTTAAGCTTTGGGTTTCAATCTTCATAATTTAGGCTCAAGTGTGTACAATGCAGGTTCCATAATGTGAGTGAATAGAAAGACAAAGTTATTTCTAATAGTCCAAAGATTTATTATGAGTGAGTCAATGCTTATCTTGAAGTCTCAACACCATTGAGGCATTATATGCTTCTCTTGAAGTCTCATATTAAACTCTTAGTATTCTGGGTGCCAAATTGTGTGATACTTATCTTGGAGTCTTGACAACCAACAAGGTCATACACTTATTTTTTTAATACAATGTTAATCTTTATATGTATGTATGTATGTATATGTATGTATATTTTTAAGTCATCCATCAAATTGACAATTTGAAAAATTAGGTAATTGTCATCAATGACGTGAAGATTTTAAAATGGTCATTATTTGATGGGTAAATACCCTTCAAATTTAACGCATGATTTACAACTCTATATGTCCTTGTGATGCCCTTATGTCAAAAAAATTGAGTTTTTTTAGGCCAAGCCACTATTCTTTAAGAATATAACTTCCAAAAAAACAAACAAAAATTTGGATTTATATTAAATCTAAGCTAATAACATCTAAGCCATTATTCCAATAAACATATAAGTGCCAAAAAAACAAAAAAAAATAGTATAGTATTGAAAACTAATATGCTCCTGGTTAAGGAAGAGGCACTCAGGTATTTGTGAGGGTTGATGAAAAACCAAAAGTTGCCTTGGGGCTAAAGATCTGGTATTTGACTCAATTAAGTACCTAGAGAGTTGGTCTCTTTACCCAAACAATAGCATATCTAGTTGATGAAACATTCCTTGTAAGTGGACTCTCTTCTCTTGAAAGTGAGCTATTCAAATCTCTACAAAGTTGTATCTTGGTGTGGATGTCATTATGTCTAAAGAGTGAGTGAAAGCTTTTATAGCTGGTGGATGAAGTTAGAGTGACCTTGTGGAATCTTATATGAGTTGTAATGTTGGTGAAGTTTCCCTTAGAAACACCCCATCTCAAGCACTCTAATCTATCTCAGGGGCGACAACTACATGTAACTGTGGCTATAACTTGTGTATGGTTTGGTGGAGAGTTAGAGTCCCACTCTTAGTTACCCAACTCAATTTATCAAAGATAATTTTATGCTTATGACTCTCATGTATGATTGCTTTATGCTTGTTTTTAAACATTACTTTACCATGATGCCTTGTATTGTTGAAGAACAAGGTATCTTTGACTAGATGAACATAATAATCTTAATGGTATAAATGTGGAATGGGTTAAGTTCCTATGTTGGCCTAAGGCTTAAATTGGTATAGATCTAATGTGTTGGTTCATTTCCTATGATAAGAAATGAAGTTCAATTTTCTGCTTTCTTAGGGAATGGATAATTCTTGTATATGTCCTGAGAAATAAAAGGTTTCCAACATGTACCCATAGGCTTGTTTTTCTATTTATTATAGACTAAGAGACTTGTAGCTTGGTGACTTGTGATGGGAACAAAAATCGTCTAAAAGGTCATAACAAAATGAATGGGTAAACCCCATGTATCTGTTATAAAATCAAAATAAATGATTATTTAAGCCATGTCTAAATATTACTAAGCTAAAGAGAGATAGTACTCTCGTATATCTACATATATAATGCATATGTGGTATCATAGGCCTAGGGTGAGACTCTTATAAGAGTTTAAGCACACCAGGATGATTTTGGAAGCCAAGCCCATATTCTCATCAAAACCACCAGATTTAAGCTATTGTGCATAAAAATCAAGCAGGGTTAAGCCTTTATGCCTAAGTGTAAGGGGTTAAGCCTCAATGGACCCATGTGCATAGAACCACCATGACCAATCTCTTAGGTAGGTAAAAATTTCCAAACCATTTATAATATAAGCATTGCACGACTAGAGGTTAGGGCTTGAAGGAATAAAAGGAGACCGAACTTATGTGTTGCGATACCAAACCATATGCTCACATGCATAAGGGAGAGCAATCTTGGTCATTGCATGTCCTACCTCTAAAATCGCCCACATGTCTCTGATATTTGTTCCCCGGTGATTTCCCAAGAGGGTTAGTTATGGGGTGATGTAGACTTCTAGGGGCCTACACCCACAATACCTTGCATTTAACAAATATGTGTTGTGGGTTGGGTCATTCCTATTGTATAGTGGGGTTAAGTGTGACAAGTATTGATCCAGGTGGATATTGGTGGCCACTCGCCTATTCCACTTGGGGCCCCACCATTGTCTCTTTTAGTTTTTTTTTTTTCACAACTTACTATTTTTAGCAGTTTTTCGGGTCCTGAACTTCCAGAGCCGTTTTGAAGCCCCAAATGGAGATAGTATGCCAAAGTTACATCCCTGGGAAGTTGAAACACCAATTTACCCAAATGAGGTTCATAGTTTTGGCCCTTCATCACCTAGGGTTAGGTTTTGGACATTTAGAGTTATCCATTGTTTCTCCATAATAAATAGGCCATCGAGCCTCATTGTAACACAGTTCAGAGGTCTGTAGCTGCCACATCTCTTCTCAGATATTTGCTACCAGCACCCTAGCTATTTTATTTCTATCATGTTTGTAAGCATATTTCTGTGATTTGATATTAATGAAATGAAGCCTTATTTCCGTTGTATTTATATGTTTATGGTTATTTCTGTATTTTGTTGCGTTCTTGCATAAATTTGGATCAGTGGTATTAGAGCGGTCTACTTTTTCTCGATCCTTCTTTGCATGTCCCCAACGAGGTCGGGGTATAAGGAGATAGGGCTTGATCTGGTGGAACCTTTGCAAGATCAGCCTCGCAAACCCCGACGGACACCCATGGGGGACGAAAAGAAAGATGAGGGAGCAAGAGATCCTATCAAAATATTGCTCGAGGAGGCCCTCGAAAAAACAAAGGAACGCGATGATGGATAACTTTTCCCAAATCCTTCAACAACTGCCCACCGGCGGTGCATCTGCATCCAGCAGCCACTCTGGAGGCGCGACTCCCTTTAAGGTACAAGTAAACTTTGACATTCCCATATTTGAGGGTCAAATAGATGCAAATGCCATAGATAGATGGTTGAATCTATTAGAAGGATATTTCTCGGTTCATGACTTTTCCGACCGGGAGAAGATTATTTTTGCACTCCTCAAATCTACCCCCCCATGTCAAGGACTGGTGGGAAACCTTCTGTGAGAAAAAGGACGAGACAAAACCCTCTCTGTTCTCAGCCGTACCCACTTGGAATTCTTTCTGAGATGCCATCAAGGAACAATACTATCCCGTGGGGAGCTATGAGGACAAGTACATACAATGGACCACGTTGTGGCAACAAAGGGATCGAGATGTGCATAAGCTAACGAATTTGTTCCATACCCTGTGCACAAAGTTGGGTATCAAAGATTCAGAGAAACATTTGGTGCTAAAGTATCACGGTTATCTTCTCATATACATTCAGGAGGAAATGGAGTTCCTCGACATCTCCTCGCTTGGTACGACATACCAGTATGCTGCCAAGATTGAGCAGGAATTCAAACAGAAGAAGCGAGAGTTTGGATCTGCGAATCAAAAGCAAGGGAAAGGTGCCCCCAAACCACAGAACAAAGGGCAAAGCCAAGGCATGGCGGCCCAAGACAACCTGCCAAAGACACAAGCAAATAACAACACCGCGAAGCCAAAGAACGACACGAGAAAGTGGTGTGAGTTCCATAAGAGCTCTACTCACAAAACAAGTGAGTGTCGGACCAAGCAGTCGCTGGTGGCCAAGATGAGGGCTTCTGAATCATATGCATGCTCTGACTCTGAATCAAAACCTAACAAGGGGGATGAAAAAGGGAAGCAGATTATTGATGCGGAGCCCAACACCATTGTTGCCACTACGAAGATCCAGAAGGAGGAAACAGAAGATCCAGAGGAGGTAGAGTGTCTCTTCCACTCCCAGATGTGGGTAAAGGGCTCCCCGCTACGGTTCATTGTCGACAATGGGAGCCAAAATAACCTCATTTCAGCAGATGTTGTGAAGCGATTGGGCTTGCCGACCACAATGCACCCACAACCATACACCATCGGGTGGCTTCACCAAGGATGGGATATCCGCGTCAGCTAGCAGTGCCACCTTCCCTATAGCATCAAGCCCTTCACGGATGAGGTATTGTGTGACATTGCTCCTATTGATGTTTCTGATGTACTATTAGGCCAACCATACTTGTGGAAGCAACATGCTATGTATGAGTCCCAGCCTCGCGCTGTTATTGTTACTTTGGGAAATAAATTGTACAGAATACCAAAGGTGCCACCGCCTCCCACTATCTCTTTGGTTACTACAAAACAATGCAGTAAGCTCATTTCCCAAATCAGGTTATTTTTTTTCCTGATGATCCGCCCCTAGGGTAAGAAGAAGACTGTGGCCACGACCTCCAAACATGGCTCCTTTGCATGACAACAATAAATGGACAAGGTTGTGGAGGAATACGGGGACATCTTCACCTCTCCCACAGGGGTGCCTCCACACTGTCAGGTCAAGCACCCCATTGACCTGATCCCAGGTGCGCCGCTACCCAATGGACCAATCTATAGGCGCTCTGTTCTAGAGAATGATGAAATCAAGAGGTAAATTCAGGAGCTGCTGCAGAAAGGTCACATCCAGCCAAGTTCATCGCCCTGTGGGAGCCCAATTGTGTTGGTACAAAAGAAGGATGGGACTTGGAGACTCTGTATTGACTATTGGGCACTAAACAAGATCACTATCCGAAATAGGCACCCGATCCCATGGATTGATGACCCTCTAGACCAACTCAAAGGGGAAAAATGTTTCAGCAAGATCGACTTGAAGTCTGGGTATCACCAGGTACCAGTCGAACCCTCTAATGTGTGGAAGACTGCCTTAAAAGCCAAGGAGGGACTTTTCAAATGGCTCGTCATGCCTTTTGGATTGACAAATGCTCCTGCAACCTTCATGAGGTTGATGGATGACATCTTGCATCCATTCACCAACTCATTTGTAGTGGTATACTTGGATGACATTCTGATCTTTAGCCAAACTTGGCAAGAGCACCTCCACCACATCCGAGAAGTCCTCCAAACATTGCGGCAACACAAGTTGTGTGCCAATTTGAAGAAGTGCACTTTTGGCATGACCGAGGTTCAATATCTAGGATACATTATTGATGAAAGGGAGGTGCATGTGGATCCAGCCAAGATCCAAGTCATTCGGGATTGGCCAGCCCCAACCACCCTAACAGAGCTTCACAGCTTTCTGGGTCTTGCTAATTTCTACCGCAGGTTCGTGTTGGGATTCTCTCATATCACTTGGCCCTTGAGTCAAGTCACCAAGGGAGGAGCGAAATCAAAATTCTGTTGGTCAAAATCTCAACTGAAGGTGTTCGTAGAATTGAAACATCGCCTCTGTTCTGCCCAAGTGCTCACATTACCAGACTTGCAACAACCATTTGAGATCAAGACAGATGCCTCTGACCATGCTATTGGGGCAGTTCTTATTCAACAGGGGCATCTAGTGGCATATCACAGTGAGACATTGTCTGACACAGTTCGAAAGTATCCCACTTATGACAAAGAAATGTATTCCATTGTGCAAGCTTTTCGACAATGGAAGCATTACATTTTGGGGAAGGAGACAATCATCCACATAGACCACCAACCCCTACAGTTCATACAAACACAAGGGAAGTTGCAGAACGATCGCCATCAGAAGTGGTCCACATATCTGCAACAATTTCATTTGAACATCGAGTACAAGAAGGGTAGCACCAATAATGCTGCAGACTGCCTCAGCCGACCACCGATCGTGGCCATAACCACTGTTCTCAACTCTTATGGGCATGAACTTATGATTGGCCGCTTCTCTACAAGAGCGATCCAGAATTTAGCTACACATACAAGGCACTCTTGGGGGTATGCAAGTTCCAAAATTTCACCTCCAAGATGCACTATTATGTCACCTGGGACACCTTTGTGTTCCTTCAAGTGAGCGTGCCAAGATGATATGGGAAGCACACTACAATCGAGTCTCTAGGCATTTTGGGGTCAATAAAATAGTGGCAATATTTCAGAAGTATTTCTATTGGCTGAACCTTCGATAGGATGTCGGGAAGTACATCAGATCTTGCACTGCTTGTGCCATTGCCAAACCGACCATCAAGAAGCAAGGGCTCTATACTCCGCTACCTACCCCTAGTCGACCTTGGGAATCAATATCCATGGATTACATGTCAGGCCTTCCTTCTACTAAGCGTGGAAACAACTGTGTTTTCATGATCGTCGAAAAATTCTCAAAGATGGCCATTATGGCGGCCTGCAAGAAGAATATCACAGCAGAAGCCACTGCTAAACTCTTCTTTGAATGAGTGTGGGTGCACTTTGGGATCCCACAGTATATCATATCAAATCACGACAACAGGTTCCTCAGCACATTTTGGTCCAGCCATTGGTCAATGTTGGACACCAAGCTCACCAAGTCCACAGCTTTCCATCCCCAAATTGATGGCCAGACATAGGTCGTCAATAGGATGATTGTACACATTCTCTGCATGTACAATTCAAAGCATCCACTCACATGTGATGAGAGCCTTCCCTATATACAACACAGTTATAATCGGGCTCTCCACAGCTCAACCGGCCACAGCCCCTTTCAAGTGGGCTTGGGATTCCAGCCGCTATGTCCCATTGACGTAGCCATGCCATTTGCAGCTACTCAGGCCGATTCGGCTCATGTCCATTCTGAAGCTGACAAAGCAAACAACTTCATCGAGCGCATTCAAAACATCCGCCAACAGGTTCATGACATATTGGACAGAGCCAATGATAAGTACAAGCAACAACATGATCAACATCGGGTGCCACACAACTTCCAGGTGGGCGACAAAGTGTTGCTACATTTTCAAAAGGAGCACCTCACTGGACCCCACCACAAGATTTGTCCGCTCCGATATGGGCCGTACACCATCACCAAGGTTGTAGGGAACAATGCCTTCGAGCTCAATATTCCACCATTCCTTGGTCTGCACCTAGTATTCAATGTAGATCGCCTTCGTCCCTACTTCCCACCTCTATTAGACACCTCTGACATTGCAGAAGAACTCACACCAAAAGATTTAAACCTAGACTGCATGGAATAGGCAACCACAGACTGTATCGTGGACATGCAAATCAAGAACACTCACTGACAGAAGATCCAACTATATCGGGTTGTCAAAGCTGGCCAACTCCTGCACCAAGGCAAGTGGTTCACCTGGGACCAAGTTCAACAGAAGTTTCCTCATCTCATGGAGAAACTCAACGTAAAAAAAAATTTCTACGAAGCTTCAGATGTTGAAACAAAAAAATCGCTTGGGCGAAATCCTGATGAAGCTCGTGTCTGAATTTCAGATCTTGGTTCGCTATATTTTCATAGATATGATTAGTGGAACTTAGGTTTTTTTGCAAGCTTTTGAATTTCATCTCAAAGAGGCGACCTTGGGAAAATCATCATAACTCTCTCTCTCTGAGAAGTGGATTGGAATTATGTAAAAATTGGTGAATAGTGCACAGACTGTAGTTTTATTTTTATTAATTTCAGAGCCGAAGGAGGAAACAATGACACATGGCACGCCATACAATTTCGCTCTACTGAACTAGTGCATAATTAGGTCATTGTGAAAGACTGGAAATAACTTTTCCTTGAAGAATCCAAATCATTTCAGACCTGTGGCATTGGAAAGAAGACTCAAAGGGATACTACAGGACCGAAGATCACACATTGGAGATCTGAAATCACAGAGATACATAAGATTCAATATCGAGCTCCTAGAAGGCAAGAAAAAGCTAGATCTTGTGCTATCAAGAGCTGCAAAGGACTAGACTCTCTAGGGCAACAAAGCAAAGAAAGGTGCAACAAAATGATGCAGCAGAGGTAAGCTCCAGGTAAGTATCTTCTGTATATGCATGTTCATATCTTAGTTGCATTAGGTTCTTTGTATTCTATTTTGTTGTTTTTGTTTAGCACTGACATATGCTCTGTAGGATGAGGTAAGTTTTGCTATTATCATGTCATGAGTATTTCTTTGAAGAATTTTTGCAGGTATTATATATTCATCAAGATAAAAATCAATGCATGATCTAATGTTCTGAAGAGTGAGAAAGGGTAGCATGACAAGAGCAATAATCAAGTTGTAGAACAACAACAAGAAATTCACCACATGAAGTCTTCAAGTGGGCAGCACTGCATACAGTCATTATAAATGTATCATTGTATTGAATCATTGTAAAATTTGTACAAGTGTATATCTGCCAAGAGTTGAAGAGGTAGTGTCAGGAGGTCTAGGATCATCATTAGGTGGTTGTGTCATAGTTGGGGTTATGGTCTAGTGTGCCTTCTTCTTCTACATCATTCTATATCATTGTAAAGTGGGCAATTTTCCTTGGTACGTGAGTCCATTCTTCTTTTATTCTTCTATAGGGTGGTATGGTGGTGCTAGGCTGGTGCATGAAGTCACCAACAGGTTCAAGCCTGCGAAAATTTCAGGGTGGTAGGGTGGTGCTAGGGTGGGTTGTAGCTCATTGGGTGTTGGGGCATCCGTTCAGTTGACTACTGAAGAATCTCAGGTGTTGGAGAATCCATCTAGTGGGAGATGGAGAAGAATGTTTTTTCTAGATTTTAGGAAGTTGGAGCTTTATTTTCAATTGGATTTGAAGATAAAAGAATTATTAGAAAAAAATTCAGGTGGTTTTTGCCCCCAAGGGGGTTTCCCTCTTAAAAACTGTGTGCATTTGTGTTCCTTTTGTTTACTGCTATCATTATACAAACACTGATAATAATTGAAGATTAACTAATGCTTTGAAATATTAATAATAATACTAATTGAAAGGAATACTGATTCACCCCCCCCCCCCTCAGTATTTCCAACAATTGGAATTAGAGCTTGGTTCCTTCAATAGGAATTTAACAGCTGGAAGGAGATCATGGAGCATATCAAGAATGGTTTACCTCTGTTCAATGAAAAAAATTATGCACTCTAGAAAGGAAGAATGGGGGTATATCTCTTGGCGCAAGGTTACGAAGTATGGGACACTATTCAAATTGCTTTACACCAACCACAGATGAACAAGGTAAGAAGAATTTGGTAAATGATGCAAAAGCAAAGAATATTATTATCAGTGGACTTATTGAATCTTCTTATCATAAGGTGTTGGCTTGTAAAAACGCCAAAAACGTATGGGAAAAGCTTGAGAATATATATGCACGTGACTCAAATGTCAAAGAAGCAAAGCTTCAAATCTACAGAGAAAAATTAGAGCAACTCAGAATGAAAGAAGATGACAACATTGTTGCATACTTCCAACACGTTTATGAAATAACCAACACTCTGGAAGGATTGGGAGAGCTTGTTAACGAGAATATCATTATACGAAATATTCTTAAAACATTACCAAGAAGATTCAACCCAAAGGTATCGGTCTTAGAATACAAGGAAAATCTGGACACACTCAATGAAGAGGAATTACATGGAGTTCTCATATCATATGAAATGAGACTTGATGAAACTTTTCCTGATGAATTTGGTGATCTGTAGTCCTTGAAACACTTGGAGTTAAGAGGCTTATCAGAGATTGAGTCACTGCCAGATTCCTTTGGCATTTTGACAAACCTCCCAACTATTCAATTGTCTGCCTGCTCCCATCTACAAATGCTCCCAAATTCCTTCGACAACTTAGCAAACCTCCACACTATTGACATGTCTGGTTGCTCCTATCTGCAGATGCTACCATATTCCTTCTGCAATTTAACAAACCTCCAAACTATTGAATTTTCCTACTGCCCCCATCTGAAGATGCTCCCAGATTCCTTTGGAAACTTATAAAACTTGCAAAGAATGAATTTGTTAAGTACAAGGCTAAAAAAATTGACTAGTGCTCTTGAATATCTCAGCAATTTGAAAATTCCATATTTAGGAAGCAAATTGTTAGAAATATCATCATTCAATTTTCCAAGTAACTTGGAGGAATTGGAGCTCAACTTTTGCCCATGATATAGAATTTTTCCTGAATCAATTAGAAGGTTGACCCGATTGAAAATGTTGAAAATAAAAGAGATGAACACTCTTGAAGTGTTAAAAATAGAGTATTTTCAACCAAGCGACTCACCATTCATAAAATATGGAGGAGAAATTGAAATATTTGGCATTTCAAGAGGCACTTCGAAGGTATCCTATTTTAAATATGTTTGCCTCAACCTTCAACATGTCGAAATTGTTGATTGTAATGCTCTGGTGGAGGTTGGAGCATTGGAAACAACACTAATAAATTTGAACTTGATGGGTTGTGGTGCACTGAGGAAAGTAGAAGGGCTTTGTGGTCTCTCGAAACTACAATTGTTGAATATTAGCAGATGCAAGGAATTGGAAAAGCTACCAAGTATTGAGACATTGGTATCTTTCGGTTGTGTGAAGATGAATAGAATATGAGGTTTAGTGCACTGTACATAGCTTGAGGGGCTAAATGTTTGGCGGGTGCTCTGGTTAGAAGAGGTGGAAGGTGTAGAACATTGTACTTGGTTGAATGGGCTTTATGTGTATGGATGTCACAAATTACAGTTTCTGGTGTGGGAGTAGTGGGAGATGTCACATGATAAGAATATTTACTGTTCTCAAAGGCAATCAAAGTTACTGAGCCTCCTTGCCTAGCCTACCACCTGTCTTAGGCTCAATTTATGGATCATAATGCATCATCTTAGGCTAAGTGTTTTCAGATTGATGTCATCTTGTCATGAGTGAATTGCAGGAACATTTTCTCCATCAAGTCATGGCGAGATGATGAAGAAAAAAAGTGTTACACCATTTTTTGGTCATCTAACCCATTATCGTTAGATGAACCCAAGTACACCATGTAAGACTAATTTTACCCCAAGTAAAATCGCTTTCACCACATTTGTTTACATTTCTTGGTCACATTTAACCCAAAACAAGGTAATCAATTAAATAAATCATTATTTATTTAATTATTTTCTAAGAATAAGTTATTTAAATCACTATTTAAATACTATTCCTAGTTAAATTTGACTAAATCATTTTTAAATAATTAAATAAACCATTATTTATTTAATTATATTCCCCTCATTTCCCTTAAATAATAAATAAATCATTTATTTATTTATTATTTATAAATAAAGGAATTGACCCAAGTCAAAATCCCTTTTCCCTCCAACAAATATAATAAAATATTCCTAAAGGGTGATTCTAGAATGTGATTAATAATATTTTATTCATGCACCGAGTTCTAGAACACCCCAATATTTTGTTATAAATAGAAGGGTTTTCCCCATTCATTAGTCACTTCCATTGCATTAGATCACACTAGATCTACTCTTGGTCACCAATTTTATTTGTTTGCATTTTGAACTCCCATTGAGTTCCATGTTTGTTAGGGTTTTTTCATATTAACCAAAGAGAGGAATTTTAGATCCGAAACACCGAGGACTTCCAAGAACCCATCCCACCGAGGAGAACTCGGAAAACACCTTCTTTGTTTTCCTCTCGTGTGCCCCATTCTTTAATATAATATAAGATTCTTTTTACACATTGTTCTTGTCTTGTTCATTGGATGCATGGAGCCTTTATTTGCTGGACAATGACTCCTCTTTGGACCTGGCTATTTCTCATCTTCATCGTCATCCTTGAAGACCAATTGAAACTGAGCATGTTCTCAGTTTCTCCCTGGTTACAACTTTTGTTAGCATATCTGCAGGATTCTGGCTAGTGTGTATCTTTTCCAGCTTCAACTCTCCATCTTCCAATACTGACCGTATGAAATGGTACTTGAGATGTATGTGTTTAGTCCTGGAATGAAATGCTAAGTTCTTTGCAAGATGAATAACACTTTGGCTATCACTGTATAGTGTGCCCATATCATGCTTCTTACCCAATTCATCCATAAACCTTTGTAACCAAATCATTTCTTTACTAGCCTCTGTAGCAGCAACATACTCGGCTTCTGTTGTTGAAAGTGCAACAACACTTTGGATTTTGAAACCCAACTGACAGCTGTTCCACCTACAGTAAATACATATCCTGTAGTGCTCCTCCTGTTATCTCTGTCACCTGCCATATCTGCATCAACATATCCATGTAGAGCAATGTTTGAACCACCAAAGCATAATGCTTGATTTGTGGTACCTCTCAAATATCTGAGAATCCATTTTACTGCCATTCAATGTTCTTTTCCTGGATTGTTCATATACCTGCTTACAACTCCCACTGCATGTGCAATATCAGGCCTTGTGCAGACCATTGCATACATTAAACTTCCAACTGCTGATGCATATGGAACTTTAAACATATAATCCATGTCTTCTTGGGTCTTTGGGCACATCTCCTTACTAAGTTTGAAATGGCTAGAAAAAGGTGTACTAACTGGTTTTGCATTCTGCATATTAAATCTTTTCAACACCTTTTCTATGTACTCATTCTGAGACAGTGTTAATTTGTGATTTTTTCATGTCTATTTATTCTCTCTGATTTTTTTGTAGCTCTAAATCCGTCATTGCAAATGAATTAGACAATTTCCTTTGAGCACATTTATTTCCTACATGTTAGACGAACCCTTCAACAAAAAGTGCATCTACATCGATAACAATATAATATAATTGTCATCATTTTGTTTTTTTAGATAAACATAATGATGAAAGTGATATAATATCATCTTTTTTCATACATAAACTTGTCAAATATTAGATACCATTGCCTCGGAGCACATTTTCAGCCATAAAATATTGTTTCCAACAGCTGCACTCTAATTTTTCCTTTTGACCTCATATCATTGTGGTTTCTTCATATAGATATATTCCTCCAAATATCCATGGAGAAAGCATGTTTGTGCACATATAACTATTCAATATGTAAATCTTACGATGCTATAAGACATAAAATAGTTCTTATTGAAAGTCATTTTAACAACAAGAGAAAATATTTCATCAAAGACAATGTCTTTCTTCTGATGAAAATCCCTTCACCACA
The DNA here is from genome assembly GCA_034641835.2 of Pinus albicaulis. Taxonomy (NCBI): domain Eukaryota; kingdom Viridiplantae; phylum Streptophyta; class Pinopsida; order Pinales; family Pinaceae; genus Pinus; species Pinus albicaulis. The sequence continues at coordinate 437,183,151 of CM076572.1, read as the reverse complement.
AGTGTATGCTTGTACCTTTGTTTTCCTCCATCTTCTTCATTCAACCTATAAACCCATTTATCTACTAATGTTGTTTTACTGCGGGAAACTTGACTAAGTCCCCAAATGTTTGGTCATGTACTATGATTCCATCTCTTCTTTCATGGAAATCTCCATTTTATTTCTGGTTTCTACCTTTTCTTCTTCATAATATTTGGGTTTCACCATAATACATTAACCAACAAATAATATAATTACGCAGGAGTTATCATTCAGGGGGTTTACTTACCACACGGCGGATATTACGACACCACTTTCGAGGTGTTCGAGGTGCATGTTGATGTTGTGAGTGGGTTCACTATGTTATTGTGGATGTTGAATATTATTATTATTTAGAGCACCTTTAATTTTCATGGGATATCATCAAGAATTGTGTATTATTTGTTTGCATGTCTGTATTTGTGCCTACTAATGGATCCTTATACAAGACCTTTTTTCATTGAATATTACATCATTTTTCTCCTAACGTTTTTGTGATTTTTCATAATCATATAAGAGATAACCAAAATCATTAATGCCATATCCAATAAAGGTTCATTTGTTGATTGTTCCTCAAGCTTTGTTCTATTTTCTTTATTAATATGGGTAAAGGCCTCATAGCCAAAAAAGGCTTTAAAAAGGAGTAGTTTACCTTAATGACTTTGTCCATGCCTCCTGCGGAATACCACCATCAAACGCGACTTGAAGGCCGTTTGTTTTTATTAGATAAACATGAGTATCTACATCACATACCCAAAATTGTAAAGGAAATCATGGATGCAATATCATGCACCTTGCATGCTCGATGATTGTCAGTTCATCCTTTATGCGACACCCATTTCTGTGGTGTTCCAGCAAACTATCTTCTCTCTATGAATTCCATTCTCTAAAAGCAATACCTATCAAAATCTTTGTTGCAAGTATTCTCCTCCATTGTCTACGATCTATTACATTTAAACTTCTTTCCTATCTCAATATCAACCAAAAGCTTTCCATTTCATGAAAGTATAAAATATATCATATTTTATTCCAAATACAATAAATCAATTTTTATTATTGTTTGTATAATCATATAAAAGAAGCGTAACATAATAATGAGAGCCCTTTGAGAGATGATACCTTAATAGTATCCCCATACATTTTTATGCTACAAGCTCTATTTTTTTAGCTCTTATTTTCTTTCCCAACTCTAAGAAATCAGACTCTATTTTGTTTTCCATAAACACAAATTCTGATATAAATCCAAATCAATATTCTTCAAACCTTAAAAAATTTATTTGAGTTAAGAATGTCAGTCCCCTTCTCAGCTCATTTGTCCAGGCCTATGATTCCATAATGTTGCATCTTCTCCTATGGAGAGTTAAAGCATTAACATAATTAGAAATACCATTGATAAATACAATGTACCAACATTTTTCCCTTTTTCTATCACCAAGGATCCTTTAGTGACCTTCCCGAGGGTTTTATTTACATAAAAGTTGTCCAAAACCTTCACCACCCTAAGCACCATGTTCAAATCAAAATTTTTCTTCATACATTGAACATTTTTTGACCTCCTTTAATAACCATTCATTTCCATTCTATTTTTTCACAATAACTTTACTCGTTACAATGATTTTATAGGGTTTATCATGGCCCAAAAGAACCTATCCAAACTATTCTTGATCACATAGTGATGAAAATGATTCTTATCGGAGTGTGAGTATGGAATGAGGGCCCCTAAATCTATCTGCACCCCACGAATCAATTATATTTTCTAAACAAAAGAATGAAATAATATTGTAACACATCACATATCATATTTTTCTTTACATGGCTTTTTTCTTGTTCTGTGTCTCCTTCTTCTCCCTTCTCGAGACTTACATTATTTCTACTAGTGTCCTTTCTTTGAACATTTATAACACACTATCCCCGATATAGACTTGGATCTTCCTTTCACTTGACTTACTGCGATATCCTGGGCTCTTTTTCCAAATTTCCATTTTTATTCCCCCACCCTACTGCACTTAAATCATTTCTAGATCTCTCACTGAGATATTTTCATCGCATTTCCTCGCTAAGGATGGCACCAATAACATCATCAAACTTTAAAGTACTAGGATCTAGAGACCAAGTTACAAATGGAAATAACTAAACCATTCCAACTTTCTCACAATGATTAAATAAATAATAGAGTCCCCTCACTTCATCATGAAAATTTACCCCTATGAGACCTTAAGTTGAGTGGTAATGGTACGACTCATTTAAATATTCGATAGCTTGAGATCCACCTTACGACATCCTCATATTAAATAAATGTTTCATGATAAATACCTTATTTTAGGCTCAGAGAGTTCTTCATATAGTTTTGGACAATATCTTCATTAAATCCTTTTGTTTGTCAGTTTCCTTTGAGATATTGAAGGCCTACGACGCCGCGAGAGCACAACCGTATTCTTCCTGGTTTCTTTCTATCTAGAATCTCCCATTGTGTGTCTGTCATACTTGATGAATTATTCGTTTTTCTCTCAATGGTGGGTATACATATTTCTGATATAGATAATCTTCCATCTGCATCCTCCATAACAAGTAATTTTTCCATTAAGAGATTTCTTGACCCTTAACCTACCATCTTCTACCATTGCTCCCATTCGAGACTAGGAACCCATATTTCCTATGTGTTTATCATAAAAATAGATGTCAGGGTCTCATACTAGTTGTTATAAATTTATACATTACGAGAGAAGCAGGAGCACATAAAAATATCTGTGCCGAAATACAAACACACGAAAACATATAAAATAAGTGAGACATAGATCTACGTTTTTCACCCAATTTGGACTTTCCACGTCCACTAAGAAACAACTGAGTAATTCCTTTATATTATCGATATGTAGAGACACAACTTTTAATAATACATCTCGCTCTATTATCTTGTACTCTCTCACATAGTCCCCCTTTCTATTCTAGCTCACAATACACACAATATACATACGCAATAAAATTCCCTCATATGAACCGAGGGGTTTCTTTCTAGGGAAAAAAACGTAAATTAAACATAAATTCTACTAGTAAGATTATCTTGCACTAATGAATGGCCTGATTGAATACAAAATTATAATATCTTACAAGTAAAATTTTCATCTATTTTTTAGTTTGTGAGGACACTCGCTCCTGAACCACGGCTAGCATGGTGAGGGGGTGCTCACGCGATGACAATTAAACTACGGAGAGCATTGTCACCCTGTTAAGAATACGGGATGCTAGGTGAAGATACATCTAAATAAACAACATAATCACACTCCACAACTTAACATCACTTACCTATATCCACTCATTGTTAAGAAATAATTTTCCATGGAATCTATAATACTGTTTAAGAAAAAAATAAGAATATACATGACTACATATTCATGGTAGTTCATATGTTCAATAAGATGTGTGTTTCTAACCCATAAAAAGGACCCGTGTGAAGGAAAGAAGGGGGAATCTTTTTTTCTTTGAATAGGTATGGGTGCACTATAAGATACCAAGGAACACATTTTTATATATCCCTACAAAATTGGTTATCGAATTTTGGACTAAATTGTGGAAGAATATGGACATGAAGTTAAAGAGGTCTAAAACATTCCATCCACATAAAAATGGGCAAGGTAGAAGTAGTTAATACGAGGATTTTGGTGTATCATTTGGGGCATTACAACCATAAGAATTTGAAGACTTCATATAGAGATTTTCGTATATACGCAACACTCTTATAATAGTGTATTCCACACTACTACTAGTGAATGTTGTTTGGAGTTTTTCTTTGGATATTTTATATCACATTGAACTTTGGATATTATATATTGATAGCAAGGAGTGAGGAACAGATCTTACATGGGACAGCCTTGTAATGCTATAAAAAATCTTTCGCAAATATTAGGAAAAAATTTTTCATATAGAAGCGAGAGAAATGATATAATTCAAAAAAAATAATAATAATACTAATCATGATGAACACAAGATAGAGAATTCCTTCTAGGTAGGAGTTAGTGTATGGTTAGAGTTAAAAGAAATAACGGACTACAAGGTTGTATCAGTACTAAGAATATGCATTATGGTCCATTTGATATGCTATAAAATGTAGGTAATGACGCCTATAGTATCATTGTACCCCCTTACATGTGCTTTTACTCGAGAGGTGAATGCGAGAGAATTTGAAATTTTACGATCCTTTTATGCTAGATCAACAAAGAGGAATAAGTCATATGCCTTTTGTGGAGGATTACGTAATAGATGTTGAATAGGAGTTGAGAGGGGATATACTGCATAAGAGGTTAAAAATTATAAGACAAGAGTAGCATGAAATTTTGCATATTGGGTTGAAATGATAGATTCTAGAAAAGGCTAAATGGTACACTTGACAAAAGGTGAACAAGAAATTAACTTTGGTCTCATTCTATGAAGATTTGGGGATAAAAATACTCCCATACATGGGGAATGTGTCAATAATATTTGACAATATATATTCTTATAATCCATATTGAAGCTATCAATATGGAGGAGAAATGATGTGAAAATGGGAGAAATAAACTCATAGGACCACTTTTACATATAGGTCCAATTTTGACAAAGTGGAGTACGATATATTTGGGGAGAAATTTAAGGCATCGAAATGAAATTTTTTTGGGTGTAAATTTTTTATGCCTCCATATCACAAAACAATATTACTCTATGCATAGAAATCCTTCTCGAATTACTTAAGAATCATCTTAATCAAAGTCTCATGTGAAAAAAATTATGTCATCAAAGTTGACCTTCCATTTCTTATCACCAAAATTTGAGAGAGGATGCCATGTACAGCTCCATTATCTGTCTAATATTTTGTATCTATGTGACCATGATGAGAAAATAATATATAGTATTCCACATTTCAATTCTAGTTAGAAGTTGAGGGATTCAGAAACGCTTAACCGGATGTGTGCTATCAAGTTGTTTCATAACCGAGCTACTAGGAGGAAAAGGGGTTCCAATATGTTTTAGAGCCTTTCCTTCCATACACGAAAGAGTAGCTATGAGTGGATTGGGAGAGAGAAAATGGAGAAAAAATAAATTGACAATTGTAGCTTCCACATGCCACAGCGTCTTAAATTTTTTACTTTCATCCCATTTTCATATTTGAAGAAACAAAGTGAAGCACACTGCGACCTTCTATCAATGTTTTTCGACTAAAGGGTTTCCTAGATTATATCTTGTTAAGTTGTGGTTTGTGAGTTTATTATATATATATATATATATATATATATATATATATATCTTCTGTTAAGTTGTGGTTTGTGAGTTTTATATATCTTCCATAAGTTGTGGTTTGTGAGGTTTTATTATATATATATATATATATATAAAATTATAATTATAATTATAATTTTCACGCATATGCATAATTTTCCACAAGCTGTTTCGTGCGATGTTGTGATATGGCTCAAATATTTATGTAATGTCCATATGATATCATCCCTCTTCATAATGAATTTTTTGGAACAAGAAGCCATGATTAACAAATAACTATAAGATATTTCTAAGACTTGAAGTTTCTCTTCCACACATTAGTTTAATCAAGTAAGACTTAACATCTTCAAATTGCTAAGAAGATGAACCATTAAGGGGTGTCATGTATTAAATTTTTGATAATGATTTTGTTAATAGATATAATCAATATAGAGTCACTATGTCCAATCCATGTTTTACACCAATACAAAGTAATTTCAAGATTATGAATCTATCTAAATATTAAAGCTCACAATTTCAAATATATATATATATATATATATATATATATATATATATATATATATATATATATATATATATATATATATATATATATATGTATATTATTTTAATAACTATTTATATATTAAATTTCGATATGTACAAATATTTTGAATACCAAATAAACTTATAAATCCATAGCATAATTTATAAATCCTCACTCCATAAGAAAAGCACCACTAGGTTGAACTAGCACAACCACAGTTAATAAATAGCAAATATCACTATTTATATATATATATGAACTTCCATATACAATAATGTATATATGAAACGTATATTATTGTGCATATTAGTATATTAATATATTTAAATGTAAATAAATATATTAATATAAAAAAATGTACGTTAATGTGGATTAGTATACTTTAGTGCACATATTCATATACATAACTTGTATATGCATTATTGTTATGCCCACTAATTTATATTAATTAAATGATAGTAATGTATAGTAATGTAGAATAATCTATATTAACCTACATTAATATTTATAATGTATGTTAACCTACATTAATGAACTACCAATACCACATTAAAAATATTAATGTAGTTGATAGTGTAGAAAACGCTTCATTAAAAACTCTTGGGTTTATATTCATATAAGGATTTAGTAGTTTAATTGCTTGCTTTTAGTATTGATTAGTTGGTCTAATAATAATTAGTCTCATAAGAAAATGATGAACCAAGAGTGTCATGTATTAATTCTTATTATATATCTTTAGTTAGAAAAATCTATAATCAATATAGAGTCACTATGTCCAATCCACTTTTTACAACAATACAAACTAATTTGAAAAGTGTATAGATCTATCTAAATATTTAAACTAGCAATTTGAAAAATAAAAAATTAATATTTTAATAATTATTTATCTATTAAATTTCTATACACACAATACAATTTTAACATAATTATACTTATAAATCCATCCTAATTTATAAATCATTACTCTATAATAAAACACTATAGACATTACCAAGTTACGTACATAATGAATCATAAAATTCCATTAGCTTATATCTCCCCATTTTAATGAACAACCACTAGTTACTAGGATAAGTCAGCTACTATGAACCAAGTATGTTTGAGACCCCCAAAAAAAAGTAAGAATGATACGGTCCCACCCATTTTCTGGTCGGCCTGCGAAAAATGACACAATGCTATGATATATGCTAGTATATTACTCGAAAATCATATGTAAATATCTAAATTTATTATCTTTCGTCATCGGATGAAAGTCATCTTATATCGCTATCATTTTCACGAGTTTCTTCACGGTGCAAACTCTTCCTCCAACATAGCTGGAAAGGGAAAACTCTCCCTCCAACATAGCTCGAAAATCAACTAGATGGAGGAATCAAGAAATGGAAGCGACACTGATAATGCCCAATCTTGCGAGAGAAATATTTGATGCCATTGATGCTTACCTGGAGGCATTGGATGGCACATGGCAGAAATTTATAGCTTCCACTGTACAAGTGGAACTGATGGCCTCTCACATGAAGAAGTGCCATCTAGCAAAATGAAGGTGCAGCTCAGCAGCACATGATCTCTAGCGTAACGTTTAGATTGATTGAAAGAGCAGAGCAGACATGTGCTGGGAATTAGAGGATGTTTGGGATAATGTGTATATACGTCAATTAGATGATATTGGACAGAAAGCCCAACTTTGAATGTTTTCAATATCGAGGCCAAAATAATACTCGTGGCTGCAATGGCTGAAAATGTGGATGTAGTTTTGGTGCGACTTATCTTTGATTGGAGTAGGGAAGACGGAAATGTGTTCAGCCAGCAAGTTGTATGGAGCGGCAGCTTTTAGAGACGGTCATGGAGTACTGCAACTCTTGGAAGAGGATTCTACACAACTGAGAGTTGAACAGTTCGTTCTTCATCTTAATTTGGGAGAGCGATTCATTCCTCTTCATGGGACTTATCACTTAGCCGCTGCTACAGCCACTTTGTTTACATGTCCCCAGTAGTTGTCATTCCAGTCAGCACTGGTGATGCTGAGGGGAGACATATTGATATGCTGCATTTGTCATGATCCGCTATCCACTGGACACGATGCCAGACAATTGCCTTTGCAATCACCGTCATGGGGACTGCATTTTAATTGGTTTTTATGATAAACTTGAATGCCCTCTATGCAGGGAAGAATTTCAGGTTGGGGAGAGTCCCAACGTCTCTTACAGGACTTCAGTGAGACACAGCTTCAATGTCTCCCGTCTTTTTAAATTTTTTATCTCCGCTATTTGTCGCCGTCCATACCACACACAATTCAGAGATTTCGATTGAACTTTGAAATTAAAATTTCCCAATGTCTCCCCCTTTAGGACAGTGGGACACAGCTTCAACGTCTCCCTCTTTTTAATTTTTCTGTCACGCTATTTCTCGCCGTCCATACCACACAATTCAGAGGTTTCGATTGAACTTTGAAGTTAAAATTTTAGAAAATTCTAAGTGTGGTCAAGCATTGGGGCAGCCCTTAAGTTCACGTAAATTTACAGTTTGAGCATTGGATTGGTCCCCAATAACGGTGTCATCGTTTATTTCTTAAGAATTCAATGTGGTATGAAAATAGTTTTTTGCTGTAGAAATTTTAAATTAAGTGCTTAACCAATGATTGATAACTTCAATGATTGTAATATTTTGGTACGACCCATTTTAATATTTTATTATTCACTTTGTGTTCATTAAAGTTTCCATAAGTTTAAATAGGTTTAAATAGTGATATGTCTATTTTTTTACAAGTGGATTACTTTCTTTACTTTGATGTATAATGATAAAGTATGATTATAAAATCTATTTTTTTAAATTAATTAAATGGAGTTTATATTAAAGGTGTTTGAGATATAAAATAACCAATACTTTCACAAAGGTTTCGAGGATAGAGTGTTGGATTTGCTTGTGAGAGATACTATTAATATTAAGAAAATTGTTCAATTGTAGTAGTCTGGTTAGAATATGTTTTCTTTTGCGAACAATCAAAATTTTTTAAAAGGAATTGGAAATATCCTTTTTGCCTTTTATTATGATTTCAACACTAATAAAATAGTGTAATTACAATTTATATCATAATTTGTGTATATATGGATATCTTCAAACTTTTACTATTTTTATTTTGCTTAACAAACCACACAATGATTTGATACTACTCATTGATTATGAGCACTTTCTTTGGATATTTGCATTTAAATATACCTCCTAAACCATTTAATATTCAAAATGAGAACGATATTGTAACCTTACACTTAACTATTTTATACAATTAGTGTCAAAAAATTTGTAATTATGTGACCATTTTGTTTGTAATTATGGTCCTACTAGATTAGGGTTTCGAGCTCACATGAGGCTTGTCCTTCAAGTCTTCTGTAACAAAAAACTTGTGAAAAATAAAAATCATATATATTATAATAGAGGTTGTCCATTAAAAGGAAATGATAAGTATAACATGAATAACTAGATGGAATTCATTAAGAGTAATTCTCAGAAATCTCTAATTCAATGTTATTAACTTTATTAACAAAAAAAATTGAAAAATATAATTAAATTAATTTAACAAACAATTTACTTTATTTTCAAAAAAAATTCATTGTATTTGATCATTTTTAGAACAATAGTAGTATTAATATGGCTATTGTATGTCCCTGATCATGGTGCGAAGTCTGTTGAGGTAGTTGAGAGGTGGCGGTAGATCATGCGGGTCACACAGAGTAAGTGTGATGATACGCATTGACAACTGCGGGTGGCTCCACCCACGCAGAGTAATGACTTCATTTAATACGGATGGAAGACATTCAGGATTGTTAGATTGGTCTTGGGGAAAATGATAACATGGAAGGGAGAAAAGCCAGTCTAAAAACATTTCATTTTTTTTTGTGAGCAAATGATTGCTGAGTAGGTTTTGAAGGCAGGTGGGAAAAAGGCAAGTGAGGAGTCGAGGGAATTGGAAGCCTCTACATGTTGTTTCCCTGGCTATGTATATGGCTTCTCCATGAGTTTAATTGTCTATGTGATGAGAAAAGGCCTTGGTTTGTATTCTTTGATTCTTTGTTCTACACTTATATTGGATGTGTACCACCCTAGTTTGGTTATGATGTTTTTCAGGGAAGATATTTGTCTGAGAGGAATTTAACATGGTTTGAGAACGATGATAGCTCCTGCCAGTTTAGTTATTGGGTTTTTATTTTGTATCAAACCCCTCTTTTGGTTTTGTATCATGAGTTTATAAGTGTTTTTTATTCGTTTGGTCGTGTTTATTCCCATATCTTGGGAATGGAAAATGTAGGGGAGGTAATGGCTCTTTGCTATGGGGAAACTGAGGAAACTAATTTTTTCTATCAGTCAATTTGTTTTGTTAAGCCTGCATGCTATATAAATATCTTTTCATCTCAAGTTAACAGAATCTTATACCACCTTACTACTATTTCATGTCAATTTCCCAACTCTGCATGCCAGTTTCATAGTCCTTCTTGTCAACTTCATAGGCATGTAAGTCCAATTCATCATTTTTCATGCAAAATTCACAACTTAGCTGCTTCATTCTATAGTTCTTCTTATCAGGTTGACAGAGTTGTGGGACAAATTCAAAGCCCTTCTTATCAATGTTTCAATTCTCTAAGCCAACTATATGGAATTGCATGCATGTCCTGCAATGATAATTTTTGGGTTAGAGGTTTTTTTGACAATGTCAGTAGAGTTAGGGGTAACTTGACCAGCATGCCAAATCCTGTGACAATGTCTGAGGGGGTTAACTTAATTAATAATGAGGGGGGAATTTTATTCTGGTGATACATGGGAGTAACTGGTTAGCTTATTTGTGTCAGTCATTCTTTGGGCTTTGTCTCGATGTTTGAGGTGAATGAAAACATTTCTCTTTTGTACTTCCAATCTTTATTCCATAGCTATGCTCAGAAAGGGTTCTATAACAAAATTTGGGAGGGAGAGGAAATGTTACGAGGCCCCATATCTTGAAATGTCGTAACTGAGTGCTACATATTACTCTCAGGCCAGCTCAAGAGGATCACTTCTAGGGATAAAGAAACCTAGATAGATGATCAAAATATTAAGAAAATTGTGGGGGTGGTGAAACTCAATAAGGAGGATAATTTTCTTTACTATTTGTTTCAATTCAATATTTTTATGTTGTTTCCTTCTGCATGTATTCCTAGCATCTCTCACCCTCAAGAAATTTCATGTTTGGGGATAACCCTGGTGTGGATTTGCGTAAACACATAGCTGTTGGGAGACCAGTCCCTTACGAAAATGGTGAAAACATGGTGAGGAAAAAAAGAGGGTAAGGACAAAGGTAAGAAAAAAGTATGGCCTGCCAAAAGGGGACATAAATCTTGGAAGGAAATTATGCAGAACCTTTTCCAGGCTTATGGAGAAGGGACACCTCACCCTGTCAAATCTTTGATTTCTGGATGGGAACAAGACCTGAAAACGAAAGTGGAGGAAGACATTCCTGATGATGAGATGGATTCGATATTGACAGATCTGGGGAACACTAGAGGAATATTATCAGTATTCAAGATGTAAATCCATATTTAGTGGAATCTAAAGTGTTTATTGGCTAAAGCCGTTGTCACTGTTCAAAATATTGGAGGGGATCCAAAGGAAGTTTCCATTCTGGCATAAATTCGCAGGGATATTCAAGATTCACCTCCAACAACATCATCAGAATGTGTGCCTTGGATGAATTGAAAGGAAAATTCAAAGCAGGAATCAATTTGATATGTCCGGCTCAGGTGTCAGACACGACACACATTGAATCATTAGATGAATAATTTTAGTGGTTAATGGTTTTTTTTCATATGCAGCTAGCAATTAGCATTTATTTTCTTTATATGTCAATAGATGTAGTATACAATAGACCGGATAATATAGCTAGAGAGAGATTCAAACTATATAAATTTTGATTGGCTTATAACTCTCTGAGATGGCCGAAAAACCCGGTTTCCTACGGGCAAGTTGAGGCCATCAAGTATACAACCTATAATGTAACCTGCTTTTTTGATTGGATGGATAAATAGAAAGGTATTACCAAATTAACAATATATATATATATATATATATATATATATATATATATATATATATTATCTATTATAATGTTCATTTTAGATGTATTTTGTTTGTTTTTAAATGTTAATATTTATTGCACATAATATGTTGATGAACCATAATGTTGCATTCTAACATTCGTTGAGAATTTTTTTTTGTCACCTATTCACATTTATTATTAATTTTATTGAATTGTATTTTAAATGGTAACATTGATTATAATTATGTTTATATGAATGGGTTAGAATCCGTGATAATTATATTTAGTTATAATATTCAATAAAAATCATACAATTGCAAAATAAAACTATTATATAAAATAAAATAATATAAATTATATTAAATTATTAATATTAAAATTACTTATAAAATTGTATTATTAAATAATAAATTTTATAAAAATATCTTCTAAAATACTACCTATCATCTTTTAATATGAAGAATGTTATTTACATATTTAATTTCAAAAATCAATTTATAATTTTATACCAATAATTTAACATATTATATTACAATATTATAAATTATACAGTAATATTATTTATAATATTTAATCATAATGTAGTTATTTTATAAAATATTACACATCATATATTAATATGGTTTCTTTGTAAAGATGTAAATCTAAATGGTGCAAATGAAATATTAATTTTTTAATTTTATTTATTTATTTCTAATGGTTTAGTGTAACAAGTTTAAAGATTGGGACTTTCATTGATACAACACAACTGTTGAGGGAATTCATTTCCATCATTTCCGAAAATTAGAAAAACACACCACACCATAACGATGAAAGGTAGCAATTTCTAGTGGGGAAAATATTAGTAGACGAGCTTTGAGAATTCAATGGACAATATCACTCAAGCACCTATTCTAGAATTACCAAACTTGCAGCCTCTGTTAAGAGGAACACATGACTGGGTATACTATGGGAGTACGCTCGATGACAGGAGGAATACTTGTACGCTACCCTTATGAATTATTCCATCTGACAATTTAAACTAACTTACGTAGGACAAAGAGCTCTATGGCCCAATGCATGCTGTAAAGAACTAGAAACAACACCTAACATGAAAAGAGAATGTATTGCACAGAGATGACGAGCTAGTGTAGTAGCTATATTCCCATACTAATCTACAATACATTAGGCATTAGAAGTGGATGGGGTTTCTATATCAGTTTCATTAGTTATATAGTATAATAGGGGCAACAATAACAAGTTGCTCATCATGCTCTCAAGGACACCGATATCAAATATCACAAATTTGGGAAATATTATGCACATCAAGCCATTCAACCATGATGCATCCAAAGAGTCATATTCACAGGATGGGGACTTCTAGGAGGTGTATCAATAGTTGCAGAGCCATGTTCATGTACACAATGGTGACAACATAGTTGCCTACCATTTCTGCGATGGGTTACTCTACTAGCTAAATAAGTTATGCATTAATAAGGGTGACTAATTGTGGTTAGCTATAGAGGGTGACACCTCCAAAGTTTGAGGACATTTCGGTGTAGGGAATATAGTGGACAACTTGTATATGTAGGTGTATTGGCAGAACATGCAATAACATGTATACATGATAATAAGCAGATGCATGTTTTGTTCTACCAACAATCTTAGTAATAGGAAACAAGGTCTATATAATATCTTACCTATATCCATTGATTATTAGGAAAGAATTTCCATGGAATCAATAAGAGGTTTAACAAAAAATTAGAAGATACATGACTGCTTATTCCTCGTAGTTGATAGGTTCAAAAATATATGTTTTGATGCCCCATAAAATGATCATGTGCAAGAAATAAGGGACAAAGGTTTTCTTTTAATAGGTATGGATGCACTATGGGATACCAAGGACCACATTTTTATACACGGGTACAAAATTTGTTAGCGCATTTTGGACTAAATTGTGGGAGAATATGGACATGAACTTAAAGAGATATACAAAATTCCATCCACATAAAAATGGGAAAGGTAGAAGTAGTTAATAGGAATTTGGTGTATCATTTGAGGCATTGCAGTCAAAAGAATCGGAAGACGTGAGATATAAATTTTCTATATACACAACACTCTTCTAATAATGTATTCCACACTACTACCCATGAGTGCCCGTTTAATGTTTTATTTGGATATTATTTACCTTGACCTTTGTATTTCTTATGGATATAAAGGAGGAGAGAGGAACGATGTTACAAGGGATGCCTTAATGGTATAAAAAACTATTGGGAATATTAGCAAAATCCACATGTATATGCAAGAGAAACTATATAATTCACAAGGAAAAAAATCAGACTAGGCATGATGAACACAAGATAGAGAAGTCCTTCAAAGTGGGGGCTAATATATGGTTAGAGTAAAACAATAAGGGATTACAAGGTTGTGTTAGGAAATCAAGGATCTGCAATATGGTCTCTTTCAGATACTAGAAAATGTGGGGAATAAACCCTAGAGTATTATTATAATCCCATACATGTGCTTTTACTCAGACGTGAATGTAGAGAATTTGAAATCTTATCATCCTTTTATGCTAGATCAAGAAGGGGAATAAGTCCTACCTTTTGTGGGGGATTTTGTAATAAATGTTTTTTTTTATCAGTCTAAAACATATTTATATTATCATTTCAAAATGTACAAAACACAACAACATTGTTGCCTTACATCTGAGCATCCCAGTCTTAACAATGAACCATGCCCATGGCCTTATAAATAGGATTCTTGGGTGTTGGCCATCGAAACCAGTGACAATGGTTATTTCTGGCATAAAACTAATAAAAAACATGAAAACATAAAATTTCATGTCACCAGATTGGGAGGAGCTGCTGGTGGCATTGAAAACAAACATACATGGTTGTGGATGTGGTAGGCAGTATGTCCTACATGAATTTATAGTGGCGAGAGATGGTCATGGGAACATCTCAGATGATGTCGGACACTCTCCAAAGCATCTATAGTTTCAGTCTACATGTGTTTTATGTCATTGATATAAGCAATTAGCTCATTACGTTGTTCATACCTTCGGTCACGTATATTTTCCAAGTGGAGATGGATGTCTTGTAGCTGGGCTGAGATCACATTTAGAATATTTGGAGCTTCAACTTGGCCTTGAGAGAGAGAGAGAGGGAGAACCTGCGATGGTTGCCATTGAATTTTTCCTCTCCATTGATTCTGAGTCAGAACTCTGCACTTCATTTGGTCTTCATTCCTCCATTGCGTGACTGAGGGAACTTGTATGAGGTCTTCCTAATTACGTCGACATAGAACCTCCATGACCACCTATCATTTTCGCCTTGCTATCCCAACCCCTGTCTACACTGAAGGCCATTATACATCCCAGATTTTTTATGTTTATTTCCTTCCCAATATCCATGTAGCAAACAACCTCTAACATTCATGAAGTCTCCTAAATAACTAGGAAACACACCCCTTTTTGAATTCCGACTGAGGGATTCTAGACTTGATAGATGCACCAGAGTGTAAGTGCTCCAACGTTCTTCATGAGCTTGTTCCAATATATCTATTCCTTCATTTCCACTATCTCCTTGATCTGTGCTATTGGCTGAGGATGCTCCTCGCTTAACATGTTCACCCACAATGGCTTGGTAACATCCTCCCGCCGAGTGAAGTCTACCCTTGCCGCCGTGCACTGTGACTTCCACAACCGACTCCCAAGGTCCCACAAATGAAGACAAAACTAGGCCATGCTCCCAAATTCTAACTCCCTAAATCCCGGCCCCTACGTGTTAGGCTCAAGCCATGGCTTGAGAGGAAATGGCTTCGCACAGGGTGAACTCTCCCGAAGATAATACACAATCTCTTGGGTGTGACTGTAATGATCCTGTTGCTATGTCAAGCTTTTTATCTTCCTCTCCATGCCATAAAATCCCATAGAATGACTGCCCATTACTCCAACCATGTGAGATATCAATTTTGTGGGTTGGTGTGTAGTTGTCATCGTGACCCACCTTTGCTCACGATAAACACATGGTGTTCCAAGAAGACACCCCCATTAGGGACTCTGAGGTCAGATTCCATAATGGAATTCATAATTTTTAGCTCTCCTGGGTCAAGGTAATTTTTGGAAATGATGTCTTCCTAGGTAGAACAATATTCGTGCTTTGGCTCGTTCATGCCTCTATCAGCCAACCAGTCACTTGCCTTTTTTCCAAATGTCACAACATGACTCATGGAAACATATTAAAATAATATTAGGGATCTATGAAACCAAGAGAGTTGGGCTTCCAACCCCTAGCTTTTATCCACTTTCTAAGTATCAAAGGCATTGATTATTCTCTGGACCATGGGTGGTCAGGATCAAGTGGAAGATTGGCATGAATTCGTTCAAGGATAGGTCCTGAGATAGTCTTGGAGATTGCTGTGAAGCGTCCTATTAGAATAGTGCAGTATATCTATTGTTAACTTCCCAAAAATGTTTCTCCCTCATCAAATCACTGTTGGTATTGGCTAATTTTGAGATATTCAAACCATCAAAGTGATGAGGAGCACGGACCAACTCCTCCTTGTCTTTCACCTGACCGTATTTTTGGTTCCATACTATTTTGCGAAGCTCTTCTCCACCTTTTATCCATCTCTACCAAATTTTTTCCCCGAGGGTGGCATTGAGAGTAGCAATATCTCTTAGGCTAAGCCCACCAATCAACTTAGGGAGGCATAGCTTTGTCCATGCCACTAGGGGCCATTTTCTGCCATTTGATGGTCTGCTCGAGAGAAATCCTTGAATGATGGCTGATAATTCAGAATAGATGAAGTGAGGTGCAGGGAGGGCAGACAAATGATACATAGGCATGGCTTGGAGTATGGATTTCA
The DNA here is from genome assembly GCA_034641835.2 of Pinus albicaulis. NCBI lineage: Eukaryota > Viridiplantae > Streptophyta > Pinopsida > Pinales > Pinaceae > Pinus > Pinus albicaulis. The sequence goes on along the minus strand of CM076572.1, from coordinate 437,166,442 downwards.
AGAGGTTTTCTCTCCTAGCTACGTTAAGAACATGAAAGGTCCAGTTGGACAGTTTGCTAGTGAGTTTGACACACATGTCTTTCCAAGGGGCAATGCTCAGAGGATTAAAGATGATGAGAACTCCAAGACATTTGGAGGGAAGAAAGCCTATGTTGAAGCCTAGGATTCTTGCCCAGCACACTTTCACAAGTCTAGGAGTGTGAGAAAAATAAAGGTGAGATTTGAGCTTGTTCAGAAGCAAACTAGATGCCTCCTTGAAGTCTTCCAAAATTATGTTGAACCGATTTTCTTTTCTCGGTGTGGCCTACCTGAAGAGGAGATTATCATCCATGAACTCCTGGTAAGGCATATCCATATTGGTTCCTGGCAAGCAGAGAAATTCTAAACTGTGTGCTTGTTTTTTTTTTTATCATCCTCCCCAAGCCTTTCGCCGCTATGATTAAGAGAAATGGGGAGATTGGATCCCGTTGCCGAATCCCCCAGGAAGATATGCAAGTGGGAGTGGGGGAAAAATTAATGAGTATTGGGTAAAATGGAGTGGATATCATGGATCTAATCCAGTAGACCCATCCTTTCGCAAAGCCAAAGGGTTTCAAAAATTCCAATAGACAGTCCCAATTCAAAAAGTCATAGGCTTTAGATAGATCTAGTTTCAAAAATATTCTCCAAGCCCTGTGAGCCTTCATAGAATGAATAGATTCATGGGTTGAGACTATCCCGTCAAGAATTTGACACCACTCTGCAAACCCTGGTTTCTCATGGCTGATGATGTGGTGGAGCATGGTTTTCAAGAAGCAGACCATAATGGAAGACATATTTTTTTAGATCACATTGCAGAGAGAGATGTGTCAGAAGTCACCTAGACCTATTGCACCTTGGGTTTTTGGTATAAGGTGATGATTAGTGGTTGTCATTTATGTCAACCCAAGAAACACCAGGGGCTACCCTGATCTTTCATGGGAATTTTGACATACGAAATTAATATATTCTTTGTAAAGGATATTTTAAATTTTTTCTACTTGTCGATATGTTTCCATTGATATATGGCATGCCATGTAATTGTTCACGGTTTGAGAGATATTCATATTTGATGTTAATAACCCCAGTTAGTCGAATAAAACCCCATGGGGTTGTAGCAAGACACTAATCATTGGTTGTATTCATTGAAAATTAAATAATGAATAATTTTTAAGCTCCTAAAATCGCTCCCATGTTCACCTGTTCAATACCCTCTCAACCTAAGCACTTATATAAATTGTGATCCTCAAATCATCCTCATGTACGAATTTTTCTACTTGAAACATGTCAGAACGGAATTTTCGCTATAAATTTTCTTTTACAAAGGTTTAGAAGCTGAAATGTTTGTCACGCGAAGCCCAAATCCTAAGGAAGTGGGTATAAAAATTTCAGATCATGGTTCAAAATATCTTCATAGATATGATCTATGGAAGTTAGGGTTTTTGTAGGCTCCTGAACTTCATCTCAAAGAGGTGACTTTGGTAAAATCAACATAACTCTCTCTGGCCATCAGATTTGGATTCTATAAAAAGTGCCCCATAGTGCACAGACTGTAGTTTTCTGTGTATCAATTTCAGAGCCGAAGGAGGAAACAACGACACGTGGCATGTCGTACAAGTTTACTCTACTGGACTAGTCCATAATTAGGTCATTGTGAGAGATTGGGTATAACTTTGCCTTGAAGAATCCAAATTGGGTCAGACTTATGGAATTGGAAACAAGACTCATAGGGCTACTACAGGACCATAAATCACATATCGGGGATGTGAAATAACAAAGATAAATTAGATTCTATATTGAGCTCCTAGAAGGAAAGAAAAAGCTAGATCATATGCTATCAAGGGCTACAAAGGACTAGAATTTATAGCGCATCAAATAAAAGAAAGGTGAAGCAAAATGACGTAGAAGAGGTAAGCTCTAGGTATGTATATTCTGTATATGCATGTTCATCTCTTAATTGCATTAGGCTCTTCGTATTCTAATATTTTTTTTTTTTAGCACTGACATATGCTCTGCGTGATGAGGTAAGTTTTTTTATTATTACGTCATGGGTATTTCCTTGAAGAATTTTTCTAGGTACTATATATTAATCAAGATAAGACTCAATGCATGATCTAATTTTATGAAGAGTGAGAAAGGGTAGCATGAAAAGAGAAACAATCAAGGTGCAAAACAACAACAAGAAGTTCATTACATGAAGTCTTCAAGTGGGCACCATTGCATACAGTCATTGTAAATGTCTCATTGTATTGAGTCATTGTAAAAGCATCACTGTAAAAATTTTACAAGTGTCTATTTCCCAAGAATTGAAGAGGCAGTTTCGGGAGGTCTAGGATCATCATTAAGTGGTTGTGTCATAGTTGGGGTTATGGTCTAGTGTGTCTTCTTATTTTAAATCATTCTATATCATTATAAAGTGGACCATTTTCCCTGGTATGAGAGTCCATTCTTCTTTTATTATTCTATAGCTTAATAGAGTGGTGCTAGGCTAGTGCATGAAGTCACCAATAGGTTCAAGCCTGTGAAAAATTTAGGTTGGTAGTGTGGTTCTAGGGTGAGTTGTAGCTCATTGGGTGTTGGGGCATTCATTCACTTGACTACTGAAGAATCTCATGCATTGGAGCATCCATGTAGTGGTAGCTGGAGAGGAATTATTTTCTACATTCTAGGGATTTGGAGCTTTCTTTTGAATTGGATTTAAATATTAAATAATTATTAGAAAAAAAATTCCAGTGGTTTTTCTCTCAGAGGGAGTTTCCACCTTAAAAAATGTCTGCATTTGTATTTCTATTTTTTATTGCTATCATTGTACAAACACTGATAATAATATAATATTAACTAATGCTCTAAAATATTGATAATAATACTAATTCAAAGGAATACTGATTCAACCCCCCTCTCAATATTTCCAACAATTGGTATCAGAGCTTGGTTCCTTCAATAAGAGTTCAAAAACTGGAAGGAGGTCATGGAGCATATGAAGAATGGTGTACCTATGTTCAAATAAAATAATTATACACTATGGAAAGGAAGAATGGAGGTCTTAACGTTAGTGCAAGGTTACAAAGTATGGGATACTGTTAAAAATGGATTTGCGCCAACCGCATATGAACAAGGTAAGAAGAATTTGGTAAATGATGCAAAAGTAAAGAATATTATTATAAGTGGAATTATTTAATATTCTTATCATAGGGTGTTAGTTTTAAAAACTACAAAAATGTGTATGGGACAAGCTAGAGAATATATATGCAAGTGACTCAAATGTCAAATAAGAAAAACTTCAAATCTACAAAGAAAAATTTGAGCAACTCAGAATTAAAGAAGATAACAACATTTCTGCATACTTCCAACACATTGACGAAATAACCAACACTCCGGAAGGATTGGGAGAGCTTCTTGATGAGAAGACTATTATACGAAATATTCTTAGAATGTTACCAGGGAGATTAAACCCAAAGGTATAGGTCTTAGAATATAGTGAAATTATGGGAAAACTCAACAAAGAGGAATTACATGGAGTTCTCATAAGATATGAAATGAGAGTCGATGAATAATAGGGTACTTCGCATCTACAAATTCTATTCACTGCATCTAAGAAAAACAATAAGGAAAAACAACCTTCAAAGAAAAATACCTACAACTACAAGTGTGAAGAAAATGAAGATGATGAAGAAGGTCTTTCAAATGGAGAATATGCTTACTTTACAAGAAAATTAAAAATTGGTAAGGAAAAATTCAAAGGTAAACTTCCATTGATATGTTTTAGCTGTGGTGAGGTTGGGCATTTCACAGCAAAATGTCCAAACATAAGTGATGGAAACTGAAAAGGAAAGAAATTCTTTAATAAATTCAACCAGCAAGGAAAAAAGAAAGGATTCAAAAGGAAATTTATCTCTAAAGAAGATAGCTCATCATCCAATGAATCTAGTGATAGTGGGGAAGAAGCCAATGAGATAGTATTGTTTATGGCCAAGCACAATAAACAAGAGGTATCAAACAGTGAAGAAGAAGGGTTGGCCAGAGAATAATTTTCTAAGGAGAGAATCAAGCTTATAAAAGAGCTCAAGGTTGAGAAGATCCATACCAATACTCTTGAAGAAAAAGTTCAAGGTCTCAAAATTGAAGTTGAAGAACACAAATTTATTGAAGAGTCACTTCAAAATAATTTTGAATAAATCAACCAAGAAACAGAAGCATTAGAAGTTGAAGTAGTCTCGCTCCATAAGGAAGTGAAGAAGGGAAAATTTTCCAAAACCATGATAAAATCTCGAAGGCATTGGAATAACTCATCAACAATCAACGATATTATAATGATAGAACCGGTCTTGGTTAGAAATAATAAGAAGCAAGACTTTGTACAAAAAAATACAATGAACCTATGAGATCTTATATGCATTTAGACTTCATTGGACAAGATTCGCAAGAACAACCTTGGAAGACAATTCCCCGACGAAGATTTCCATACAAGTACCAACATATTTTTCATGGCTATTGTTATTCATGTGGAAAATTTGGTAATAAAGATGCAGAATGTTGCATGTACCGTAGGAACCAACACAATTCCAGGAGATCTGTCAAATATGAACCTCCCAAGGCTGAAAGAAAGATCAATAGATATGAGAATTTAAGAAATAATATGTAATGTTACAAATGTTGAAAGTTTTGACACATACCCAAAGATTGATGACTTGATAATCCTCCAGAAGAATATTTTAAGCCACAGAATGAATGAACATGGAAGAATAAGAAGACTGATAATTGTGCTCTTTCTCTCAAGGCTCAAAACAAAAAAAATGTGTGGTATGTTATTAGTGGTTACTCAACATATATGACTCGAGATAGAAATAAATTTGTATCTATGAAAGAGAAGAAGAATGGAACTTTATCCTTTGGAAATGATGGATCTTCAAATGTTATAGGATCAGGTACCCTCACTCTCAGAAGAAAATATGTTCTAGACAATGATGCTCTATTGGTTGAAAACATGAACCACAATCTACTCACCGTTGTACAAATGTGTGATCAAGCAGACACAATGCTATTCAAGTCCACAAAATGTGAAATCAAGAATGGTAGGTATGGTAAAATTGTGGCTACAGCAAGTCGATCTCCAAATGACATATATGTTGTGGATGAAGGCATGTCTACTAGCTAAAGAAGATGAAATCTGGTTATGGCACAAACAAATGGGTCACATAGACTTTGACAATTTTTTTAGGACAAATAAAAAGGAAGTAGCACTACAAATGCCAAAATTATCAAAACCTTCCAACACACTATGTGAGGCCTGTCGGCATGGAAAATAGACAAAAATCAAATTTAAAGCAAAAGAACACTTTGCATCACATCCATTGGAACTGATACATACTGATCTATATGGTCCCATGCGAATGAAAGGCTTAGATGGAGAAATATATTTCATGTTAATGATAGATGACTATACCACGATTACAGCCTTCAGTTTCCTAAAGAAAAAATATGAAGCATTTGAGTGCTTTAAGATCTACAAGGAGTTGGTCAAAAATGAAACTTATTTGAAAATAAAGTGTCTAAGGTCAGATAATGGCAGAGAATTCACTTCAAAATTATTTCATCAATACTATGACATAAATGGAATAAAAATACAATTTTCAATAGCACAAACACCTCGGCAAAATGGAGTAGTTGAAATAAAGAACAGAACCATATAGGGAATGGGTAGAACAATGTTGAAGGACTCAAAATTTGGATGAAAAGTTCTCAATTCAAGCGATTGATATGACAATCTTCATTATCAACAGAAGTCTTCTCAGAAATAATTACAACAAGAACCCATATGAATTATGGATAGGAAAACATGCTAATGTAAAATATTTTGGAATCTTCGAAAGAAAATGTTATATCAAAAGAGAATATCAAAATTTGGGTATGTTTGAGTCAAGTTTTGATGAAGGTATCTTTGTTGGTTACTAACGTAAAATAAAGGCCTATAAATGATATAATCTAAGACAAAAATCAATAGTCGAGAGAATAGATGTTACATTTGATGAAGATGGTGTTCTAACAAATAATCATGAGCACCTAGAATATTTTAAATGTGAGACAGAGGTTGAAAAAGACATAGATAAGAAACTATCAACTGGAAGAAGTAAACAATGATCATCAAGATATACAGGAACAACAACAAGAATCTTGTCCAAAGAGAAAAAAATAATGGATTCAAAGGAACCGTCCATCAAATCAAATCATTAGTGACATAAATGAAATTCAACAACTTTGCTCATCACATCAAGCTCACAATGCTTTTCTAAAAACCTTTGAGCCTAGGAGTTTTGAGGAAACCAGCCAGAATGACCATTTCGTAGCAGCTATGAATGAAGAATTTGATCAAATTGAGAAAAATAACACCTGGGAATTAGTTCCACAACCAAAAGATAAAAATTTCATTGGGACTGAATGGGTGTTTAGGAAAAAAGTAAATGAAGATGGACAGGTTACCTGAAATAAAGCAAGATTGGTTTGCAAAGTCTATGCACAAGTGGAAGGAATTAATTTCGATGAAACATTTGCACCAGCTGCCACAATGGAAACCATATGGATTTCTCTTGCCTATGCATGTTCAATAAAAATCAAAGTTTACCAAATGGATGTTAAGTTAGCATTCCTGAATAACGAATTATACGAAGAACTTTACACTGAACAACCTGACAGTTTTCTACTATCAGAAAAAGAAGACTACATTTACAGGTTAAAGGAGGCTCTATATGGTCTCAAGCAGGCTCTAAGAGCATGTTATGCTCGTCTTTATGGATATCTACATCAACAAGGGTTCAAGAAAGTTATTGGTAATAGAAATCTTTATGTACAAATAGAAAAGCATAGTTTAAAAATCGTTGAGGTATATGTGGATGATATAGTATTGGTAGCAATGATGATCGACTAAGTAAGAAATTTTCTACAAATATGCAAAGTGAATTTGAGATCTCTTTACTTGCTGAGATGACATACTTCTTAGGGATTCAAATATCTTAGCAATAGAAAGGAATATTTATATGTCAAGCCAATTAAATCAAGGAAATGTGCAACAAATCCAAGATGGAATATTTCAAACCCATCCTTACTCTGATGTTAACAAGTCAAAAATTGATCATAGAAGACTCATCTAAGGATGTGGATCAGAGGTTGTACATGTATATGATTAGTAGTCTTCTATATGTAACTGCCTCCCATCCAGATGTTATGCAAGCAATTGGACAATTATAAATATTCCAAGCAGCACCAAAATAATCGTATATTATTTTTGTCAAAAGAATTATTTGATATCTAAAGGGCACAACAAAATATGGCTTGTGGTATCCAAAGGTTAATAATCTCATTAATCAAGCCTTTACAAATGCAGATTGGGCAGGAAGCACTGATGATCAGAAGAGTACTAGTGGAGCAACATTTTATATAGGTGGTTTTCTCGTATCATGGTTGAGAAAAAAGAAAACATCAATCTCATTACCTACAAAGGAAGCAAAATACATTGAAGCGAAAGCTTGTTGTATTCAAGTCCTTTGGATGAAACAAATTTTCCAAGATCTTCAAGTACAATTCAGTGAGCCTATTCACATCCTTTTTTATAACACTAGTGCCATCATCATCTCCAAGGATCCTGTCATGCATTCAAAAACAAAACACATTTCGATCATATATCATTTTGTTAGAGAGCAAGTCGCTGAAAAGAATATAAAACTTCAATATGTTGGTACAAAAGAAAAAATAATTGATATATTCACTAAACCTTTACCTCGTGAAGCATTTGAATACCTTTGCCATAAGCTTGGGATTCTCCCAAGTTCTCATTAGATTTTCCTTATTCATAAAATAAAGGCGGTGTGGAAGTGTGTACAGGTCCGCAAGATGGTTGTCTGTCAGGGGGAGTTATCCTTTTCCATTGATGTCAAAGGGGGAGAGAATGTTGTAGGAAGAGGTGCCATTATCGTAGGGGGAATTCTTGTGTTGCCATCAATGCCAAATGGGGAGATTATTGATCAGTGGTTGTTGTTGATGTCAACCCAAGCAGCACCAGGTGCTACCCAGACCTTGCATGGGAAATTTTTCCTACCAAATTACTATATTCTAAGTCAATAATATTTTTTATTGTTTCTAATTGTCGAGATTTATTCGTTGATATATGGCACGCCACGTAGTTCTTCACGGTTTGAGAGATATTCATGTTTGAAGTTAGTAACCCCAATTAGTGGGCTAAAACCCCATGGGGTTGTGGCATGACACTAATCATCGGTTGTGGTCATTGAATAGTCAATAATTAATAAATTTTAAGCTCCTAAAATCCCTCTCAAGTTCACTTATTTAAGACCCTATGAACCTAAGAATTTATATAAATTATGATCCTCATATCATCCTCATGTAGGGATTTCACTACATGAAACAGGTCATCATGAAATTTTTGCTATAACTTTTTTTTTAGGGAAATTCGAGAGCTGAAATTTTTATCATGTGAAGAAAAAATCCTGAGGAAGGTTGTGTAAAAATTTTAGATCATGGTTCACAATATTTTCGGATATATGATCTACGGAATTTAGGGTTTTGCAGGCTTCCAAAATTCATATCAAATAGGTGACCTTGGGAAAATCATCATAACTCTTTCATAGAGCATCGGATTAGAATTATGTAAAAAGGGGCAGATAGTGCACGAATTCTAGTTTTTTGTGTATCAATTTCAGAGCCAAAGGAGGAAAAGGTGATACATGGCATGCCATACAAACTCTCTCTACTGAACTAGTCCATAATTAGGTCATTGTGAGAGATTGGGAATAAATTTTCCTTGAAGAACCGAAATGGGGTAATACCTATGGCATCGAAAAGAAGATTCAACGCGATACTAAATAACCAAAAATAAAATATTGGGGATCTGAAATAACAGAGATATCTAAGACTCAATATCGAGCTCCTAGAAGGCAAGAAAAAGCTAGATCATGTGTTGTCAAGGGCTACAAAGGACTAGGCTTTCTAGGGAAACAAAGCAAAGAAAAGTGCAGAAAAAAGATGCAGCAGAGGTAAGCTCCAGGAAACTATATTCTGTATATGCATGTTCATCTCTTAATTTCATTAGGTTCTTTGGATTCTATTTTTTTTCTTATTTAGCACTGACATACACTTTGCAATATGAGGTAAGTTTTGCTATTATCATGTCGTTGGTATTTCCTTGAATACTTTTTGCAGGTATTATATATTCATCAAGATAAGACTCAATGCATGATCTAATGTTATGAAGAGTGAGAAAGGGTAGCATGAAAAGATCAGCAATCAAGGTGCAGAATAGTAGCAAGAAGTTCACCACATGAAGTCTTCAAGTAGTGAGCACTACATACAGTCATTGTTAAGCTATCGTTGCACCGAGTCATTGTAAAAGAATGATTGTAAAATTTGTACAAGTTTCTATTTGCCAAAAATTGAAGAGGCAGTGTCGGGAGGTTTAGGATCATCATTCGATGGTTCTGTCATAGTTTGGGTTATGGTCTAGTGTGTCTTATTCTTCTTCTACATCATTCTATATCATTATAAATTGGATTATTTTCCTTGGTATGGTAGGCTAGTGCATGAATTCACCAACAAGTTCAATCCTATGGAAACTTCATGGTGGTAGGGTGGTGCTAGGGTTACTTGTAGCTCATTAGGTGTTGGGGCATTCATTCAGTTGAATACTGAAGAATATCAGGTGTTGCAGCGTCTATCCAATGGGAGAAGGAGAAGAATTTTTTTCTAGATTCTAGGAATTTGGAGCTTTCTTTTAAATTTGAGTTGAATATTAAAGAATTATTAAAAATTAAGTCAGGTGGTTTTTTTCCGAGAGGGGGTTTCCACCTTAAAAATTGTGTGCATCTGTCTCCTTGTGTTTACTTATTTCATTGTAAAAACACTAATAATAATTGATTCTTAACTAATGCTATGAAAGATTAATAATAATACTATTAGAAAGGAATATTGATTCACCCCCCCGCCCCCCGCCCCCTCTCAAAATTTCCAACATAAGGGTGATTAAAGAAGCATTTAGGCCAGAACATACCTTTTTAAGAAGTCCTGATTCTTCGACAAGATCCCACATATCCTATCCCAAGAACGACCATCCAGCCTTGAAGAATTATGAGGTGAACCCATCTTTTTCAGGTCCTTTCCTCATAGAAATAGCCTTAAATGTCTCTACCACCTCATTGAGAGTAATGGGTATAAGGAGAGCTTCATTCTGTGCATTTGATACTAGGCAAGAATGTGAAAGAGAACCGTCTTTAAGGCGTCCGAGTGATCGCATCTTTCATCCTGCATAAAAGAGGGAAAGAAGGTTTCTAGCTTGGCCTCTACCTCTTTTTGTTGTTATAGGAAAGTTCCATTAACACTCTGGAGATTGGTTATTGCCTTGCGTTTCCAGTGGTGTATCATAGATCGATGGAATAATTAGGAGTTTATTCCCCCCTCTCGAAGCCATTGGATCGTTGACTTTTGAAGCCATAAGATTTTCTCCTATTTTTGTTTCTCCACATGCTCTTTTAAAACGTTCTCCTCTACATCAACTGTTTCCTAAGAGTAGCCATCCTGGATGATAGTTCATTCCACTTCTTCCATCCGAGTCTCCAAGTTGTGCTTTTCCTCAAAGAGATTGTTTCTAAAATCCTCTTGGTTCCATATCTTTAGATGAATTTTCAATTCCTGAATCTTCTTGTCAAAGAATTGCATTTTATTTCCTTGTGGGGTAGCCATAGAGGTCCACTAGGATTCGATTTTTTCCAAGAACCTCGGATGGCGCAACAAAAATATTTCAATTCTAAAGGGCTTTTTCAATTGGGAAACTAAAGAAGTGATACCAACACTGATCGGTGAGTGGTATGAAACCGTTGAAGGAAAAACCTCCAAGATTATCTGACGGTGTTGTAGCATAATTTGGTCAGATAAAAGGATTATATCCAATCAGCAAGAAATATGGTTGGGGCCTCCACGACGATTGGTCTATGTATGTAGTCCTTGTTGAGGGAGGGCATCAACCAGGTGCGTGGATTCGATGATGTTTTTGAATTATTGGGCTTAGGGCTCTAGCCTACAGAACCCCCCTCTCTTCTCAACTAGATTCCTCATCATATTAAAATATCCCCCACAGGATCGAGTCTTATGTTCCCTAGGATTGGCTCATCCCATGTCGGTTAGCCAAGAAAAATGCTTTGTCATGGGGCGTGGGAGGGTTGTAAGTTGTAGTCAAGATCCTCCATCTTTTCTCACAAATCAAGTGGAAGGCCATTTATAGGGAGAACTGTACTCCTACCCAGTCTGCTAAAATGACCTTATCAAGGTCTAAGAAGATCATGATCCCTCCCACATATTTGATTGCTTCTACAGACATGGATTTTCCATTTCACCAAAAACGTTGGCTGTTGTTCTTTAACTTATCATCGCTCACTTTGGTTTCTTGTAGAAGGATTATCTCTAGTTTGTATTTTCCAATTTTTTCTTTAAGGGAACAAATATTCTTCGAGCTATTGAATTCCCTTATGTTCCAAGATATGATATTCATTGAGATGGTTGCACGGATCTTGGAAATTAATCTGACAATTGTCCCATTTGTCCCAAGTTGAGCAATAAATCTCCAACTTCCATAATCAATTATTTTGTTTATTTCCTTCCATTGTTATTTTTCTCTGATCCCTAGGGGTCTAGGAGGGCTAAGGTCATGGCATCATTGTCCTCTCCTTCCCCATGAGGATATGGTTCCAAGCACCTAGAGCGAGATGACCATTAAATAAATAAGTGGTCATAGTGGGATAGTTCATTACATGGGATTTAATTGACATCTTCTTTGCTCTAGGTATTGAATATACCCAAAATTTTCTTTTCATCCATGTCAATTTCATTGTTTTTTCTTCTGCCTCCATGATCTGGCTGGTGTTGAGGAGGATTTCATTAACCCAACGATTAGCCTCTCAATTTTCTAGGATTTTTCTTTTGGTAGCCATATTTTCTCCTAGAACTATGAGTTGATTTTCTACCTTCATGGATTCGGGGATATCCTTACAAGAGGAAGTGGAATTTTTTTCATGGGCCAAGGTTTTTTGTGCTTATTCCAATGGCAAGGCTACAAACAAGTTGGTGGAGCCTAAGGGTTTCGAAGAAGCTGGGTGTGAGAGGTTTTTTTGGGCCTGGAATGGGGGGCCTCCTAAGGCCCATGGTAGGATTTATTTGGGGTGGCTGGGGGAAATTGGGATGATCTCACCTCCTGTTAACTTGTTGGAATCCCTCTCATATATATATCGAGCTGCATATCTGGCTTCTTCCGCTAGGGTCACCAAAAAACCTCCAAAAGGATGGTCGTACTCATGACATCTTCAAAATTTTAATGCGACATATTCATAGTAGAGCAGTTGGATCCAGGTGGTATCATGGTAGATCAAATCTATTGATTCTTGCAGTGGATCATATATAGTCATGTGAAGACAAATCCTGGCATAGGACATATGCCTCCTCCATTTGGTTACCTCATATATCTTGAAAAAATGGGCAATGGAGTTACCAATCCCTTCCACGATGTCAAGTTCCCAAAACTTATCAAGTATACATTATATTCTGACCCATACTAGTGTTGATGAGAATTATTCCTTCTCTAGGTTGTATAAATCTTCCCATTAGTGAAGAAAAATACTCGAGTTTCTCATTACATACAATCCATTCTGAAATATTCGCTTCCTATCCCCTAGGTCTCTGAAGATAATAGTAAAAAACCCTTTTGCTTGGATTCATAGCTAAAACTTTCCTCGAGGAGCCCATTGGTGCTGGATGTAGAAGAAGATGTATTGTTCTTTGGGCTAGACCCCTAAGAATTTGTAGATAATACCGTGGTCCTACATATATTGGAAGGTTTGTTCCAACTGGTTGTTTGGAATGACAATTTTGGGGTTAATCGTGACCTTTGGCATGAAGTGGTTTCTACCTTCTTTTCCTTTCCATTGATCCCCCATCGCACGGGTTCCCTTATTGGCTTCAGTGCTGGTAGCTCCATTTCTTGGACAGCCCTGAACTAAGATGGCGTGGTTTACCGCGTCTTTGAAGGATGACAATCCCTCAGACTGTGGAGAGGGGCAAGACATTGGGAGAGATGAGCGCCTATCAGTGCAATGTTGAAGGCTTGTTCACATTTGGAAAACCTAGTGGGAGCATGTCTTGCAGAGGTCAACGTTGTTAGACAACATCATACAACGCAAAACCCTAGAGAAGCTCATAAACCCTTTTTCATCGTGATCTAGTTAGTGCGATATGATTTTGTAAGAGATGGTAAGAAGAGTTGCGAGAGGATATAATTTTTCATAAGAGGTTCAAAATTATAATACAATGGTAGCATGAACTTTTATAGATCGGTTTGAAATGATATATTCTAGGAAAGGCTAAATGGTACATATCAGAAAAGTTGGAGGGGAAATTTCCTTGCCTCATTTCGTAGAAGCTTTCGGGGATCAAAATACTCCAAAAATGGGAATGTGTGAATAATACTGGATAATTATATTATTTTAATTCATATTGAATCTATTGAAGTTGAAAAAAGGTAGATAGCAACTCATAGGACCACTTTCACATACAAGTCCTAGCTTGACAAAGTGGAGTCTGAAATATTTTGGGAGAAATTTAAGGCATCAAATGACATTTTATTTGGTGTAATATTTTTATGGCTACATACCACAAGAAAATATTATTCTATGCATAGAAATGCCTCCCCAATGACTCAATAATTACCTCAATCAACGTCTTTGTACAAAATTTATGTCATTCAAAATTTGACCTTCCATATTTTACCACCATAATTTGAGAGGATGTCATGTGAGCTCCCTTATCCATATAATATTTGGTATCTATGTGACCATCATGGATAATAATATAGAATTTTTCAAATTGAAATTCTAGTTATATGTTGAAGGAGTCAAACTTAACCAAAAGTATGTTATCAAGTTGTTTCATAATTGACCTACTCAGAGGGAAAGGGGTTCCATTTATTTTACAACATTTTATTCCATACACAAGAAGAGTAGTTGTGAGTGGATAGGGAAAGAGAAAATGGAGAGAATTTAAGAATTGTAGCTTCCACATTCCATAGGCTTGAAATTTTCGTACATGCATCCATTTTCTTATTTGAAGAAAAAAATTGAAGCACACTCACCTTCTAACCTTGTTTTCGCCTAGAGGGTTTACTAGATTATCTCTTCTGTTGATATGTGTTATGTGAGTTTTATTTTGTTTTTATATATTTTCCACATAATTTTAATTTTCGCACATACTCAATAAGTATTAGTTAACACATTTATACATGTAAGCAAAAATAAACCCTAACAATGTATGTTTCATATTTATAATGTATTTTAGTAGATTTGTTGTGATTATTTGTTGAGTGGAATAACCACCATAATTTATGGCCATTCCAAGGCATAGTTATTTTGTTTGAAGGAATTTCAAAGTGTTTTAAATCAAAATGTAAATCACTATACATAAGGTCATAATCAAACCCTTTTGAGACAACAATGGAGTAGCATAAAAGGTGGTGAGATATTTATAGTTCACTTTATTGCATTGTGATATATATATATATATATATATATATATATATAAATTCAGAATTAAATTTCCTTAACTTTTAGTTTACTAAAATTAGTATCATATTATTTTTCTCCTTAAAGTTTCTAATACAAACTAGTGGTAACAATAATGTATACAAGAGGGAAAAACTCCGTTGTGAAACCAGCTTCAAAAATCGAAGAAAAGAGATATCAACACATTAGAAATAAGCCACTTCGAGGGGGATACCTCCAATACATTACATGAATGAACAATTCTTGGATGATACAAATTAAAAAACCTCCTTTCTATATATAGGAGTCCATGGGACCACAATGTAATCCTAGCTGACCTAACAATAATAACTTAAGGGCATAATAATAACAATATGGGGGTTACAAGGGTACAATAGTAACAATAATGGGGTTACACTAACAAAAATAAGGGACTACACTAGTAATATATGGACCTAGCATGCCCCTCTCCTCCAAAAAAGTTTTGTCCTCAATGCTTGAGTAGCTCTGGGTGGTTCTATATAAAATTCTCATCCTCCCATGTAGAATCTTCAGTGGGTAAGTTCTTACACTTTATGAGATACTCTGAAATCGATCGATTCCATAGATGTCGAATTATAGTTTCCGTGACTGCTTTAGGTTCCAATATGATTTTTCCTTCCTCATCAAGTTCTGGAAATATTGTTTGAACTAAAATATTTTCACCTATAACCTTCTTTAAGCATGAAAAATGGAAAATTGGATGCACTCGTGAAGAAGCAGGAAGCTCCAATTTGTATGCCATATTACCAATCTTTTGAAACACCTTGTAAGGACCATAGTACTTTGGTGATAATTTATTATACTTCTTAGCTTGCTTGAGGGATATTTGTTTGTATGGTTGTACCCATAAAAATACCCAGTCTCCTACATCAAAACGTCTCTCGCAGCGACGTTGATCTGCTTGTTTTTTCATTCAATTTTGTCCTGACTTCAAGTTTTCCTTTAAGAGTTGGAGAACTTCTTGTTGATGCTCGATGTGATCTTCCACTTCTTGAACCTTCAAATTTTCTCTTAAATATGATTTGATGGATGGTGGATGATATCCATAAAGTGCCACAAATAGGGTCAATTTTGTTGGAGTATGGAAGGAAGTGTTATACCACCATTCAGCAAGAGATAACCACTTGAACCATCATGTTTGTTTATCAAATACAAAGCAACAAAGATATCCTTCCAAACATTTATTTACTATCTCAGTTTGACCATCAAATTGAGGATGATAAGATGAGCTATGAGTTGATTGAGTACCGAAATAAGAAAATAACTTTGTCCAAAAATTTCCATTAAAAATGGGATCTTTGTCGCTCACAATAGCCCTTGGCTTTCCATGTAGCTTTCCATGTAGTAACAAATGTACTTTCTTTAAATGGATGAGATAATGCACAAAAGTATGCATACTTGGTAAGTCTATCAACTACCACCATGATGACACTCTTTTCTTTGGACTTAGGTAAACATGTGATAAAATCCATTGAAATCTCCTCCCAATGTTGAATTGCAATGGATAAAGGTTGTAGAAGACCGGAGGTCTTAATTGTCTCAACTTTATTCTGCTGGCAAACCAAACATTCTGCCAGAAACTTTTGAATATCATATTTAAGGACATCCCAAAAGAATTCATTCTTCACCCCGTGGTAATTTTTTAAAAATCTTGAGCGTCTTCCTAAAGGAGAATTGTGCAATTCCAAAAGAATATTTTGTTTTAGTTGGGAATTCTTACAAAGATATAAGCGATCTTTGTACCATAAGGAATGATTTTTCTAACTAAATGTATCAGTTGTACTATGAGCTTGCTTACAAATTTTGAATGAGTGTCCACACTTCTTCGTCCTTCATCCATTCATCTCTTGCTTTGGTTATCCAATCTGGTTGGATAATAGAAATGGCACAAAGCAATGCTTCCACCTCTTCATTCTTTCTTAAGAGTGCATCCACAACAACATTTAGCTTCCCTTTTTTGTAAATTATTTCAAAGTCATAACCCAACATCTTTGTGACCCATTTTTGCTACTCTTTTGAAGATATTCTTTATTCCAAAAAGTGTTTAAGACTATCATGATCGGTTTTTACCTTGAAGTGTCTTCCCATTAGGTAATTTCTCCATTTCTTTAGTGCATGCAATATTGCTAACATTTCCTTCTCATAATTAGGTTTTTGTAAATACTTTCCTTTGATTGAACGACTCTCAAAAGCAATGGGTCTTCATTCTTGCATTAAAACAGGACCAATTCCATTTCCTAAGTCATCACATTCCATGATAAATTTTTTGTGAAGTCTAACATAGCGAAGACCGGTGCTAGGAACATTGCCTCTTTAAGATGTTCAAAGGCCTAAGTTTTTTCAGGAGTCCATGAAAATTTGTCTTTCTTCAATAATGTTGTTAGAGGTGCTGCTATTCTCCCATAATTCTTTAAAAACTTGCGATAATACCCTGTTAACCTGAGAAATCCTCGCAACTGCTTTAGAGTTCTGGGGAATTTCCATTCCTTAATGGCTTTAATTTTGTTAGGGTCTACCTTAACACCCTCATGAGATAAAATATGACCCAGATATTCCACCTTTTGTACTCCAAAGAAAAATTTGGATGTCTTTTCATATAATTGTTTCTCCTGCAATAATTTGATCACCCTATCAACATGTTGAACATGATCCTTCCAAGACCTGTTGTAGATTACTATTTCATCAAAAAATACTAGCACACATTTTCTAACGAAGGGTTTGAAAATGGAATTCATCAACCCTTGAAATGTAGAAGGTTCATTGGTAAGGCCAAAAGGCATGACCAAAAATTCATAATGACCCTCATGAGTTCAAAATGTTGTTTTCGAAATATCTTTAGTTTTCATTCTAATTTGATGATATCCTGAATGAAGATCCAACTTGCTAAAATAAATTTCTCCATGTAATTCACCCAATAATTCATCAATCATAGGAATGGGAAATTTATCTCTAATGGTGAGCTTATTGAGCTCCCTATAATCGGGACACATGCGCCATGATCCATCGTTCTTATGTACCAATACTATAGGAGCAGAGATAGAACTTTGACTAGGTTGAATTATACCCACCTCTAACATTTCTGAAATCATACATTCAATTTCGCTCTTTTGGACATAAGGATATCTATCAGGCCTAATGTTTGGAGGAACACTTCTTGGAATCAAATTAATAGCATGATCATGATCACGAATAGGTGGGGGTCTTTTGGGAGTTTCAAAAGCCTTGGAACGATTGTCCAAGACTTTATGGAGATCTGCAGAAATAGATTATTTTGATGTTGGAACTTCTAGTGAGCATAATTGTGAAATTATGCCTCGTTGTTCTTTCTTTTGAAGCTTTTTCATGACATTAGAGCTTATTATATTTCTAGGCTTCCTTGCAATACCCCGTAATTCGACTTCCTTTCCTTCCGAAAAAAATCAAGAAAAGTTCTTGAAAATTAAAAGCTACCATCCCCAACGATTGTAACCATTGTACTCCTAGTACAAGTCATCACCTCCCATAGGAATGGAAAGCATTGGACTATTCAATACATATTATCCCATGGTTAGCTTGATATTATGGCATTTTCTAGAGAAATTTATAGTTCCTCCATTTGCAACCATCACTTGACATTCTGGTGCTGGGTATAGGAAACAATTCAATTCCTTAGCTACCTTAGAATGAATAAAATTATGCGCACTACCTGAATCAATCAACACTATTACCTTTTTCTTCTTGATATGTCCTTCTATCTTGAAAGTTTGAGGAGTGGTAATTCCTTCCAATGCATTACACGATATGGTCGAACTCATTTCTTCCTCTTCTAGGGTTGGTTCCTGGTGTATATCCTCTTCTTGTTAGTTTTCTTCTTCCTCTTCACAATCTATGTAAAATAATTTCTTCTGAGCACACTTATAACCTTTAGTGTATTTGCTATCACAACTATAGAAAATCCATTTTTCCATTTATTCTTCCAATTGTTGTGGTCTCAACCTTGTAGGCTTTTGAAATATAGGAGTAGCAACACTCCCCTCTTTATATAAGTGAGTGGTAGGCTTCCTTGTTGCAATAATTTTACATTCAATTTTTCTTGCCAACCTAAATTCCTTCTTCAATGAATCAAGTTCCAAAACGCGAACTTCATGTTGGATGTTATCCTTTAAGGTACTTATGAAGAGATCCATCCTATGCTCCTCTGGAATATTAGTTACCCTTATATTCAATTTTTGGAAGTCCTCAATGTGCTCCCCCACTAAACCATTTTGTTTGAGATTTATCAATTGGCTAAAGAAGGTGTTTCTCTTTGTATCCTCATAATGTGCATTGGTTCCATTACCAACAAAACACAAACCTGTCCTTCCATAGGCATAAGGAAAGTTGAAATTTGACCTTAAAAAAAAACGAAGTGCGTTCTGGAATACATACTTTTTGTTTTTGGGTGTTTTTTCATGTTTTTTGAGTCTTTTTGGGCTAGAGTTCCCGTTTTGAGGTCAGGTTACCTATTTCATTGACAGTGTTAATTCATGACACCTTTACAATACCTAAAAAGTCATGACACATTAGCAGCAAGATTGGAACCCATTTGGACAGCTTAGGATTCCGTCAACCTCAACAGTGAATCACTGGTTGAATCAATGCCCTATTGACCATTTAGACCACACTGGGCTATGAAACAAATTCATGAATCAAGACATAGAATCCCTCTGAAACTCATGATATGTGGATGGAAATAATGAAACTTGCCTAGAGGGCTTAGGACTCTATGAGTATCAGTTGTGAATCAGTTGTTGAATCAATGCCCCTTTGGCCATTTAGACCATCTGAGTCTATAGCACCAACTCATGACCAGACCATATTGGTCTATAGGACCAATTCATGACTCTCATGACCAAACCATATTGTTCTATAGGACCAATTCATGACTCATGACGTATGGGTAGCAAGAATGAAACCCACTTAGATGGCTTGACACCCTGCCAACCTCAATAGTGAGTCAATTGTTGAATGCTATTTTGTCCATTTAGACCTTGTTGGTCTATCGGACCATTTTGATTCCTTCGTGTTAGATTTGCGGTCTTATCTGTTTTCAGTGAATGTTAAATGCATTCTTTGTTATGACTCATGAGTAGATTCTACAATATGAGGAGGGTGTTCTCATAACCTTGTCAATATCATTTCAATCTGTAGGAATGTATGTTTTTTATTTAAACCTATTTTGGTTGAATAACCTTGATCTACTTAGGTAGAAATGTTTATTTTTTCACCCTTTTTTTGTGGGTAATGTTGGTAGCAATGAGCTCTATGAATTTTGTTATAAGGTGCAATCGTCTCTTAGTGTAATCATTTTTGTATATTGTATATGGTTGGGTTGATAATGTTCTCAAAAGTAGGAAAATCTAGTAATTTATGTTGTTTGTTATCTAATTTCACCATCCTATCATATCTTACCCAAGTTGTATTCTTGTTTGACTACTTGTCTATTTGTGTGAAATTTAAATTTTTACTAAAAGGGATGAATGCCAAGAAATTTTTTCGTATGTTAAAGAGGTGGATATTCAATTGTTTGAAATTCCATGTAATAATTTTCTAATTAATTCACTAAGTTTTTGGCATACACTTTTGGCAACTGCTTAAGATACATGATGTTATTGCTTGTCTTGTAGCACCATCATATGATGTTCTTGCCTTCATTGTAGGATGGTCATAAAAATTATGGTATTATATCTTTCAGAATGTCTTTTTCAACTTTACATTTAACTAGTTTCAACTTATAAAATATCTTCTAGAGAAGTCTGATTTCAACTAAGTAGAGCTTATTTCCGTTTTTTTATAACAGAGCTAGGTTAAGGCTTTTAGTAACATTTTCTGGGTTTGTCTAATAGTGTTTGTTCTTTTCCGGGTTTGTCTATTAGTGTTTGTTTTTCGCTTGTTTTCAAGAAAGACATCCTGGATTCTCCCTCTTCTCCATCCCAAAAGACTCATCTGCATTTGAACTTGTGACCTATAACTTTCCTGTAGGTAACATGCCTTAGGCAGATGGTTCAACTATTTGAACTTACCCTTGGGAGTATGTCTAATAGTTATTGTATTCAATACTGTCTATAATACCACAAACATGCACATATACCACACACATGCACATATATAATATTCCAAGATGCTTTTTGTTGTGGATATTCGTTCAAAAATGGACCCCCCACTACCAAAGGGATTTGTAGGTATGCATATACTCTGTAAATCATAGGCTATTCAATGTCCCGCCTTTTCTTAAGCACGTTGCTACATTTATTTGTAGATTCTATATTGATCTAGATGGTTGCAAGTAGTGAGCACCCAAAAGAGATGTCAATGAATAATTACATATGGTTCCATTTGTAACCAAATTCGCTTATGAGACTTCCAAACCCAATCCATGAAATATAATTTTCAGTGTTTTTCGTATATCTGCTATTACGTATTCCTTTATCTTTTTGCGTCACATTTGCTTACACTAGAATGGTCAGTTCAATCTCAATACAAGCTTTTGATCAACTGATAACAAAGCCGCTATGAATCTTCTAAATTTCCTGTACTAGAATGGCCAGTTAAACCTCAATACAAGCTTTTGATCGACTGATAATAGAGTAGTACTCTCTTCATCCAAATTCACCTGATCATAGATTAAGACTATTGGTTGATTAAAAATTTGCAACCAAGTTTAATCTTCCAATCTAGTACAAGTAACTCTTTTTTCTTTTTGCATACCCTTTTGAGTGCTAACACATCCCCAACCTACCTGGCTAGGGATTTTGATTTTGCCAAGAAATAACAAGTAACTCCTATTTTTGTGTACCCTTTAAGTGCCAACCCATCCCCAACCTTTTTTTTCAGAGAGAAAATACTTTTGGTTTATATAAGTGTACCAGGGCACATATCTTGGTAATATCATAAAAAATTGCATTTTCTACATTTACATTTTCATCCATTGATTCATAATATGTTAATAAAAAATACATGGACATAGTTCGTCCTCGGATTCTTTGACTTCTTCATCTCTTCTAGTGCTTTTCTATCAAAACTTCTTACAATTCCCCAAAAAACAATAGTAATCTCAAGTATCCTCATTCTTTTGCATTCTTTCCCTCCTAGTCAAAAACAGAAATTAGTACCTATACCTTAACTGAATTTTACCTTAAATTCTGCTCCATGACCATTTGAATTGAAGAGCTCATAGTACATCTCCCCGAATCTCCAATTCAATCCTCTTTTTGACAATCTGTCCGCTTCATTTTATTTTTCCTTGCATATATGGCTGAAAGTTATTGTAGAAAAGGATCTCTTCAAAGCTTTGATCCTCTCAATCCAATTAGTTAGTGAACTAGGATTAAGTTGTGTTCCTTTGTTCATATGCTCAATAATAACCTTCGAATCTCTGAAGACCCAAAGCTCCTCCAGGTATATTTGTGAAGCGAACCACAGTAGCCCCCACAACGCAATTATTTCAGCTCTCATATTGGTTCCTCTTCACACTTTCGGCCATGCTTTTTCTTTTCTCTTCCGATTATATTTGTATTTTGTTGGTTATCATCCACTAAGATATTTTTCATAAACCTAAATTGTGTATTTATCATTAACCATAGATACATGAAAAGGATTTGGGAACAAATTGACAAATCCAAAGAGTAAGGTTATGAGTGACTTTAGTATGAGTTATATTAGGGAAAGATTTGTCATAAAACTTATACAAATAAATAGTCAAATTTCTGTCAAATAACTTTAAAATTTGTTAAAACAACAGAATTTGGTCCATTCTTCCCAGGCTCGGCAAGTTTAACGAGATTAAGAAAAGCTTTACCAAATGACCAGACTCCACTCATTACAGGGCCAAGCTGAGCACACTTGTCAAGTAGTATGCTGACTCAGCAGATCTTGTTATAATGTTATTAACCATTGAATAAAATATTTCAAATTTAAAACTATATTGGTATATATTTAGATCCATTGCCCACCAAATTGAATTCCACTTTAGATCTGAACTAACCAATTTATTTCACATAGATATGTGGCCATCATTACTCCATTATAACCAGCCCAAAGGTATTACTAGTAGCCTGAAGGTACGGCAAGTGGCTTTCCTTTTTAGGTAAAATGGCCTTTTAGAGCCAAACCAAATATCACAGGCATATCACTTACATTTCTATTTGGATAAGTTGTTGAGATATGAGGTAATGCTTTGTTAATACAGTACTTGCATTTGTTCTCTGTTATAGCAAAATCTAGCACCTAGTGCAAAGTCCGACTAGGTGACTTAAACAATGTACAACACACGAGAGTGTTACCGCTATCAACTCAGTAATCACTCATCTCTTTTTAGAAAAGAACACAATCCAACACATGGGAAGCTTCTCTAATAGGGCTTAAGGACCAAAAAAGCCAAAGATTTCAAGCCGAATGCCCCCTAAGCATCCTACAACAAAAATCCACCAAATAAAGGTATGAAAAAATAAGGTTGTAGTGGATGATGGAGTAAATTTAATATTTGGGTTCAAGGGATCAATGGGTTAAACTGAAGGCTAGGGTTAACCTAAGAAGTCTCGAATAGGTTACCAAACATACCAAATCAAGAAAAAGCCAAGGCTTTCATAAACTAGAGTTTGAAGCCAAGAAATCATAGCAAAACAATAGTTTATAACACCAACAAATTTAGCTATTAAAATTGTGTAAAAGCTATGTGAAATGAAGGCTAAATTTGACAGTAAACTAAAGATAAAATTACAACAAATTTTGATGGTTAATAAAGCATGTGACAACAACTAAAATTTGACGTAGGCCCTAGAAAATCACTGAAAATGCATGAAGAACTTCAATCTAGCTTCTCTAATGCACTTTCAAACACAACTTAAACCTAGGGCATATATGAAAAAGTCGTTAAATGCTAAAAATACAGGATTTTGTTGCAACTTAACATTAATTGACCATAAAGCAAAAAGAAAATTGATTTTTATAGTTTAAACTTTAGATGAGTGCGATAGGTGAGATAGACTAGTGCCTTCTCAATCGAGGGTGTATGGAGTCTAGGATACAAACTTTTCTAGGGTTTATTTGGAGTGATTCTAAATCCAAACAAAACTAGGGCAAAGAAACTAACTTACCCTAAGGTTTAAAATTTATGTTTTCAATTTTCTGAATGATTAAGAGAAAGGAAAATCTATCTCTATTCCTTAATTACTTGGAGGAAAGGTATAGTTTAATAAAGAACAATGAAACAAATACCAAATAAACTAAATCAGCACAACAACGTTAAGCCTATGGAACATAATAACAAGATAAAACAAATAAACTAACTTACTTCACCATGCAATATCCAAGATCCACCATAAGCATCCATGAAAAGGGATCATATTACATCACAAATCCACCCAAGAAATTCATTCAACTAGGCCTCCATTTTTCAAAAGAGAGAAGGATTACTATCCAAGTGTGCCAATTATCCAATGAGGAAATCTACTCCCCTATTTATATGATGGTAGCCACATTGATTTTCCTTTAAATTAAGTTAAAATCCCTAAAAATAATAAATCCATGATACAAAGTGGATAGGTAATCAAGATGACCCCCAAAGATAGCCAAAACAATGAAACAACATGAAAATAAGCGTCAATTAAGTCTCCAAGGGTGACATCATCTCCCAAAATGAGTGTCTCTCTGTGAAAAGTTGCAAATGATGACCCCAAGGGTTTGTCTCATCCCAAAAGTCATGCCTTCTCATTAAAGTGGTGCCACATCCTCTCAAGACCAACATCATTACTAGATGCATCATAAGGGTGACATCATTGTGCTAGGGCATGACATCACTAGGATAGGTGTAAAATCTCTTCCAGAGGGATACAAAGTCATCATCATCATCATCAATCACCAAGTGAAGAGCAATGTCCACCAAGAAGGTACAATGCTAGCTTAGGGGTGTGTTGTCATCTCTTAGGCAAACTTTATCTCCAAGAAATGTCCAAACTTGGATCACCAATGTATAATATCCTTATGCTAAGGGAGGGTCTCATCAAGTATGTCAAGACATCCTCAAGGTCAACATCCCTTAAAAGGTTCCCAATGTCCTATAACAGAGAATTGCATCATTATCAAAGTGGATGGACATCATCTATGGAAGGTTGGAGAAGCATCATATCATCCTTAAAGGGATCCTAGCTGCACCTATAAGAATCATCTAACATACTCAAGGAATCAAGTGAAAAAAACATCATGGGTACAAGAACAATAGAAGCATCAAGGTGGACCATATTCAATGTTAAAGCCATCGAAGTACTTTACACAAGTGTCATCTTCAAATTTCTTACTAGCTTATCATTGTGCACAAGTTACCATAGCTAGGTATGGCAGAGTTATCACATGACCCTATTAGGTGCTTCCAAATCTAAGGGGAGGAACAATTCCTAGGTCAACACTTTTGTTTAATAGGTTCAAGTGATAGATGTTGTGGCTTGGGGTTTTACTTCATGAAAGGTATCATAGTAGGTTATGTAAACCATTTTCCATGAGCGCCTTTGTAGAGGGAGTGCCTAACTACCTTCCCTCGCGTTTATTTTCCCAAGCTCCCATATTTTCCTTTTCCTTTCTTGATTCGTATAACTTGTTCAACAAGATTCAATGATTAATTGTGTGATAATAATGATATAATCATCCTTCAATGATGGGTATTTTATTGCCTTATCAGGGTTGTAATGTTCATTGAGAGTTTCATTTATTTTGATAGGCATGATATGCATGGATGTTCTTAGGGACAAATAACTCTATAAGAGGAGATAGAGTGCAAGCTATAATTGGCTTTTGATTGCTTCTCTTGCATTCTTCTGCATTTTGAAATTTGGCTTGTGTTTGTTATTTTCTTATTGCTGCATCAACATTAGGTATTTCCAACCCCTTCTTCTCATAGGATAAGGCCAACAGGGAACCTGTACAAGAAACTAACAACATTCAATCAAAATATAGGGTATTGAAATAAAGGAATGATGACAAGTGTTGAGTATGGATAACATGGAATGCTACCATCATGATAGTCTCTTATTTGTGCCCTTCCTAGACATTGAAAGAGAGACCCTAAGGAAGGTCACACTCAACTAGAGGAAAATGATAACCACCAAGGTGTTAGGGAAAAAATACACAACCGACAGTGGTTTATGATGCAATTTCAACTTGTGATACATATTAGATTTCCTTAAACATTAAATGAAAGCACTCTAATGAAAAATTGATTAATGTACCTCAGAGTAGATAAAACACACAATCACATCCCCAGCCCCATGTCTCTTTTAACTTTATTTTAAAATATCAAGTGCACAATCACATCCTAACAAAAGGGGAAGTTTACAAAATTAGTGGTAGTTGAAGATCTTAAAGCCCGTTGTACTTGAAAAGGCAATAGATAGAAGAAATTGTTATTTATTTCCCTCCCAATTGATAATTTTACTATCCAGTTCAATGGTACATCAAATATGATTTATTTATGTTGAAATTTGCATCAGGGAATGTTGTTTTCAGTTCATATTGCATCGAACCAGCAGGGGCAGTGAAGGAGAAGTCATTATCATTCTGTGTGGAGAAAGTGCAGAAAGGGGTGGCCAAAGTTACATATGATTATGTTCGGTCATCCATGGATTTCTGTGAGATATACAAAGCCATTCCATCATTACAAGGAGGCATGCATGGTGGAAAATACCATTTCAGCTGGTTGATTTTGGATTTGGGAAGCCTGTATATTGTTGGATGGATAAGTCGTTCTTGCGGACAAGACAGACCTCCCAAGTGTCCTACGGACAGCTAGCAACAAACGGACAAATAAAAAATATTTTCTCTAGATATTGTTTGATTTGGAATTAACTATAATAGGGTACACCAAAACGAGCAATCACATGACTGAACACGAAAGTAGCTGCAGTTTTTCCATCTGTCACAAATTTAGGCATCGCCTCGGCCCATTTGGTAAAATAATCTACTGCTAGAATAATATACCCATGCCCCCCGGCTGAGTGAGGGTTACATGTAATGAAGTCAATGCCCCATTTTGCAAAAGGACCGACAGAAATTATAGGGTGAAGAGGATCAGGTGGTGCATGCATTTTTCGATCAAATATTTGAAAATTATGACATTTTCGGACCGCATAAATACAATCTTTAAATAAGGATGGCCATAAATAACCTGCGCACAATATCTTTTGGGATGTGGCGTACCCAGACATATGACAACCACATGCTCCTGAGTGACAGTCATTTAAAACCTTTTCGGCTTCTTCATGGGTTAGACAACGTCAAAAAACAGAGTCCACACCATGACGGTACAGTGCGTCTCCAACAATATGATATTGTTGAGATTGGAAATGGATTTTATGTCATTGTGACCGTGAAAGTTCGGGCCAAAAAGATTGGGTCTGAAGATAAATAATGATATCTTCATACCAAGGATCAATGGTACAAATAAGAAACAAGGATTCGTCTGCGACTGGTTGTTCCTCCACAGTTTCTGTATCAGTACGTGGGAAATCACACATAAGTTCAGCAAAGATCAATGATTTCTTTGATTTGGACTTTTCAAATTCCAAATCAAACTCTTGTAAGATAACAATCCATTTGGAGTATTTTCCCCCTAGCAATTGTTTGGTCAAGATATACATCATAGGGTTACAATCAGAAATCATTGTTGTTTTGCGTAAAAGTATGTAATGACGAAAATGTTGCACAACTTGAACGGTTGCCAAGGCCAATTTCTCCACATGTGAATACTTGATTTCAGTCGGATGCAAGTTGCGACTAAGATAGTAAATCACATGTTCACTATGAAATTCATCTTCCTGAACTAGAACCATCCCTATCATGAAATCGGAAGCGGCAAGGTACCAAAAGTAATCATGGTTGTAATTGGGAGGATGCCATAACCGTGCATGGGTCAATGCATGTTTCAGAGCATCAAAAGATCGATCAGCAATCTCATCCCAAAAGAAAGGAATATTCTGTTTCAACAACTTGGTGAAACCTTTTGTTAACTCGGCGTAGTTAGGAATGAATCGACGTAAAAAAAATTTTTTCCCTTTCAAACTTTGGAGTTGGCGAAGAGTAGAAGGAGGAGGTAAATTGATGATTGCCTCAACCTTCGATGGATCAACACGAATGCCTACCTTTGAGACAATAAATCCCAACAATCGTCTAGATTGTACGCAAAAAACACATTTGTGAGGATTTAGACGAATCTTATAATGCCTACATCGTATAAAAATGGCTCGTAAATGAGTGATATGATCTGCTCTGCGTGAAGGATGAGCAGGAAAATCATCGAGATAGGGTTGTACAATGTGTTTAATGTCATGAAATGCATAAGACATGGCTCTTTGAAAAGTGGCGCCAGCATTCTTAAGTCCAAAGCATAGTTTGCGATAAGCAAAAGTTCCCCATGGACAAATGAAAGCTGTTTTGGGTTGATCTGCAGGGAGTATGTTGATCTGATTGTAGCCGGAAAATCCATCCATGAATGAAAACATTTCACTTCCAGCACAATCGTCAATAATTTGATCGATGTAATGGGTTAGATAATTGTCTTTTGGACAAGCTCGATTTATATCCCTATAATCGATACACACTCGTATTGTTCCTTGTTTTTTTATTGACTGGAACAATATTAGATACCCAATTCATTAACGGGATCGAATAAATAAAACCTGCATGAAGTAATTTTTCAAATTCGGCTTTAATAGCGGCAGCTTTTCTCAGATGTATCTGACCTAATCTCTGTCTAACGGGTTTAGCATCCGAGTATGTTTTAATTTCATGAACAACAATCGACGGATCGATTCCCGGCATTTCTTCATATGACCAGGTGAAAATGTCGCGAAATTCCTGAAATAGGGCTTTATATGCTTGAATTTCATTAGTCGTACAAGAAGCACCTATATGAATGTTTTCAACAATTCTAGGTTTTACTGAAATGTCAAGGGGAACCGTTGTAGATTTTTTTTTTAAATTCAATTCAGAATCGAAATGTGAGAGAGGATTCTGAGGTTCTTTGACATAATCAGTAGTAAAAATGGAGGAAATATTATTCTCAAAATGATCGAGATCAGGTAAAAATGAAGACCTATGATGAAGATCTTCCCATGGTAACTCATCGACCAACAAGAATTAACGAATATGTTCATCAGTATTGAATACCTGTTAACCAAGATCCAGAATTGATGTCGAAGCGGAGCTTGATATTGAAAATGACTCCTCATTGATCACATTCACTGGATCAGATTTAGTTGAAGGAATTTCAGAAAATGAATGTACAGGCTGATATGCTAACTCAAAAGGACTCAAAGGCATTGCGCCATCGAAAGAATCCAATTCTGAGTCTGAAGGTACTATCCAAGGATCATCAAAGGAAAAAGTACTTGATGTAATCATATTGATATTAGCAATAGGAGGTTGTACGTTGGGAGCAGGCAGGGAAAAAGTTCCTAGTAAAGCCGAATATTTAAGAAAACCTACTCTGACATCCTTATAAGGGATAGTCGATTTTCCAATATGCTAGATGCTATCAGTAGAGGCTGGGTCGGATGAATAATATGAGAGCTGATCTATTTTAACAATCTTTCCTTTATGAGGAAACATGATAAGACGAAAGATCAATGATACAACAGTAGTCATGGCGTAAGACCAACTGCGACCCAGGAGAAGGTTGTAATCCAGAGGGGCATCAAACACTTCCACATCTCAATTAACCATTTTTCCTTCGACCTCTATTGGTAGATCTTGTAAAATACCATACGATTGAAAACCTCTTCCATCAAAAGCTTTGAGAATAGTCGACGATTGGTTAATTTTTCGAGAACCAAGTGATTTCCAACATTTTAACGACATAATACACATAGAAGCCCCTTCATCAACAACAGTATGGAAGATACGTTTGTTTTTTACTATTACTGGAATTTGAAAAGCCATTTGATGGGGTAGGCGGGGTGTAAAATTCTCTAAATCAAAGATCATGAGGTTTGAATCCTGGAGATATACGGATCCTAAGGCTGACAAAAGTAATTTTCTTTGGGCTGGGCATGATTGCATCACCTCCAAAGCTAACATTGCTGAAGGGGAAATTGCCAAATATTCAACAATATTGTAATTCTGAGCAGCTCTCGCATGTGGATTGAAATATGATTTACGAAGTACAACTTTAGCTGGTGGTTTGATTACTAAGTCATGATTTTGTTTCTCGATCTGTAACGGATCAAAAACTGAGGGAGATGTAGTTGATGATGAATTAGATGTTTCTTCTTCTTTACCAGGATTTTTACTACTGTAATCTTGCAATTGCGTCGCAACCATCAAGATATTCTCTAGCGCATTTGAGGAAGATCCAACCATGTTACTATCTTGGGTAGGAAAGGGATCCTTCAAGACAACAGGTATGGGTGAACCCTTGACGAATTTTGATTCCTCAGCTCAATGCGGGCGCTCTCTTGTAAAATGATCCTCATCACATATCAGAAAAGGATATCGAGGTTTACGTTTTTCGTCAGTTGGTTCAGTTGTATCTTTTTTATCTTTTGAATATTTTTTCTTTTTATTCTTACTTTTCTTCTTACCACCAGTTTTAGGTTTGGTTGTAGATGATTCTATAACATGAATATCAGCAGAAGTTTCAATAGAAGAATCTTCTTTTGGTGAATTAGGTAAAGTGATAATAGGAGAAGTCGTCTTGGATGATTTCTTCTTACTTTTACCAGTGCTAACAAAACCAATTACACCATCAGTGGCATGAGAGCCAGAAGGAGTTGTAGTTAATTGACCAAGTCTTGGTAAATCAGGGATTTTATCATACAGAGTACCTGACTAAGTATATACAAGGTCAAGGTACTGAGCCTGAGCAATGAATTGCTCTTTTGTAACAATGCCTCCTTTGGTCACATCTTCAGTAATTTTGGGCAATAACAATTTAATAAACCATTCAGCCAAAATTTGATCCAGAATAAAGACTTTCACTAAACGCCTTATACGTCTCCATTCATGAATGTGATCGGATATGTACATAGACGTAGACTATTTTAATGAAGTCAACAATTCTGTGTCGTTGTCGTATTTGACAGGCAACTGAAAATGGGTTAAGAAAGTAGTAGCTAGTGCACTAAAATTATTAAAAGAGCCGCGTGGTAACTCAATGTACCATTTGGCAACTAGACCAATGAGAGTTCTCTGAAAAAGACACAATCGAATCGAATCATCGATTATTGAATTGGATGCACACCAGAGGTGATAAGTCATAACGTGATTAGATGGGTCCTCTCCTGACTTACCCTCAAACTTTGGAATATCACTGGGCAACTTGTTAGGCATTAGCGACCAATATGGAAGATTAAAAATAGGATCGTTCGTAAGGCACGATAGATCCAGTAAATCTAAAGTTGCTATAAATGGTAACCGATGGCTAGGGTCTTGATAACCTTGTGTGATCAAACCAGTGCCAGGAGGAGGATATCCAGGATACCTTGGAATTGGATGCGCATTTGGAATCGTGAAACCTCTTGGGTAACCAGGATTAACTGGACCATACTGGGGTTGTTGAGGTACTTGATAAGTATATCTAAGGTATGACTGATACTGATATACTATATTTTGTGTAGCCTGTCCAAATTGATACTGTCCCTGTTACGGTTGATAAGTAAATTGTGGTTGACTAACAACAACTGTACTAGTACCAGCTTGTCCTGTAAGCATCTGGACTGTAGTCTGAATTGTAGATCTTGACTGTGGTACAGATACTTGAGTAATTTGCACTGATGCAGGGATAGAAGAAACTGGAGCTGCAGATACTCCAGAAACAGGTGTGGTAGGTTGAACAGAAGTTGCAACAGCAGCAGAAGTCTGAGGCGGAGTCTGAGGTGTACTAGGCCTAGGTTGCTGAACAAAACCAGGTGCAGGGACTTGAACGATAGGCTGGATAGGTTGCTGGGTTGGACCAGAACCTATGGACTATCCAGGTTGATTAGGTATCTGCACATTGGGTTGCATAGTCTGTTGAAGTTGAGATGGATTCCACACCAGATTCATTCTGAGGTATTGACCTATAGAAGGTTGTGCATATGAAGGACCATAACCTGGTTGAACGTAGGGTTGATAATTAACTGGAAAATTTCCAGCTCCTTATAATAATGGTTGACTAGAAGGAGGTTGGAAACCTTGACTTGGGTACTGACCTCGAGGTTGATAACCTTGAGGCATGTACTAAATCTGGGATTGATATTGACCCTAAGGAATATACTGAGTCTGGGGTTGACCTTGGGGTATGTACTGTCCCTGAGGTTGATAACCTTGAGGTATGTACAGTCCTTGAGGTTGTTCTCCAGGTAAATAATATTGTCCTACAGTTTGTCCCAGTAAAAAATTACCTTGAGGTTGCCCCCCAAGTGGTAACTAACTTCCTTGAGGTTTCCCCCCCAGGTGGTAACTGACTACCTTGAGGTTGCCCCCCTAGGCGGTAACTGACTTCCCTGAGGTTGAGGATTTGGAATATTACCAGACATCATAAAAATTTGCTCTGTGTTCAACGTTTCAGTTTTAGTTCCATTTGTACCAAATGATAACACTTGTTCAATTGGTTGAGGAGATGCTCCTGAGAAGGTACCAGAGAGTGACTGGTACCCCAAAGGAACAAACAGACCACCGTATAAAAATGTTTCCGGAGATTGGGAAAACATAGATGACTCACCCGACATAGTTGATGAAGGATAATAACCTCTCGGTGTAGGATGAAAAGGAATTCAGGGTGGTGAATAAGTAAGACCTGGGTTTTGTAAAAAACCTGTCAGTGATAAATACTAAGCGTTAGTTCTAAAAGGACTGTAGAATATTGATTCACGCTCCCTAAGATTCAAAGTTTCTTGGGTTTCAGGAAGAGTTACGTCTTCGTCTGGACCAAAATTTCTTCAATACATATGAGGTCAGAAGGAAGATTTTCAGTAATGCGATGTCTTACCCTAGGTGAACCAGGATCACTAGAAGTCAGAGTAAAAAATCCTGAAGATGGTTCCAATACAGTAGGTTCAGTGTCAGGCTCAGAAATTTCAGGTTCTTCAGCTAATTCACTGGAAGGATAAATACTACCAGTAACTTCGGAAATTGAAATTGGCTCTTGAATATGTTCTGTTGTTTGTGATTGATAATCAAGATGAATAACTATAGATGATTCTCCTGTTTTTGTTGATCTAATTCTACTGACACTAGGCGATACTAGAGCTCGCAGCCCTTCAAGTTGTCTTGGTGTATACTTAGGGGGTTTCCCCCGGAGTCTACGCGATTGTCTTGGTAATTCAGCCACGATTAAAAATTATTAATCATGCGCAATCAAAGAAAATTTCAATGAAAATTCCTAGAGTCGCTAAGGAAACAAACAAATGAATCACACACCTAAAAATCTAGGAGATCAAACCACGCAGAAACAATAACTTCCCACACTAAAAACACTAGTTAGTGATGAAATTCAACATCGTAGTATTTTAATGTAGAAAGGGCGGTTGGAACACTTACCCCAACAACCTGCTTAATGAAACAGACCGATGCAAGTTTCTCCACTTAAAACATATCGAGTGAAGATAACCCTCCGGAGAGTCCAAGTGAGTCTAGTCAACGCCTGCTCCAATTACAGTGGGATCTTTCCTCCACCGTCACCTTAGGAAAAAATCGTAAAGATTATGGCCACTATGGTTACCAACAGGAACTAATATACTTGGGGAACAGTCTATAATCCGACATACGTGCAAGGGCAGAGTAAAAAAGCTCAATCCCCTTGAAGGCTCCTTGACATAATCCAAGGTATACCGACAAGTGACCCTAGGCTCCTCGACAATGGTCTATCCGAGGTTTACCGTTGTTAATACGTGCACATCTGCTATCATTCCCAATGAGATGGAATTGATTATCCCACTAGTTCAGATATGACCTCGTGCTTGACTCCTTTAAGAGGAGCTTCCTAGAGCATACAAGCGACTATTGGATTTTTCCTATCGTAAGATTGACTACTTGTTTGTTTTAATTGTCTTGGAGAGTTAATTACTCTCTACTCGAAGATGCTAACCTAAGCTATATTGGTGAAAAGAGCCCTAGAAATATAAAAAAATACTAGATTGATTTTAATTTAAGCGTTGATTTTAATAGGTTGTTTCTTATGACAATAGGTGCGAAAGTGAAACTGATGATATGTAGTGACTCGACTCAAAACACACTAAAAATGCATCTATTATGAGAAACAATTATTTTTCTTTCAATGAATTCTATCTAAAGGAAGAGTTGAGAAATGCAATCTTTTGAAACAATTCTTTCCTTCAAACGAGAATAAATGAAAAGAAATCTAATTTCATGAGAACTCAAAATGATCTATTGCTCAATAAGAAATCCCTTTATAATTCAATATTGAAACTACAAACAATTTTTTTCTTCAAAAGAACACTATAATTTCTAGAAATAATACTCAAAACTAAAAACACTAATTTTGAGATCTAAAAAATTCTAAAGACTAAATCTGAATTAAAATTTTAAATATTTTGAGGATGTCTTGCTTAGCTTGTTATCTAACTAAGAAATTCTTTTCTTAGATCAGCAAGAACTCAAAAAACACCCAATTATGGTTTTTTAAGTGAAATCCAAACTTATCAACAATTTTTTTTTAAAGATTTGCAAATGAGAAAATGGGATCTAAATCTCATAAAATAATTTCTGCTATGAAGTCAAACTCAGCAAGAAAGCAAGGAAATACCAGTGATCTAAAGGTATACCAAGGTTTCTAATATTTGAGCGGAATAAAGACAAAGCAAAAATCACCATAACATGCAAATCTTTCAGAAAATCATTCAAAACTAAAAATGCTGAAATAAACTCTTAACCAAAGTTTTCTGATAGAAGATACAAGTCTGGGTATACACTGAGAATCTAACAAACTAATCAAGAAAAAAGGATTTTAAGATTTTCCAAAAAAATTCACAAGGTTCGCAGGATTCAGTGTAAACCAGTGCGGTCCCGCATTGTGTATACATTAAAAGAGCAGATATGCCCGCACTGTTTCTAAAAGAAAAGTGCGGATACCAGAAAACTAAAAGAAAAAATAAAAAATTCTGAATCATTTCTCAGGGATTCTACAGGGATAAACTACCCAAGCCAGTATAAATCAATCAAAATCAGAAAAAATAAATTCACAAGTCAAAATAAAAGAAATCAAAGTTCAAGATCCATTCCCCAGTGGAGACGCCATTTTGTTGGACGGATAAGTCGTTCTTGTGGACAAGACAGACCTCCCAAGTGTCCTATGGACAGCTAGCAACAAACGGACAAATAAAAACTATTTTCTCTAGATACTATTTGATTTGGAATTAACTATAATAGGGTTTTAGAAACCTACTTGTAGTCCAGTGTTGATCTTCTTTCCAGTGCCTTAAAGAAAGTCGTCGTCAAGGATCTGCAATCACAAACACAAGAAAAGATCCAAAGCACCTGCATAATAAAAATTAATTCATGAATCAAACATCTATCAAGATGATCAAGGAATTCAAGAAATGAGATAATTAATTAAATAACCCATTAATAAAACATGATAAATAAGTTATTTAACTAAAGAACTCATTGAGAAAATGGTATTCATTTGTATTATCTTTAATAAAGAAGAGCCTTACAACCGTGTCCGCCTTGATGTCGTACAGGCCTTCCTGGGGTCCGGAACAGGCGTTTCCTTTACTCTGACAAGCTTTGCACTCTCTCAGCTAAAATGCACATGGATGTGTAATCATTCCCACATAATGATCAGTTAAGAGAGTATGAGTCTCTACAACATTTCTCCTCAAAAATTCTCAAAGTCTAACTCACTAACTCTAACCTTTGAAGCTGCACTATGGCTTCAATTTATAGGAAAGGAGAGGAGGTTATGGTTCCATATAAGGAGAGATAGAATGATCTTTTGAAGGGATTAGGCTCCATAAATCAAGGTGTAGTCTCCCATAATGGAGGAATGAAAAATGAGCAGATGACAATGAGCCTACAGGAGCCTACCAGGAGCCTACCATCTGCTCATTGTAGAGACAAATGACACAACACAATGAGCAGATGACAAGTGGACCCTAGATGATGCACAAGGCCATTTCACATGTAGAGGTCGGCCATGCAAGTATTTGGTAGGCCAAGGAACAAGCTAGATCTCAGATCTCTTAGATCTAGGAATTAATGTCGAGGTGGCGTTGGGCCATCTAGGGGGTTTGTACATATGAAAATATAGGAAAATGAAGTTTTTGAACCCATGCCAATATATAAAGAAGGGAAATGTAGAGATAATAGTAGCAACCTAAGCAGATCATGTAGCAGAGTGAAAGAGCATGAGTGTGGTAATTGAAAATGCTAATAAACAACAAAGACTAGAGCATGTTTGAATATAGATATGAGTTGCAATTGAGCTACAAATAACTTCAGAGTGTAAAGTAGCATGGGTTTGAGGAAATAAATTCCAAAACATATTTGAAAAGTTGTGATTAGATCTGAAAATGGGGAAAGAGATGCAAAATTGAGATATAGTTTGCAAAAGTGATTGAATGAAACACTAGTGGTTTGAGTATGTATGAGATGCAATAGAATATCTAGTTGACTAAGAGCTGAAGTAGTGAGAGAAACACAAATAATCTTGAAGACTAAAAAGGAATAAATCTTGTGGGTTTGAAATTGAAAATTGATAGAGGGATCTACTAGGTAAAGCATGTTAGTGCCTGTAAAAGTTTAGGGAGTTGGTGCTTCCTTTAGGTCGGTGCCTATAAAATTTTAGGGAGTTGGTATTTCCTCTAGGCTAGAGCCTGCTAATATTAGGGAGTTCGTGCTTCCTTCAAGTGGGTGCTTGTAAATTCAGGAGATGGGTATCTCATTCTGGTTTGAGCAAGAAAAGTTGATGTAATAGTAGGTTTCAACATACAATAACATTCCAACACAAGTTTTGTGGTTTTCTCCTACGTTTCCACATACATTTGGTGTTTCTATGTGTTGTTTACATGATTGATTGTCGAATGGTTTGAAATGTAACTGCATATTGTTAATAATTATTAAAATCTATCATTACATTGATTCACTCCCCACCCCTCTAAGTATGATCATATTCCTAACTTGGTATCAGAGTAACAATTTAATAGATGAAAGGAAGATCTTTCATGGATAATGACCAACAAAAATAAGAGTAAGAAGTCATCCCAGAAGAAGATAGTTTTAATTTGTGTGGCTTTGGAGGTACTCCAAGCCCTAGGGTTCAGGGTTTGGAGGCCAAAGCACCACAAGGGCAACATGTGGGCTTGGAACCCAAGTGTGGGGTTTTTCACCCATCATGATTTGGGCCAAAACCATGATGGAAGTACGACATGTGATGGATGAGGATGACAGTGCTCAGCGATATGATTCCAACGCAATGAGAATTGTCTGACTCCGAGTTGTCATTAGAGAGAAATGAATTTTTGAAGTTCACAAGGTAATTATTGGTTTCCAAGTCATGTAGGCTTGGTGTAAAATACTCCACTAGGTGTGTCTCTTCATGATTCGTTGGAGCCCATTTAAAGTCTATAAATAAAGGGTGAATGTTAGTGTTTTAGAGAATTCAAGAGTGGGAAATACACACCAAGGTTAGCTTTGAAATTTTTGTGAGGCTTAGCCGTAGAAAGGGGAACTAGGAGACAACATGAGGAGGCCTAAAAAACAATGTGGAATTTTCTGTTTGATGTAGGTGACAGCGTGGTGGATGAGAGGTTGTCTAACGACATGTTCTAGGGCTGTTTTGATGTGGTTTGTTGGGTAGAGAAGGCCGCGGTCTAAAGAAGCAAGGGATTGTTGTTAGTAAGGCAGTTGTGGCACTATTTGAGGAGGACTGAAGCTACAGTCAATTGCTAGGCTAGGTCACAGGCTATAGCCAGCAGTTGGAGGCCCTTAATAGCTGCTTATATGTGGACAAAGGAAGGAAGGGACAACTGATTAGGTGCTCAGTGTAAAATCTCAAAAATGAAAGTGCTCCAAATTGAATGAAAACTAAACGACAACGAAGAGCTCATCACCAGGAATCCGACGCAATTTGTTTCGTCAAAAACAAAGCCCAGAAGAAGGAGATAGAGCCTGTTGTTCGCTTTCCTAAACAACTAAAAAATTTTGAGTAAAATATTTTGGTAAAAATCACATCAAAGTGAATTTGGTTGACACGTTTCGAACCAGTCAGTGTGGTTCATCATCAGGATAAGATGAAAAATCTGATCAGGTAACCCATTTAAATAGATAAGAAAAGCTCCAACTAGCCGTTTTTAAAATAACAGATAGTTTGACTAAAATAGGAAATAAAATAAAAAAATATTTATTTATTTATTTATTTTTTATAGATAAATTAAATGTTTATAATTTTAATTTTATTTATTTATATTTATTTTTAATAAAATAAGAATTATTTAATATATTCATGAAGAATAAATTAAATGTTTACTATCATATATATTTTTATTTGCAGAACAGTGATAGGTTGATAACATGGCAGCCCAGTCAGCATACATGGTATATTCTAGGAATATTCTTTATTTTTTCCCAATGACACTGTGACAAGTGTCATAGTAGGATTCGCCGAATTGGTTTGAAGGTGAAATTTTTTTATGATTTTTCTCCTAAGGCTAAATTTGGTTTTATTATTATTATTATTATTATTATGGTTTGGGACAACCCAACGAGAGGCTGACACGTGGTGCAGCCAGGGGCCATCACATGACCCCTCTAGTGGACCCTCTCCAAAGTTTGAATTGTATTGCCAAAGTCCGAAATCAATGTCAAAGGTCAGAATTAATTCATTGCAATGGTTGAATTGTAATGTATATTACAAAGGTGGTTATTATATGGTCGAGCACATTTGATATTTTCCAAATTCCAATCTGAATTAATATCAAAGTTCAAAGGTCGCATTTTATTAAATGCCAAAGGTCATATTGTAATTTTATTCGGTGCAAAATGTTATGTACAAGGTTGGGCGGAGGTTGGGGCTCCACCCCGTGACCTCCCCCACAGTACTCTCCAACTTTACCATTGAGCCACACCAATGGGTCTTAATAGACCTGTTAGGTCTCTGTAATTTATTAGCAAGATTGGGAGAGTCCAATCACAGAGTTAACATCATTTCAACCAAACTTTGGGATTCTAGGATCTAGCCCTCCTGAATCCGGAGAGGGATCTCTCCAATATGTACAAAGATGGGTATTGTCTTTGAAAAGCTTAAGGTAATGATATTAGGCTAGTTGTGAAGGCCAAGGGTTTTGTTTTGTTTTGGATGGTTGAGCATGAAATGTTACTTGAGGAGAAAGTCCTAAGTGCAAAAAGTTTCAAAAGTGAGAAGTTGCAAGCAAATAGAACAGTTTTGGCAGAAAGATAGATATAACGCTGGTTTTTAGTCCATTGGGCTATGGAGTCATATCTGGGCTTTAATTGAACAACAACATCAAGTGTGATCAAGGTGCAAGTCATCTATACCACAAGATTATTGAGATTAAAATGATGAAATGGAAACATTAAAATGTTGGAGGGGTGGAAACTGATAATAATTTCTCAGAGGATTTATAGTCAGTCCAAACAAGAAAAACCTCTTAAGTAACTGTTTTAAAACCAACCAAGGACAGGGCTAACCATAGACTTCTTGGGCAAGTTCTTATTAAAGCAGCTTAATTGACAAACAATCCATTAATCCACATAATTACCTTCAGAAAGTATGAAAACACATAAGAAAAATAGAGTGTAACTTAAGATCAGATAAAGTACTTTTAAACCTAGTCTGCTTTCAGTCAACACCAAGGGAAACTTTCAGAATCTGCCTTTGGAGAAAAGAATCTAGGAATCGGGGCAAACCATATCTTCTCTAGTCTAACTTTAATAGCAAATAATGGAAATAACATTCGAGAACAATGTTTGAGCAAACAGAAGGACGAGGGAACGCCAACATTCCTAACTGTTTAAACTGTATTGAATCATTCTTAAATAAACAAATGTGAAGAAAACATTAAGATAAAGATTTCTCAGCCAGAGAAGGTTACTGCTATACAGAAAATCCTAACCCTGTTTAAACTGTTCTTTACAGAGGGAAAATGAACAATATGGCATACATAGAAAGAAAACGATTAACAAAGAAAGAAGCACTTCACCAGTGATAAAGACCAGGATCCCAAGAAACAGCTTTTATATTGATGTCAAACCAGTTACAATCTTCAAGTCCAATGTTTCAGTTCAGCAATCATCTTCACTATTCAACCTAACTACTCTAGCGCAAACAGAGCTTCAAGGGCCAGTGAACACTATGTACAAATAGAAGTCTCGAGCTCGAGTGTATTTCAAAGTTCTGCAACCAACAATTTCTCATCTTCTGTAGAAGTATTTATAGGAAGATGAGGAGGTGAGATTTTAACAAAATATCTAAAGGACAGTTAATGCAAAGTGAAGACTTCTCGGCCCATTGAGAGGCTCGAGGGAAAAATTTACAGGTGGATCACTACATTAACTGTTTCACAATAAATATCAAATCTCGGTGGAAGCTTTGTTTGACTTTGAGGCTCTG
Source organism: Pinus albicaulis (assembly GCA_034641835.2). Classification (NCBI taxonomy): domain Eukaryota; kingdom Viridiplantae; phylum Streptophyta; class Pinopsida; order Pinales; family Pinaceae; genus Pinus; species Pinus albicaulis. The sequence goes on along the minus strand of CM076572.1, from coordinate 437,126,227 downwards.
TGTATGTTTTGGAGTAACTCTGCAGATATTTATTCATTGGTTTCCTTGCAGAAATAACTTCTTGGCGATGTTGGAGGCAGATATTTCTTCGAGCAATAACTTCGGCCTCTGTTCTGAATGGTTTGAGGTGACAGGTGGCTCTTTGGTAGCTGAGGAATCAATTTGCCTCAAGTTGTGGCGGTGGAGGCTTTCTGTCTGACAAAACACTTTAGGTTTTCTTTAAACTGTGTTTTGAGTCGGGGATTAGGCTTTTGATAACTGTCTTAGCCGTAATCCCCGTAATACTGTCTTCAATCTTCTTCTGCTGTGCTTTATTCTCAAAACTGATACTCTTTAACTGTTCTTTCGAATAAAACAGTGTCTTGTCGATGTGCAGGGCCGCGCTGGGCTTTTTGGCATCAATGCTCATGAAACATTGACAAATCATTGAATCCAACCGTGTGAATGGTTCCTTTTAGTAGCTTCGAAGGCGCAGGAAACGTCTTTCCCAACCCTCGGCTTTTCTTTGTGATACAATGGAAAACCATTGAAAACACCTGCATAAAACAAAAAACAATTAAGAAATTCTGGGAAATGGGTTAGACTGCTTCAGAAGGCAGGAGAGGAGCATAGCCGTCGGATGAAGGCAACCAACGGTGGAGATCTGCATAGAAAGGCAAAAAGGATAGCGGGAGAAGAATAAGGAGGATTAGTTTTGGACCGTCCGATCTAGACACGTGGACGGTCCAGATCTAATCGGAGGGTCTCAATCGGGGAGGTCACAAAACAACATGCGATTGAAACTTTGCGATTGAGCCCTTTGCGATTGAGCGCTGGCCGTTGATCTGAGGACCAGATCGATGGCGGGGAATGAATCGGAGGTAATCGCAAGGGGGTGAAACATTGCGATGCGATTTTGTGCGGACTGTTGGATCAAGAATTAGATCAACGGTCAAGAATAAATCGGAGGGAGAGCAGGATCAGAAGATCGGAGGTATGGACTGCGATTGATCGGAGGGCACACTTGAAGCATTGCGATTGCGATCAGGCGGGGGGCTGCGATTAGCGCTCCACCGTCAGATCTTCGCAGAAGATCAACGGTGCGGAACGCATCGCCAGACTTATTGTTATAAATAAATCGTATCGGAGTTTTGACTATTTACAAAGGATTTGTGCACCCGCCCGACTTCTGATTGCGATTAGCGCTTGGGACTTAAGCGCTTGGTCCCAGCGCCGGGGCATGTGCGGGGAAGTGGTTTGAAAGGGGCTAGCGGGAGGGGGCTTACGCCTATATTAAGGTCGGAAGGTGGGTTTTGGCCTATTTAAATGGAATTTGAAGGCCAAGGAAGGGAACAATAGAGGGGTAAGGGAGGAAAATGGCCAACAAAGGTTAGGGGAAGGATTTAAAGGGGATTTTGGGGGTTTGGCACAGCTCAAAAAGAAGTTTTAAACCATGTCAGGAGGATTTTCACGAATGGAGGGAGGAACTTATGAAAAGTAGGGAAATAATATGGAGAAAAGGGGGAGTAAATGAAGGTTAGTTATGAGTGGGAGAAAGGGGAAAAATGATGGTTTCTTCAGCAGTTTGTTATACGAAATCAGCAGAATTTTCTGAGTATAAAAGGGACAGTAAATGAGGATTTTGGACAGAGGCATGAGGCCTACAAGGAGTCTTCAAGAGCCAACAATTTTTAGTGATAAAATTTGTCAAAAAAGATCTTAGCCACCTTTTGGTATAACAAAATATTATAGGTGGCTAACAGTGGCTCCACTTGGGGATGGTGCCTTCTTGAAGGCATCAAGAATTCAGACTTGACTTCTGGGAGGCTGACTAGTTGCCTCATCCATTGGGTTGTCCTTCTGTGATTGAATGATCTTCTCTAAAAACATATTTGGCAGCCATGAAAGCAATGGACCTTTATCAACAAGCTTGCTACCTACCCAATCCTACAGATCTAGCATTTTTTCTTCATCAGAGTGCACTTGGATTGGAAAACTCTATTCACAACATTTTATTCTTTTGAAAGCAGGAAATCTAATCTACTTCTAATCCTTATTTCTCCTTGAACTTAGATTAAACAGTTGAGCTCAGATATTTCTCTACCTATTCTACTGTTTGTTGGGATTAAACAATCCAACAAACTTTCATTCTCTAAATTCTACAACAGAAATTTAAAAATAGTCAAGTCAAGATTGAGCTGTTCGACTTGCTATGATCTATGGCATAAAAACAAGCTGCACATAGATTATTATTTGCGGAAATTGAACATCAAAAATTGAAGGCTTAAGATCTGAAAGCTTCTTATTATGGCCTTCTCTCTTCTTTACAGCTCTGTTTTTAATTTTGTTTTGAGCTGTCTCTTTCTTGATATCTGATTGAGATTTTGAGCAAATTAGAACCAGTTTTTCCTTTTTTATGACTCAGAAAATAAAACAGTTTTGAGTCATCTCTCTTTGGAAACTTTGGTTTAGATTTTGAGTTTGTTTGAACCTTAATTTCTATCCTAATCTATCTACTGATAAGCCAAGATTAAACGGTTTGGAAAATCAAATTCACTACCCTATCAGCAGAAAATTGAAAGCTAATTAGTCAAGATTAAATAGTTTGACTAACTAGAAGTGTGTTTTGTAGGAGTGGCATTTAAGCTTGCACACTTTCAGATTTATTTCTCTTTTTGGCATGGGGCTGTGCCTTTCTTGTTTTTCATTTCTGCCCTCTTTTCTTTCTTTCTTTGTTTTTGTATTTTTTTATTTTTCATAACTTTGAATGTAATGGTGGATGAAATATTCATAATGAAAAAGAAAAAAGAAGGCTTAAAAACATATCATGAATCAAGAGAAGTAATGCTTGAGCATCCTGCCATTGACAGGACCCCCAAACAAATCTGTTCCATCCAGCTCTTGTAAGAAGAATGCATTGTTTCCAGCAACTGAATGAATAGAGTAAGGGCCAAGCCATAGATTGTCAAATTTACCATGCTTTCCCTTGTCTTCCCTCTTTGAGTCCCACTTTAAAAATTTGTCCCCAATCTTGAAATTGTTGGCCTTTGTTCTTCTATCAAAAAGCTTCTTAATGCTGTCCTGTTTCTGCAATGTTTTTTTGTACACTTCCTCTCTGATTTGCTGAAGATGAATGGTCTGATTTATCCTTCTGATTATGTCATTTTCTTCAGTCTGCAACTCTTGAATTAACTTCATAACTGGTACACCAAGGCTGTTAGAAAAAATTGCATCTGTACCATATACAAGCTGGAAGGGTGACATACCAATAGATTTCTTCAAAGTTAATCTGTCAGCCCAAAGTGCATGGACTAGCTTTGTGTGCCAAGACTTCTTGTTGTCCTCTAATAGTTTCTTGATTATGTTCACTAAGCTTTTATTGGAAGATTCTGCAAGTCCATTACCTTGAGGGTAATAGGCTGTGGAATGCCCTAGCGTTATCTGGTATTTATGACAGAAGTCAACCATTTTATTTGATCCAAACGCTGCTGCATTATCTATGATGATCTTGGTAGGACAGCCAAATCTGGAAAGGATATTGGTTTCTATGAACTTTATAATAACTGAATCATTGGCTTGCCTACAAGGAATGGCTTCTATCCACTTAGTGAAATAGTCTGTGGCAGTAAGGATCCATATATGCTGGGTAGAAGATGAGGGATGGATTTCACCTATGAAGTCAAGTCCCCATTGTTGAAATGGGGCTTCAACAGTGATTGGATGCAGAGGAAGGGGTAACAATTTTCTTTTGCCTTCGAATAGTTGGCATTTATGGCAAGTAGTGGTCATCTTGTGGACATCAGGAAAAAGGGTGGGCCAATAGAAACCAGCCCTCAAAATTTTGTTGGCTGTTGACTTCCAGTAAAAATGGCCTCCACACTCTCCTTCATGAAATTCCTGCTTAACCTTCTCTGCATCAAACTCAGGCAAACATTTAAGCAATATACCACTAGAATTTTTCCAATAAAGACACCTATCTACAATGCAATAGTTTACTGCTTTCAGTTTTAAGAACCTTGCCTTTGTTTTCGATAAACCAAGAGGTGTATTTAAATTAAGCAAAACATAAACGATATCAGCATACCAAGGAGAATTCATAAAATGGTTTTCAATAATGGGAGTTGAGAATTCTTCTTGGCTATCCAAAGCATTAATCATATTAATATCAAGAACTTCAGAATTGGATTCAACCATTAATCTAGCTAGACCTTGGCCTTTGATGAGTTTAGTGGGTTTTATCTCTAAATCATATTCGAGAATAACAGCAATCCACTTACCTCTCTTACCATCTGGGTCCTGTGTTAGAATGTATTTAACAACCGAATTAGGGACAAAGGCAATGATGTGTGAGTGGAGTATGTATACTCTGAAGTCTTTCAATCCTTTAACCAAAGCGAAAGCTTGCTTTTCCATAATATTATACTTCAAAGGGGCATCCCTCAATGCCTTGCTAAAGAATGCAATAGGCTTCTCTTGTCCTTGTGGATTTTTCTGTAAAAGGACAACAGCAATAGTATGTTCTGATGCAAACGAGAAGATATAAAAATCTTTTGAAAAATCAGGGCTTATGAGAACCGGTGTTTTGGTTAATGCTTGTTTCACTAGCTCAAAGGATGTCTTTGCTTCCAAGGTCCATTTTATCCCTTGCTCCTTCTTCAACATGTTTGTGATATTTCTAAGGAGCTCTGCCAAGTTAGGGATGAACCTTCTCAAAAAGTTAATATTTCCAATGAAAGACTGCAACTCTTTGATATTTCGAGGATGAGAGATTTTCAATATAGCCTCAATCCTCTTTGGATCTATCTTTATACTCTCTTCTGAAATAATGTGTCCAAGAAGCTTACCTTCTTGGAGACCAAATAGTGTCTTCTTAGGGTTTAAAGATATTCCAAACCTTTTTCACTTCTCGAAAACTTTTCTCAAATGTTCTAAATGTTCTTCATCTGTTTTTGAAAACACAGTGACATCATCTAGATGGATAATGATGAAGAAGCCCAATTCTTCCGAGAATGCTATGTCCATGGCTCTCTGAAAGGTTGCTCCAGCGTTCATTAGACCAAAAGGCATCTTCACATACATGAAAGTGCCCCATGGATTAGTGAAAGTTGTTTTTAATTGATCAGCAGGGTGAACTAAAATCTGATTATACCCTGAATAGCCATCAAGCAACGAAATCCTTTTAGACCCCACCACCCTTTGTAAAATGTGATCCATTTTTGGTAAAGGGTAGTTATCCTTTAACGAAGCTTTGTTTAAGTCTCTAAAGTCTATACAAAGCTTGATTTCTCCAGTCTTCTTCCTAACGGACACCAGATTAGATACCCACTCAGAATATCTAATAGGGACAATAATGCCAGCCTCATACATTTTCATGATCTCCTTCTGAACCAATGGCAACTGGACAGGGTTTATTCTGTGCAGTTTCTATTTAAATGGTTTTTGGTTTTCTTTAAGAGGGATTTTGTGCTATATTATTTCAGTGTCATAGGATTTAAGATCTTCGTAACTCCATGCAAAAACATTAGAAAATTCTTTGAACATCTCTATGTATTTGAGTTTAATGTGAGCTGGCAAAGTTTTGGACAGTTTGATCATTTTCGGTTTTTCCTCACTGCCTATACTGCACTCCTCTACGTCAGTCTCTATAGGTTCCAGTTTTGGTTTATTGGCCACATCGTTAAAATCGAACAACTCCTCTAAAGGCATTAGACCACTCGGCAAATTTTTATCTTTAGAATGCAGAGTTTGTAATTCTTCCGTTTCTAATTCTGCACTTAATTCTGTTTTGCTCCTAAGTTTGCTAGACAATAGGTTAATATTGGCAGGTTGAGGAGACGATTCTTCTTCACCAAGAAAGTTTTCTTCACTGCAGTCTGTATCATAATCTGAATCTGAACTGTGCAGTTCGAACTCATTTCTGAATTGCATGAAGTCTTCTATTTTTTTGTCATTGTCAAACACTTGCCAATATTTTTCGTTATCAGGCACTGCCGGTCTAAATTTTATCGGAGTTGTGTTGTCTCCAGTCTCATATGGCGTTAGACATGTCCTGGCCGCAAAAGCTAAATTGTGGGCCATAATGTTCTTTTTCCTTAGGATGAAACTCAGGTTTGACTCCTCAAATGTTGTCAAAAGATCCATGACATCATTCCGATAGGCTCTAAGTCTGGGATGATTCGCATTATACTCCCCATTGACTTTCCTAATGATTAACTCAGAATCCCCGTACACATTAATTCTTCTGGCTCCTAATTTCTTCAAGAGATGCAAGCCTAAGAGAAGGGATTCATATTCTTCTATGTTGTTGGAACACTGAAAGTTTATTTTGCATGAGATGCATTCTGTGTGGTTGTTTTCAGTGTTAATGATCCAAACCCCTGCACCAGCATTATTTCTAGTGCATGACCCATCAAAATACATACTCCATAAAGGACTGTCTTCGGTTTCGTCTGTTTGGTGATTGTCCTTTTTAACTATGATGCCCTCTGACTGTTCATGATTAGCAGCACCCAATTGAATTTGTTTTGACTCCTCAAATTCTTCAATAGATTGAGGGATGATGTCAGAAATGTTAGGGGTATTTTTTGGGTTGTTAAGTCCTAAAAACAATGGACTCATAACCGGTAAATCAAGACCCATGCTTTGTTTACTAATGTTTTCACATGTGGCAAACTGTTTGGACACTTCTGCGTTATTATACTCTTCTTCCCTATCGGCCTTTAATTCTGTTAAAGTGACTTGCTCACTAGGAGTTTCATTGTTAAACATGATAAAAGAATCAAGGCCTGTATTGACAGAATATATAGGAGAGTTTCGTGGTCTGTCTTGACTTGTAACCGTGTATTGCATATGAGACTCCCTGTAAAGTCTTCTGGTTTGATTGAAAACCGGGATGGTCGCATATGTCATGTCCATCTACATAGTCCCCTGTAACTTAGCTCCCCAGGATCTTGATAATAGCATTCCATACTTTGGGGGGACATCAGCCACAACAATGTCCATGAGTAAACATTTGGCTGGAATCTGGGCTAGGTTAACACACAGGTCTTTGATCAATCCTAGACATTTTACTCTATTTGAGTCAAAGGAGTATAGGTCTTTGTAGGGTCTGGTAATTTCTAAACCAAGGCTCTCCATCACAGCTTTAGGCATTAAATTATGAGAAGCCCTGGAATCATGCATAACGTTGTGTAGAATTTTGTCATGAATGTTCAAACTCACATAAAAGGGAGGAACTGGTCCTTCTTGAAACTTCCCTTCAATCTTAGGGCCAAAAATCAACTCTGGTAGGTCGTCACTAAGATTAACTGTATCTCAATTTTCCTCTATATTTAAAGCCTTCAAAATTTGGTTCCTATATACATGTTGGGTAGCTAACTCAGTTAATGGAACAGAGATTTTGATCTTTAAGATTTCCTGTTCCAGGCTGAAAGGGGTTTGATTCTTTGAAGCACTTGTTTCAACCTTATTAGCTGTCACTCTATCAACAATTACAGCTTGCTGATTTGTTTTATTTGACACAACTGTTGTAGAAGGAGTACTAGCTGAAGTGTTAGTACTGCTGATGTATTCACTCTGTTTTTCATAATTTTGAGTGTTTTTCTCCTTATCCTTATCTGAATTAACAGCCACTGTTTTGTCTTTTTGTTTGGTTGTTTTGGCTTTGGCTGCAGTGCTGCTTTGAGAGGATTTGTCAGAGGTTTTGGTGTTGGGGGCTTGTTGACTGGTCTTGCTTCTAAGGTCATATTCTCTTTGAGGTTCTATGACGACATTTTCCATGTCCTGATAATAGTTTTCATTATCACCTCTTTTGTCGTCGTAAGGTGTGTAAAGACCTTGTTTATTATCATAATGAACCTCAAAGTCATCATCCTCTTCCCCAAACATGTTGATATCCTCTTCCTCTGTTATGTCTTCCGTTTCTTCAACCTCACTTACATAGTTTTGATGAAAGGGAGGGGTGATCAGTTGATCATCTTCCCTGGGTCTGTTTGGAGGTTGGTTCCTTCTAACATTCTGATTCTGGTTCCTATTTTGAGGAGCAGTTTGATTTTGATTTGCTTGTGCTCTCTTAATTATGCTCATCTCTTTCATCATTTCTTCCATCATTCTCACCATTTTTGAGTTGGAAGTAGAAGGTGTGGATTCCTCTCTAAAAGATACTCTCTTCTCACTCTTCATTCTTGCTCTTTTCTCCATCAAGTTCACTTCCACAGAAAGAGCACCCCTTTGCATGTCTTCAAGAGTTGCAAAAACTCTTTCTCTAAGTGAATATGTCATGTCTAGATCAAACCCTTCAGGAAATTTGTTTAAAGCTGAGCCCTGAGGAGGTTTTAGTTCAAGGGAAAGTGCATTATAGACGCTGTTAAATCTGGTACAATAAGATTGTACACTTTCCCCAGGGTTCCTATGGAGATTGTTATAGTCAGCAAGGACTTGGAGAGGATTCTTTCTTACTTCCCATTTGTTTAAGAATGTTTGATGGAAGGCTTGGAGATCGTTAATACTATGGGGGGTTAAACCTTTAAACCATTTTCTTGCTTCTCCCCCCAAACTTTGAGAAAATAGTCTCAACTTGACAGAATCATCATCAATTTCATTTCTGTCAAAGTAGTCATTCATCTTGTCCACATGTTGAGATGTTGTTATAGTATTGCTAGTATCATACAATGGAATTTTGGACTGATAGTCCTGTGGAAGATTGGCTAATGGTACAGGAAGGACTAAGGGAGCATACCATGCTGCCATGATAGGTGGTGGAGGTGGATTTACAGAAGGGAAAGTGGGCTGAGGTGAAGTGGTTTGAACAGTGGATGTAGGGTGAGTAGAAGTGGATGGACCAGGAGTAGACTATTGAGATGATCTTGGATGAGAGACACATAAATTGTGAAGGAAATTTAAATCAGGAGGTGTTGTTTCCCTGCTACCAGGATGTTCACTTGTTTCAGGAGATGAAAGTGAAGATTCAGAGTCTAACTGGATTATATCATCAAATGACCTAGTCCTAAATGGGTTCACTAAGTCAGTTTGTGATTGTTGCAAAGCTGAAAGATTTTCAGGCACTGAATTAGCTCTCAAGGGTGATCTGAAAACAGTTAATAATTTAACCTTATGAGACTTCCAAAGGATACTTTCTGGATTATCAACTATCTCAGGTGGGTTAGGGTCTGGGTGGGCTCTAGTGTGAATATTTTTAGAAGCCACTATGCTATGTTGTTTAGACCTAAAACAAGAAAAGTTCAACCAGATATGACAATCTTGGAGAGGTTAACCAATCTGTTTTTACAATTTTAAATCCCACAGTCCTCTAACTGAGTTTGAATGATTTTATAATGATAAGGGTTCTTCCCAGTGGGGTCTTAAGGTCTGCTAGGATTGTGGAGTCGCCAAGTGGAAATTTTTAACTCCTTTCAGAGGTAAAAGGTCTTATGGTCCACCACCATGTTTATTTAATTCCTATCTGAAATATTTTTAGGTTTTTCTAAGTCATTTTTCAGTTTTGTGGTTGTTAAGAATATCCTAACTTTGTTTCAAAACTTAGCGAAGGTTGCGAGACAAAGACAGTCTACTCTTATGGCTAAGCCAGCTGATTTTTCAAGGTTAGATGAAGTCTTAAGAGAAACCTAGGGTTTTCCTAGTTTGTCACTGATTCAAACAAGTTCCATCATGATTACCTATATTAGGTAGTGCTTGAAAAGGCTGCTTTTTACTCTCAAAATGTTCTCGAATAAAGGGTTTTCTGAGGCCTTTAAAAGGTATTAAAAACACTCAGGTCCCCAGCGGAGTCGCCAGAAATGTTAGGTCTCTGTAATTTATTAGCAAGATTGGGAGAGTCCAATCACAGAGTTAACATCATTTCAACCAAACTTTGGGATTCTAGGATCTAGCCCTCCTGAATCCGGAGAGGGATCTCTCCAATATGTACAAAGATGGATATTGTCTTTGAAAGCTTAAGGTAATGATATTAGGCTAGTTATGAAGGCCAAGGGTTTTGTTTTGTTTTGGATGGTTGAGCATGAAATGTTACTTGAGGGGAAAGTCCTAAGCGCAAAAAGTTTCAAAAGTGAGAAGTTGCAAGCAAATAGAATAGTTTTGGCAGATAGATAGATATAACACTCGTTTTTAGTCCATTGGGCTATGGAGTCATATCTGGGCTAGTGGGCTATGAGCTGCACTTGGGTTTTTAATTGAACAACAACATCAAGTGTGATCCAAGGGGCCATTTGTACTACAAGATTATTGAGATTAAAATGATGAAATGGAAACATTAAAATGTTGGAGGGGAAACCGATAATAATTTCTCAAGGATTTATAGTCGATTCAACAAGAAAAGCCTCTTAAGTAAGTAACTGTTTGAAACTGAACCAGACAGCTAACCATAGACTTCTTGGGCAAGTTCTTATTAGCACTTAATTGACAACAATCCAAGAATCCACATAATTACCTTCTAAAGTGTATGTAAAGAAAACACATACATGTTTTATGTAACTTAAGATCGTATAAAGTACTTTTAAACCTAAATCGTCACCAACACCAAGGGAAACTGCATCCTTTGGAGAAAATAATCTAGGAATCAAGGCAAACCATATCTTCTCGAGTCTAACTTTAATAGCAAATAATGGAAATCACATTCAAGAACAATGTTTAAGCAAGCAGAAGGACGAGGGAACGCCCACATTCCTAACTGTTTAAACTGTATTGAATCATTCTTAAATAAACAACTTTGAGGGAAACATTAAGATAAAGATTTCTCAGCCAAAGAAAGTTACTGATATACAGTAGATCTTAACCCTGTTTAAACTGTTCTTTACAGAAGAATATGAACAATATGGCATACATAGAAGGAAAAAAAATTAACAAAGAAAGAAGCACTTCACTAGTAATATAGACCAGGATCCGCAACAACTTTTATATTGAGTTCAAACCATTACAATCTTCAAGTCCAATGTTTCATTTCAAAGAATCATCTTCACTATTCAACCTAACTACTCTAGCGCAAATGTAGCCAAGGGCCGTGGAAATTATGTACAAATAGAAGTCTGAGCTCAAGTGTATTTCAAAGTTCAAGCATTCTGTCTACTCCTCATCTTCTGTAGAAGTACTTATAGGAAGATGAGGAGGTGAGATTTTTACAAAATATCTCAAGGACAGTTAATGTAGAGTGAAGACTTCTCGGCCCTTTCAGAGGCTCGAGGGACAAATTTACAAGTGGATCACTACATTAACTGTTTCACAATAAATATCAAAGCTCGGTGGAAACTTTGTTTGACTTTGAGGCTCTGTGTATGTTTTGGAGTAACTCTGCAGATATTTATTCATTGGTTTCCTTGCAGAAATAACTTCTTGGCGATGCTGGAGGCAGATAGTTTTTCGAGCAATAACTTCGGCCTCTGTTCTGAATGGTTTGAGGCGACAGGTGGCTCTTTGGTAGTTGAGGAATCAATTTGCCTCAAGTTGTGGTGGTGGAGGCTTTCTGTCTGATAAAACACTTTAGGTTTTCTTTAAACTGTGTTTTGAGTCGGGGATTAGGCTTTTGATAACTGTCTTAGCCGTAATCCCCATAATATTGTCTTTAATCTTCTTCTGTTGTGCTTTATTCTCAAAACTGATACTCTTTAACTGTTCTTTCGAATAAAACAGTGTCTTGTCAATGTGCAGGGCCACGATGGGCTTTTCGGCATCAATGCTCATGAAACATTGACAAATCATTGAATCCAACCGTGTGAATGGTTCCTTTTAGTAGCTTCGAAGGCGCAGGAAACGTCTTTCCCAACCCTCGGCTTTTCTTTGTGATACAACGAAAAACCATTGAAAACACCTGCATAAAACAAAAAAAAATTAAGAAATCCTGCGAAATGGGTTAGACTGCTTCAGAAGGCAGGAGAGGAGCGTAGCCATCGGATGAAGGCAACCAACGGTGGAGATCTGCATGGAAAGGAAAAAAGGATAGCGGGAAAAGAATAAGGAGGAGCAGTTTTGGACCGTCCGATCTGGACACGTGGACGGTCCAGATCTAATCGGAGGGTCTCAATGGGGGAGGTCACAAAACAACATGCGATTGAAACTTTGCGATTGAGCCCTTTGCGATTGAGCGCTGGCCGTTGATCTGAGGACCAGATCGATGGCGGGGAATGAAGCGGAGGTAATCGCAAGGGGGTGAAACATTGCGATGGGATTTTTCGCGGACCGTTGGATCAAGGATTAGATCAACAGTCAAGAATAAATCGAAGGGAGAGCAGGATCGGAAGATTGGAGGTATGGACTGCGATTGATCGGAGGGCACACTTGAAGCATTGCGATTGCGATCGGGCGGGGGGCTGCGATTAGCGCTCCACCTTCAGATCTCCGTGGAAGATCAACAGTGCAGAACGCATTGCCAGACTTATTGTTATAAATAAATCGTATCGGAGTTTTGACTATTTACAAAGGATTTGTGCACCCGCCCGACTTCTGATTGCGATTAGCGCTTGGGACTTAAGCGCTTGGTCCCAGCGCCGGGGCATGTGCGGGGAAGTGGTTTGAAAGGGGCTAGCGGGAGGGGGCTTATGCCTATATTAAGGTCGGAAAGTGGGTTTTGGCCTTTTTAAATGGCATTTGAAGGCTGAGGAAAGGAATGATAGAGGGGTAAGGGAGGAAAATGGCCAACAGAGGTTAGGGGAAAGATTTTAAAAGGGATTCTGGGGGTTCGGCACAGCTCAACCAGAAGTTTTAAACCATGTCAGGAGGATTTTCAAGAATGGAGGGAGAAACTTATGAAAAGTAGGGAAATAATACGAAGAAAAGGGGGAGAAAATGAAGGTTAGTTATGAGTGGGAGAAAGGGGAAAAATGATGGTTTCTTCAGGAGTTTCTTACAGGAAATCAGCAGAATTAATAGGAACAGTAATGAGGATTTTGGACAGAGGCATGAGGCCTACAAGGAGTCTTCAAGAGCCAACAATTTTTTAGTGATAGAATTTGTTCCTTGGAGGCTCCAAAAAGATCTTAGCCACCTTTTGGTATAACAAAATATTATAGGTGGCTAACAAAACCATGCTCCCTG